>LR990115.1:12648252-13898252 GCA_905147225.2 Euproctis similis
TTTGGAGATCATAAAGCGATAGGCGATAGAAAATTTTTACGAAGCGCGAAGGTTCCCGTACTTCATCCAACACGGCGCCACACCCTTCTCATTTGTCAAATCAACAGAAATATATGCGTGAGAACTCACAGATTGATGGGGTGGCCTAGATTGAATTACATCTTGGCAAAACCTGACGAGGGTCTTACATACCATGCGGGTATCTGAGAACAAGAATAATATGAGAATTTGGTCGGCTATCTGATATAAGGGTACGTGCTTTCTTTTCTTACGATTCGCGGTAATACATATATATAAATTTGAACATGATTTACGGTCCACGTTATATATAATATGTAACATATGTTCATGTGAAATGCGTTATTCGCATTGTCAAAGCGCTTTTTAGCTCATCTTTGACAGATCGTTAATATATAAATTCTCTTCAGTTAACATAACATAACTTCACGCCTTTTGTTACCCGAAGGTGTAGGCAGCGGCTGTTAAGCCTCGTCTCGCCGTTATGTTTACGTCCCAAATGGAATAGGTGGCGAACCTATTGCCATACCGGGCACAAAATTTGTCAGTCATCGGTATTTATCACACATAACTTCCGAAAACAATTTCGAAAAGTCATTGGTGTGAGCCAGTGTCTGGAATCGAACCCCGGACCTCTGAATCTGAGGCCGTGCGCTCGCCCACTGCGCCACCGAGATCTTCAGTTAAAAGATAACATAATGAACAAATATATATATAAATATATATAGAACACATGCAGTTCGGCACATGAATGGACCGGCTGGACCGGTGAAATACCATTGCCTCTCAGTATATCGACGTAAAGTGACTTGTGTTTCATTCGATAAGAGAGGTATCCGAAGGCTCACCCCTAATTCCTCTTCTTTCTTATACTCCTCACTTAAAGTCCGACAACGGAACTGTAACACTTACTGTGTTGCAACACAACAGTAAGGAGGTGCCCTTTGACGGTACTAGTCACTTTCCACCATATCCCATAAAAAAAAAACCTCTCAATACACCTCCACACATGACGGAACAAAAGGGGTAAATACCTACTACCAGTTTGAAATTCATAATTGTATCTAATAAATAAGGTAAAATAAAAATATATCATAAATAGTATCTTATGTAGAATCCTTGTATCTCATTTCATAAAATACCATCGCTATTTATTTGCAGTATTTCTCGCATTTGAAGTTTCATGCTATGCCATCATCATCAGAGTGTACCAGGGTTGATACGCGTTCATGTCATCATAAAATGCGTTACACTTTAAGGAATGCCACTTTTTTCATTTAATATCATTTAATTTATATTATGATTCTGTATTATTTGTATTATGTAAAAGTAAGAAAAGGGATACTTCGATAGTTCAGACACGTAGATAGAATGGATGATGCAAGATTGACTAAACAGTTATACGGAAAAGCGGAAGGATGTAGGTGTCGAAGACGGCTACGATATATTTTCCATGACCAAACGGAACGGCTTCTGGAGCCTTGAAAATCGACGCGCGTGTATGAAAACAGTTATGAAAGTCGAAAAAGTGAGTGAGGCGTGTAAGAATCGTGCTTTATGGCACTTTGTTCTCTCTGTATACCCCGCAAGGAATTTGGGGTGAAGTTATGCATATATTTGTGTATGTTTCTAATAACGATAATACTACATTTAATAATCTACGTCACGTACAACGTACTTACTAGTAAACCTTTAAGCAAACAATACAAAAATATGTTACATAATACGCCATTATAACGTAAACTCAATACAAATAACTATTAATAGACACATTATTATATATAATAAGATGATATTTTGGTATAACACAAAGCTTACTATCTAATATTCACGCCGTTACGTAACGTGCGGTGTTGAATTGTGATGCGGTCATAATAACGCCAGACAAACAATTTACTTGGTATATTAATTTAACTACTCAAATAAAGTTGGAAGTGAATAACAAAACAAAACTTTCTAACAGTTTTAGACCCAAGCAGTTCGCTGTATGAATGAGTCGGCTCGACCGGTGAAATACCACGACCTATCAGAAGATCGACGTAAATTGGCTCATGCCGCGTTTCGTTCGGTGAGAGAGGTACCCGGAGGCCCACCCCCTTCCCCATCCTTTCCTATCCCCTATCCCTTAAAGGTAGGCAACGCAACAGTAAGACTATATGTGTTGCTGGTCTTCATGGGCAGCGTTGGTTGCTTACCATCAGGTGACACGCCTGCTCGTTTGCCCTCCTATCCCATAAAAAAAAAGAATCCAAGTCATTTCTTGTCTCTGTAACAATCTTAGATGGATTTCTTCTAATCTTTTATAGATAGATCGAATTTAGCTTGAAGAGTTCTATGATCTATTTCGTTGAAATGTCATTCCTGTAATGAAAATTGGTTCTCATTAGTAAAACGAGGCGGCAGGCAACAAGTAGTATACAATAAATAAGTATAGCTTTTCTTAAGTTGTAGTTTCATCGGATGTTTATCCAACTAATTGAATATTGGGTAACACACGCAACACCACTTACCATCTCGCGCGTAATCTTGTCTGAAAACGCGTTTAATAGAAGATTTTAGGATCATATTTATAGGATATAAACTATTAATTTTGTTTTCATAATGAAATGGTACGAAACCTTTGATCAAAATACTTGATTATATTATATAAAACAGAAGCTGTCAATTGCAAACTAAGTTTAATATCATCTCAGAATTGTGGGAATTAATAGAGGTAATAAAACATTACTAAGTATTTTTACTGAGTATTTTCATTTTATTTGTCTAGGTGGCCCAGTGGTCAAGCACACGGCTTCTGATCCAGAGGTCTGGGTTCGATTCCTGACACTGGCACACACCAATGACTTTTTGAAATTGTTTTAGGAAGTTATGTGTGATAAATATCGATGACTGTGTGCGGGCACAAAGTTTGCAGGTGGGGTGGTGGCGAAACTATTGCCTTACCGGGGTAAGTCAATAGTTTCGCCACCTATTTCCATTTGGGACGTAAACATAATGGCGAGACGAGGCTTAACAGCCGCTGCCTACACCTTCGGGTAACAAAAGGCGTGAAGTTATGTTAGGTTGTTTGTTATGTTTATTTTCAAGTCGAGTCTTTTTTTTTATAATTCATATATTATATTATTCTTAACCTAACTTTTTTTTTACGCGAGGAAATGCTTTATGCAAACCCCCCGCCTGGGTACTGCAGGGGGTAGTTTGGGACTCCCAAAACAGTACACTGCAATCCGATCCTAGGGCTACCCACCAAAACCTCGCGGCGGCCTTCCTCCGGCGTTGGGGTGGTCCAGGATTCGGATAACCCCTCTGGTCCACCCCGCCGTCGCCCTCCCCCCCCCCCCTCTGTGCGAGGGGGTGCTCATCCTCGGGGAGCCTCGGCGAGTCTCCCCCGGGCGGGGCGGCTCCGACCGCGCGCTTTAAAGAGGCCGGCAGCGTCCCCGATGGCCCTCCCCGGCCGCACCGGGGGATCATCCTTCCCGAGCCGCGACCCAGGCGATCACTGAGCTCGCCGCCGCCGCCTCCTTCCGGAGCATTACTGCTTCGCAGAAGGAGGCCACAGCCCTCCTCTCCTCCTCGCCCGCCAGCATTGCCGCGATCAACACCGGCGGGGACAAGTCTCACCCGATCCCGTCGAACAGGACTCGGCGCTCGGCCGCCCAGGCCGGGCAGACCTCCAGCGTGTGCTGGGCCGAGTCCAGGTCGGATGCGCAATGGTGGCATCTCGCCGTCTCATTCTTAACCTAACCTAATCGTGAATCTCAACCTAACCTGATCATCCACAAAGTCGTGGCACTTTATGGATGATGTTCCAAGGGAGTTTTCACGACAACACACCACACCACATTTTCACACATATACGAACACTTTGTTAAATAAAATGCCACAAATTTTATTCAATAATATCCTTTGCAACAAATTTTAGAAAATAATTCAAAGAACAGACATTACTCTTTTACACTCCCGCCAAAACCTCTTTACTAAATGTTGGATTCATAAAGGCACAGACTAGTGTTTTTTATAAGCTTTTATTTAACTTGCACTGTATGTATGTATGTATGTATGTAAGTATGTATGTTCGGTGGAATCTTGTAACTAAATTTTGAAGTACTCGTAGATATCTTCAACCGATTGAGCTGAAATTTTGTATACACGTTTACTTTGGATGACAATGCATGATATGATGTGTGCCATCGTTCTATATCCAATATGGCGGACGACCCAAGATGGCGTAATGGATATTTTTAGTGCATTTCTGCAATATGGGTATAAAATGAAAGGGCTCATTGGGAGTAACTAAAAAAAAATAATGTGACGTCATTCATCATCTTCCTGCCCTTCTCCCATCATTTGGGGTCGGCACAACAGGTTTTTCATTTCCACGCTTCCCTATCATTCACTTCTTCCACAGAAACACCCTTCCTAGTCATATCATCTTTCACACAATTCATCCATGTTTTCTTCGGCCTCCCTCTTCTCTTGTTTCCTTACACATTCAGGTGCATCCCTTCCTACTCCCATATCCTACTCCCTTAAAGATCGTTGAGACGTAAATATAGCGGCGAGTCGAGGCTTAACAGATGCTGCCTACACCTTCGGGTAGAAAAAGGAGACTAACTATGTTATGTTATAAATTAATGTTATAAAAAAAATAGAATGTGAATGCGGTTAGATATTAGTGGCCTGCTTGTTTGGGCGGTGTCAGTCAACCTGCTGTTTACTATTCAGTCACAGATGCCAAATCACATATTATATTCCATTTGAGACGTAAATATAGCGGCGCTATATTTACGACTCTAAGCTTAGCTTGTCGCTATGTTTAATTAGCTATCAGTGCCTATCCATAACCATCTAGAAATATTTTTTTAGATTTAATTATTACTGTCACGGGTCTCATTATCCAAATATATTTTTTTGGTTTATAATATACCTTCTGTGTACTAAGTATCGGGAATTTGTCAAAAAAACAAAAAATACAAATTATTCATCTAAATTTATTTTATCGCCTTCAAAGTAGGCCCCATCGCTTGCAATACAACATCTCCACCGCTTCACCCAGTCTTCCATACATTTTTCATAGGCTATTTGCGGTATGGCCTTTAGCTCATTCAGCGAATTTTCTTTTATAGCTTCTATTGACTCAAAACGTTTTCCTCGAAGTGGTAATTTTAACTTGGGAAATAAAAAAAAGTCAGACGGAGCCATATCAGGTGAATAGGGTGCTTGGTCGAGAACGTTTGTTGAATTTTTCGCTAAAAACTCTTTCACTATAATAGCTGTGTGTGATGGTGCATTATCATGGTGCAGCATCCATGAGTTGTGTCGCCACAAATCTGGGCGTTTTCGGCGGATACTCTCACGCAAACGCTTCATGACGCCTAAATAATATTCTTTATTCACTGTTTCTCCCTCTGGAAGGAATTCGGAGTGAACCACACCACGGTAGTCAAAAAAAACTGTCAGCATCACCTTGATTTTGGTGCGACTTTGCCGCGGTTTTTTTGGGTTTCGGCTCGTTTTCGAGACGCCATTCTGAAGACTGTTGGCTTGTTTGCATGTCATACTCATAAACCCATGTCTCGTCGCCAGGTATTATACGTTTCATAAAGGTCGGATCGGTAGAAGCTCGGGAAACCATGTCTTCAGCGACATGCTTTCGCTGCCCTTTTTGAACAAAATTGAGCTCTTTTGGAACTAGTCGAGCGGCGACGCGTTTCATGCGTCAATGTCAATGAGAATATTGTGGACGGACTTAAAAGATATGTTCACCTCACTAGCCAACTCTCTCAGACTCATACGTCGATTTTCGAGCACTAGCTTCTTGATTCTGTCGATGTTTTCTTTGGTCGTAGCGGTTGAAGGTCTACCAGAACGAGGCAAGTCTACTACTACTTCTCGGCCTTCTTCAAAAGCCTTATACCATTCATAAGCCCTTGTTTTCGATATACATGATTCGCCGTGGGTATTTCGCAACATTTTTAGTGATTCACCACATGAAATATCATTCGAAACACAAAATTTAAGGCACACTCTTTGTTCAACAATATTTTCCATTGTAAAAATCGCCGAGGACTCAAAACTATGACCAACAAAAAGTTTAGTTTAAAACAAATTAAATGACAGATCCCGTTCAAATTTTGCGCGCTAAATCAGTACAGTGCTACCAACATGCAGTAAAAAAATTAGAACGACCTCTTTTACGCGGGTCTCTTTATTGACATATGCCCGATACTTTTTACACAGAGTAGTATAAGTATAAATGGATACCCGAATACATATGGTGTTACAGTTGCGTTGCCGGCCCTTTCCATGGGAAATAGAAAGGGTCGGAATTGGGATGGGATGGGGAGGGGGGAAGGGTTGGATTAAACATATCGACAAGCTTTTATTATCACATAAATTGTATATAATGAGGTTATATGTTGATAGTTAAAATGTTTAAGCTGAAAATTATTTTATTCTTTTTAGAGCGTTTAAATAAAAGCTTCTTTAAAAAAGTTTTTTTTTTCCTTTAAATTATTTGTTACTGTAATCAGTTTGACCAATGACATTTGATAAAAAAAAAGTTATGTACTATTGAGCTATTTATTAATCTTCAAACCTATTTCAGCAGACAAAACATGTCTTTCAGTAAGACGAGATAATGCTATATACGTCTTCGTTTATAGCAGGTGTGAAGGTTTTTATGAAATTTCTGTAAATACCTATTTATATATATATATATATATATCATACCTATACCATAGAGCGAGCTATGGAGCCAGCTATGCCCGGGGTATCTCTGAAAGATAAACTCAGGACTAAGTATATCCGAGAGAGAACTGGAGTAACCGACATAGCTATGTCGGTTAAAAAAGGTTAGAACTTACTGTGAGCAGTAAGTTATATAGTATAATAAATAACCTGCCTTTTACCTGTGAATATTTTTCAATCCAGTATCAAGGAACGGCATGTTGTTGCAGCTTAGGCTCGAACGCTTAGAAGTGTTTTTTTAGGAGTTTATGCCAAAATCTGGGAATTTTTTATAAAATACTTGGATAATATAAAACTTATACTTATATATTAAGTCACCCTTTAACCCAGTCTTTCCCAAAGTGGGCGATAACGCCCCCTACGGGGGGTTTCAGGTCTTAAGGGGGGCGGTAAGAGACCCAGAAAGAAAATGGGGGCATTGTGTAGAGGCCTGGGGGGTGATTTGTAATTTTATTTAGGTAGGAGGCCTCTTAGACAACGACTGCGTGACCTCTCGACTCTCAACAACAACTTGTGAATAGCAACTAATATGAATTAAAAGATTGCTCAAACTCGGTTCTATATTTCTCTCCGCGTAGTTCATATATCTGTCCTATTTTATTGAATATAGAAAAAATTAAAATCATGTCAATCAGTCGCTCCGTTTCGTAATGAAAGTAGACACAAACAAATAAAAAGGCAACACACACACTTTCGCATTTTAATAGTTATTAGTACTTGTAGATATCTATCATGTTTTAACAAGTTTTTGTTCAATAACCCGAATTGTGCATTCTCGTATCATTCGGCTGGTTCATTGAATACTTGTTCGGACTTGTTGATGAGATAAATGAGTTTATACATGTTTGTTTTATTCCTGTCGGTGCGTGCTGCATTCCTATATGAACAATGTAATATTTATTTTATTTTCATTTGTTTTCGCGCGCAATAGATGAGCAGTACTTACGCCTTCTCTACACTACTCGCGAAGTTGAACGTATTTCTCAAAGCAAAACAATTTCGGAAGTAAAAAAGAAAAGACTATAGAGAAGAGAATATATTAAATTCGGATTCATTGAAAATCCCACAAACCCATCGTCGCCTTTGTGTCTTCTATGTCTAAAAACATTTTCGAATCAAGCCATGAAGCCTTCAAGACTGCAAGATCATTTGAATAAAATGCATCCAGATCAGAAAGACAAGAATGTAGCATATTTTCAAGACCTAGAGAAGAAGCATAATACTCAGCCAAGTGTAGGAAAACTATTTTCGGCGGCTGCTAACCAAGATGACGACGGACTTCGAGCTTCGTACAATATCTGTTTGTTAATTGCTCAAAAAGGCAAACCACATAACATCTGAGAAGAGTTAATATTGCCAGCAATAAATGAAGTAATAACTGCTGTGCTTCATAAACCGGCCGCAGATATTATCCGAAAAATTCCTTTGAGTAATAATTCTGTGCAAAGACGATTTGATGAAATGGCTGAAAACATTAAAGAATCATTGTGCGATCACCTGAGGACAAGTCAATTTTCAATTCAGCTCGATGAGTCCACTTTACCAACTAATGAAGCATTGTTGTTGTCTTACGTGAGGTTTATTAAAGATGAGAAAATATGTGAAGAACTATTATTTGCTAGAAATTTAGAGGCCGATACAAAAGGCGAAAACATATTAATAATAATAATAATAATATTTTAGACACAAATCACACGGCGCCCTCTAGTTCCAAACTAAGCAACTAAATGCTTGTGCTATGGTTAGTAGATAACGGATACTTATACATATATCCTTTTCTTTTGTAAATACATACTTATAATACATAGAAAAACACCCAGACGCCGCACAAATATTCATGTTTGTCACAAATATTTGTGCTCGGGTGGGAATCGAACCCCCGACCTCAGTGCTGCAGCCGGTAGTTTTACCAATGCGCCACGATGCCCGTCATATTCAATATATTGGAAAAGTTTTGCGATGAGAAAGAGATTCCTTTGAAAAATATTATTTCAGTTGCTACGGATGGCGCTTCAGCTATGACAGGGTGCTATAAAGGCTTCATAGCGTACTTAAAAAATAAAATTCCAGATGTCCTTGGTGTACATTGTGTTATTCATAGACAACATTTAGTTGCTAGAAACTTAAGTGAAAACTATTTCAATCACTGCAATATTTCATCAACAGCTCTTTGAATGTTAGATTATTTCATCTGCTTTGTGTTACTAATGACGAGGATTTCAACCGTTTGTTGTTTCATACTGAAGTTCGTTGGCTATCAAGAGGCAATTGCCTGACTAGATTTTACAACCTGTTTGACTCTGTTTTAGAGTTCTTGGAAATTAAAGATACAGAATTGCACGACAAACTCATAACATCAAAGAATGATATAGCGTACATGACAGACCTGTATAAATTGTTCAACGACATGAATCTCTAACTGCAAGGCGATAAACTAAATTTAATTAAAACAAAAAACGTCGTTGTTGCTTTTTCAGCCAAACTGCTTCTACACAAAAAGAATCTGGGCGGACGTGAGTTTCACAATTTTCCTGTCAAAGAAGCGAGTAAAAATCGTGCCTTATGGCGTTTTGTTCTCTCTGTCTACCACGCAAAGGACTTGGCGTGAAGTTATGTATGTATTTAAATATAGTGTATAAAATTATTCAGTACAGGCACAATAGTGCAAAACTATCCCATTTTTTATCAGTTTTTTCTATTAGTTACTGACACACCTTCGGCGCTGTGTCAGTAGCATATAAAAACTTTAGCAATAAAATAAAATACTTACAACATAAGACATATACTATCCTCCTTTTCGAAACTTCTTCATAAAATAGGAATTGAGAATGCATTACAAAATGTAAACTTTGCCATGGATTGGAAGGGTTTAAGTGGGATAGAATAAAATAATTTTCAAGTAACATGTAGGAACTTAATAATCTAAGCACATGCTTACTATACTCCTAAACTAGACGTTGCATATTCAACAAGCAATTTGCTTAAGTAAGCAATGGCTTATGTACATAAATACATATACGCTAGTGTAATCCATTTTACATATATATATTTAGTTTGACAAAGAAAACAAAGTTGATGAATGTACTTGCACCTGATTACCGTTCTATACTAGTTGTCCCGGTGAACTTTGTTTCGCTTCAGAAGCTATAAATGAGTAAATTTTGCATTTTATTAAGTTAAATTTGCGTTATTTTTACGCTAGTATCGCAATCACGACGTCCCTACTATTTAATTTTGTAATTACTTTCAAAATATTTATTTAAATTACCTTGTTTTAAGGGCCATATTGATCTATATTTAATGTACAATGTATTTAAGTTACATGTAATATATAAAATGCACACTGGCACAGGTCCACCACCTGTTCCATTTTGGATGCATGCATTCCGTGAGAGATAGGTTTGACAGCCACTGCGTACACATTCCGGTAGGAAAGGCGTAAAGTTATTACAAATAATTTAATCGAAGCGCGAAAATAGAGTCAGGGAAGCGGTTGTTGTTGAACTAGCTAAAATTATATAATTTATCCAATATATTACAAATACATATTACAACATTAAAAAATCAAAATAAGAAAACCAGTCTTAGGACATATATTCATTAGCCCTTTTGAGGTCCACTGCTGGACATAGGCCTCCCCCATAGAGCGCCACAACTGCCGGTCCGCTCAATCATGGGGGGATTTTGCCATAATCGCCACGCTTGGCAGGCGGGTTGGCGATCGCAGTAGGCTGTATTGTCTTAAGAGAGAATGCTGCTGCCCATTCTTCTAGCTTTTCCCTTAGTCGCCTTTTACGACACCCACGGGAAGAGATGGGGTGGCGGTATTCTAAGCCGGCGCCACACAGCATAGGACATATAATAATGAACTTATTCCGAAAAATCATAAAAATGTTGAAATATTAAAAAGCAGTATTTAAAATTTAAAACAAACTCTACGAACCAATGATGAAATTGAAACACAAAATAGCCGTACTTAAACAAAATTAACTCTACGAACCAATGATGAAATTGCAAATGGAAGTGTATAATAATATTTTTTTTCGTAGGCGTTCACGGCTTAGTCGAGCATTACAATTAATTTTTCTCACTTGATCGATTGATTCGCACGAGAACAAAGCAATTACGCCATCGGAACGTAACCGATAGCAATTAATATATTTTCCCCGGGAATGATCAACCATCCGAAACGCGCCCTTTGTGAGGCGTCATTTTCACGCCTTCCATATTAAATTGTTATATCAACAAGGAGATATTTTAGTTTCAAATATAATTTTCTACAATATAGCTTCATAGCCCAACTCTGTTTTTGTAGAATTCAGAATCAACCATCCATAGTTTCATCGAGCCCAGTTTTCTCAATATCAATAAATATCACAACCTTTCCGCGTTTTATTTGATGAGAGAGGTATCCAAAAGCCTACCCCATTTACTATTCTCATCCTCCTTCCTATCCTATTTTAAAAGCCGAACATACAAATATGTGATATTGATGTTGCAGTTATCTAGGGGCAAGGCTAAGAAGCTCACCACTAGGTCAAAGTCAAAAATTTCCCGCTATATAAGCGGGACACCGCTTGTTCGTTTGCCTCCCTTTTCCCGAGAAAAAAAAACCTATATAGAAATATATCTCTGATAAAAAATGAAAAAAGAAGTCCATATCACAATACTCATAACGTAAGCCGAGTAAAATATTGTAATACAATAATTTATTCTAATATATATATCCGATTGAATATAATTATCTAATAAAACGTTTAAAATATTGAATACATTTATAAAATATATATGAATGAGGAAAAATATATGTTTTCCGGCAGTTATTCTGATGTTATATAATAAACATAACATGATATTTTTAGGGGGATTTTTATGGTAAGGTGAGCATGAATATTTAAATCATCTTTCGTGTTTCAACATAACGGGGTTTCATCGACATAGAATATTAAAAAGATTTGTTTTCTATATTATATATATATATATATATATATATATATATATATATATATATATATATATATTATTTCTGCCTACCACACAGGGGCTCCGCGTGAAGCTGTGTTTTTACTGTATAATAAGATAACGTGACAAGTAATAACGGAATAAATCCTAGCTGATTTTATATGTTTATCTAATCAGTTGTGTTCTAAAGAGAAAAAGTATTTTCCGGGTATTATAGTCATTTTTGATATAAAAATTAAGATAAGTGTTGATAGAAAAATTTACGATTGCTATGTTCAATATCAATGCCCTTCATTACGTCTAATATCAATTACATTCAAGATTAAATTAAATAAAGCGTGTCTAATTAATTTGTGATATACGTTAATAAAAGCCAAATAAACCTACCAATTTATCTGTGGGGATTAAGAAGGGTCCTTTTAACGTAAATATCGGCATCTAAGAAGGTCAAACCGGTTTGACAGACCACCTTTATAAGATCAATCGGACACGTATACCTCCGGGTCACGCCGGCGACGGAACGAGCGTGCAATAAACTGAAGACGTGATATTCCACCTTTTTTCTCTCTCTCTGGACATCTGCTAAAATGTAACACTGAACGATTCGGTTGCCAGCAACAAACAATATTAAAACAAAGAAACACTCATTTATATTGCAAATCAATATCGATTACATAATAAAAGAACAGCGTCAGATATTCAAATTAAGAATCGTAAATGAAACTGTAGGTACCGATATGAATGAATTCGAGACAGAAAAAAAAACAAGCAAGTTGTCAAAGTAGAATGACACGGGAGATAAAGGCGGGAATGTTAGAGTGCGTCATTTATAAAATGAACACGAATGGTATCATAAACCGGAATCATGAAAGTTTATATCCGTGTTTTAGTTAAGGGCGGACCATTCAATCGTGACGTAAAAAATTTACGATCACACGTCAAGAGAAACACCAATGAGGTTGTAAACAATACCATTCCGATACTTAAATGTTTGTGCTCTTGTTAAAGTTCATTAGCAATTAACGTTACTGGCGGTGAACGACAATGATTCAATTTTTTTTCGCCCTTGTGGAATATAACTGCCGCGACGAAGTCTTTTGGCGTACGTAATATACATTTCAGCAATATTTCTTCTAGATCGTTATGCATAATTTCCGAATGTCGAATCCGGGTAAAAAGTTGAATCAACCTGTTAAGCCACAAACAACTTTATCTGTATTTATCTATTTAAAAATATTTTGTATCGATTTATATAATCATTTCAAAGAACCAAAATTCATTTTTTTTTACTCATTTTGAAACTAATAATCCATTTAATGATAAAATATATAAAACATAACATCATGCAACTCTAAAACTAATTTATCGATTCTGATGCATTTTTTTAAACCAAGTTTAAATACATACATACGTATTTTCACGCCAAATCCCTCGCGCCAAAACGGAGCGCCATAGCGCTTCGTTGACTTTAATAACTCTTTTCATTCACGCGCTTGATTTTTGAGGCTCTTCACATCACTTTCCTAACGTTTATATACAAAATAAATACAGTAACATGTATAATTTCGTTCGATTTATTAATAAATCTATATATGTACCTAAAAGAAAGTCGTGTTTGTTACAACACTTATAACTCAAGAACGGCCCTACAGATTAGGCTGAAAATTGGTGGAAAGGTAGCTTAGAGCCAGGAATAACACATAGGATAGAGAAAATAGGGATAAATTGCGAGTAAAATACTAAAAAATATAATTTAATTTTCCCATACAAACGAATCGTAACCACATTTTGAGACACAAGGAAATTTGACCTTTAAAAATATATCATAAAGTTCATTGTTAGTAGAAAGGTTCCAGGTAAGCAGTAATATTGACATTTGTTGTGTCATGTCACTGTTATATGTTTGAAGTATTGCAATTTACAATTATTTTAAATAGTAGGGTTATAGTCGCCAATAACGAAAGAAGAAGAAGATATAGTTTATATATATTGGTTATATATAAGTTATATGTAAACTAAAAAACTGTATTAAAATTTAAATAAATCATGCATTAGTCTGGAGCAAGCATCGGAGAGGCGGTAACATTATCCAGCAACGGGATGCCATTTTTTTCAAAGTTGTTGAAGGTGACAATAATTTATTAGTTCAGATGGCATCCACTATGGAGAAAGCATGTGGTGACTCATCTCTCACTGATCAGACCAACTTCCTCATAGTGAAACTCAAGAGTGGATCAATAAATTACAAGTATTCATTTCGCAACATAACATGGCGACCTGCATCGACAGAATACTGGACACTGGAGAAATATCACCAACTATTAAGACAAATTAAGACAATTAGAAGGAGCCAAAACTTTTGACAACATGGATAGTTGGAAAGGATGACATGCTGTGCTGACCCCACTACGAGTGGGATAAGAGCAGGAAAATGATGAATTTGTATGGGAAAATAAAAAAAATTATTGAATGTTGACATTAGTCAATAATACAATTACAAATTGTATAAATATACGGTATATGATTTATTTTTGTTGAACTTTTGGGATAGTGTGGTATTTTACTGCTACGTGAACTTTTCTCACTTTAATTAATTAGATATTATGATGCAGAGGACGGGGCGATGGTAGTCGCAGTCAATGTAACGTACGAAGGGCCATCTCAAGTGCTAACCGCACTGACGACTAGAAAAGATTGATCAACAGAAGAGTCGTATTGATATGTCAGAATTTATTTTAATATAATTTTAATATAACCACGTCAGGCACGGCAAGCACAAAACCAGCCACATGACATAATTAAATTAATTAACATTTAAGATCTCGGTGGTCCAGTTGTCGAGCGCCCCGCTTCTGAATCTAGAGGTCGCGGGTTCGAATCCTGGCTCACACCAATGACTTTCCGAAGTTGTTTTCGTAAGTTATGTGAGATAAATATCGGTGAAAACTTTGTACCCGGTATGGCGATAGGTTCGCCTCCTACTCCATTTGGAACGTAGACATAACGGCAAGATGAAGCTTAACAGCAACTGCATACACCTTCGGGTAGAAAAGCCGTGCAGTTATGTATGTTATTGTTAGGCGTTGAAATACTTTAATTTCTGGAATTGCAATGATCTTTTTTTATGAGACGAACGAGCAGGCGTGTCACGTGATGGTAAGCAACCAACGCCGCCCATAGACACCAGCAACACATATAGTGTTACTGTTGGAAGTATGGAGAAGGGGGGTGGGCCTCCGCGTACCTCTCTCACCGAACGAAACGCGGCATGAGCCACTTTACATCGATCTTCCGAGAGGTCGTGGTATTTCACCGATCGAGCCGACCCATCCATAGAGCGAACTGCTTGGCTCTACCACTGTTAAAAGTAAAAAGTAAAATACCAAGTATTTCTTGGCCAATCAATATCTATATTTATACTTATTTATAAAATCGGAGTGTCTGTTTGTCAAATTGAAATAACCACTTTTTACGAAATGCGTGTATATACTGTATATACATCAAAATCACATTTTTTAGAATTTTTGTCTGTTTGATTGTTCCTGCTAATGGCTGGACCGATTTTGTCGTGACTTTTTTAGAAAAAATCTTTTATTTACTCATCTAATGCTTTTGAGGTGAAACAAAGTTCGCCGGGTCAGCTAGTATTCGTATATTTAATAACGCAACCGTACCTTACGTTTTAGAAAAAAAAAGTGAAATCAAGTAATTCTAACTTTGTTTTGTTAAAACCTTAAGCCACGGCCACGAAAGCAAATATATTCTATCTAAGCTGTTTTCTTAGAGATTTATTCGAGTTGGGTCACATAAAAAATAGAGTTGGATTTTACATGAAGTCACTCTCGCACAGAAATCCTGAAATATTGCCGCTCATTTCAATTAGTTCACTCGGTTACAAATGATACAATCCCACAATAAGAGTATCTGATGTAAAACTATAAACTTAGATATTTAAATACCAAAAAAATTTGTTAATAAATAGAAACATTAGAATTTGATGTAATATTTTATTTGTGAATTGATTAATACAAAAATCTCTTCATAAACGTTTTTAATTATAGCGCCATCTGTTGTAATATTTATTAAACACTTACGCCCGAATACTGAACCGCCACTCAAATCTGACAATCAATAAAGTGCTAATACGAAGTGCTGATACGAAGTTGTGAGAGTTGCTACCGAAAATACGTGTATCGTCGCAATATTCGACTGTCAATTAAGAACTTAATAGATTAAATTTCGATAGTGTTGTGTTCTGTCTAATAAATATTTAATCGTCAGTTGCGTAGTGTCCTTTTTGTTAAAAGATTGACAGGTTAATATATAATTCTTATCTCATTTATTTATTCGTGAGAATAAGAATAATGAGTCTTTGATTTCTTAAAAAAAAAATTTATTGCAAATATACCATTGGTTTTGTGGTTAGATACATGAATACTTATTTTGTTATACTATTTATGTAACAAATATATACTTACTAGCTGACCAGGCAAACTTTGTATTGCCAAAACATAAAATTTAAAAAATAGGGGTTATTAGTAGGGGGTTGAAAATTAAGGGATGTATGTATTTTTGTATTCTGTTTTATAAAAAAAAATAAAAACAGAAATATATCGATAAATTAAAAAAAAAATTTAGGGGAGGGCTACTCTTAACATTTAGGGGGATGAAAAATAGATAGTACCGATTCTCAGATTTACTGAATACGCATATAAAATTTGGTAAAAATTTTATACGTTAAAGCCGTTTCGGAGGAGTATGGTAACTATCATTGTGACATGGAAATTTTATATATTAGATATATTTTTAAAATAAATTTTGACATGCCTATAGCAGTAATTACCCATATAGGTAACAACTTAAAAATACACAACTTCATTATTAGAAATTTTCGTACATTTTATTGTAATTTAGATAAATTATATATGAAAAAGTCTCGGTGGTCCAGTAGTCGAGCGCACGGCTTCTGATCCAGAGGTCCGGGTACGAATCCTGACACTGGCCACACCAATGACTTTTCGAAATTGTTTTCGGAAGTTAAGTGTGATAAATATCGATGACTGAAAACTTTGTGCCTGGTAAAAGATAATATAAAGGATAGCGTGTAAAAGACTGAAAGATGAAAATGTACATATAAAATTATAAATATAACTAAATAATCGAGACCATAACTTATTCAGTTATATTTATAATATTATTTTCTGTGTACACAAAATACTATGTAATAATCCACATGACGCAAAGGAATGATAAGTTAAACATGACTTGGCTTAGATTCGAACATTAAAATTGTTGAGTGTCGCCCGTGACGAGGGTCAAATAAACTGTACAGAAACGTGGCGCAGAGTTTTGGTTCGTTTATAACTTCACGGCAATCCCTCACGGGATATACAGTGTATGTACATTAAATGTCACATCTAACATATTCGATTCGCACGAATTCACGTTTAGTTAGAAATGTGTCAGCCGTACTAAACAAATCTACAACACTTTTAAATATATGAATTGAATTAGTTTTAATCTTGATAACATAACATAACTTCACTTAGAAAAAGTCTACCCGAAGGTGTAGGCAGCGACCGTTAAGCCTCGTGTCGCCGTTATGTTTACGTCCCAAATGGAATAGGTGGGGAACCTATTGCCATACCGGGCACAAAGATGTTTTCATCAATATTTATCACACATAACTTACAAAATTAATTTCGAAAACTCATTGGTGTGAGCCAATGTGAGGATTCGAACCCGCGACCGCTGGATTCAGAACCGGGGTGCTCGACCGCTGGACCACCGAGACTTAATCTTTTTTTCTCTCCACCGAAGAGAGCAGCAAGAGTTGGAAGTGTCTGTCGGTTGTATAACATTTTCCAGATCTAAGTGCGCAGACTTTTTTATATGATTTTTTTAATGCAAGATGTCATCGAGGTGATTCTTAAGAGTATAATTTTTTTTTTTCGAAATCTGCTTAAATATCTACATTTTGCTAGAACTTCCTTCCTGTAATCACATATTTCTATAGGAAAACGCTGTAACTCCGAGATTAATAAGCTTCTATAATAATTAAATGCTCGACTTGTGTGCAGATGAAACCTGATCACAAATGCTATAAAGCATGAACATAAATTAATAAGTTTATCCGTGATTATATGAAAAGATTTATAGAACCCAATTTTCTTCGCAGTAGATTAAAAATGCGGCAAACAATTAATATTCAAAAATTCTATTAGAAGTATATTTATTTATGTGTTCGAAAGTTTTGCATGCAAATGGTTGGACGATTTTGTATCGTTTCACATTGCTAACATTCACCTGAACTAGACCGAATAGTTTTTTGAACCTGAAAACTCGTTTAAAAGCGGATATTGCATTCGAGAGCGTTTTCAGTTTATATCGATGCTATGTAAACGATTCTTTTGCGTATTAAGTATGTTTGTTGCGTACTCGGTAGACTGCGGAAATACACAGTTTATGCCTAAAGACTTAATATTTGTAACTGGTAGTTTTTGGTTTTTAACCCACTATTTTTTAAATTTATGCGCCATTGGTAGGATCTCATTAACCCTGCATTACCTATACCTAGATATCTACTCATATCAACTTTCCCAAATTTTAATGGTTTTAATTCGGTTTAAGTCAAATATAATATACAGACAAACTTATTTTTTTTAGCTTTGGAATTAATAAAATGATAAAATAAAAATAAATAAATAATAATATATAAATGATGAATGATATATGATAAATCTATTTTAATGATAAAATAGATAAAATTTCGGCTTTGTCAAAATTTAATTCTTTGGCACCCAATATAAAAATAGTAGAAAACAGTTCATTACGCCTCTTAGGGTCTCCAATCTGTGAAGATGCCTACAACTCTTTCTTAGAGGAAAAAATTCAAAATTTTCATCAAGTTTCGGACCGCTTACTTAAAATTAACATGCATTCAGCTTTCACCATTATTCGTTATTGTTTGTTTGTTCCAAAATTTACACATACTATTAGATCATCACAATTTTTTAAACATCCGGCACTGTTAGAAAAAATAGATGATATTGTAAAAACCACTCTCAGTAAAATTCTTAATGTATCGCTAAACGACCGGGCATGGCAACAGGCATCCCTACCAGTTCGTTTAGGGGGTTTAGGTATTCGAAAAATTTCTGATGTAAGTTTACCGGCTTTTCTGTCTTCAGTCCATAGCACAGAAGAATTAACCAGGAAAATTCTCACTCATACACTGGGTAATTCTGAAGTGTTATGCAAGACTGACGCAGTAAATGCCTGGAAACAGGCCTGTCCTAACTCAAATTTACCGACCAACCCATTTTCCCAGAGACAGTGGGACGACCCGCTCTGCGCCATCTTAAAAGAATCACTTATTAGTGGTTCTGTAGGAGATGCTGAGCGCGCTCGTTTACGGGCTGTGGGAGAGTGGGAGTCCGGTGTTTGGCTTAAGGCACTGCCATCGCCCAATATAGGAACATTATTAGATAATACGACTTTCCGTATCGCAACTTGTCTTCGTTTAGGTGCTCCCTGTGTTTCTTCGCATTTATGTCGCTGCGGAGAGGTTGTCGACAGCAAGGGACATCATGGCCTCTCATGCGCCAGGAGCGCCGGCCGCATTTCCCGTCACGCCAACATCAACGACATTATCCGTCGTGCTCTTGCCACCGCCGGTGTACCGGCCGTTCTGGAACCGAACGGTTTGGTGCGCGATGATGGCAGGAGACCGGACGGGATGTCTCTTTTGCCTTGGAGGATGGGTAGGCCTTTGGTGTGGGACGCTACTTGCGTCGACACCCTTGCGCCGTCGCATCTTCCAAGCACAGTGGAGGTGGCCGGTGCTGCTGCTGCTTCGGCAGAAAATCTCAAGCGGCACAAATACAGAAACCTTATAGGTGACTATGTGTTTGAGCCATTTGGGGTTGAGACTTTGGGGACATGGGGTCCGAGTGCTCGTGCACTTTACAAAGATCTTGCAAAGAGGCTGATCGAAGCCTCTCGCGACCAGAGGGCTGGTCTATTCTTCGCACAGAGGATTAGCATTGCCATTCAGCGTGGCAATGCGGCCAGTCTTCTGGGCACGCTGCCAGTAGACCGAGATGCGGAGAAATTTGATTTCAGGTAGTTTTTTAATTGTATATATTGTAAATAATGTAATTAATTTATTTGTTCTTATTATTATAAAATGATTATTGATAGCAAAATTAAATAAATAAAGGAATGAATGGAGCTTTCATAGTTATGAGTAACGTTCGCGACTCAACAGATAAAACTCAAATTACAGTCAATTAAAATTCCGTTTGAATATTTATATTGAAAATCTATAAAATTAATATAGTTAACTTAGACATAGACTTACACATTCTACCTGTCGGCTCTGATCCCATCATTTGGGGCCAGCACAACTGGTTTTTCTTTTCCACACTTCGATATCATTCACATCTTCCACACTAACACCTTTCTTGGTCATATCATCTTTTGCAGAACCCATCCATATTTTCGTAGGTTCCCTTCTTATGTAGTATCTTATTTCCTTCCACATTCAAATTTATCATTCCTCTTGCGATATGTGTATCATCCCCCCACTCATTATATGCCCATACCACGCAAGGCAATTTCCTCTTATCCTATCAGTTATTGGCGCAACTTTCAAGCTTCCTCTTACATACTCATTCCGTATTTTATCCATCTTCGTCTTTCCACACACACGCAACAATTAGTGACTTGAATCCAAAGAAATATTAGTTAAGAAGCAGTTTATCTGTATAAAAAGCTATTCCGCACTGTTTAAATTTAGAGTACTTAAACTGAGCAATTTGCTTACAAAATATAAACCGTATATGCGGCTCTTACGAATTAACATTGAAAATTTCGAAATATGGGGAATTAAGTGGGTATTAAAGCTGAAGCGAAAGCGAGGTCGAGAGAGATCCTGCACTCGAGTTAAAATATTTAACGGTCCGGGTAGATTGTAATTAATAATGTGCTACCATACCACAGAGCCGGGTGGACGTCTACCGGCTACCGGATATAACTGAAAAAATTGTTCGGATCAGTACCGAAGCTCTATGGAAAATTCCGAAAGGCAACTTTAAGCTTTACCGTTGAAGAGATATGTTGCTTTATACGATACCAGTTGATACCGACACGAAACACCACAGCTAACTTATAGATAGGAAGTGAGCACTAAAATATACACGCACATTATCTTGCCGGAAAGTGGACGAGTATTTTGGGATTTTAGTTGATCAACAGAATTTTAAAATCAATTAATATTTTGTTAGTAGTCGAATAGCCAAATACTGTTAAAATACTTCTAGCTTTTTATACAGTATCAAAGATATAAACTGTAATGATTTAAAGTCTTGTTCTATCACATTTAAGTAAATGTAAGCATGCTTCCTGCTTAAGGACTGTAGTGCAACCTGACTGTAACCAAAGCAAAAGAACGTCATTTTTATAAATAGATACAGATCAGGCTCGAAGGACCAAAATGTAATTATCTTTAATTTTAAATTATTAAAAATAAACAAGTATTTAAATAAACCTTTTTATAAGAATGATATCCTGTTAACACCCTAACAGTGATCGCTTCGAACAATAGACATCGAAACTTCTGTATAAACACTTACAATACAAGTAAAACTATCTTACAAATATAATAACATTATCTTATACTAAATAGCACTTAATACGAAATTGAAAGGCGTTCACACGATTCTCAGCAAGTAGTCGAGTAGGTTAGATCGATTTAATAAGTCAATAAAATGTCGGCGATTGAGCCAATCTCGTTTTACGAGTCCCTCGGCTGCACGATCAGGCATCTTTAACTTACCAACGTCCATTTCAACAGTCAAAATAGCAGCCAGTCTCTGGCTCTTATATTTGTTTAATTTATCTTATGACTTCTATTGAATACTTGTTGTTGTACGCATCTGCGCCCGTGATGTTTCTTCCAACGATGACGTTGTGTCAGACTTTAAGGCACTAAGAATATATTATTCCTCAAACTCAAACCATACCGTGGCGTTACTCTCAACAACTGAGCAACTTCAGTGAATTTTTTAATAAATAGCGCAGACATTTTTTTGCAACTAATATTTTCCGTCAACATATAGCGTAAATGTAGTGGTGATGGGTTAAATTAATTTCGTATTTAGATCGCCAATAAATGAGAACATACTTTAATAGCGAAGTTTTGCGATTTGCCGGTATGAGCCACTTCACGACAATATTCTTACTAATAGTAAAGATTTAGATTCAACAGAACATCTCAGAATATTGACGTGAAGTGGCTCATGCCTCGTTTCTTTCTTTGAGAGAGGTATCCTGGGCCCACCCCGTTCCCCCTCTTTTATTATTCTAGTCCATTAAGGGCCGACAACGCAACTGTAACACTGTATTTGTATTGCAGATGTCTATGGGTGGCGCCATACACTTAGCACCAGGTTCGTGAAAAAAAAATCTGGATTGTAGTAGCAATACTGCAAATTTAATACTTTAAGAAAATTATTTTCAGTCACAACTATAAGACTCCCAGGAGCTACTACTGTTTTCTCAATGAGAGTTTAAGGTGAGGAAGTGAAGAATATAATTTAATAAAAAATGATTAAGTAATATTTAGGCACACTTCGTGACATCCAGAAAATTGCAAAAAAGCTCTTTTTAAAATTGAATATCCTTATCTTTACAACTAACTCACTTCCACTTATCATGGCGCCTAATAAGATTTTTTACAGTTCAACTTATTATTTTACGGTATTTTTTCTAGTAGGAACCCAATTTGTGTGATATTTATTTCAAACTCAAAGTAATTTTATTTTCATAGGTCTTCACAGACACTTAAAAATAGTCAATGTACAAAAATATTTAAAATTAAAATTCTTAAACACGAGCGCTTGAGGAATGTGCCTCCGTGGAACAAGAAAACACGGACGCAATCGCCACGAGCGGCCCGATTCCGAGTGTAGGGGCAAGAAACTCATGTGCCAAATACTCTTTTCAAAACTATTTAAAATTGATACAATAGTATAATTATCGCTACTGAAAACATAGCAGTAGGCTCGTGCATAAAATGTGTAGCAGTCAGTAATACTCGACCATCACAGTTATGACCCAACCAACTTAAAATCATCGTCCTAAAAGTTAATGAGATAAATTATAAGATATTAGTCTATGATATTAGTGGAGCACAATTGACGCGACATCTTGTATTCTCTATATATATTATTTTCTATATATATTATATTCTCTATATATATTATTTTCTATCTATTCAATCATTATGACTTAAATTTTAATCAAATTTTAATTGAGTAGTATAGTAATACTAAGTTGAGTTTGAATTTTCATATGATATATTAGTCCTCGTATATTATAGCTAACAATCATGCTTCTCCAAAAAATCGATGTACGTTACTTACGCTTACCCATATCTCCTTACTAACAGTAGTTTTATCATTATTAAATAACATTTATAGTAAAGAAAATATGTATTTTCTATTTTCTCTTCTTATCCTTACTATGGGCGGATATACTTTAAAATTATTTTTAAGAAAAAAAAAACAAAAATGTACGCATACTTACTACCTACTGTCAGAGCATTATATGGATTACATAACATAACTTCACGCCTTTTCTATCCAAAGGTATAGGCGGCGTCTGTTATGCCTCGTCTCGCTGTTATGTTTTATTATATAGATAACTATAAAAAAATATTATGATTGCATGATATAAAACAAAATGCTTTCTCTGTCGCTATATCTATCCTTACGGATGCTTAAATCTTTAAAACTACACAACGAATTTTGTTGCGTTTTTATTTAATAGATAAAGGGTTGTTTATATGTTTAATTCGTATATGTATAATGTAGTAAAGAAATTTCACCAAAATTTACTTATTTGTCACTTTTCTTGCAAAACAAAGTTCACCGGGACGACTAGTATTTTTTTTTATATTTACGTCTGAAGTCGATTTCTATCAACTTAGCATTTTCCTTTCTTGTTTATTAAACCTAGGAACGATTAAGAGAGCGGGGGAGAGTACAAGGGTGTGCTCGGGTCTGCTCGGGTAGGTAACGACCACTCGAGCTAAAGTGGCGACTTGCCACGAGCATCACTTTGATCCACCATTTATACGACGACCTTGTCATCTAATGAGACGGCAGCCATTTTGGGTAATACATGACAAGTTAAAAGTGTAAAACAGCGCAATATTGACTCGCGAAGTTTTTTAAAAGTCAAAGAAGCAATTCGCTATAATATCCCAATGATAATAAATGTAATTGTGTCAAAGCCGTGCCTGTATTTATAATGGGTTCTTTATTACAGCAAATTTCGTCGTACTTGTTGACCCATGGAACTTTGTTTCACAACAGAAGTAATAAGAAGAAATAAAAATGGTCATTGTGGGTTATATGTCCCTAAGAGATAGACATACAATATCGCAGACTTCTTTGTAAACTTTTTGATGGTCTATTATAGCGTAGTACATTGCTTTAATCGCTAGCGTTTGCAAATAAAGTGCAAAATCTCAAAAAATATCATTTTTTTACTACATGATTTATACATAAAATCCACCCAGTCGAAACCCTCAACCTATTAAAAAACTGCATCAAAAGCCGTTGCGTAGTTTTTAAAATATAAGCAAATAAGGACAGACAGCTGAAAGCGACTTTGTTTTATATACTGTGTAACGACTAACATCACATATAGGTAGAATATTTCATATGTATAAACATATGGATTTCACCGATGTTTTTTTTTAAAAAATAAGTTATAGACAGTGAATTGTGTGCAGTAGGTACGAGCTACGAATAGGTACTTGAATTTGTTTAAAAAATAATTGCTCCATTTAATACGTTGCGGTTATTTCCCTTGACGCTGCATTTGACAACCTCAAATGACTTATTTAAACGATATTCCTGTACGTCTTTAAAATATTTGGTTCAGTGGAATTAATTTTTAAAGTACACCATTTGTACTGCTTCCGTCTAATAGCCTATTTTAGATACAACTCCGACTTGAGTTCAATTTCGAATTCATATAATTATCACTTTTCAAAAAACTCACTTTTCACTCTTTAATTTTTTCTTGAGATTTTTAGCTTCGACGGTTACTCGGTCACTTTGCACTGTAAAACATAACAGTTTTTACAATGTACTCTTTGATTAGATATATGTGCAGGTACAAACCAATAAAATAAATGCAATTGAATCCTAAAATCAAATTCGTATATTAATTGATATCATTCGATTTAATTTACATATCCACGTGTTCACAGGAGTTCTTATAGTAAGATTTTATGATTCATCTTATAAAACCAGCAACCATAGATTTAGCATAGACTATAATAGATGGCATATGTCAGGAAAAATGTACTAATATTCATCACTGACAGCGCAACCGCGTATATTAGATTTTAGGGATATTTACATTTCAACACATGAATATTACCTATCTAAAAGTTGACACTTTGAAGCACTTTTTACGCACACATTGATAAGTCCTCACACATCGAGAACCCATTTTTGGTCACGTTGTTAGGGTGACTATTGCCGATCTATTTTATCTATTCTTATATCTATGCCAGCAACAGTATAAAAACAAAAAAAAGAAAACGGTATCTAGCTGTCAGGTCAGGTGTGGCGCGAAGAACACGTATTTGGCACGATTGCCATATAAAATTATATGCTACATTGTAAATGAATGGGCGAACCAACTTTATATATATTTATTTTCTGTTTGAAACGTAAAATTTTATATCGCACTAATAAAAGTGAGACTAAAAACGAATGAAATGAGAATGCAGACGCTTAAAATGCATAATCAAAGTTTTCCGAGATTGCACGAAGTAGATACTAGCGCAATCTGGTGTACGGTTTTTATATATTTTCAAAGTACCTACTTATTTTTTTATGTTTACATGACATATTTCTCGTAAAGCGAAACTTCACGCCTTTAATATCCAACGATGTAGGTACTGGCAATAAATACTACACGTCGGTTTAATTATCTATTCCAACTGCCATAGATTAAGCTCCATTTTTTTTTTAGCAATTGTACATGTATCTCGCTTATATATTAGTTGTAAAATATATCAAACACACCAATATTTCATATGCACCTTGAGAATTTCTACAAGATAACATTTAGGTAAACAAACTTTGTACAATACGAGTAAACGACATTTGCAAACTTTAGTAACTACACTTACAAACTTATGCCAGCTATTTAAATGATAACTAAATACATGACAACTAAACAATTTCATCGCCAGGTGGCATTACACACTGCACTTCCACGAAAGACTAGATTTATTTGCTCCACAAAGTTTGGTCCTTTAGATGCACACTATTACTATTATATTTAGTCGTATATGTACAAATATTCATAAATTTGTAATTCATAAGTTAGTTCGCTACTCCGACAGATGAAGGGTTATATTTATTATATATGTATATATTAGTGATGTAACGAATATTCGCATTCGCATTCGCGAATATTCGCATGTTTTTAGGTATCCGCATTCGTATTCGCAAGAAATATTGCGAATGTTTGGCGAATAACAAAAAATAAAGAAATTATAAGTAGCAAGATAATACGAAAAATGAGCTTTATATTTTCTTTAATATTTTACCTCATACATTAAGATGTTATATTACGGATCAGCCAATAGGTATATAAATAACTGCACGTCAAGTCCCTTGCGGGATAGGTAGAGAGAACAGACCGCCATAAAGGACGATTCATACACGACTCACTCGTTTCTTTGAGTTTCATAATTATTGTCATACACGTAGGCCTCCCCTTGAGGCCTACGCTCAGCAGTGGATGTAATACACGGTCGTCGACCTTTAAGGCTCCTGACATCACCTTCCTCCAGGACTCGTTCTATTTGTGTGTCGTAGCGGTCTGCCTATCTGCTGGGTCAGTCTGGCATCATCCATTCGTTCTATATTTCCGAATCATCGGTGTATGCCCTTTCTTACTTTAACATCGACACTCTCTTTCAATCCTTCTTCCGTCCTCACAACCTTATTTTCGAGACGGTCAGCGAGAGTATCTCCGCAGTTTTTCCGCAGTACCCTCATTTCGACCGCGTTTATCCTTTCGTGCAAACCCTGCCATACCCAATTTTCATACCGTATACAGTTTGATCCAACTTAAAAGTTACAGTTTTTTTTTTTATAAAACTCGAACCCCAAGATTGAACACGAGAGCGTTACATCAAGAAAAGACACGTTTTATTAAGTATGAAAAATATTTATTTCTTAGATTTTCGCGAATAACATTCATAACATTAAAACTCTTTACAAAGATCATTTTCACGAGTGAGTTATCATTTTTCTCGCGAAAATGATCTCTGTAAAGAGTTTGAAACGTCGGGAAATAAATAAAAATAAGATTACTTATTTTTATTTATTTCCCGACGTTTTATTTTTTATTTATTTTAAATTTAATTTAGTTTAAAAATACATTAAAATGAAGCATAACGGGCTTCTGTATTCAATTTACTTAAATAATAACATAACATATACATAACATAACTTCACGCCTGTTACCCGAAGGTGTAGGCGGCGGCTGTTAACCCTTTCAGACCTGGCGTACACAATTGTACACATATAATATATATATAAATTTTAGTAATTATTTCACATTATTTTCAACTAAGAACAGTTGTATTCATTAGTTCACATATTAAACTACCGAAAATGATACTCCCAACGCCATCTTTTAGCGTTTCAAGACAGTTTTTTATCAAGTTTGTCCCGAGTAGTCGGCCGAAGTTTGAATTGTGCGGGTAAGGTCAATATTATAATTCTAAAAAGTTGAAAATATCAAAATATATGTAATGAAAAAATATAGGTTGATGTGTTATACTGTTGTCTGTATGTTACACATTATGTTCTTGGTTTTTGGTTGATTTTTCTACAAATTTTCGTGATTTTTATATTTGTACACAAATGTACACATCAGGCACATATGAAGTACTAGCAGACCGCGCGAACTTCGTACCGCCATATTTTAGACATTTTCCACTAAAAAGATTATTACCGCGATCATATTAATACCTCAAAGCTTTCCTCATAAATGGACTATCTAACACATTTTTTTTTTCATTTCCAGTTCCTGATACATACATACATAACTTCACGCCAGATCCCTTGCGGGGTAGGTAAAGGGTACAAAGCGTCATAAGGCACGATTATTACACACCTTACTTTCTTAGCTTTTGATATTAGCGACTAAAAACCTAGATATGATCAAAATAATGGCAGTTAAAATATTAGGCAGTTGAATGAATGCATTAATGGGCTCAACCGGTGAAATACCACCACCTCCCAGAAGATTGACGTAAAGTGGCTCATGCCGCATTTCGTTCGGTGAGAGAGGTACCCGGAGGTCAACCTCCCTTCCCCATCCCTTAAAAGATCGGAAGGAAGGGAAGGCCCTTAAAGGTCGGCAACGCAACGGTAACACTATAAGTGATGCCGGTGTCCATGGGCGGCGCAGGTTGCTTACCTTCAGGTGACACGCTTGCTCCTTTGCCCTCCTATCCCATAAAAAAATATTATCAACTTCAATCAATAGCAATACCAGGGACTTTGCCAGAAGTTTTTTGTCAATCTTTAGTTTTTTTTTAATACTACCTACTTGAACCTTTTTTTTTTAAATTTGTCATTGTTGTCGATTTAAAAAAAACCTGGTCACCACATGTTCTTACCAGTATGCCTAACTCACAGTGAGTGTTTTTTGTATATTTTAAATGTCGATTTGGCACCTTGGTATTACTCTTTTAAAATAAATTCACTAAATTTTAAAAGAGAGCACGATATTAAAAATGTAAATGTATATAGATGGGCAACTATGTGGTATGCAGACGTGTAACAAACACGCTAAGTCTTTATATTTTAGCAAATGACGCCAAGATTGAGGTGCGTAGATATCTTGCGCTTCGTCCATTTATATGAAGTTGCAATATTGTAAAGAATTATAGATAATATTATAATATCTGCGTGAAGAACTAACTGTAAACTAACTCTAGCTTTGACCCATGACTTTGGTTAATTAAGTATGAACATATTTTTAAATCTTTTAATATTCGCGTTCCATATTACATAAATATAATAAACGGAAAATAACGCGACACATTTAGGTAAATAAATTATCTGTCTGCTTGTGACTACGGCCAGTGCAACCAGGCCAAAACGTCAAGCCAATAATAAAAGTAAGTATTTGTTTACCTACACTTGTCGTGTTATTTCCCGTTTATTATACTCTTAAATAGATCAAATTCTAATCTAATGTGTCTAAATAGACACGGGGTCACAGATGTTACAGGTTCACATCACCTATTAATTGTTACAAAATAAATATACATATACCCCAAAAGACGATTAAATACATACTACAAACTCATTGGGACAAAAAGAAAAAAAAAAGTCTAAGAAAATTAAAAAAAAATTACCTGCCAGCTATGAGCGGCGCTCATGACCGAGCCAGGCGGGTCTCCCGATTATAATATGTGCGCGGAATATATGCCTAAGAAACGTATACTTACATTTTGTATTTTGCGATATCTTTTGAATTAAATGTCCGAATTGAATCATACAAAAAGTTCTAGAAAGGTATTGAATCTATCTTTATATTGAAGTAATTTATTTTGAGTAGAGTTAATACCAAAGTACAAAATAAAGAACTTTTAAAACGACCTCTTTATAATTATTTTTAAAAATTCAAATAACACTTATTGTGCGATAACTACAATAGTTACACGTATGGCGTCGCGGACTTTTCTGTTGACAATTATATGTTCTGTGAAAGTATAGTACATTGTTTTGTTCTATAATCAATAGTTTTTGCAGCGTTCGCGATTTAAGATTTTTTTTCGGGTCCTTTTCTTACACCTTGGGTTACATTATTGAACTTATAGTAAGGATCCCTAATTTATTTGAAAATGTAATATAGCCTAAAGCCTTCCTCGATAAATGGACTATACACCAGTGAAAGAATTTTTGAAATCGGACCGGTGGTTTCTGAGATTAGCGCGTTCAAACAAACAAACAAACAAACTCTTCCGCTTTATAATATAAGTATAGATATCTGATGTGTATATTTGTACACAAATGTACACATCAGGCGCTTATGATGTATATCTGATGTGTAGGTATTACTAAAAATAAATTATAATTGTAATTAAATGGTGTAATTTTGTTGTTTGATGTTACAAATTGGGTTACTACTATTTTCATATAAGAAAAAATACCAAAACGTTGTCACGCGACGCTATAAGAGCACCAGAAGAAAGATGGCTTTCTGATTTAGAGTTATCTTCTTATGACGAAGGAACTATGTCTGAACGGCCTTTGTCTGAGCTACGAAGTGTCCGAGTTGGAGCAGATCTCATCAGCTGGAACCAGCGAGAAGTATTCGCCCCAGCTTCAGATGTTGATAGTGAAAAGCTGGCATAACGTGGGTGTTTACACTTGTGTGATAACTTTTGACCAGAAGTACCTTCCGCCACTGACACTTTTACAGAATATTATGGCAAAGCATAGTATTAGGTGGAGACACAAAGAAATAGTAAACACAATGTCGCCAGCTTGGTTTCCACACATTGCTTTTGATCCCAGAGTCGAAATCCCAGTGGATTATTACAAAAGATACGTGCCTAAACAATTATTTCAAATTATGGCTGAAATGGCAAACTGATATGCTACACATCCCAATAAACTAAGGTTTAAACCTACTACTGCCAAAAGAATTAGAAATATTTATAATATCGTGCACAGAATGCTATATAATAAAGCCTTTGATTTTAGAATTCAGACTGTAATTTATGTGCAATTTGTTCAATCTACCCAAAAAAAACCCCAATTTTTGTTAATTTTCATAAAGAGTTCATATTAAAATTCATATTTCATAATAAAGCTTTGTATTTACTACTAAAAATTTGTAAAATAAATGTTTTTTTCATTACAGATAATCATTCCTAAACACTAAAATTTCTATTACGTAGGACGGATGTGTACAATTGTACACAAAAAGAAAAACCTATTTTTCTTGAAAAGCTTGCAATCAGGATTTTTTTATTTATTTTTCCTTAGATCTATTTACAATAGCCTAGCTGCAGGCTTTTTTTCGGATTGATACGCGAAAATAAAAAAAAATCAGGTCTGAAAGGGTTAAGCGTCGTCTCGCCATTATGTTTACGTCCCAAATGCAATAGGTGGCGAACCTATTGCCATGCCCGGCACAAAGCTTCCAGTCATCGATCTTTATCACACATAACTTCCGAAAACAATTTCGAAAAGTCATTGGTGGAAGTCAGTGTCAGGATTCGAACCCACGATCTCTGGATCAGAAGCCGTGTGCTCGACCACAGGACCACCGAGACTATCAAATAATAAATAATAATGATTGGCACAAATAGCTATATAAGCCACTATATATGGAAAGGAACAGAAGCCAAGAGAAATTGGGGCGAGATATAAATTATATTACTGTGGGAATGATGGTAGAAAGAATGGACTGGGAGTGGTTCTTGATAAGAGGTTAAAAGAGGTGAATAGTGTGAATGATGGAATTATGCTAGTTAAATTCTGTCAGAAAATGTGATTTTCAATGTAATGAGTCTGTATGCGCCCCGCCCCAAGTAGGATATGAATTTCCCCTACTACTCCCTTAAAGGACCTTAAAGAAGGTGTTTGTGGGCAGTGAGTAATTCCTTACTATCAAGTGACCCACTTGCTCGTTTACCCTCCTATCTCGTAAAATAATGGAAAGGTTTGAATGAGGATGAGGCGATCATGAAAGAGTACAGTGCGCACTGTGCGCTTAAGAAATTCGCCAAAAAAATGTAGCAAGGGTGCTTGATAAGTTATATCAAAGTCTTGAAAGTCCCCAAGGCGAAAAAAATCTATATCGACTAGCTAAGCAAAGAGATGAATGGAAGAGATATTATGCATGTAAAATGTATAAAAGATGATAATGGAAGGGTGCTAATAGATAATGAAGAAATAATAAACCGATGGAAAGAATATTTAGTAAGTTAATGAATGAAGAGAATGCTTGGAGTGGTATACTAGAAGAAAACTATACAAATGTAGATATGGTGAATGAAATTACGGTGAAAGAAGTGCAAATGGCAGTACGAAGTATGAAAAGCAATAGAGCAACTGGACCAGATAGTATACCTGCAGAAGCGTGGAAGATTTTGTGGAAGATGATGGATGTAAGTGGCTGACTTTGTTCTTCAATAAGCTGTTACATGAAGAGACGATCCCAGATGAGTGGCGCAACAGTTCGCTGGTGCCCATTTATAAAAACAAGGGTGATGTGCAAGAATGTAACAACTATAGAAGAATAAAGCACTTGTCACACTGTATGAAAATATGGGAGAAAGTGATAGCGAGAAAAATGAGAGAGGATAGTGAGATCACCTAGAACCAGTTCCGATTTATGCCAGGACCAGGCACAAAAGATGCAAATTTCGCTTTTCGACAATTGACTGAAAAATACCGATATGCACATTATATTGACCTAGACAAGGCATATGATAGAGTTCCTCGTAAAGCTCTGTGGGCTTTGAAGGAAAAAAGGAGTGCCTGGGAAAGATGTTAGACTTGTGCAGGCGATGTATGCAGGAACGTATACTAGTGTGCGGTCCGTATCCGGTGTCACCGACCAGTTCAGTGTGGATGTTGGCTTACACCAGGGATCGGCTTTAAGCCCTTACTTGTTCCTCCTGATAATCGATGCTCTTACATCAGACATTCAGGAGCACGCACCCTGGTGCGTGCTAACGTTATAATCAGTAACTATAAATTAAATAAACTAAGTTTACAACTGATTAACTCAACTAAATATATAGGAATAAAAAAAACTTTAAAAAAAGTTAAATCACATAAACATAACTTCATGCCTTTTTCTACCCGAAGGTGTAGGCAGTGGTTGTTAAGCCTCGTCTCGCCGTTATGTTTAGGTCCCAAATGGAATAGATGGCGAACCTATTGCCACACCGGGCACAAAGTTTTAGTCATCGACATTTATCACACATAACTTACGATATTAATTTCGAAAAGTCATTGGTGTGAGCCAATGTGAGGATTCGAACCCGCGACCTCTGGATTCAGAGGCGGGGTGCTCGATCACTGGACCAACGAGAATATAATACTTAAAAGTTAAATCAACTTCAAAAAATACAAATTATAAAAACAGTTCCTACCTACGTAATTTAAAAGGAATAAATGACGCAACTAATTTATATATCTACAGTTATCTACTTACTACAATATACAAAACGTAATACTATCAAAATATTTTTGTAATTATTCATTATTTTTGTAATTTTACGGTTTGAATGGCTTATTCTAAGCCAGGGGGTTCGAACCCGTCTTAATTCTTGAATCGGAGTATTTGACCACAGAAACCAAGTTTATTTATTAAAGGATCCTTTAGGTTTAAATTTGTACTGTGCTATATACTTAGTCTGACCATAAATACTGTTACAACTAAAAATAAAAAAATATTACATTTGAATTTGGAATCTGTCATTTTTATACGATTGTTCATTGTGTTTTCTCGTTTTGGCGCCAATACATTGTACAATATTTTGCGATATTAAAATGGAGTGGGGTGATAAAGAGAACCGAATCGCTGTGATTGCATTACACAAAGTAGGTATGGAGCCAAATGCAATTTTTAAAACTCTCCATACACTTGGTATTAGTCAAATGTTTGTGTACCGGGCTATTAATAGGCACAATGAGACCTCTTCTGTTTGTGACAGAAAAAGACCTGGCCGTCCACGTAGTGTTCGTACGAAAAAGGTGGTCAAAGCAGTACGGGAAAGAATTCGAAGAAATCCTGTCCGCAAGCAAAAGATTTTATCTCGGGAGATGAAGATAGCACCTAGAACAATGTCGCGTATTTTAAAAGATGACTTAGGACTTGCAGCCTATAAGAGGTGCACTGGTCATTTATTAACTGATAATTTAAAAAAGAATAGGGTGTTAAAATCTAAACAACTACTGAAGCGGTACGCAAAGGAAGGTCACAGAAAAATATTGTTTACGGATGAAAAAGTTTTTACAATTGAGAAGCATTTTAACAAACAAAATGACCGTATTTATGCTCAAGGCTCCAAGGAAGCTTCCCAATTAGTTGACAGAGTGCAACGTGGGCATTATCCGACTTCAGTAATGGTTTGGTGGGGTGTTAGCTACGAAGGAGTGACTGAGCCATATTTTTGTGAAAAAGGTATCAAAACAATCATGTATCAAAGGTAGTCAAGCCCCTTAACAACACCATGTTCAATAACGAAGTATGGTCCTTCCAGCAAGACTCGGCACCGGGTCATAAAGCTCGGTCCACGCAATCTTGGTTGGAAGCGAACGTTTCGGACTTCATTAGAACTGAAGACTGGCCATCGTCTAGTCCCGATCTTAATCCACTGGATTATGATTTGTGCTCAGTATAAGAGAGTACGGCTTGCTCTAAACGTCATAATAATTTAGAGTCCCTAAAACAATCCATACGATTGGCAGTGAAGAATTTTCCCATGGAAAGAGTGCGTGTTTCTATTGATAACTGGCCTCAACGTTTAAAGGCCTGTATTGCAGCCAATGGAGACCACTTCGAATAAGCTTTTTATATTTTATATCTTTTTATATTTATGTATTATAGTAACACACTGTAAAAGTAATAAATGTTCCTTGCAATTTTAAAAAAAAATTTTTCTTTGTTACAATATTTATGGCATGACTAAGTATACTTAGTTGCTGTGCACTAAACCTCTTAATAGTTATTGGACAAGAGTTGCAAGTGTAAGAGCTGATTCTGTACACGATGTAGGCGAATTAAAGACTTAAGACGACGTTTCTTGTTCACTACTACTATCGTCAGTTAATTAACTCGTCAGCACGCTCAATTTAATCTTTCTTGAACGAGAGATCATCTAAAATAACGGTTCAGTTGGAGCAAAAAATGCATCACTATAATCTCTAGGTGAACAATCTTTAAATTTTCAAAGCAAAGATTTTAGAAAAGATTCCTTGTACGTTAAGATTCATCCATTTATCTAAACATTGATAAATCTTAATGATTATGTACGTCATTGGAGCAAAAAAGTGAGAGAAGGTAAAAAAAAACGTGCGTGGAGTCCCGCCGCGCTAGAGAAGTGAAACTTTGTCACAAACATACATGTAGGTATAACACCACACGTTCTAGCAGTGGTAGAGCCAAACAGTACGCTGCATGAATGGGCTGGCTCGACCGATGAAATACCACGACCTCTCAGAAGATCGACGTAAAATGGTTCATGCCGCGTTTCGTTCGGTGAGAGAGGTACCCGGAGGCCCACCTCCCTTCCCTATCCTTTCCCATCCTACTTCCTTAAAGGTCGGCAACGCAACTGTAATACTATACGTGTTGCAGTTGTCCATGGGTGGCGCTGGTTACTTCCCATCAGGTGACACGCATGCTCGTTTACTCTCCTATCCAATAAAAAAAAACACGCTTATTTTAAAAAGAGCACATCTTACATTAGGACGGGCCTCGTGGTGCTTTAGTAAAACTACCGACTGTGGAATGGAGATTAGCGGGTTCGATCCCCACTCGAATATAAATCTGGGTAGGATTTGGTAACTACTCCTCTATTTAGGAGGATCTGCCTTAATCGACGCCTCATTATTCTTTGATTTAGTTACTCCCCCAAGCTCAAGCCCATTTGATACCCATATTGTAAAAAAGCATTAAAACTATCTCTGAATGAGAGGTAGTGGTATTTCCCTTGTCGAGCCGGCCCATTCATGCAGCAGACTGCGTGGCTCTACGACTGTTAATAATATCATCCAAACTTAGCGTGTATAAAAACTTCAAAATGGAGTTCTATGATTCAAGAACTACATATACATTTTTATTACATACATAATAATATATACAAAATATATATACATACAAAATATATGACACATATATATACATTGCAAAATTAAAAATATTGATTTAATTATCTTTGTAATATCAAATATTAACAGTACAGGACGCGTCCGCCATGTTCGGCCCTCGCTTCTAGTTGATGTTTTACAAAAAAAAATACATATTTACAAAAAAATGTGTTAGTACAGATAGCACAAAAAGTAATATTAGCACGAAATTATTTATTTAACCCATTTTTGTTTCTATGCCCATAATTATAAGGTTCTTTCTGTGTATCTATTATTTCTTGTGTACAATAAAGTATATATAAATAAGTAGATAATTAAGACAAATCAAAATTTAGTTTTTGTATTGAAATGAAACACAGCAATAAAAATATACTTTAAAAAACCGTTATTTGACCAGGTACATATTGCATTTTAATAACTATATTATTTATTTACGATTCATTAAATGTAAGCAGGTGAACATTAATTTTTTTTAGATGAATACTGTATAAATGAATTTTTTGACAAACATTTTTTGTAATTACATTGCTTAGTTTATTGACATATATACATTTTTTTAATTTTTTTACATTGTTTCATTATTATTATTATTATTGACATGTTACATGTAATAATTTTATTATTTATTGTATATTGACAACTGCACGTACATTTCACACGCCTTACTAGGCAAATTTTAGATATGCATACTTACGTCATGTCACCATACTGCAAATACCCAGAATTATGTGAATAAATGATTGATTGATTAATACTGAATTAGTTATTATTCCTGTGCTTGTATGTATACTTCTATTATGCAAAATTCCCAAAGTTGGCTTTTCGGTTATAGCGACGTCAAACTAATTATTATTTGTTATTATTATAACATAACATTCAAAAATGGTCAAACAAATGTCTTGTTTGTATATTCCTAATAATATTTAAATTATTTGGTTTATTTTATTTTTAGTTGCATATAAATTTAAAAATTAAAAACAATATATTTTATGCAGTTAGTACTTTAGGGGCATGGTGCGATAAAAACAGTGCCGCTACTAGCTACTAGATGTCTATGTACTGTTTTTAATCACGCTATGCAAATTCTCTTCCTTGGTTTATATAAACCGGCTTATGTTCTAGTCTTATATATTATCTATAATATCCGCGAGGGGGCGTTAAATGCTTTCGCAAGAGACATTAGAAGTAGAAGTTCCACTTCAAAAAAAGAAGACGGTAAAAAAGATGGGATGACGACATCAGAAAAGCGGCAGGAGTACCTGATGTGGAATAGAGTAGCTGAAGAAAGGTGAGACAGTGGAATTGGTTGGACAGTGGAAAAATAGGAAAGCAACAGCTTCTGGATTGAATGTGGGGTTATATGTATTTTTGTAGGTTGTTACTTAAAAAAAAATAAAAATAAAAAATTTATCGAAAAATTTAGGGCTACTCTTAACATTTAGGGGAAGGAAAATAGATGTCCTATTCTCAGACCTTCCCGATATGCCCTTTCAGAGGAGTAGAATTACAAACACCGTGACAGGAGAATTTTATATATTAGATTATAAATTATTAGTACATTACAGTTAATTATCTCTAAGATTTTCGCGAATCACGTCCATGACATTAAAACATGTTTTCCACTGAGTTTTCTTGCTGGGTCTTTCTCAGGACTGGCCGCGTTTGCGACCCAGTGGTAGATTTTTTAACAAATACTTACCTTTAAATTTAAAATCAATAAATATTTCATAATAGTTATACTCTGATCTCAACTAACTTAAAAGAAATAAGATAATTAGCTAATAATTAAAAATAACAACTGTTACCTATTAAATCATACAACAAAGGATCTGTACAAACCAAACTTTTTCTTTATTTTTATTTCCAAAAAGTGGGTGCTCTCTGTATCAATGAAAATAGCTTTTGAACAAATACCATCTTTTTGTTCATCACTCGTGAAAATGATCTCTGTAAAGAGTTCGAAACGTCGGGAAATTAATAAAATTGGTAATAAATAAACGCGATATAATCCTAAAGTTTGTTTTAATGTCACATTACAGTTAGTCTTATATCTGCTTAATTTATAACAAAGGCTGCATATACCAATTTAAATTTTACGATCAGACCGGGTAGTAGGTAGATACATACTGTATTTTCAACTGTCAATTTTTATTGCGCCATTTTGGATACGTTTGCCAAAACTTTACATAGGTAGATAGGATAGGATATTGGAATGTATCGGAATTGTTCCGTCGCCCGACAGCGCAAATACACAAAAACTTGCTGCCAAACTTCCCCTGCAGTTTGTTTATGGTAGGCATGTATTTATGCCACTCCACTCCCACCCGGACATTGAACATGCAAGTACATAGATACATAATTATCTTCACGACTTATTCTACGCGAAGATGTAGGCAGCGGCTGTTAAACGTCGACTTATCGTTATGTTTACGTCCCAAATAGAATATGTGGCGAACCTATTGCCATACCGGGCACAAAGTTTTTAGTCATCGATATTTATCATACATAACTTACGAAATAGATTTCAAAAAGTCATTGGTGTGTGCCAATATGAGGATTCGAACCCGCGACCTTTGGATTCCGAAGCGGGTGCTCGACCACTGGACACCGAGAGTAAACAGGTAGGCTATATAGGTATCTCATACCAAAATAAAGTAATATTAAGTTAAGTATATAATATATATAAGTACTTAATCATGCCATAAATATTGTAACAAAGAAAAAAAAATTTTTTCGTTGCAAATAACATTTATTACTTTTACAGTGTGTTACTTTAATACATAAATATAAAACGATATAAAATATAAAAAGCTTATTCGAAGTGGTCTCCATTGGCTGCAATACAGGCCTTTAAACGTTGAGGCCAGTTATCAATAGAAACACGCACTCTTTCCATGGGAAAATTCTTCACTGCCAATCGAATGGATTGTTTTAGGGACTCTAAATTATTATGACGTTTAGAGCAAGCCGTACTCTCTAAAACTGACCACAAATCATAATCCAGTGGATTAAGATCGGGACTAGACGACGGCCAGTCTTCAGCTCTAATGAAGTCCGAAACGTTCGCTTCCAACCAAGATTGCGTGGACCGAGCTTTATGACCCGGTGCCGAGTCTTGCTGGAAGGACCATACTTCGTTATTGAACACATTAAGGGGCTTGACTACCTTTTCAAGAATGGTATCTTGATACACTTGTGCCGATGTTTTGATACCTTTTTCACAAAAATATGGCTCAGTCACTCCTTCGTAGCTAACACCACTGAAGTCGGATAATGCCCACGTTGCACTCTGTCAACTAATTGGGAAGCTTCCTTAGAGCTTTGAGCATAAATACGGTCATTTTGTTTGTTAAAATGTTGCTCAATTGTAAAAACTTTCTAAAAACTCTCTAAAACTGACCACAAATCATAATCCAGTGGATTAAGATCGGGACTAGACGACGGCCAGTCTTCAGCTCTAATGAAGTCCGAAACGTTCGCTTCCAACCAAGATTGCGTGGACCGAGCTTTATGACCCGGTGCCGAGTCTTGCTGGAAGGACCATACTTCGTTATTGAACACATTAAGGGGCTTGACTACCTTTTCATGAATGGTATCTTGATACACTTGTGCCGATGTTTTGATACCTTTTTCACAAAAATATGGCTCAGTCACTCCTTCGTAGCTAACACCACTGAAGTCGGATAATGCCCACGTTGCACTCTGTCAACTAATTGGGAAGCTTCCTTAGAGCTTTGAGCATAAATACGGTCATTTTGTTTGTTAAAATGTTGCTCAATTGTAAAAACTTTTTCATCCGTAAACAATATTTTTCTGTGACTTCCCTTTGCGTACCGCTTCAGTAGTTGTTTAGATTTTAACACCCTATTCTTTTTTAAATTATCAGTTAATAAATGACCAGTGCGCCTCTTATAGGCTGCAAGTCCTAAGTCATCTTTTAAAATACGCGACATTGTTCTAGGTGCTATCTTCATCTCCCGAGATAAAATCTTTTGCTTGCGGACAGGATTTCTTCGAATTCTTTCCCTTACTGCTTTGACCACCTTTTTCGTACGAACACTACGTGGACGGCCAGGTCTTTTTCTGTCACAAACAGAGGAGGTCTCATTGTACCTATTAATAGCCCGGTACACAAACATTTGACTAATACCAAGTGTATGGAGAGTTCTAAAAATTGCATTTGGCTCCATACCTACTTTGTGTAATGCAATCACAGCAATTCGGTTCTCTTTATCACCCCACTCCATTTTAATATCGCAAAATATTGTACAATGTATTGGCGCCAAAACGAGAAAACACAATGAACAATCGTATAAAAATGACAGATTCCAAATTCAAATGTAATATTTTTTTATTTTTAGTTGTAACAGTATTTATGGCCAGACTAAGTATATATAAGTTATTAAGTAAGTAATATTAAGTTTTCTAGGTGAAAATACCCCTTTATATACAACATTAATATCTCTTCAATACCGTCTGTCGCTGACCCTGGGTGGGCTATGGAAGTGGAACACCGAGCCAGTGAAGGTCTCAAAGCGGTACGAACTTATGCTTGCGTTGCGCAAGACTAATAAAGATGAGATTACCGGAACATAATGTCCGCAAACTGTTAAACCTAATCAGAAGTATCACGGATTGGTCAATCGAATTGCTGTTAGGACTTATTGGAATGAGCGCTGCAAATGGCGACACAAAAAGGCTGCTCATCAGCAGGAGTCGGCACCACTCTTCCAAAGGGATTTCAATGTCCTAAATGTATATTAAGCGCGGCGGGTACAACACAAGGGCACACAATTACCACCGTTTACAACGTTTGCAATTAATAGTCCATTTGAAAATCAACTCTAATACCTTTTTTTTACGCGAGGAAATGCTTTATGCCTAGGGACGGCAGGAGCTAGTGTGGGACTCCTAAAAGCTGCAATCCAATCCTAGGGCTACCCACTAAAACCTCGCGGCGGCCTTCCTCCGGCGTTGGGGTGGTCCAGGATACGGTTAACCCCTCTAGACCACCCCGCCTGCTACGAGGGGGGCGTAAGGCTCCTCAGGGCGGGGCGGCTCCGACCGCGCGCTGTAAAGAGGCCCTCCCTGGCCGCACCGAGGGGTCATCCTTCCCGGGCCGCGACCCGGGCGCACTTGCGGGCGGTGCGCCCTCGCGGCCCGTCGGCTGCGGCAATCACTGAGCTCGCCGCCGTCGCCTTAGAGCGGGATCGGCTATCTCCTAATCCCGCTAGGCGGCCTCTTTCTGGAGCATCACAGCTTTACAGAAACAGACCAACAATACCTCCAGTGGTAGAGGTAGAGCCAAGCAGTTCGCTGCATGAATAGGCCGGCTCGACCGGTGAAATACCACGACCTCTCAGAAGATCGACGTAAAGTGGCTCATGTCGCGTTTCGTTCGGTGAGAGAGGTACCCGGAGGCCCACCCGCTTCCCCATCCTTCCTTATCTCCTATCCCTTAAAGGTCGGCAACGCAACAGTAACTCTATATGTGTTGCTGGTGTCCATGGGCGACGTTGGTTGCTTACCATCAGGTGACACGCCTGCTCGTTTGCCCTCTTATCCCATAAAAAAAAACTCCTCCTCGCCCGCCAGCATTGCCGCGATCAACGCCGGCGGGGACTAGTCTCGCCCGATCCCGTCGACCAGGACTCGACGCTCGGCCGTCCAGGCCGACAGACCTCCAGCGTGTGCTGGGCCGAGTCAATGGCGGTGCAATGGTGGCATATCGCCGTCTTTTCTCTTTTAATTCGACTCAGATACTCACCGAAGCACCCGTGCCCGGCGAGTATCTGAGTCAACCTGTAGGTGACAGTGTCCCATTTATGGAACACCCAGGCCTTGAGGTGGGGCAGCGTGGCACTGCCCTGGAGGACCAGCCCGTCGCGCCAGTCCCCGAGGTCCCGACGCGCGACGACCGTCGCCGCCTCGTACGAGATTGTACGGTATCCCCGTAAAATCCGGATGACCATGACCCGCTCTAGGCTCCTCAGCAGAGCCCTGGACCGGGAGGCCCCTGTGAGGTCTCGCGACCAAACGGGGGTTCCTTACAAGGCCACAGACCGCACGACGCCACCGTAGAGGCAGCGAACTCCCTCTCCCGGCGCTCGGCGGACCATCCGCACGAAGTGCTCCTCGAAGCTCCAGCGGCTCTCCAGGATGAGGCCGAGGTACTTCATGTACCTCCCCACCGGGACAGCCGTATCACCCACCTAAATCCGTGAGGCAGGTGGTTCCCAGCCCCGAGTGAGCCAGTGGAACCACAGCGCCTCACCTTTGTGAGGCGCCATCTCCAGGCCCAGCCCGCGGATCCGTCTGAAGACGATCCCCACCCCCAGTTCGGCGAACCCGGGACCCCCGGGGAGCGTACTGAGGGTACGCTCGAAGTCGGGTCCCGGGTCCTAAAGTCCCGGGGTCCCGGGTCGGGTCTTCTGCGCAGCAAACGACACTCACGTCACGGGGCAGACTGGTGCGGAGGACCGGATCGTAGGCGAGGTTCCACAGCAAGGGCCCTAGCACGGACCCCTGATGAACCCCGCACGTCACCTCCTTCCTCTGGTCCGTCCCTCAAATACCAACTTAATATTAAGAAAACGCATCACGCGAAGACTTCTCACCAATTACAAGTTACAACGAACAACGACAACTTGGTACCGTTCTACCTACAAACCTATACCGTTATACCCAAGTTTTCTATAAACAGTAGCGTCCGACCGAAGCTTCGTCTTCGGCTTCGGCCACCTTCGGCCAAAAATTCATCTTCGGCGAGATTAGTAGATAGAGTAGAATATCGGTGTAAAGTCGCTCATGCCGCTTTTCTCTCTACCTTCGGCTTCGGCCCAGAATCCGGCCGAAGCCGAAGATCCCGCCGAAGACGGATTTTTGGCAGTCAAACAGTCGGAATTAAAGAACTATTACGAAAGGGTGAGTGACTAACGGATCGGACTGCACTTAGTTCAGTGCGGATACCGGAGAAAAGCGGCATGAGCCACTTTACGCCGATATTCTACTTTAGCTGTGGATAATATTAAAGAAAATTATTAAATTACTAATAGTTTATAAACCTTCGGCTCCGGCTTCGGCCGAAGGTTGTGGAGATTGCCGATTAATCGGCTTCGGCTTCGGCAAAAAATAGACCTTCGGTCGGACACTAATTATAATATAAAAACTCAAGACTTTTATACTAATACTACTTATACCGCAGTAATAAGATTGGTGAAAAATGATTGTGCGTATTTTGAGTGGGTTTTCTCTATACTCTAGAGGTACGTAGCATAGTGGATATGATTTGAATGGGATCAGTGGCCCGTATCATTGCCAGTTAGAAACAAGTGTCAGCTGATGATGTAACAACCATTAATCTTACGATTCTCGGTACTTCTTCTGACATATTTTCAACTCACAACTTTATAGATATGCATATATTTGGACGAGTCCCATTGTTTAGTAGGTATTCGAAAATATAGGTTGGTATAAAGATCAGCTATAACATAACATAACTTCAGTATAACATAACTTCACACCTTTTTCTACCCGAAGGTGTAGGCAGCGACTGTTAAGCCTTGACTCGCCGTTATGTTTACGTCCCAAATAGAACAGGTGGCGAACCTATTGCCACAACCTATCAACAACAAACTTCCGAAAAGAATTTAAAAAAGTCATTCGAACCCACGAGTTCTTGATTCAGAAGCGGGATGCTCGACCACTGGACAACCGAGACGATTATTTTATTTAAACGCTGAAAATAAATGAAGTGTGTCACATAATTTAGTCATTAAATTCTACTTTAGGCAATTAGATAATAATATAATAGTCGTGTAGTCAGTAGCGTAGTAAGCGTAAAACTAGTTAGTTTAAAGCTATTTTTTTTATAAATCTTAATCAATACTTACGAGATAATGTGCTAAATGTTGTTAAATGAACGTGCTTTAACAACATTGGCCTAGTACCATAACACAGACATTTGTTCTTGAACTTGGAAACTAGATGGCGCTATGTGAAATACATTGAAAACATTACATAAATGATTCTCCATATCCAAAATATGTAGATATAGGTAAATGTTGGTAATATGCTTACAAAAACAACACCAAAAATTTTAAGTAAGTGATACTATAAGATAACTGCAGTTGGTTGCAGTTTCAGCTAAGAGATTTCCATATGCAAAACTGAAATTCCACAGACAACAAAGATGCTTTAAGTTTAATTACATTTAATTTCAGAGATGTACAAAATGGTTTTAAAAAAGCATTTAAATACAAAATACTTTTCAGATTTACTATTTCAAATGCAAAATACTAAATAGTTTTTCGTTTTGTATTTCAAATGCAAAATAGGTATTTTCAAAATAAAATACTTTTTGACGAAATCTTCAATGAGTCTCAGTGGTTCAGTGGTTGAGCGTTTGGGGTTGAGACTCTAGGAACATGGGGTCCGAGTGCTTGTGTACTCTATAAAGATCTTGCAAAGAAACTGATCGAGGGCTCTTTCGACCAGGGGGCTGGTCTATTCTTTGCACAGGGGATTAGCATTGCCATTTGACGTGGCAATGCGGTCGGTCTTCTGGGCACTCTGCCAGTAGATCAAGAAGCGGATTTGAAATTATGCGATTGGGTCTCCAGCTTTCTCGCGGCTCGGCGTATTAAGGTCGTTGTCGACGGGTCATGCTCCGACTTAAAATCCGTGAGTGCTGGAGTCCCCCAGGGCTGTGTGCTATCCCCCACGCTGTTTCTTCTTTATATCAATGACATGCTGCATTACAGCAATCTTCATTGTAATGCGGATACGGTACGGGGCTATGCGGTACGGCGGACGCCATATATACTGGCCACCCGCGGATTTCTCGGGAGAACGTCGATTCGTACCGGAATAAACTATGTCTACAATCGAAACTCTGCCTAGTCATATTTCGGACTGAGGCCGACTCAACTTAGTCTAATTCAACCCTAAGAAGACACAAGTCTGCGCGTTTACCGCTGAAAAGGCACCCTTTTTTGTAGCTCCCTTTTTTGAGGGCACTCGGTTACCCGCCTCAACCGATATCGGAATTCTTGGGGTCGACTTGTCCAGTTTTGCGGTTATCTGGAGGGCAAGGCCAAATTGGCTTAGAAAAAGAACGGTATTTCACGTCAAGTAATCGCTTGCAGCTATATAAAGCGCATTTCCGACCTCACGTGGAATACTGTTCTCATCTTTGGGCGGGGTGCCTCTGCCAAAAGATGAGTACCAGCTTATCCCATTTTCACGCATCCAACGACGCGCAGTTCGGCTTGCCGTCAACCAAGCTCTGTCAGATCGGCTTAGCCCCTTGGCACTTCTTGCCAGGCACTGTTCCGTTGTGGAACGAGTTGCCGGCAGCGGTAATTCCGGACCGCTACGACCTAGGCACCTTCAAGGAACGAGCCTATTCCCACCTTAAAGGCCGGCAACGCTGATGTGATACCCCTGGTGTTGCAGATGTCCATGAGCGGCGGTAGTCGCTTTCCATCAGGTGACCCACTAGCTCGTTAAACAATTAAAATCAAATAAGCGAGTGAGGCGTGCAAGAGTCGTTCCTTATGTGCTCTGTTCTCTCTGCCTACTTCGCAAGGGATTTGACGTGAGGTTATGTATGTATGTATAATTTTCAAAAATCATTTCGAAAAGTCATTAGTGTGAGCCAGGATTTGAACCCACAACAACTTCTTGATTTAAAAGCGGGGTGCTCGACCACTGGACCACCTATTAAATTTTGCCTATAAAAACTTTAAAATTTAATACATACTATAAATAACAAACTATACTAAAATAGTACTTACAAAAAGAAATGGCATCTTAGAAATGAATTTAGCTAAAATTAATCACAAAGTATTTTGTATTTTGAAATGACTATTAAAAATACCTCTCGAGAGGTATTTCAAATAAAATACAAAATGCTTTTTTTTTATATGGGAAAAAGGGGCAAACGAGCCTGCGGGTCACCTGATGGAAAGTGACCACCGCCGCCCATAGACATCCTCAACACCAGGGGCGTCGGATCAGCGTTGCCGGCCTTTTAAGTGGGAGTATTGCTCTTTTCTTGAAGGTCCCTAAGTCGTATCGGTCCGGGAATACCTCTGCCGGCAACTGGTTCCATAGAGGAGACGTGCGCGGCAAAAAGTGTCGGCTGAAGCGCACTGTCGTAGATCGCCAACCATTTAGCTTGTGTGCGTGGTAGTGTTGGCGCGATGTGCGGTGGCGGAAATCAGCGGGTGGTATTAGTCCGAACAATTCCTGGGAACACTCCCCGTGGTAGATTCGATATAGGACACACAGAGAAGCAATGTCCCTCCGCAGTGCCAGGGAATCAAGCCCGTCGGAAATGGCCTGGTTGTCGACGAGCCGAACCGCCCTTCGTTGAATGCGGTCAAATGGAGCAAGCTGGTACTGGGGTGCTCCCGCCCAAAGATGGGAACAGTACTCCATGTGGGGTCTTACCTGCGCTTTATAAAGTTGCAATCGATGACCTGACGTGAAGTACCGTCCCGCTCTATTGAGCACACCGAGCTTCTTTGAGGCCAGCTTAGCTTTGCTTTCCAGATGACCGCAAAACTGGACGTTGCTCGACACATCGACACCAAGGATTCCTATATGAGCTGACGGTGTCAGGAGAGCGTTCTCGAAACAGGGAGCTACGACAAAGGGTGTCTTTTTAGTGGTAAAAGCGCAGACCTGTGTCTTTTCGGGGTTGAATTGGACTAAGTTTAGTCGGCCCCAGTCCGAGACTTGACCAAGCAGAGTTTCAATTTCCCGAGAAATTCTAGCGCGGCCGGTATATAAAGTATCCCCCGTGCTGTCGTCCGCATAACAAAGTAAATTGCTGTTATTCAGCATATCATTTATGTGCAGAAGAAACAGTGTAGGGGATAGCACGCAGCCTTGTGGGACTCCAGCATTGACCGGTTTTAAGTCGGAGCATGAACCGTCAACAACGACCTTAATACTCCGAGCGGCGAGAAAACTGGTAATCCAATCGCATAATTTTTCGGGAAGCCCATAACACGGAAGCTTCGAAAGAAGTGCTTTGTGCCAAACCCGATCGAAGGCCTTCGCTATGTCCAAACTAACAGCCAGCGCCTCCCCCTTGCTCTCAACCGCCTCTGCCCAACGATGAGTTAAGTAAACTAAGAGATCACCAGCTGAGCGGCCGCGTCAAAATCCATACTGGCGGTCACTAATCAGCTGGTGCTCCTCCAGATAACCCAGGAGCTGGCGGTTAATAATGGTTTCCATTATTTTTGAGAGCAAAGAGGTGATGGCGATAGGTCTGTAGTTAGACGGGTCTGAGCGGTCACCTTTTTTAGGGATCGGGTGGACTAAAGCTACTTTCCATGATGATGGTAAGGCGCCGAGAGAGTAGGAGTACCGGAAAAGACGCGTTAGGACCGGTGCCAACTCTGGAGCACACGTCTTCAACACTATTGCTGGGATTCCGTCAGGCCCACTCGACTTGTGGACATCCAGAGAGAAAAGTATACGCCATACAGTATTTTGCCGGAAATTAATGTCTGGCATGGCGAAGTCACACCGCGGTATTAGAGGTGGAATTTTCCCCCGGTCGTCCAAAGTCGAGTTGGACGCAAAAAGAGTGCCAAAAAGGTCGGCTTTCTCTTTAGCGTCGTGGGCCAATGACTGGTCCTCCCTGTGCAATGGCGGAAGGGACGGTTTGCAGAAGCTTTCAACAAAAAGGTATTTAAATACAAAATAGGTTTTTTGTATTTGTATTTTAAATAGAAGTATTTCAAATAAGTCACATTTCTGGTTAATTTACATTTCAACAGTGGCAATTCGCTGATTCAAGCGGAGGGATCAAGTGGTGAAATACCACGACCTCTCAGAATATCGACGTAAAGTGAGTAATGCCGCGATACGCTGGGTGAGAGAGGTATCTGAAGAAGCAACCCCTTCCCCTTCCCATCCTACTTCCGACCCCTTCCCTGCCCTATTTTAAAGGCTAGCAACGCAACCGTAACATAATCTATGCTGCAAGTGTCCATGGGCGGCGTTAATTAGTGACATGCCTGCCCGTTTATCTCCCTATCCTTCCAATTCTTTTAAGTATAAAAAAATAAACAAAAAGAAATGTTTGTCACCATCACACATAGTAAGAGAAATAATAAATAATATAACACTAGAGAGAACATTCATTTAATCATAAAAATTAAATACAGCCAGGGTGTATTATCATCTCCAATGTATCATCCTCCGTGGACGATTCTCAATAACACGTCAGATCATTTCAACACTGTCACTCCCTGTGTACTAATACATACATTGCTAAGCATGCTAACACAGCAAACTGAAACAAAAAATAATAATTAATTGAAGAAAAAAAATTAACATATTTTTTATTCCTATTGTTCAAAGATGTAGTAAAGGCATATAGTCTGGTCAAATTAGACAAATGAAATAAAGAAAACTCCAACTGAGCCAAATCTTCGTAGAGACCTTAGGTTTCATGGTTAATTTAATCAGAATAGAGATGAAAAGAGTTTATCAGTTTTATTATATCGCATTTATAAAATGTTCTTAATTTTTGTTCCTGAAAATAACATCATAAAGGTTCATGGAATATGCCTACTGGGAATATCACGTTAAAAAAACGCGCCTAGGCGCTCACAGGTGGCGTGTGTGTATAATGTGATTCTTACAAGCGCTATATCTGGGAAATAGTGGGTCTTAGACAATTTTTATAGACAATTTTAAGATCTACAACTTTTCTCTGAGGTACATTTTCGGTAAAACTAGAAAAACCTAAAATTTTTACCTTGGGCCCCGAATAAGTCCCTTAGGGGGACACACGGGACTGATTGGAAGTTTTGACACTTTATTCCTTGTGGTAAACCTAATGTGCTCTTTGCCAATTTCAATTTTACTCCTATTTAGAGATATTCTTTATTATCAGCCTAACACTTAAACCATTTGGTTGTTTGTCATTTGTCATAATTTAGCAAAAAATAGCAACACATAAATAGAAATACATTACGTAAGTATACGTAAGTATTTACAAGATCTTGAATGTATAAAAATTTACTTGTTATAATAATGATAAGACAAATTTGATAAGCCATAAAAGGGGCATCATTATGAAAATATGATATTCTTCTCATTTCATTAAACCTGCTTATTTTGCATAGCAGTCCATCTAACAGTGGTAGAGCCAAGCAGTTCGCTGCATGAATGGGCCGGCTCGACCGGTGAAATACCATGACCTCTCAGAAAATCAACGTAAAGTGGCCCATGCCACGTTTCTTTCGGTGAGAGAGGTACCGGGAGGCCCACCCCCCTTCTCCATCCTTCCCTATCCCCTATCCCTTAAAGGTGGGCAACACAACGGTAACACTATATGTGTTGCTGATGTCCATGGGCGTCGTTGGTTGCTTACCATCAGGTGACACGCCTGCTTGTTTGGCCTCCTATCCCAAAAAAAAGCAGACAAGGAGTTGTGTTATTATTTATGAGGATTTTCAGACATTTAAAAACAACTATACCTTAAACTTAGGATACTCATTCATATAAATTGTGACCATTCCCACATATGGTAGAAAACCTCTGGCACGACCAACAACATCCTTCTTGGTGAGCCATAATTGTCCTTGAGCGTACAAGCCTCTATCATCAACACTATTATTATCACCTTTTGTTAAGAATTTTACTGTGCCATTGTTCCTGAAATTGATAATGTGTTCCTTATTAAATGATAATTATTAGGTTTTTTAAAATAAGCATAAACTTAATATACACACATATAAATAAAATGTGTTTGTTTGTAATACATATTTAAAAAATACATGGTACACATGTTTATGTATGTATGTTGTAGTATGTGTATATGTTTGTTTGTAATATTTAAAAAATACATGTGTAATGTGTATTTTATATCGTCATATACCAGTTTTAGTTTAGAAGAAATATATTGTTTAAAGTATGTATAAATGAAGTTAAACATGGAACTTCTTCTCACACTATACAATTTTTAAATTTTGACAAACAAGTAGGTATTTTTTTCACTCTCTTATCAAATGGTACTCACTTTTCATGTAACTTCAAAACTCTGTGAACTATTGGAATATCACGGCCCTCTACTTTGAACACAACAATCTCACCAACACGCACTGGCTCCTCGGGATAGTTGGTCAAAAACAATAGATCACCCCTGTGGAAAGCAGGTTCCATACTGCCAGATAATACGACGACTATTGGACTTTCACTACCAGTGACAACCATGAGACCTTTCCATATCATTAAGGCTGACGAAACTATCATGCCAAAACTCAAAACTTGATAGATGAACTGGAATGTATAAATAAACGAATTATCGCAAAACAGCAATTGTATAGATGAAGTAAAATTATTGTTTTTTAACAAATAGTTACCTGTCGCTTGTTCATGCGCTTCACATCATCAAATATACTGTCCAGCATTGTAACTTAAGTTAATAATCCTTACTATTTAGTATTTAATGTGTTTTAGGTATTATTGGTTACCTATCGGTTTTCGGTGTTATAGTTTTGTCGACACTCGACTACCACGTCAGTGCTGGCAGTAGAGATTGGCATGCTATATCGATTTCACGGATGCTATGACCATGGTCCGTAATCGATATACGTACATAATGATTTAGATCCAATTTACATTCTCATTTGTATACGATCAGATAAAATGTGGGGTGAATGGTTTCAAATGATGGGTTTATTATTTTATTTTCACGGTGATAGCAGATTTGACAGCATTTTTAAGAAATTTCTTATTCTTTTCGATAGCTACCTAACGATAATTTTAAATATTTTAAACAGCCGAAAAAATTATCGGGATAAACTATATATATATATAAACTATATCTTGAACACAATACACACAACGCCCTCTAGTTCCAAGCTAAGCAACTATATGCTTATGTTATGGAAACTAAATAACGGATTTTATTATACGTCTACTTCTCTTTTTTATTAGCTTTTTATTAGCTTCACCTGTATGTATGTTTGTATGTTTGTATATTTGTATGTTTGTATGTTTGTAGGTTTGTTTGTAACCGACTTCTTTTTTAGTTTCCGCTGATTGCCACTAGATGGTGCGATTTGTGAACTATGTAAATAATAGTTTAAAAAAACTAAAAAACACGCTTTTTATAGAAAACCGAACTAAAAAATAGAAAATAAATTTTAAATTTTAATTTTAAATTTTAATGAATTTAAATTAAGAAAATAGTTGTTTCTAAGATTTTCGCGAATCTCACTCATTGATTAAAACAACTTTAGGATTATATCTACTTCTAACTTTTAGGATATTATCGAAATGATAATCACTCTACTCATATCTGTCAATAAAATATTTATAACTATTGACACCATGCACCCCACGCTTTTTTGAACGATAGATGGTGCGATTTGTGAACTATGAAAGTTCATAAATCGCACCATCTAGTGGCAATCAGCGGAAAGTTTACGCTATCAACTTGAAACGAGTTCCTTATAAAAGTCACAGATGGCGCTATTCCTCAAATTCGAAACTAAGAAACGCGCTTGTTTTAGAAACCCGAACTAAAAAATATAAAATAAATAATAGTTTAAAAAAACTAAAAAACACGCTTTTTATAGAAAACCGAACTAAAAAACAGAAAAATAAAAAAAAAAAATTTATTTTAAAAAAAGCGTGGGGTGCATGGTGTCAATAGTTATAAATATTTTATTGACAGATATGAGTAGAGTGATTATCATTTCGATAATATCTTAAAAAGCACCCCACGCTTTTTTTAAAATAAAATATTTTTTTTTATTTTTCTGTTTTTTAGTTCGGTTTTCTATAAAAAGCGTGTTTTTTAGTTTTTTTAAACTATTATTTATTTGTAAATATAATCTTATAATACATAGAAAACGCCATACAAACATGCTTGTCATAAATATTTGCACTCGGATGGGGATCGCACCCACCAATCTCTATTCCCTTGAATGATATGTGTGCTACTAAGAATAGTTTTTTAAACTAACAGAAAAACATTACGAGTCAAAATAAACCAATTTATTTACACAAATATTATAATTTGTCTTAATTAATTTTACCTTATTGCAACCATTAGTGTACATGTACAAAAGTACAATTAGATTACAAATAAGTTTAAGAAGTATAAAAAACAAAATGGGTAAAATAAATAATTTCTTTCTAATGTGCCGCCAAATAATCTATACATGTAATAAAATTGTAGGAAAGTTGAAACTATACATTGAATATTTCATTTGTATAATTCTTGGGACATGATCTACAATCGATACCGAACCCAAAAATATAGTTTTTAGAATTTTTGTCTGTTTGTCAGTATATACGGAATAAACTGTAAAAGTACTGCATGCTTTTACGTCGAATTTTGCTTAAATATGGCCAAGAGGGTCGGGTCAACACATAGGCTAAATTAATATTTATATTCACGCTATCACTAACTGGGGGTGAGCGATGAACCCGGATAATGGCACAGGCACAGTATTCTTCCTGCTTTTTTGGCGTCTACGCAGATGAAGTAGCGAGCAACAACTGGTATAGTTATTAAAATGCAATATGTAGCTGGTAAAATAAGGGCTTTTTAATTTCTTTGTATTTAATTTCATTATATAAACTAAATTTTGATTTGTCTTAATTAATTTTACCTTATTGCAATTTCTTTCTAATTAATTCTTTTTGTGCTATCTGTACTAGTACTTTTTTGTAAATCTCTAAATTTTTTTGTAACACAACAAGTAGTTACGCAGGGGCTACCGAATATGCCAGACTTATTTTTGTTATTAATGTTATTATAAAGATAATTAAATCGATATTTGTTATTTTGCAATGTATGTATGTAAGTATCTAAGTATGTATATATTATGTATGTGATCTTGGAACTCAATTTTAAAGTTTTTATACACGCTAAGTTTGGATAATATTATTAACAGTCGTAGAGCTAAGCAGTCCGCTGCATGAATGGGCCGGCTCGATCGGTGAAACTCCATCGCCTCTCATTCAATATAGTTTTAATGCTTTTTTACAATATGGGTATCAAATGAAAAGGCTTTTCGATAGTTACTAGAAAATGTGACGTCATTCTAAATCGAATGCTGTAAGTATTTTAATGCATTTTACAATATAGGTATCGAATGGGCTTGAGCTTGGGGGAGTACCTAAATCAAAGAACAATGCGACGTCGAATATGGCAGATCTTCCTAAATAAAGTAGTCACCAAATTCTACCCAGACCTATATTAAGAATTATACTCGAGTGGGGATCGAACCCGCCAATCTCCAGTCCACAGTCAGTAGTTTTACCGTGTATTGGTAAAACTACCGACTGTGGAATGTAAGTAAGTTGTTCTCTTTATAAATTAACCGTGTTTTAATGTACGTCTGTTAAAAAGTTCCACTTCAGTAGCGCGGAGGGACTCCACGTAATTTTTTTCTTATTTCTAGTTTCATTATAGATAAATAAAACGTGACATTCCAAAAATTTTAAATATTTTTCTTTTTAACACATACATAAACTTAACCAGAGCTCACATCAAAAGAGTATGTATATCTGAGATTATTAATCAACAGATTCAGATTCTGCAGTCGGTAGTTTTACTAATGCACCACGAGGCCTTTTTTTTTTTTTTTTTTTTTACGCGAGGAAATGCTTTATGCACACCCCCCGCCTGGGGACGGCAGGGGGTAGTGTGGGACTCCCAAAACAGTAAACTGAAATCCGATCCTAGGGTTACCCACTAAAACCTCGCGGCGGCCTTCCTCCGGCGTTGGGGTGGTCCAGGATTCGGTTTAACCCCTCTGGTCCACCCCGCCGTCGCCCCCCCTCAGTCACGAGGGGGTGCTCATCCTCGGGGAGCCTCGGTGAGGCTCCCCCGGGCGGGGCGGCTCCGACCGCGCGCTGTAAAGAGGCGCGCGGCCGGCGGCGCCCCGGACGACCCTCCCCGGCCGCACCGGGGGGTCATCCTTCCCGGGCCGCGACCCGGGCACACCCGCGGGGTGTGCGCCCTCGCGGCCCGTCGGCGGCGGCGATCACTGAGCTCGCCGCCGCCCGCCAGCATTGCCGCGACAAGTCTCGCCCGATCCCGTCGACCAGGACTCGGCGCTCGTCCGCCCAGGCCGGGCAGACCTCCAGCGTGTGCTGGGCCGAGTCCAGGTCGGATGCGCAATGGTGGCATCTCGCCGTCTCTTCACGTTTTATTCGACTCAGATACTCACCGAAGCACCCGTGCCCGGTGAGTATCTGAGTCAACCTGTAGGTGACAGTGCCCCATTTACGGAGCACCCAGGCCTCGAGGTGGGGCAGGACGGCCCCGACGGCGCGCGAACACGTACCGCCCTGGAGGACCAGCGCGTCGCGCCAGTCCCCCAGGACCCGCCGGAAGGCCTCCCGCCTCCGCACTTCGTGTCCCCGCGCGTCCCCCCCTCCCCGGCCGAGATCGTACGCGGCTGCGTACATCTCGGCCAGGATGATGAAGGGGGGATAACTCGCGAGGACCGTCGCCGCCTCGTACGAGATTGTACGGTAACCCCGCACGATCCGTATGGCCATGATCCGCTCCAGGCTCCTCAGCAGAGCCCTGGAGCGGGAGGCCCCCGCGAGGTCTCGCGACCAAACGGGGGCCCCGTACAGGGCCACGGACCGCACGACGCCACCGTAGAGGCGGCGAACTCCCTCCCCCGGTCCCCCGAGGTTGGGCAGCAGGCGGTGTAAAGCGCCCGCCACCCGTTGCGCTCGGGGTACCATCCGTACGAAGTGCTCCTCGAAGCTCCAGCGGCTGTCCAGGGTGAGGCCGAGGTACTTCATGTACCGCCCCACCGGGACAGCCGTGTCACCCACCTGGATCCGCGAGGCCGGGGGTTCCCTGCCTCTGGTGAGGCGGTGGAACCACAGCGCCTCACTTTTGTGAGGCGCCACCTTCAGGCCCAGCCCGCGGATCCGTCTGACGACGATTGCCACCCCCAGCTCGGCGAACCTGAGCGTACGCTCGAAGTCGGGCCCCGTGGCGACCACCAGAGTGTCGTCTGCATAACAAACGACACTCACGCCACGGGGCAGACTGGTGCGGAGGACCGGATCGTAGGCGAGGTTCCACAGCAGGGGCCCGAGCACGGACCCCTGCGGAACCCCGCACGTCACCGCCTTCCTCTGCTCCGTCCCGTTCCGGTCGACATAGTCCACCCGTCTCTCCTGCAGGTAGGCCCCGATGACCGACCTCAGGTAGGGAGGCACCTCGTGGTATTCGAGGGCCTCCCTGATGGCCGGCCAGGGGAGGGTCCCGAAGGCGTTGACGATGTCTAGCGACACCGCCAGCGCGACACCCCCCGATCGGACTGCCGGTTCCGACAGGGCCCGCACCCGACGCACCGCGTCGATGGTCGAGCGCCCCTGCCGGAACCCGAACTGACAGTCCGATATGTCCGGGCCCACCTGCGACAGGTGGCTGCTGATACGGGCGGAGATAACTCTCTCAAAGAGTTTCCCCGCCTCGTTCAGCAGGCATATCGGCCGGAACGACGACGGAGCGTCTCCGGTCCTCCCTTCCTTCCTGATTAGCACCAGTCGAGGGGGAACACCCCGCGGCGGAGGCAGCTGGTGAACAGCCGCCTCGCCTTGTTCCCTAAGACTTCCAGAGCGAGCGCCAGGACCCGGCCCGGAACTTCGTCCGGGCCGGGAGCGGCGCTGCGGGAGGCGAGCCGTGCGACGGCCCGCCCGAGCTCGTCCTCCGTCACCTCCAGCTCGTCGGACCACGGAGCGTGGTGCACCACGAGGCCTAATTATAATATTAAAACACAACTTAGCTTCACTTTTTCCAACCGACCACCGCGAGCAGTAAAATAACAAGAAAGATGTTTTTTTTTTTTTTTTTTTTTTTTTCAATCGATAAACTCATAAATAATGAACAGACATAAGTACTGAAAGAGATTACTTTGAAATTGTGATCAATCAACTGTATGGGCTAAACTACAGACTACCTAGTTGTTGTTGGAGTACCTCTATGATGAGCATGCTAAATATGACATCTGGGCATATTCAAGTACATATTTTAAAAAAAAGTTTATTTAATCTATCACTATCCGTGGAATAGTTAAACAGCTCAGAAACTAGATGGCGCTGTTTCTATTGTGTCCATAAAAAACATTGATAAAACATAATTTTTTAACCATATATAGTCATTCTGTTTACAATGAAGGAGTGGAGGTGGTCTGAAGGAATGCAATGGGTTTTTTTTTACCTGATGTGCTGACTTAGCTGCGGGAAGTAGCTCTCTATGATGAGAACTCAAATATTTTGTCAGGCTTTTACTTGATTTCTCAAACTCACCTTAATTATAAATAAGCCTTTAACTTTCTATTGGTATTTCAATAAAGAGGTATTATAGATGTGCATGGTATTTTTTTATATTACACAATATTGTTTACACACTTTCACTTATTTTTATTGGAAGGTAAAAAGCATTATATACATTTAACGACTCATTTCAACATCTTGATTTTCCGCAAATTTCAATTTAACCGTTATAGTATTTGGTGTAGTAATATCTGCAACTAATATGTCAGCTCCATCATATAAACCTAATTCCGTTATTTTCTTTTTTAAGTTGTCCCTTGTTCTTTCTTCAATGCTCTTAATTGAAGACATGTATAAAGTCTTATTGCGGCCATTTATCACTGTTACTATACCTGAAACAAATAAAAATATGATGGAAAGACTCAAATAAAATAATAATAAAAAAAAATAGCAAGGAGACCTATATACTGACCTGGACTCTTCATAAGATAAGCAGGATTTGTGCATAGCTTATCATATATCATTTGAAGAGTAGCATCATGTTCAATTTCAAAAATGCTTGTAGTGTTACTGCAAGCAACACAATCAGGTCTACGCTCAGCATTGAAAGTATAAGTATAAACACCATCAACCATATTCATCATCATATAATTGTTCATATTGGTGCAACATGATGTAGCCAGCTTAAAAACCTAAAAAATTTCATTAGTTTAGACATCCCTATCAGGAATAACGTTTATTTGTAGACACAGAGATAGTAGTAACCTTTGATGAACTTGAGTAAGCCTATAATAAGATCATAATAATAATTTAAATGATCTTCAAAATGCGAGGGGTCATTGGATTTGGTAATATTTAATATTTTCAATTCTCAATTTTAAAAAAATGAAGAATGTGTTTGTATCAGGGTACTTCCAAAACTACTTCCACAACATGTGCCATTTAAAAATATTATATCAAAGCGAGAAATAAAAATCAGAAGTGTCTGTATCTTTGTCTGATCAGACAGTGTTGTAAGAACTCATAGGCCTGCTTATTGAATGGGGATTAACGCGACAGATTTAAGTAAAAAATATTTACCAGACTACTTGTGACCATTGCCAGTGCCACTTGGGTGAAACATCAAGCTACCTAAGGTAATTTTTACCTAAATGTGTCATGTTAATTCCCATTTATTACATTTGTTTATCAGACAGTGCTAGTATTTATCTCATAGTTACCCCTCCCGTATTACTGAAAAATACAGGCACTTAGGTGGTAGTGTTGAGTTCCTGCAGTGTTATAAGTCACAGGTTCTTATATAAAGACTACTATAGACACAGAGAATTTAGATTTGAAGTTACTCTTTTGAAAATACTCTTTTTAACCATTAAATGCACAAGCATAAAGTAAATTTTTGAAGGAATTATAGCCTTATTTATTTATCAAGTAAAACATGGGCATTTACAAAGTGGACTTTGTCTAATAGACTGGCAATACCCTAGACACCTTAAAGTAAGGTTCTTAAAAACACACCTCATTGGCACATGCTGCTGCTATTGCAGCATTAGTACTGGCCACAGCTGGTATAATATTTTTCAATACACCTTGCGTTAATCTATAAGTGACATTTGATATGCCATACTTCATTGCCCTCTCCTGGGCTTTCTCAAACACCCAAGCTACATGTTGGGGATCATCACCATCAAGTGCAGTGCTACTGCCCCATGGATTTTCTTTAGCCCATTGAAGTACCTTGACATATTCAATGCAATGTTCTGGTAATCTGAAGAAAAATTGGTACAATTAGTAATTAAGTAATTAGTTGTAACAAGCATTAAATTATTAATATTGATAACTAGATCCCAAATACAAACATTAGTTACTAGCTTGGAAACTAGATGGCTCTGTGTGTATTGTGTTCAAAACCAACTATTACTACTAGTTTAATTTTTTGAGTTATTATTCAGCAAATCTCAAGACTAGCATATTATATTATTACCCTCTTTAAGATTAGAAGAATAAACAAAAGATTCAGATTTAGTACCTTGGTGTATTTGCGATAGTGCACAGGGGGAACGTTTTCTGAGGAGGGTACAAGTCCAGTGTGCATTCAATACATGCACTCATACCAGGCAAAATAACTCTGGCATTGCCTTTGAATCCTTCAGTGCCTCCATCTACAAGAGGTATCACACTACTTTGATCTAAGCTTCCTGAAATTAAAAAGAAAAAATTTTTGAAAGAGGACAATTTAAAAAATTTAAATGCCAATACTACAATACCCACCGCTTACATCAATTCTATTTTTATTTTTTATTTATTTCATAACTAGCTGACCCGGCGAACTTTGTTCTGTCATACAATTAAGCATTATCCCTATGGTAGTTATTATTATCAGCAACAGGAGAGGTTTAAAGTTGTGATATATATGAACCATGTCAATCTTTTTCTTCACTAATTTAACTAACAGTTTGGAAAATCATGATCATTATTGTTAAATAACCTGATACAAATCACCTGATTATAGGAATAAGACTTGTGATAAGATTTCAAAGTAAAGTGATTTAAAACTTACTATCATCATTGTACTGTAATAAGGTCATGAGCATGCCATTGAGCCATCTCCTTGCAACAATAGAATCTAGACCACACACTACAATATGAAACTGTCTATAGAATCCTTCATCTAAGTCTTGTATAGAGCAATGATGTGCTACAGCTTCACAGCCTGGTACTCTGTAAAATATTATTACAAAATTTACATTTGTTTCTTACATTAAAGAATTATTTCTTCAAAATAATAATACATAATGCTGCCTTACTTGCCTTTTATTTATAAATTCAACAGCACATTTAGCTTTAGACAAGCCAATATCATTTTTTCTAAAGAGAAATTGTCTATTTAAATTAGACAATTCAATAGTATCCATATCAACAACATGAAGCTTTGTAAAGCCCAGTAATGCCAAATCTTTGAGAAGTTCACAGCCTAATCCTCCAGCGCCAACAATAAGTACTTTACAAGAAGTCATTATGAATTCCAATATTTTAGCCGAAGGTTCAAAATCTGGATGACAAAATGGGCCAGTTCTCTCTAATAATTTCCTTATATTCTGCCATCTTCTGTTCTGATAATCGGCTGACGAATTAATCTCCTCAGAACCCATTTGAACAATTTATTAGGATAGATAGAATAGTAACTATCGCTGCACCAGTTTAAAATGCAAAATGTGCAAAATATTTTTCTTCTGTGTTTTTAAATGAATCCAGAGAGACAAGCAGAAATCAGAATTCAATTAAAGCAAAGCAATTTTTACACTATAAATATATTCACCGGCGAATAACGCGGCAGTAGCTAGCTGGTACATACATATTAGCCGTAGTAGATTTATAATAGGACTGTTGATAAAATATCGATATATCGAAATATCGATATTTTTCCTTAAAAATATCGATATTTATCGCCGATATTTTTTTTTCACGATATATTGATAGTTCGATATTGAAATGTACATATCGACTTTCGATATTTTTATGAAAATATCGAAAGTCGATATGTACATTTCATTCCTATATTCATATAAAATATTTTTTTTTTGGACACAATAACTTAAATTATATCGTCATCGCAAACTTAAGGTTGTCTGGAAGAGATCGCAACATGCGATAAGACCGCCTTTTGTACTTTATCGACATTTACTATATACTAATTACTTCAATGTAATGTATAAAAGTTGCTTACAATAAAGCGTATTCTAGTCTAATCTTAATATACTGTATTTAAAAAACTAATAAACAATCGTCAAGTCATCCCATAAGCAATGACAAACAGCTCCCCTTTACGAGTTCAAGCTAATTCTTGGCAATGAAAAAATTTTGCATCAAATTATAACTGATTAGTGTATATAGGAATCGCGTATTGTTTTTTTTTTTGCTTAAAGACATTTTCACAGGGCCCGCAGGGCTTATGGAAAACTCTTTGAACAACACCCTCTTTCTATAAATAGACGTAACATATGAATTTTCTGTACATGCATTTTTAGGAGTATGTATGTATTTTTATATGTACCTACATAATTGATTAGTATCTATAATTTTAATTTCCCTAAATTATCTTATGTCATGTCATAAATACATAGTGAAACAATTGTCAATGAATGTGTTAAGCCACTGTTAACTATCACAACGATATAATTTACGTTAATATTTACGTTTATATGTTTGCTGGACGCAGCTGCGGCAAAAAAAAAATCTATTATATGCATGTATTTTAAGAAATTATATTCAAGTAGTGTTTTTTGCACTTTTTCGTGAAAAGTTATCAAAGATGTGGAAATGCAACAAATTTAGCTACCCATTTGAAAAGGAAATCCATCATGCATTTGCAAAACTATCCATCAGAGTAAGTATAAATACTAAGAAAATAATCACGAAAAATGCAGAAGGAAACTATCATAGTGAGTCAGTCGTATAGTTACTACCACCAAAATCAAATATTGACCTTACTGACAACGATACCGAAAAATAAATACATAGTATATGAAAGAGAAGATATCTTAATAAATAGTTTTTTACGATCTTAATTTACTACCTTTCGTCCATAGATGTCACTACATCTGAAATGAAATCAATTCTACATCGGTAATCTTTAGAGTAGTTTTAGCTTATGGACATAGATGGCGATACGTTAGAATAAATGGTTAATATATTGACTGGTTAATTTACTGCCTCTATAACCAACGCCCATAGTATATTGGACTCGCTGGTCTTCACCGATCACAAAGTTAAGCTACGTTGGGCGTGGTAAACACTTGGATGAGTAACCGTTTTTATTTGGGTAAAATTGTTCACAAACAATATTTTAAAGCATTGTAGTAAATACGATTAATTTAAAACGGCAGCAAACGGGGCGTTTAACGTTTGCATGTCGTTTAAGAAGTTTCACTTCAAAATATCGATATATCGATATTTTTTTTCGATATATCATACCCCGATATTGTTATTTTTTAAAATATCGATATATCGAAAATCCGATATTTTTAAAAATATCAACAACCCTAATTTATAATAAAATCTATTATATAAATCTAGACAGGCTCTTTTGTTTTTTTCAAATTTTCACTCGTTTTGAGTATTTGCCACTGTAATATAACTTTTTATGGGTTAAGATTCTAACCTTTTCTAGGATTATTCTATAAATATATACGACATTGTACAGCTTAATATATTAAATAACACAATTATAAGCTTTATAATATTAAAATGAAAAAAAGATAATGCAATATGTTTGTTATTTTTTAATTTGAAACAACATCTATTTTCCTAAAAACAATTCTTTTTAATCAATAATGTTTTTTTGATTTTCTACTAAACTGTTGAGCCTATTTGAAATTACGGGCTTATTCGTAAATCTAAACCAAGTCGACTTGAACACACACACACACACACACAAAAACATTCAAATCGGTCCAGCCGTTTATGAGTAATTGATAGATGATTAATTTTACGCTTGCCAACATAGGAATATTGGTCATTGTGTTGCCAATTTAGGCGTAAGCTTGGATTAGCGTAGGCCTTATTTGAAATGAAATATATTATTATGTCTATTTTGTTTGCCGTGATGTTCTAAAAAAATATCTTTATAGTTATTTTAATTTAAAAAAATATCAGTATTAATAATCATTTGGTCATTTCCCAAATAGTAACTAGCAGGAGAATAAAAACTCCTTAGAGGGTTTACCTTCTATAGTTACTTTACTCATGGCCACGAGAAACAAAAGTTACGCACTATAGTCGATGATCATTTGTTGAAAATGGAGGCGTGATAGAAGTGCTGCTGTCGTAAGTGAAGATTTCCAAGTTTGCGGTTGCAAAGATTTCCACGTGAGCTTTTATATATAAATGCATTCATCGTAATTAGTATTACTTAGAATGTAAATTACCACTATTTTCGTGCCAATACCACTTGTGTTGTTGTCAATATTTGAGGGAGAGACGGTGAATTTTGTGGTAGGTAGCTGCAGTTTTCGGTATTTCCATGCTTGTGATTAGATGAGTGCTATATATTATTGCAAGTGTCTTCTATTGTTAACCGAATTACAAATTTTTAAGCTTTATTATCTACGTTACATACATTCTCTTACCTATATCACATTTAGGTTTTATCCATTACCTCATTGTCAACATTATTTGTCAGCCTAATACAAAACGTTGCCAACATGAATAGCCTCGTAGCTGAATCGTAGTTTCCTATTCATAATATAAAATTGCTGCTACATTTTAACGTTTCTGTAGGGTAGATATGTAGATATTTTCGTAACATTTTACGTATATTTTTAGGGAAATCATGGCTGGGAATAAGGTGAATAATAACAAAGCGAAAGGGAAAGATGAGCAGCGAAATAAAGTAAATAGTAAAGGCATTGGTCAAAACAATGAAGAGCCTGAAGAACCTGATTTTACCTTACTTAGAAAACCAATACTTACCAGTATCACAGGGTTTGGTCAAGCAAGAAAGATATTTGATTTAGCCACTGAGGAAGTAAGTATGTTATGACATATATAAATATGTATGTATGCGTAGAAAACTATTGACTTCAATAGTTTTCTAAACAGCTGGTCTGATTTTGATGAAATTTTGCGTTTTGAATACTTAGCTATGATGAAACTATAAATATATTGCTGGTCTTAATTTTGAAATCTATAGGAGATCCATTAAAGGTGATAACTTTTATTTAGTTTATTATTTATGTTGAACAGTCAATATGAAAACTATGCTACTAATTAATGTTATGTTTCTATTAATAATGATTTTTCGTTTCAGCTAAAAGACTTATTATCTAACGAATGTGATATACTGTATGAATGTAAGGTATGCAGGAATATATTTCGGAGTTTGGCCAATTTTATATCTCACAAACGAGTCTATTGCAAAGAGAAATTCAATACTTCTGTTCATAGCCATTTCGTCAAGACACCATCTACAGTAAGTGTTGCTTTGTTAGTTTAAATTTTTCAATATTTTTTTGGATGTTAAAGATTTATTTTTCTCTGCACAATTGTATTTCTTAGGAAATAATTTATAGAATTTATACAATTAATAATATACTAATTTTGTATTTATATAAAGATTTCAGAGTTAATAAAGATCAAACATGTGGAACAAGGGTACCAGACATCACTGAGAGAAAGGAACGAAGGTGACAATAACAATCATATAGACGAACGGATACCAATAACAAAAGATTTAACAGCAATAATTGAAAAAATCACAAATAATAAAGGCTCTTATGAAAATAACAATGACGGACCGCAGATCACAATACAGGACATACCAAATAGTTGTGTAGCCGTTTATCAAAATATTGATTTGAAAAATGAAAAGGAATCAGATCAAATGGGTAATCAGGTATGTTTATCTTTTTATATGCATATTTGGAAACCTAGATGGCGCTGTGTATAGTTTTTCAAGTTAGGACTTGAAATGCTTGTGTTATGGGGAAAAGATAATGGATATTGTTTTGCAAATATATTCATAATGCATATAAAAATACTTATGTATGTTGTGAGTAATATGGCTGTTACAAATTTTATAATTACTAATTGAGTAGGGTTTGAACCTGCAGACTTCTACTCTGCAGTTGGTTGTTTTACCAATACACCAATTCTACAATGTTTTATTCTTACTACATTGCCTAGCACAAATATCTGGAATCTCCCATAGCATTTAAATCAAATCAAACCAATTCAAAATAGCTTTATTTTCATAGGTATTCACAGACACTTAAATAATTACAAAAATTATTGATGCCAAGTGTAGGAGCTGTCATGAGAAGAACCGCGCAAGAAGTTTGTCCAATTTATACTTAAATAAAATTTAGTAATTTTTGAAATTGATTATTTTGTTTGCAGATAAAAGAGTTAGACAACATACTGTCAAAGAACATAGCCGTACTCCAGAGTGATGGCAAATTTAAAATTAAAAACTCTGTAACAATGGAATGTGATAATGTTATACAAATAAGTGATGATGAGGACAATGACAACAGTATTCTAAAATGTAAAATATGTAAGTTTTTATTGCATACAATTATTATTTATTGTAATTTTTTTACCCAAAGGTTTAGGCAGCGGCTATTAAGCCTCTTCTCGCCGTTATATTTACGTCCCAAATGGAATATGTGGCGAACCTATTGCCATACCGGGCACAAACTTTTCAATCATCGATATTTATTACACATAACTTCCGAAAACAATATCGAAAAGTCATTGGTGGGAGCCATGATTCGAACCCGCGACTTCTTGATTTAGAAGCGGGGTGCTCGACCACTGGACCACTGAGACTATTATACCGCGATGTAAATACTATACCTAATATTTGTCTCACACAACATAAGGAAGTCATTAGTGTGTCGTATGTACTCGGATTTAAACCTGAGACCACAGAATCAGATGCATACGCGAATGATTAGGTAAATCACCAATTAATAACTCGCGCAGATCAAGGCGTTATTGTCACTGCCTACACCCTCATGTATAAAAAAAAAAAAACTATTCTTTCCTCTAAATTCAGTTCCTCAATCTTGCAGGTGATATGAGGTTTTCAACTCAAAAAACTCTGAAGTTCCATATGAAGTACAAACATGAGGAGTGTCGTATAGTATACCCATGCCCAGATTGCCTCGAGATATTTTCCACTTCGTGGAGTGTATATAGACATTTGTTCAAAGTTCACAGGTATTGTGTATTTTTAATAAACTCTTATGAATATTTACCTAAGGATTATATCTAAGGATAAAAGGTAACATATAAATCCCTTAAAATTTCAGAAAAACAGCTGCACAAATTAGAAGATTAAGAGAATCAATACAGGCGAAAGCTTTCAAAATGAACAATCCGCCAGCTTCGTATGAGAAACGCAAAAATAATATGAAAACTGCTGCGTCTACTACATCACATAAAATCACCGAGGAAGAGAGACTGGATCAGGAAAACCAGGTATTTTTTTACTAAGCATTATTTATTTGATGAATAATATATTGGACACAATACACACAGCGCCCTCTAGTTCCAAACTAAGCAAATAAATGCTTGTGCTGTGGATACTCGATAACAGATACTAATACACACGTATATGTATACTTTTTTTTTGTACATACGTATAATACATAGAAAAACATCCAGACGCCATACAAACATTCATGCTTGTCACAAATATTTGTATTTGGATGGAAATCGAACCCGCCAATCTCGATTCTGCAGTCGGTAGCTTTACCAATGCACCACGAGGCTCGTCAAACCATCCCAAAAAAAAACAATAGAAAGTTTGTCCATTCCATCTCCCCGTTACTTGTTACTGCTGGCATAACACCCGTACAAACCGCTTATGCTTCATATTTTTACAATTTGACCCGGCGTACTTTGTTTCGCCTCGCCAGAAGAAATAAATGAGTAAATTTTTGGATTTCATTAATTTTAATTGACGCTATTTATACGCTCGCTCCAGAACTGCTACGTTTCTGCTTTTCAAATCTGCAATATCTTTCAATATATTTATATACATTGCATAATATAAAGGGCCGCATTGTTCCATAATAAATGCACAATGTGTTTTAATTAGTTACTTTTTGATAAGTATTAATGCAGAAATGGTTAAAATCGCTTCGTAAATAACTCATTAATTTTAAGTATGCATAAAGACAGACAGCGGGAACGATTTCGTTATCTAATAATGAAAATATCAGTAACATAAAGTATAATGAAAATAACAGTGGTAGAGCCAAACAGTTCGCTGTATGAATGGGACGGTTCGACCGCTGAAATACCACGACCTCTCAGGAGATCGACGTAAAGTGGCTCATGCCGCGTTTCGTTCGGTTAGAGAAGTATCAAGGGGCCACCCCTCTTCCCCATCCTTTCCTATCCTAGTCCCTTAAAGGTCGGCAACGCAACTGTAACACTATATGTGTTGCAGGTGTCCATTGCGCCGCTAGTCACTTACTTACCATCAGGTAACTCGCCTGCTTGTTTGCCCTCCTATCCCATAAAAAAAACCAAGAGTCGTCTTAATTAGTTAATAATAAAATTGAGGGTAGATAACAGTGGCGTGATCTTTATAGGCGTGGATGGACAACATGGAGGGCGACGGGGAGCTGCCGCGGTGCGGGGGGTGCGGCCGCACGTTTGAGCGGCGAGCCGCGCTGGCCGCGCACACGCACACGTGCCAGCCCCGGTCACGTGCTCTCGCCCGCCGCCCGCCGCACCACCCCGCGCCGCCCCCGCCGCCCCCGCACGAGACCAAGAAGATCGAGATACAGATACGCAAGGACTACAACAAGGGGCCGCCGCTCAATCTCAACATTCCGCTCTCTACAACGCAACCTAACGGTACCGCCACAATTATTTATGTACCATTTTATCATTTAAGGTACTAAAGTATATAAATTACTGTCATAAGCTAATTATTTTAATACTAAGGCTTTTAATAACAGAAAATTTTGGTTAAAATTGTCTTGGACACAAATCACACAGCGCCCTCTAGTTCCAAATTAAGCAACTAAATGCTTGTGCTATGGATACTAGATAACGGATAATAATACATATTATTATATACTTTGTAAATACATACTTATAATACATACGCCATACAAACATTCATGCTTGTCACAAATATTTATACTCGGGTGGGAATCGAACCTGCCAACCTCGATTCTGCAGTCGGTAGCTTTACCAATGATTATATGATAAATATGAACCAATAATTACTATGCGCAATATTTTTTTACAGAATGTAGACTTAAAGAAGATCCGCCTGCTGTTAAATCAGAACAAGAACAAACAGAAGAAAAGATTTTAGGAGATGACACCCCCATGGATGGGAGTGAGGATGAGAGATCCAATGACACTGAGTCGCCGGATACCGAAGTTATTAAACCACAAATAGAAGTACCTAAACTCAATGTGAGACTGCCTTTCGCGCATCAAATAGAAAAAAGCAATTTAGTAACTTTCAGACAAAAGATTCAACCGGATGTAGACTTAAATAAAATTATGTGCGTTAGGTGTGATGTTAAATTTGATGACATTCAAGAACTCTACGACCACATGGCCGAGCATTTGAAATGGATGCGTTATGCTTGCAAATTGTGCAACTTTAAGAGTTACTCGTTTAACGAGTTGCCTGAACATGTCAAGGTCGTACACAAATTGAAAGGTGATAAAGACTTCTACTACAGTACTGTAAAAGCAATAGATGGCACTGAAGCCTCCGAATTATGTGAGCCGTTTGATAATATAGCGGACAATATAGAAGACAGTGCAGACTCGAGACGCCCCAGTAGATGTTCTAGTGATTCCAGTCGCGTATCCGATGACAGTTCTTCCAGTAGTGTTCGTTTAGAAGGGAGTAGAAAAAGAAAGAGTTATCATAGTAAATATGTAGCCAAAAGAAGAAAAGATGCTGTTCTTAAAGGTAATCGACATTTTCATATATTACACAATTTAACACATAACATTTCCACGTCTATTTATAGTTACCACTTTAGCTTCATATCAGTCACCATTTTTGCGAGAATATTATCATTTGCGCCCATAAGAAATACGGGTAATTAAGATTAAGTTTTTGCCGTTTCATTAAAATCTAATTCCAGAGAACAGTTCTTGTCATTATAAAGCCCACACATGGGGAACCGCGGGCAATAACCAGTATTGTAGTAAAAATATTTTTCTCTATATAAAATTCCTTTTTCAGCTGACGAAGACTTGAAAGATGATGAAAGTCCGGAGAAAAACGTACCCGAAAGTGTGACGTCTAGTTTGAAAAGCTTCGAAGAAAATTCTTCAGACATGGATGATATTGTTGAAAACATTACAAAGAAACAAATTATAACCAACGATTCATCGGTTGCATCTAGGAGACCAGTTAGAAGGAAAACTAAACCTAAAAACGAGGACTTTGAATATGATTTATCAAATTTGCTTAAAATGGATGCACAGGGATATAGAGATGCCTTAGTTGCAAATGCAAATGCGAAATCCACTCAAACCAAGAAAAAGATTCTACAAGAAATACAAGCAAATTATGACAACCTGAACAAAGATTGTAGTGGAGCATTAATGGTATTGTCTAAAAAGTGTGTCGAAAAATCAACTGCACATATAAGAACTAATTTTTCTAGTTTTAGTCCCTCAAAAGACGTTAGACCTCCTAATTTGTTTCTTAGGCCTATGTTACCAAAAACTCTTTCTAAAGGAGAAAAAGCATCTCCAAAGAAGGACACAACTGACGAGCGAAAAGAAACGAATAGCCCAATCAAAGAATCGAAACTTAATAAGATTTTTATTAGTGTTCCAACACAATCTATTGATCTACCATTAAATAATGATAAACAGCAGTGTGATGATCCCTTAAAAAATAATGACGCATCGAAAAACAGCAATTTTCTAACAGATAATGATGTGCCAGCAAACCAAGAACTATCTAAAAATATAGCTAACGTTACAGACGATGTCCGTACTAAAGAAACAAATATTTCAAAAACAGCTATTGAATTAAAGAAACCAATAAGTATTCCACCGATCAAATTTCGCCGTCAAAGTTTAGAAGTCATGAAAAATCCTCTGATCAACAAAAACATTTCAGATTTCACAAAGGCTGGAATGAAAACTAAAATATTAGTTATAAAACCGATAAACAGAAATAAAGACGGAACACAAACAGTTAAAACGCCACTCAAATTTCAAACAATAAAATTGAAAGATCCTAATAAAAATTCTTCCAGTGATGATAAGGTGTCTGATCAAGTAGTTGTAGTAAAGGTGCCCAAAGTGGAACGTACTATCGTTCGTCCTGCTATAGCTGAAGTGTCATGTAATAGTGATAAATCTTCAACTACAGAAATGCCGCCCATATTAGTATCAAATCATAGTGATAGTAATAGTGTAGAAAAAACTGACACAAAGACTGTAACATTAAATAAGGACATAAACAGTGAACTCAAAAGTGACGATTGCTTAAAATCTAATCATGTAAATACTTCACCTATTTCAAGTAGTAGTGATGTTGTTGTAAATGATGACAACTTATCAAATAAAACTATGTCATTGAACAACACAGACAAAGATGATAAAGATGTTGTTACAAATACATAAGTTACAATACGAACAATATTTTGTATATATTTTAAAGAAGTTGTTGATTTCGTTTGCTGGAAGCATTTTTAGTTTATATATTTCAACAAATCTGTGTACTAATTAAGTATACCTATGCACTATTGAAATAAACAAATTTGCCTTATTGATTAAAATAATTGTTTTGTGATGTATATATAACTAAATGTTTCAGTATTGATTATCCACCTTGTCTGAGATGTAAGCTACCTCAATTACATGACTAAAATTTAAAGTGTAAATAATTAATAGTGTACCGTACCTTTTTACCCTGCACTTTGCAAATTAAACAAGTAATGTTTATCGTCTTATCGACCTATATTCATCTTCATTGGTTTGTCTTTATGTGAAAGCGGGCAAACAGACAAGCTATTCACCTGATGGTAAGCTAGTAACGCCACCTATGGAGATCTGCAACAGCAAAGGAATCATATCTGTGATAATCTGTGTTGCTGGCTATTAGTTGAAAATTCGCTCGTTTCTTGAAGGTCCCTCAGTCGTATCGGTCCGGAAAAACCTCTGCCGGCAACTGGTTCCTTAATGCGGCTGTGCTCTGCAAAAAGTCGACTGCCACACATTGTCATGGATCACCAGCTGTTGAGGCTGTGTGGGTGGTGATGTTGGCGTGAAATAATTCCTCAGTGCTACTCGTAGTAAATACAGTAGAATGCATAGAGACAAAACCTCTCTGCAATGCACAAAGGATCAAGCCTATCAGTAATGACCTATGTTTTGACGATATGCGCGTCATGCAAAATTAGTTTAGGTAAATCCCATAAGACCGATAAACAATTTTTTGCCACGTTTTAATGTCAAATGCCCGTATGTGGTTTTGCGATGAGATGGGACCAATCTTTATTGCCTTTTAATTTTTTTTAGTCAAATAATATGCAGAATGGTCAAAACACCGAAGAGGCAATTATTATTATGAATTTATGACATGAGTCATCAACAACTTTAAAAGGCATTTGTTATTATCATTATATACCTACTATAGTTTTGTATTATTTAAGTCTCCGTGATAGATGTTCACGCTTCGGATTCTAGAAGTCGTGGGATCGATTTCAGACTCACACCAATGATTTCTCAGAAGTCTGGTGTGATAAATAGGTATCGATCAAAACCATCGTGCCCGGTGTATGGCAATAGGCTCCGCCACCTGATTTGACATTTAGGACGTAACGATTCGGCGAGTTGTGGCTTATCAGACTCTACCTACACCTTCAGATAGAATAAGAAGAAGTTAGGTTATATGTTACCTACTTATGAAAATAGAAGATTTTCTTAAGTAGGTAGGTAACATATAACTCTTGGACCCTTTGTGATGAAACCTATCCTAAAAGGATTGGTTGATGCCAAACTGTTTTAAGTACGCATCTCTCTCGTTACGGCTTAACTCAAGTAGTATACTCGGTCCTAACCTATTTCTCTTTTCCAAAAATGAGCTAATTAATTTAATAATGAGTTACAGTATACTTCTATCAGTAGTGGCTACTGGATTGGAAAACTCTGAAAGTCTTGTGGCAATTTTTTTTTACTGTTTGACGTCTATTTTTGAAGCTGATCTTTAGTACAAGCACCATTTCTAATAATAAAATTAGACCAATCGAGCGATAGAAATGATGGTCACAAGCGCTGCTTTTTATGAGATAGGAGGGCAACCAAGCAAATGGGTAGAAGAGGGGAGAGAAGATGGTAAGCGACTACGCACCGTCCACGAACATCGACTAGGTCGTGGTATTAGACCGGTCGAGCCAGCCCAGTCATGCAGTTCGCTGCATGAATGGGCCGGCTCGACCGGTGTTGATGTTGACTTCCAAGCTGTGATTCGTCATAAAGGTTCGTATTGAGATAAAGTTCTAGGCTATATAAAAAAAGCTTTTATAAACAAATGAAAGTAATATTTATTTTGATTGGGTTTTGTCTTCAATTCAAAACTAATATATATAGTGTGTCAAGTACTATAGTCCAATAAGATTGAAGGTAGGAATGACTTAAAAGAAAATAAACAGAAAAGTTGCATTCAGTTATTGCTTAAAAAATATTTTTAGACCAAGACAAAACATTGGCTTAATTTTTTCAACTGATTTATCTTATTTCTATGATAAGCAACTTTTTTTGTATTTACTTTTACCACTAAAAATGTCAGCCTCTCTATTCCCACTGGCCTGTTGATCACAGTGTGATAACCATTGTTGATAAATGGGCTAATAAAAAGATTTTTTAAAAATCAGTACAGTGGGTCCTAACATTTGTTTGGAGTTCATATAAATTTTATTACTGTTTCGGTACTGATAGGAATAAGGTTGATGAAAAATAAAAAAATATTTCCTCTAAGTTTATTTAGAAATACATAATTATATTATTGCTTACAATTTTTAGTTCTTAGCAAGGGTTTCAGCCTTTGCTACAACTTCTTCAATAGGTCCAACCATATAGAATGCTACTTCAGGTAGATGATCATATTCTCCCTGTAGAATTTTAGAGAAACCTTTGATTGTTTCTTCAAGAGGAACCAGCTTGCCGGCATGTCCAGTAAACACCTCAGCAACCTGGAAAGGCTGCGAAAGGAATTTTTGAATCTTGCGAGCACGTGCTACGGTCAATTTGTCTTCTTCAGACAATTCATCCATACCCAGGATAGCAATGATGTCCTGTAGAGACTTGTAATCCTGCAGAATCTTTTGAACTCCACGTGCAATATTGTAGTGTTCTGCTCCAATGATATTCGGGTCCATAATACGAGAGGTTGAATCAAGTGGGTCCACAGCTGGGTAAATACCAAGCTCAGCAATACCACGGGACAATACAGTGGTGGCATCCAAATGGGCAAAAGTAGTGGCAGGGGCAGGATCAGTCAAGTCATCAGCTGGTACATAAATAGCTTGCACAGAAGTAATAGATCCTTTCTTAGTTGTGGTAATGCGCTCCTGCATAGTACCCATGTCAGTAGCCAAAGTAGGTTGGTAACCCACAGCAGATGGGATACGACCCAACAGAGCAGATACTTCAGAACCAGCTTGTGTGAAACGGAAAATATTGTCAATAAAGAGCAGCACATCTTGTCCCTCTTGATCACGGAAATATTCAGCTACGGTCAGTCCAGTCAGGGCAACACGGGCACGTGCACCAGGGGGCTCATTCATCTGACCATACACAAGTGCTACTTTGGAGGTCTTATCCTTCAAAGAGATTACACCAGATTCAATCATCTCATGGTACAAGTCGTTACCCTCACGGGTACGCTCTCCAACACCAGCAAATACTGAATAACCACCATGGGCCTTGGCCACGTTGTTGATGAGCTCCATAATCAGTACAGTCTTGCCTACTCCAGCACCACCAAACAGACCAATCTTACCTCCCTTAGCATAAGGGGCCAGCAAGTCTACAACCTTAATGCCAGTTACCAGAATTTCTTGCTGGACAGACATCTCTACGAACTCTGGAGCCTCCGCGTGAATAGCAGCAGTCTTATCAGTAGGAATAGGCCCACGCTCGTCGATAGGCTCACCAATGACGTTGATGATACGACCAAGTGTCTCGGCACCCACGGGAATACGGATGGGAGAGCCGGAATCTAGTACGGGCTGACCTCGCACCAGACCCTCAGTACCGTCCATGGCGATGGTACGAACAGTATTTTCTCCCAAGTGCTGCGCCACCTCCAGCACCAGTCTGGGATTACGGTTTTGAACTTCAAGGGCATTTAGGATGGGTGGAAGGTTATCTTCGAATTGGACGTCTACGACGGCACCAATGACAGCAACCACCTTACCTGAAGCTTTTCCTGCGGCAGCTTTTGCTGCATAATCTCTTTTGTTGACAGCTGAAACAGTAGCGATTTTCCCACTTTCTATGAGGGCTTTTTCTGCTGCTGACTTTACAGCCAAGAGACCGTTTCCAATTCTACTTACAGCTCCGAACATTTTGGTTTTATAATAGCGCACTTCGATGAAAACTGAGCCACCCCTGTAATTATGTAATAACCTATAACCGACTGACTAAAAAGTACCTACCTATAGCTAGACGGCGCAGTTAGCGCATCGATTCAGTGATGCCAATAGGGTTAGAAAAACTGCTAACTTTTATCTAAAAAATTGCTAGGTACATGAATGTCAAATCAAAAAGTTGTTTTTTTTATCGTTGTTTAGCAATTAGCTAGCCATAAAAAAAATATAATTAAGAAATAAAACTACGTGATGTAAGTAGTAGGGCGAAAATTTAGTTATAAGTATTTCTGTCTAAAAAAATAATTATGGTGAGGCAAAATCTGATTGGTCGACCTAAGCGTGATCTGCACACAAAATTTCACCGAAACCGGTCAAGCTATTACGGCGGAGTTTAATTACAAATACCGTGACATCATCATCATCATCATAAGCCCTTTTGAGGTCCACTGCTGGACATAGGCCTCCCCCATAGAGCGCCACAACTGCCGGTCCGCGCAATCATGGGGGGTTTTTGCCATAATTGCCACGCTTAGCAGGCGGGTTGGCGATCGCAGTACGCTATAGTGTCTTGAGAGAGAATGCTGCTGCCCCTTCTCCTAGCTTTTCCCTTAGTCGCCTTTTACAACACCCACGGGAAGAGATGGGGTGGCGGTATTCTAAGCCGGCGCCACACAGCACACACCGTGACATGTTTTATTTATTTGATTAAATTAACATGAACAACATTGTAAATTCTTTAGCTTGGCGCAACATCAACCCTAAATTCCGGTATGCTTTTTTACAAACACTTATGATATGGTCACGAAATTGTAATTCACCAGTGAAGCGTATACCCAAATCTTTGACCTCGTTAACTCGCTGTAACAGTGTCCCGTCCATGAGGTTTTGGTAGTGGCACGGGATACGCGCTCGGCTGAATGATAATATTGAGCATTTTGTCACATTAAAGTATAATTTGTTTGGATTACTCCATTCATCATCAGCCTGTTGCAGTCCACTGCTGGACATAGGCCTCTCCCAATGTGCGCCACAACATCCGATTCTCTGCCTTCCACATCCAGTCTTTTCCAGTAGCCTTTCTGAGGTCGTCTGACCATCGGGCTGGTAGGCGTCCTACGCTACGTTTCAGCGAGCTTATTCTGCGAGCTATGTCGGTTACCCCAGTTCTCTGGCGGATATACTCCGCGGATCAGTGGATTACTCCATTGCACTATTCTATAGATGTCTTGCTGTAATGATGTATGATCTAAACTATCTCCGATTTCATGAACCAATTTAAGGCCATCCGCAAACAATAATGGTGTGGACGTTTTATATACATCAGGTAAGTCATTTATTGCAATTATAAATAAAAGAGGTCCAAGATTGCTGCCTTGATTTACACTATCCCCCACTACCGTTTGGTACTGGTACAACTCTAGTGGTCTCCCAACGTTCTGGGAAAGTTGCAGACTCAATACAGCAGTTAAATAAATGTTGCAACGGTTTTGCTAACACTGTCGCACTGTCACGAAATAAGAAAGCCGGTATACCGTCCGGCCCCACCAAGCGCTTTGACGCAGCGCGAGCGAGCGCGAGGCGCACGTCGCCGACGCTCAGACGCGTGAGTTGAAACCGCGCGCCCGGCGCCGCCGCGGAGCTGCCCACGTCGGCGCTGGCCGCCGCCACGCTCAATGCGGCCGGTTCCGGGCTATATACCGACTTAAAGTATTTAGCGAACTCCACTGCACATTCTTCTTCGGATAATATTCCACCGTCTTTAATATTTTTTTGATTACATAGGTCCCTTTTTTGATTTTAAGAGATTCCAAAATGGAAAGGTTCTTTTGCTAGACATCTCTGAACGCGGTCACGATAGTTGTCATAAGCTCGTGAGATTTCATTTTTAATTTTAGCCCTTAATGTGAAAATGCTTTTTAATCCTCATTTGACTTACTATACTTATATTTTTTATGTAATATATATTTATGTTGTATGTTTTTAATTATTTCATTTGTATACCAAACTGGATACGTATATCTACTATTATTGTAGCGGTTATTTTTTACGGGGATAAACATATAAAAAACGCTATACATTTTTTCATAAAATAAGTTTAATATAATATCCGGGTTTGTAAAACTATACATATCACACCAATCTATTTCTCCTATAGAATGATATAGACTTAGGAAGTCAGCTTTATTAAAATTCCATTTAGTTGATATTATCGTCGCTTTCGTATTATGCAGATCAATACCATCGTTAACAGACGCTTAGTGTATTTGCGCCGAGCGCCGAGCGTCAGGCTTGCGTGCAGCGGTGGATGATGCCTGTCCGCCGGTAGCAGCGCCTCGTCCGCGGCACTAACGCTCACAGCGAAAGTGGTATCACGGCCGCTCAACACGAGATCCAACTGCCTACCGTTGCAGTTTGGTATGGCATTATGGGATGATAAAGATTTTATTGGTCTGCAACCAAAGTCAAATTTATAATATCAATGTAATTTTCAATAATATGCTTATTCTATTCTAAAATTGTAAAAAGATAGTATTTTTCCCATCGACTACCTTGTGATGTAAATAAATTTAGTTGAAAAACTAAAAAGAAGTACTAGTGTTTCAAAAATCAAGCAATATAAATAGTAAGCAAGTAATAAATTTTCACGGAACAAATATTAAATGTCAGCTAATCAATAAATAATTTCACTCAGCAACTTAGCAGATAACAAATAATTTTCTTCAGCTAAATATGCATAAAAATAACGAATAGGTATTAAATTATTTATGGTTTTATATACAAAACCAGCATGCAGGTCACCTGATGGTTAGCAACTACCGCCATCTCACTTATTTTCCGCCAAAATTTGGGGGAGAACTCCTAAGTTGGCAACCCTACCACGATGTACCTATTTGGTATTAGTGTGGTGCCAGTGGGATTCTTATTGGCATTTAGAGGTATAAGGTACAAACTAGTATTGGGTATACTAGTCTAGTCTGATTTAGTTGGTTTTCGCGACTGTAAAATACTGTAAATACCGTGTAACTATTTATCTAATGATTTTTACAGCGCAATTTGGGCTCCAATTTAAATGAATAGATAGGATAAATAAATATTAAATATAATGTTTCGATTATACCCGTTATATAATGTGAGTGTCTAAGAATGGAATAAAATTATTGGCTTTTATTAATCAAAAATATTATTAATTACAAGTTTGTCCTTTGATTATAATTACAGATAGTATTCAGACAGTATGCCAATGCGAATATCAGAATTGTAAATACTAGGGCGATTGCTGCAACTTTATTTATTGATAGAATTAATAATATAAACATTAGAAATTTGAAAACAGTTCCTGTAAAGGAACAGAGCTACGTGAAAAAATTTATGAATGCGGTAGGATTGATGGATAAATCAAAAATAGTAAGTATTACATAAATTAAAGACATAATAAATTTCAAGTCAAAATTGGAATAAACATTACACGTTCGCGCTAAATTTTCCATTGACGAAAAATTATTAAAATATTTTTATATTTAAGTGCTTAATCAATCACTTCCATAGATCCAACACCAGTTATTGCCCAGTTTGCCTTCAGACGAGACCAAACCTTTGACTGCATATCAACTCAATTTTAGAATACACATGCTCCTTTAATCAAATTCACTATGAATAATAATTAATACATTTGTGATTAACAGTTTGTGAAAACTGTGATATATAAAGCAAATTAAGTAAACTTTCTCAAGAATATCATTAACTCATTCTTGCTTCCATTGTTTTTCAGCGTTTAAAAGTGACTGGATATTACATTTATGAAACCATACCTAGTAAAGTACCTTACTTAGAATGGTTTAAGTATTTAGATTTGCCAGATACTTTTACATCATGGTTTGCTATAACTGAACTGCATGTATGGATGTTAATGGTCCGATATATGGCTGAAGATAGTGCAGGATCAATAACTGAAAAGGCAAACTATGTGGAAGGAGATGGCCATTTTGTAAAGTATTGTATTGTTGAAGCTATGTGGACTGATGTAGGAAATAAGATTAAATTATTAGAGGTAAGCTTCTATCAGAAACAGTTACAGATAAAACACCTCATTTTGAGTTATGAAAGTCAAAGTAGCAAGTAAGACATGTAGGAGTATTGCTCTGTTCTCCCTGCCTACCCCGGAAGAGATTTGCTATAAAGTTATGTGTGTGTGGTATTCTAATGGTTTGGATAATATTACTATAAAAATGTTCAATTATAGGCCTTAATAGAGACCAATCTAGCTAGTAATAATAATCTATATGAAGTTATAATCATACAAGAAAAATCTACTGAACTGAACTTAAATTGTTGCTGCTGTAATGCTATATTACATGTGCCTGGTACTAACTACAGACACAAAATCCTAACAAACAACATAAGCCAAGCAGTTCGCTGCATGAATGGGTCGGCTCGACCAGTGAAATACCACAACCTCTCAGAAGACCGACGTAAAGTGGCTCATGTCGCGTTTCGTTCGGTGAGAGAGGTACCGGGAGGCCCACCCACCTTCCCCATCCTTTCCTATCCCCTATCCCTTAAAGGTTGGCAACGCAACTGTAACACTATATGTGTTGCTGGTGTCCATTGGCGGCGTTGGTTGCTTACCATCAGGTGACACACCTGCTCGTTTTCCCTCCTATCCCATAAAAAAAATCTTCCTCCGTTCAATAACAGTATTTTTCCTTCTACCACTTACTTCAGTGTGCTGTGCAGAGGCATACAGGGTATTATATTTTTATTTATTTGTATAGATTCCCACCAATTCCTGTAGGTATCTTAAAAAGGTATATTAAAAAACATAACATAACTTCACGTCTTTTGCTACCCGAAGGTGTAGGCAGCGGCTGTTAAGTCTCGTCTCGCCGTTATGTTTACGTCCCAAATAGAATAGGTGGCGAACCTATTGCCATACCGGGCACAAAGTTTTCAGTTATCGATATTTATCACACATAACTTCCGAAAAAAAATTTCGAAAAGTCATAGTTGTGTCAGGAATCGAACCCGGACCTTTCGATCAGAAGCCGTGTACTCGACCACTGCGCCACCGAGACTTAAAAATATTTAAAAAAAAATGTTATGATTTCAGGGTGCCAATTTAGCGATAGCTAGGAAACAGGTTTCCACATTGTCTTCTCAGTTTCAAGCTTCTCTAATTGCATATGATGAAGGACTTGATGATGATAAAATCCTGGCTGGTGCAATCTGGAGGCGATTCTACTCACTTTCTCATGATGTTAAGGCTGAGAACATTGGGAAGATTGTGAAATTCATCCGCCATCAGGTACTGACTGTTAGATCTTGTATCAAGTAACCTCAATTTAATTATCCTATACTTACTGCCTTCATAATGAGATGAAAAGATGTTTACTGTATAAATGAAAAGTTATAAGCTATAATTAAAGCTGATTTATGATTATGAGCACCATATTAAGATATATTATTGGAAGATGTTTAAAAAAACCTAAGAAATTAACAATACATAAAAAAAAATGTAATAAACGTGGTAGAGCCAAGCAGTTCTCTGCATGAATGGGCCGGCTCGACCGGTGAAATACCACGACCTCTCAGAAGATCGACGTAAAGTGGCTCATGCCACGTTTCGTTCTGTGAGAGAAGTCCCCGGAGGGCCACCTCCCTTCCCCATCCTACTCCCTTAAAGGTCGGCAACGCATCCTGTCCATGGCCGGCGCTGGTTACTTGCCATCAGGTGACATGCATGCTTGTTTGCCCACCTATCCCATAAAAAAATGTAAAACCTGTAAAAGAAACATGTTTTTTTATACCACAGAAGGCAAAATAGCAAGTGGATCATCTGGTGTTAAGTGATTAACACTGCTCTTCAGAGGGTTACAGTTGCGTTGCAAGTCCTTAAAAGAGGAAATGGGGAGAGGGTGCACCTCTCTTTGAACTCTCTCACTGAACAAATTGAGAATAAGAAACTTTCTCGATTTTCTGAGAGGTTGTAGTAATAATAATATAATATACAAAAGCACAGTATGCGGTTTTAAGGCTCTTAAAAAATTAAAAAAAGTAATTAGATTCTTATTCTTCATTCTTTATTAAATTTCTGTATGCTTTCAAGGTTTACATCTATGTGTTAAACATTCTTATTTTTTTTATGGGATAGTAGGGCAAACAAGCATGCGTGTCACCTGATGGTAAGAGACCAGCGCCGCTCATGAACACTCCCAACACATATAGTGTTACAGATGAGTTGCCGACCTTCAAGGGAGTGGGATGGGAAGGCGGATGGGCCTCAGGGTACCTCTCTCACCGAACGAAACGCGGCATAAGTCACTTAACGTCGATATTATGAGAGGTTGTGGTATTTCACCGGACGATCCGGCCTATTCATGCAGTGAACCGCTTGGCTCTACCACTGTTATAGGTTTTAATTTTTTTGTTAAAATTCATTACCATTCTATCTCCTGAATAAATTATCCTTTTCACTGGTTAAATTGATGGAACCCAATTCTATTTTGACTTTTCAGATATCAGAACTAGATAAAATCCCAAGTGAGGAGCTAAGGTGGAAACCTGACATTAAATGGGTTAGTATAATGGAGCCTTGATATGGCTTAATCATTTGGCATAATTTATTTGTTTCTAGTTCAAATTAAAAATATGTTTAATAAAAAGTTGTTTATTATTATTTTAAATTATCCTTATGGAACCCAAAATATAAGCAGAAAAGCCCAGCTAGCAATCCACAATGCAATATTGATGCAACACACAATGCAACGCTAACTTATGGAAGCGAGAGTTGGGTATGGCAGAGCGTACAATGAAACTAGGATAAACGCGGTCGAAATGAGGGCATTGCGTAAAATCTGCAGAGTGACCCTCGCTGACTGCATGGCAAACAAGGTTATAAGGAAGGAAGTCTGATTGAAAGAGAGTGTCGGTGCAAAAGTAGGAAAGGGCATGCTCCGATGGTTCAGAATTGTAGAAAGGATGGATGATGCAAGACTGACTAAGCAGATATACAATGCAAAAGCGGATGGATGTAGGAGTCGAGGACTGCCGAGACAAACATTCCATGACCAAATAGAACGTGTTAAACAGTGGTAGAGCCAAGCAGTTCGCTGCATGAATGGGCTGGCTTGACCGGTGAAATACCACGACCTCTCAGAAGACCGACGTAAAGTGGTTCATGCCGCGTTTCGTTCGGTGAGAGAGGTACCCGGAGGCCCACCCCCCTTTCCCTATCCTTTCCTTTCCCCTATCCCTTAAAGGTCGGCAACGCAACAGTAACACTATATGTGTTGCTGGTGTCCATGGGTGGCGTTGGTTGCTCACCATCAGGTGACACGCCTGCTCGTTTGCCCTCCTATCCCATAAAAAAAAAAAACGTGTTCTGGAGGAAAGTGATGATAGGAGTCTCAAAAATCGACGCGCGTGCATAAAAAGAGTTATGAAAGTCAACGAAGCAAGTGAGGTGTGTAGGAATCGTGCCTTATGGCGCTCCGTTTCCTCTGCTTACCCCGCAAGGGATTTGGCGTGAAGTTATGTGTATGTATGTGTGTGTGATCCCAGGGGTGTACTTATGTGGCGATGACAAAAGGCAAGGGCTTATGATTAATACTAAACTAAACTTCTAGTGTAGAAATCAGAAACAAATTTTATAACAATACTATATAGTTGGCCTGACAATATTCGATTACATTCTTTTCATTCACAACATTGTTTTACAATCTTTTTGGTTTTAAAGTAAACTGTTACGCCAATGACGAAGTTTTCATTAAAATTAATTTTAACATTATTGTCATTTATTTACACTCCTAAGACTCTGGAACATAAAAAATGAATAACAACCTATTCTTAGACTTTATCCATAGCTTATCTTCACGCCTTTTTTAACCGACTCCCTAAAAGTGTTCTCAAGTTGTCTGTATTTTTTTTTCTTTTTATGTTTGTTACCTCCAAATTTTCGACTGAACAAAGCGATTTTAAAAATTATTTTCTAACGTGTTGTTAGGGACGTATGCTTGCGTCCACACCTGACGCTGCTGTGCTAATGATAAAGCTACAGAATTCCTTGACGTTAGGTGTTGAGAGACAGAACTGCTTTTGGTCGATAGAAACTACATAATAGTATGTAAGGCTAACGTGTTGCTTGGCAGGTATGCTTGCATCAACACCTGATGCTGGTATACTGATGACAAAACTACAGAACTCCTTAACGGTTAGGAGTTGGGGACATTACTAAAAAATATTAATAATTACGAAAAAGTAATCGAATGAATCGAAAATGAGGTCGCATCGCAAAAAAAGAGGAATGACACTAGCTGACCCTGCCTCAAACAAGTTTGTAAGGAAGTAAGTTTTCAGATTTTTACAGTGGTGGAACCACGCAGTTCACGGTGAAATATCAACGCCTCTCAGAATATCGACGTGAGGTCCACGCCCCTCCCCCCCCTTCCTATCCCTTAAAGGGTGGCAACAGAACTGTTGCAGGTGTCTATGGGCGGCGGCAATTGCTAACCAAAAGGTGACTCACTTACTCGTTTGCCCTCTTATGCCATAAAAGAATAGAAACAGGATCGAAAATGAGTGTTAGTATGAGAATAAGGAAGTGCATGCTCTGATGTTTTGGACATAGAAAGATTGATGCCAGAAGCGGAAGGATATGGGAGCCGAGGACAGCTACGACACACTTTCCATGACCAAATTAAACTTGTCCTTGAGGAAAATGTAGTCAGGAGCTTTAAAAAGTGATGAGCGTGTACGCCACTCTTGTGCCATTAATGTGCTCTCGCATAAGTAAATACACGCATAACGTGCTACGACTTTATGTGTGACTAGCTATTGCCCGCAACTTCGTATATTTATACAAAATTGGACATAAAAGCATGCAGTACTTTTAGAGTTTATTCGTAACAGACAAAAATTTTTAAGACCATATTTCCGGGGTCGGTACCGATTGTAGATATCCTAAGTATAAAGAAATATTCAATGTACAGTTTCAATTTTCCTACGATTTTATTATATATATATATATATATATATATAAAATAAGTCAGGTTAAAGTTATTCTAAGTGAAATACTGAATTCTATAATATAATTTTAATTCTATATAATAATATTTCGGAATAATTACAATAAAGAAAGGCAGTATGGCTTCTAAGCTATGGCCTGTCCAAAGCGGGCCAATAATTAAAAAAACCTAACCTTGATCCTATTTATCATTTACATCCTCTTTGCTATTTAATTATAGTAAATAAAAATTGGTACATAGCATAACTTTTCTTATTTCCATATTTTCCATCAAAGGTTTCCATATGCTCTGTAAAATTCATTTAAAGTGTAAATGTAAATGCTTGGCTTTAAAAAATCATAATTAAGAACAATTTGAACTGACTCTTACGATGAATCAACCTAGAATTTAAAATATTACATGACTAATTATATATTTTCTAAAAAGTAAATACAAAATGTTTCGTTCATACGTGATAACTATTGTGAGTACGTACATAAATATTGATAGGAAGTTTATGATTATAGTACCTACATAAAAATAATACACTTATTATTATAACATACATATAACTTCACAGCTTTTTTACTTGAAGTTGTAGGCAGCGGCTGTTAGGCTTCGTCTCGCTGTTAAGTTTACGTCACAAATGGAATAGGTGGCGAACCTATTGCCATATCGGGCACACAGTTTTCAGTCATCGATATTTATCACACTTAACTTCCGAAAAGAATTTGGAAAAGTCATTGATGTGGGCCAGGATTTGAGCACGCGATCACGAGACTTCTTGATTCAAAAGCAGGGTGCTCGACCACTGGACCTTAATGTTATTAAAGTATATCTGAATTTATTATCAGGTGAGACAGTATGCCAATATCAGAATGTTTGATACTAGGGTAATTGCCAGAAATGTTTGTACTAATAGAATAGATTATGCAGACACAAGAAATTTAAAAACGGATAAACAAGGGGAAAGACATGTTAATATATTTATGAATGCGATAGGATCCAAGGATCGAATAAATACAGTAAGTATCTGTATACTGTAACTGATATACATAGACCATACAATGAATTGATGATTATATTATACTTGTTACAAAATTTTAAGTAGTTCATCATTTGTTCCATTTCTAAACATTTTAGTTTATTAATTAAAGTTTTGATTATTGGAATAAAGGCCATGTATGATACCAACTTCTACTAGTTGTTTAGTAGTAAATACAATTAACAATAACATCTAATAATTCTTATTCCATACTTCCAGCGTTTAAGGTTGGCAGGATATTCTATGTATGAAAATGTACCCAATAAAGTGCCTTACTTAGAATGGTATAAATTTCTCGGATTGCCTGACAATTTCAAGTCATGGTTTGCTATAACTGAACTGCATGTTTGGATGTTACTGGTCCGATGTATGGCTGAAAACAGTGCAGTGTCAATCAGTGAAGATGAAAAATACTCCAAAGGAGATGGTTATTTTGTGAGGAATTTTATTATTGAGGCTATGTGGGCTGATGTAGGAAAGAAAATAAAATTATTAGAGGTAGGTTTCTTTCAGAAATTATATTAAATTGTTGCAGGTATAAAATATATGTGTGAACTAGATTCACCCCACAACATCATAGAGAAGCAATTGTTTCTGAAGGTTTTCTGTTGCTTTGCTTTACCTAAGGAGTGGTCTGGGGGGTGGGCCGCGCACTGCTGTGTGCAGTGCAGTCCACTTATAAGGGCTGCACAGGCTCTGTGCGTGTTGACGGCGGCTTATCACCCTGGTTTGACGTTAATATCCGCGTCAGACAGGGTTGCGTGCTGTCCGCTCGGCTGTTCGTCTTGTACCTGGACATGCCTGGACAGTTGTCTACAGAGAGTGAGATCGACGAATGAAGAGATGCGAATGGGTGACCTAGTTGTGAGCTGCCTGTTTTACGCAGATGACGCCGTGCTTCTAGCCGAATCGCCGTCGGACCTGCAAACACTAGTCACTACTATGAAAGATGATTGCATGATTAAAGGCTTGCAGTTGAATGCGACGAAAACGAAAGTTATGGTGTTTGAAAGGGATCTAGAATGGATGCAAGGATAATGGTTGACGATGTAGTGCTGGAACAGGTGAATGAAATTGTATATCTTGGATGCGCTTTTAGCAGGGATACAGCAGTACCTACACCGCGGATGTCAAAAGAAGGCGTTAGGAGACAGCGTAAATGGAGCGTTGGTCAGATTCCTGGGCATAAAGAATGTTCCAAGTAGCCGCAGCTAACCATTCATTCATAATGCGGTACTGGTCGCAACACTAACTTATGAACGCGAGAGTTGGACTTGGCAGGTGTGCACGAAAGTAGGATAAATACGGTTTGAAGAAATGAGGTCACTGTGCAAAATCTGCGGGGTGATTGATATACAATGCAAATGCAGGTAGATGTAGGACGGCTAAGACACACCTTCCATGACCATATGGAACGAGTTTTGGAGGAAGGTGATGTTAGGAGCCTCATAAATTGACCCGCGTGCATGAAAAGAGTTATGAAAGTCAAAGAAGCAAGAGAGGCGTGTAAGAAGGGTGCCTTATGATGCTCTGTTCTCTCTGCCTACCCCGCAAGAGATTTGGCGTAAAGTAATGTATGTATGATTCCAGGGTGCTAATCCAGTACTAGCGAGGGAGGAAGTTTCTGTGCTGTCACAACAGTTTCAGACTTCTCTTATAGCTTATGATGAAGGACTTGAAGATGATAAAATCCTGGCTGGTGCAATCTGGAGACGATTCTATTCAACCTGTCATGATATTGAGGCTAGGCGTATTGCAAAGATCATCGAATTCATCAGACATCAGGTATATATTGTTCATTCATGGATCTAAAATACTAACAGTGGTAGAGCCAAGTAGTTCGCTGCATGGATGCGCTAGCTCGACTAGTGAAAAACCACGACCTCTCATAAGATCGACGTAAAGTGGCTCATGCCGAAGTTCCTCGAAGTTCTCCGCCGTTCTTCTTTCTTTTGACGCTAGATTTAACTTCCGCGTCCCACCAGGTCCCATCACCTCTCAGAATCTTTATGCCTCTTTGCACAAAACCACATTTCTTTTGCACTTTCTTTTATTTTGGATATATACATACTTACATAATATTTAATTTTTCAGATATCAGAACTGGATAAAATACCAAGTGACCATCTGAAGTATAGGCCCGATATTAAATGGGTTAGAACGCATGAAACATTTCTAAAAATTAAATCTAAAAAGAAATGATACCACAGTATGTGCTAAATAAAGATATAGACTAAAAAAAAAACGTGCAGGTAGTAAAAGGAAAGTTTCTGATGTTTACACGATATTAACAACCTTAAAAAAAGTTTGAAATGTTTCGATTTGTTGGAACGCAATATTTAGCGATAAAGTATTGCGTCAATTGGAACGGAGCGCAATGAATTCAAGTGGATACGACTAAGATTTCACGGATTCAATTGGAAAAGACATGAGGCGATATAGATTTGAGTATTATAGGGTGGATTCATTTGGGAAAAAAACATCCAGTTAGCTACAGTCAACCAAGAGATCCGTATGTATGACGAATAAATGAAGGCAGTGGACACATATAGTATATACCTAGACAAGAACGTTAGAGAAATAAATATATGATCAGTAAAAAAATATGTGTTTATTTATATAAAAAAATGGTTAACAATGTTGTACCTATATTATGCTAGTAAGCTGACCCGGCGAATTTTGTTTCACCTCGGAAGCAATAAATAAAAGACTTTTTCTAAAAAAACTTGTGTGGTTTTATGAAACCACCGTAAAAGTGAAACTTTTTTTCACATTATAGACATTTAACTAAAAACTTTCGAAATATTATTTTTTTCGAAAATCGAATGTAAGTCACTGTTCACGTATTTTAGTTACCATAAAATATTGGTTACGATTTTAATTTACTTGCCATCTTGTATTTGTTAATAGGGTTTAATAAATGTTTTTTATTTTACGTGGTCACGACAATAATTCCTAGATGGCGCTACTAGGTTGCTACTATTGATGATTCTGCCGTAATATCGTATTATATCGATAGATGTCGCCCGAATCGACACTAGGGCACTAGCTACGGCACTAGGGATAACGCGACACCTATTAAACGTTAACAACATTACAACAAAGGATCTTTACAAAACAAAACGATATTTTTTCCTCCAGTAAATATGATATTTCGATTTATTATGAAAATGTGACAAATACATATATAAAGAGCACTATCTTATCTTATATCTTTAAACGAGCAATTCTTGTATATATATAAAATTGGAATCTCGGAATCGGCTCCAACGATTTTCATGAAATTTCTATTCCAGCAGATGGCGTTGTTAACTAACACGAAGTCAATGTGTGTTTGCTTTGCTTTTATTACAGTTTATCACTGCAAAAAATTAAGTATATGTTTCTAATATAATATGTTAGTACATAGTATATATTAGTATATATTTATTATTCTGTCGGTAAGATCGAAAAATATTATTGATATTTCATTATTTTATTAGTATGTAATTCGTACTTAAATATAATTTTCATATAGTATGTAATTCGTACTTAAATATAATTTTCAAAAAACACAATTTATAAAAACACAATTTATAAATAATATAATTTTTTTTTTCTCCGCCTTTAATACGTACGTACGTATATGTATGTATGTAAAAAACAAACAAACAAACAAACCCGATCCTAGAAAATGTGTCGAAATTGGTAAAGAGGACGGTAATTAGACGATTATACATACGGCCCTCGTGGTGCATCGGTAAACCGCACTACCGATAACACAAGGTCGGGGCGGGTTCGATCCCTCGTCTGGGGGTGTTTTTCTACATGTTTTTTCTACATGTTTTTACGGTATTTATTTACAAAAATAAAGTGTATATTTGGGTAATTAATTAATATAAATAAACGATAATAGACGTGAAAGGCGCTCTGACGAGCGCCTTCACGTCACCGTCACGCGACATGCAACACGCAGACGAAAAAGTTTGAGACGATGTAATAAAAGTTTCACTTTAAAAACTAGTTTACTTAAAGCTTACACCAGGTACCTGCCAATATAAGTTCCGTCAAAATCGGTCCAGCCATTTCAGAGATTACCCTGAACAAACAGACAGGCAGACAGACAAAAATTGCAAAAAAAAAAAAATAATAATAAAAAAATAATGGAATTTTGGTGTATGTAGCGTAGATATATTCATATGAATGTAGTAGAAAGCGGCTATTTCAATATTACAAACAGATAATTCAATTTTATTTCATCACATAGTATAAAACAAAATCACTTTCCGCTGTCTGTCCCCTTGTATGCGTATATCTTTAAAACTACGCAACGGATTTTGATGCGGTTTTTTTTAATAGTTAGAGGGTGTCAACGGAGTGGTTTTGCTCTATAATTCATGTATAGTGTAATAAAAAAAAGTTATTATTTTCAAGATTTAGATCTTTAATCGCAAACGCTGCCTGAACCCTAAGTGATAAAGCAAAATAATGTACTACATTGTTGTTGTACACCTTCAAAAGATCTACAAAAAAGTCCGCGAGGGCATATGTCTATCTCTTAGGGATAACCCACAATGACCATTTTAATTTTTTTACTTCTTACGAGAAATAAGGGCTTATTTACGAAACGATTTGAAACATTACAGCATTAATTTTTATCCAGTTAAGGCCCGTAAGATCAATCATAGTTAAAACTGTCGATTTTCTAAACTATAGTCAATTTTAATCTAGAGTTTAAACCTGCCTCGTAAGATCAACAGCGAAATGGACAAAGATTACGTAAACTAAGTTTAGTTTTCGACAGATGGCAACATTTGGTTATTTATTGTCCATATTTCGCTCATCATTCACTCTTTTGTACATTGTCTGTGGCATATTTCGTGAAAAAAACTCTTTTTCTCTTTCTTTTATGAAGTTTTATAGTGTGACCATAGATTTAAGAAAAATAGATCGGCAATAGTCACCCAAACAACGTGACCAAAATTGGGTTGTTAATGTGTGAGTGACTTACGGGGCTCGTGGCGCATTGGTAAAACAACCGGCTGCAGCACTGAGGTCGGGGGTTCGATTTTCACCCGAACACAAATATTTATGACAAACATTAATATTTGTGCAGCGTCTGGGTGTTTTTCTGTGTATTATAAGTATGTATTTACAAAAGAAAAGTATATATATATATATATATATATATATATATATATATATATATGTATTAGTATCCGTTATCTAGTATCCATAGCACAAGCATTTAGTTGCTTAGTTTGGAACTGGAGGGCCCTGTGTGATTTGTGTCCAAGATATTATTATTATTATCAATGTGTTCGTAAAAAGCGCTTCAAAACGTTAACTTTTACAAAGTTAATGTTCATGTGTGGAAATGTAAATAAAATATATGCGGTTCCCAAAATCTAATATAAGTGGTTGCGCTGTCAGTGATTCGATGCTATTAGTAAATTTTTCCTGACATGTGCCATCTATTGTAGTCTATGCTAAAGCTATGTATGAACCCACAATCGTTGTGTCAGATGTCAGCTGATAAACGACCGCCATTTTTAAACTAGGCGGACCACGGTTTAAACGGTAAAATCTCCTGGTGTAAGCTAAACTATAGTTTAAACTGTTATTGGAGTTTTATCTAGCATTGATCTTACGAAATAAACGACAGATAAGGTTTAAACTAGGTAAAATAGTTTAAACTGTGATTGATCTTACGGGCCTAAGTGTATTAAATAGATTGTGCATTTAATATAGTTCAATATTGCCCTTTACAGCATGTAATTTAAACGAATATTTACGAAGATATTACAGTATTAACATAGCGGGACATAGTAGTAGCGTTGCGCGCCAAAACGCGTGCCGATAAATAGCACAAATTCAACTTGCTAAATCCAAATTTTACTCATTCATTACTTTTGATGCGGAACAAAGTTCGCCGGGTCAGCTAGTATATGTATAAATTTATTATTAAGAATAAAACAATCTCACTAATTCATCACATCTCTCCCTCTCCCACAAGACTGTAACAACTGTTTTACAAATATTATCAAGTTTACAATCATTGTTGCACCACGACCAACGGGGATTGCTTAATTTCGAGAAAAACGCTGAATATGTGTCGAGCAACTCCTTATTTGTGGTCACCATTCTATGCACCAGATCGTCCATTGCGGTCGCTGATAGATCGGTCAAGCCAAAAGTGTTTTTCATATCGTACAGTTGGAACCAATGCGGTTTTCTGTTCGGTGTTAAATTTGCTTCGGTGAGATTGTACACGTAGTTGACTATATTATCTGGTTTCTGTAAAAAAAATATCTCTCATTATAGAAACCCTTGAGAACAGAACTGATGGTTATTAATCTAAATGCTTTAATTGGTTGAACATATTAAGATATTAAAAGAATATAGTGTAGATATAATAATATCTTTACATACAGCGCCCTCTAGTTCCAAGCTAAGCAACCAAATGCTTGTGTTATAGATATGTACTAGATAACGGATATTAATACATATATACTTTTCTTTTGTAAATACATACTTATAATACATAGAAGAACACCTAAACACCACACAAATATTCATGTTTGTCACAAATATTTGCGCCACGAGGCCCGTCTTTCGTCCGTTATTTTATGTAACTCAAGCAAAGTTATAGCTTTGTCTATAAAAATCTATCTAATCTATGTCTTTTGTTAGTAAAATATCTGTAAAAAATCTGTCTTAGGTCTCGGTGGTCTAGTGGTCGGTTTGATTCCTAGACACCAATGAGTTCTCGGAATTGTTTTAGGAAGTTATGTGTGATAAATATCGAAGCCTGACAAAGTGACAACTTTGGGCTCGGTGTAATGGCAATAGGTTAACGACCTATTCTATTTGGCACCGCTGCCTACACCTTGGGGTAGACAAATGCGTGAAGTAACGTTACGTTATATTTGAAAAAAACATTGAAGAATAGAAATCTTTCTTATCTTTACAATTCTTTTTATAGAAATCACACTGATCTTCTATAACTGCGAGACGAGTCTTAACAGCCACTGCCTTCGGGTAACAAATGCCACCTTCGGGTAACAAAGGCGTGAAGAGATTGTTATGTTATTATTATTTGACAAAGATTTGTATACATACATAGGTGGTCGGATTGATTTCAACAATTTTATAATTGACGTTGTAGAATGTGTAACTGCTGGTGCTGCCGGCGCCCCACGCCACGTTGATGGGGGCTCCCTCTTGGTTGTAGAATATCTTGAACTCGTCTGAGTGCGTATGGCCATTGAACTCGGCCGCAATTGTATCTGTAAATCTGGAAATTTTAAAAAAATACAATAGGTACGTATTCATCGTAGATTTTTAACAGTGGTAAAGCCAAGCAGTTCGCTGCATGAATAGGCCGGCTCGACCGGTGAAATACCACGTCCTCTCAGGAGATCGACGTAAAGTGGCTGATGCCGCGTTTCGTTCAGTGAGAGAGGTACCCGGAGGCCCATCTCCCTTCCCCATCTTACTCCCTTAACTCGGCAACGCAATGTAACACTATACGTGTTGAAGGTGTCTATGGGTGGTGATAGTCACTTACCATTAGGTGACACGTCTGCTCGTTTACTCTCCTATCCCATAAAAAAGTAGCGATATTATTAACACCACGTGTGTAATTGAAAATTATAAGTACCATCTGTTATTGGCAAAATTTTGCAATCATTTCTACGCCACCGCCGACGCTCCTTTGTCAAATCAAATAACGCTCACTTACGCCGTTGCTGATCACTATAAGACATAAGTTATTGACTTGTTGACTAGCCAATTAATGCAGTACTTTATTTGTTACATACCTATTTACAATTCTGTTATATTCGATGGTCCATGTTTTGGTAAAATCATTGACTCCCGGCGGTATGTGTGCTAGAATGTGCACCTTCTCTCCTTCTTGTTCAGCTTTATATAATTCATCTATCAACCAATCTAGATGTCTCTTCATGTCTAGAGGATCGTAAGCAAGCCACCTGTTAGCCATATTAAAATAAATAATAGTTTAAAAAAACTAAAAAACACGCTTTTTATTGAAAACCGAACTAAAAAATAGAAAAATAAAAAAAAAATACTTTATTTTAAAAAAAACGTGGGGTGCTTTTTAAGATATTATCGAAATGATAATCACTCTACTCATATCTGTCAATAAAATATTTATAACTATTGACACCATGCACCCCACGCTTTTTTTAAATTAAAGTATTTTTTTTTTTTTCTATTTTTTAGTTCGGTTTTCAATAAAAAGCGTGTTTTTTAGTTTTTTTAAACTATTATTTATTTTAAATTTTTTAGTTCGGTTTTGTATGACAGCGCGTTTTTTAGTTTCGAATTTGAGGAATAGCGCCATCTGTGACTTATATAAGGAACTCGTTTCAAGTTGATAACGTAAACTTTCCGCTGATTGCCACTAGATGGTGCGATTTGTGAACTTTCATAGTTCACAAATCGCACCATCTATCGTTCAAAAAAGCGTGGGGTGCATGGTGTCAATAGTTATAAATATTTTATTGACAGATATGAGTAGAGTGATTATCATTTCGATAATATCTTAAAAAGCACCCCACGCTTTTTTTAATTTATATTCATTGAAATTTTTAACACTATTTTCTTAATTTAAATTCATTAAAATTTATTTTCTATTTTTTAGTTCGGTTTTCTAGTCTAGAACTTTCATAGTTCACAAATCGCACCATCTAGTGGCAATCAGCGGAAACTAAAAAAGAAGTCGGTTACAAACAAACCTACAAACATACAAACATACATACAGGTGAAGCTAATAAAAAGCTAATAAAAAGTGTTATTTTACACAGAAATAACAAATAAAGTATCCTAAGGTTTAGTTAGCAATATATAACAGTTGTAGAGTCTTGCAGATCACTGTATGAATGGGCCGGCTCGACCATAACCTCTCGGAATATCGACGTGAAGTGGCTTTTGCCGCGTTTGGTTTGGTGAGAGAGGTATCCGGAGGCCACATTCCCTTTCCCCTTTCTTTTTCCTTACTCCCTTAAAGGACGGCAACAGAGCACGGTATACGTGGGCGGTAGGAAGTTAATTACCCCCATGCTCGTTTGCCGTCCTATCCCATAAAAAAGTGCTCGAATGAAATATTTAAGCCCGAATACTGAACCGCCCCTCAAATATATAAGCGCTACTTAAGCGTTTAAGTAGCTGTCACATTAGACAGCATACGTGAAATTTGAGCAGTAAGTAGCACTTTATTGATTATTGTGAAGTGTGTAAGAATCGTACCGTATGGCACTCTGTACACTCTGTCTACCCCGCAAGGGACTTGACGTGTATAATTGTGTCTAAATAGTTTAAATATGTGTAAAGATTTACCAATTATATCTGTAAGCGACATTGGTATTTATAGATATAACTCTTAAACCAGGTCTCAACAATATGGAGAAATCTCCACGGTCTCGTAAACTTTCTTTGGCGTCTTCCGTGAGATAATCGCCCCATTTCTCAGCGAGTGCGTCGTACAGCCAGGTCGTATTCAATTTATCACCAGTTACTCTGGATGGTGCAAATCTGAAAATATTTATTAAAATTATACAATTAAATTCCAATTAAATATAGGATCTTTAACATGCAGCACACTGCATGAATGGGCCGGCTCCACCGGTGAAATACCACATTCTCTCATAATATCAACGTAAAGTGGCTCAAGCCGCGTTTTGTTCGGTGAGAGAAGTATCCGGAGGAACACCCCCTCCCCGTCCTTTCCCATCCTACTCCCTCAAAGGCCGGTAACGTTACTGTAACACTATCTATGTTGCAGGTGTCATGTAGGTAAGCTACTACGCTTGCTCGTTTGTCCTCCTATTCCATAAAAATGCTACTCTCAGATGGGATTTGAATCCACGACTACTGCCAAATCGGGGCAATTCGCTGTTGTTACCTCAGATTTAAACAGAGACTGTGACATTGTTTGTCGAACGACAAACAAATTATAATCTGATAAGAGTTACGAGATAAAATTACAATTAATAAATTTGACACAAATAAACAATCAAATAGGGCAAGCCGAATAAAATCCGACTAATTATAAACCTGTACCTAATTCATCAATTATACAGGAAGGCAGGACAACTCTGATCATGTCGGTGCTGTAGATAACCCATTTGCTACTTTATCCCCTTTCCCATAACAAAAATGTTTTAACTACTAGCTATAGTTAATTACTATTACATGCATACAATCACGCCTTTTTCCCACGGGTGTAGGCAGAGACTAATTCTTTCCACGATCCTGACACACATTTCTTGCTTCCTCCACTCCCATTATCGCGTTCATACATGCTAGTCGGTTGTAACTACTCTAGACCTGGCCTCTTACCATCACACCATTGATTTGATGGTCTTCGACTTTTAACAATTTGTCCTTACACACGAAAGAAGACACATGCTTTCGTGTATCCTTTATACATGTCCAAATTATTTAACAATTTCTTCTGTTCTCGAATTAAACTATTTCTCATTTTATCCACCAGGCTTACTCCAGTTATACATATATCTCAGACTTCTCATCTCCACATCAATCTTACTTCTGTGCTTCTCCTGCCATACCCAACATTCACTACCATAGTTTATTATGTTAAGATAAATTAACTTACTGGTTCGTTGGCTGAGACTCGTGGTTACCAATGTTAGGTACTACTGGGACCTGATCTCCGAAATTATTCCTTATCTTATTAATTACGTAACGATTCACGTCATCAATTAACTCGTAAGTCGTTTCCCATACAAAGTGATCTATCGAATCTCCTATATAATACACTGCGTCGATATCCTATTATAAAAAAAAATATTTATAACATTTAACAGTGGTAGAGTCTTGCAGTTCGCAGCATGAATGGGACAGCTCCACCGGTGAAATACCATAACCTCTCGGAATATCGGCGTGAAGTGGCTCGTCCCGCGTTCTGATCGATGAGAGTGGTATCCGGAGGCCCGATCCCCTTTCCCCTACCTTTACCCTCCTACTCCCTTGAAAGACAGCAACGCCTCACGGTGTTTCTTGGCGGTGAGAAATTACTTACCATCAGGTGACCCACTTGCTCGTTTGCCCTCTTATCCCATAAAAAAACATCTATATCGAAAAGTTATTCCAACACCTGTACAGTAACCTAGAGTATAGGCAGAACCAAATATGTATGTTTAGAAAAGCCATATGTGGCGGAAAGTTCTTCGTGATATTCCAACTCGGAACCTGTAGGACTACTAGTGTGGGTGCCATATCACTAGACCAACTCCATGGGATCTCCTATACCTAGCATAGTAGGTACATAAATATGTTTAACTCCAATTAGTCTATGTTTATCTATCTGTAAGTGTTGTATATCTCGATAGTCCAGTGGACGAAATCCCCGCTTCTGATTCAGAAGTCGTAGGAATCCTTTTTGGAAGTTATGTGTGATAAATATCGATGACTGTTATTTTAACTTTGTGCCCAGTATATGACAATAGATTCCGCCACCTTTGGTATGTAATTTGTCGAGTCGAGGCTTTACAGCCGCTGCCTACACTTTCAGGGAGAAAAAGACGTGAAGTTATGGTATGAAAGTGTTATATTATACCAATTTATTTACAGTAGTATCATCTGTAACATATTTAATAATAACTTTAGATTTTTTATATATAATTATCTCAGCTTACCTTATGGGACTCCGTAATCGTATCAATGACGTCATCGAACGCCCAATATGGCGTATCACAATTTCTGTAATCACCCCAGTAGCCGGCAGGCTCAGGATTTCTGGCTGAAGAGAACCTGGTTCGCGAAGAGCTCTTCATTTCCCTAATCTTGGAGGCCACGTTCAGGTCTAAAAAGAACTGGCCACCAGCCGTACTGTTCACTATACTTTGTTCTATTAAAGACTCGTCTATATTTGATCTGTATTCATAGCTATGAGCGAGTGTTTGCCCTTTTCTGCAGCACGTTGGCTCTCCACATTCAGCAACACCATACGCTTCGTACAAAGGATCGATGTGCGCATCAGTGATAAGGACAATTTTCAGGGGTTTTGTATCTGTGGTGGGTGTCTGGCAAAATAATGAATTATTGTTATTTTTTTGTCATATATTATACCAGCTAACCCGGCAAACGTTGTTTTTCCAAAGGTACATAAATAAGAGGGTTGATCATTAATAACATTTTTGGGTAAATAAAAAAATAGTACATAGATGTTGACCGATTCTCAGACTCAATATGAACACAACATTTCTGGTATATTATAGAAACAAATACAAAACAAAGTTGGGTATAGAGTATCGCGGAGTTTTTTGTAGATATTGACATGTTCTTTAATTTTTGTAAAACATACTTTTGTTCTATCATCAATACTGAATCAATAGTTGACGGGCCTCGTGCCGCATTAGTAAAACTACCGGCTGCAGCACTGAGGTCGTGGGTTCGATTCACACAAATATTTGTGACAAACGTGAATATTTGGCCGTCTGGGTGTTTTTCTATGTATTATAAGTATGTATTTACAAAAGAAAAGTATATATGTTAAAGTATCCGTTATCTAGTATCCATAGCACAAGCATTTAGTTGCTTAGTTTGGAACTGGAGGGCGCTGTGTGATTTGTGTCCAAGATATTATTATATTATAGTTTTCGCAGAACAGGCGACGAAAGACATTTTAGGGCACTTTTAACCAACGTTAAGTTTTAGTAGGGATTCTTAATCTAGCAATCAATATCTATTTTTCTAGCAATAAATATAGCTTATTACTCAGTTTTCAATTCCAAGGTTCCATCCAATTCTGTTCAGCGGTTGTCCCGTGAATTAACAAAAGATCTTCACTTTTACTTTCAACCTTATGATGAACAAATATGTAACTACCGCGTTCAAATTAAATATAACATTCAACTTACATTATTCGGAGTCACCGGTTCAGGTAATTCAACTTGCCATTCAAATCTGTCATCGTCGAGACGACAAGCGTTTGGATTTGCAACATTCTGCATTACATGCCCACAAAAAGATCTAGCTGTAGCTTCAGGTGTCGTTCTGGCGATGTAAGTGATAATAGGCTAGAATTTATGGAAAATAAATACGGTATCAATACACTATAACATATTTGTATTACATATCATTCAAAATATAAATAATTGTCTTCATTTAATCTATCTATCGTAAGAACGAAGATTACGTAAGACGAATAAGAAGAACCGTATTTTATGGCAATTGTTCTCTCTGCCTACCAAACAAGACAGTAGGCGTGAAGTTTTGTTTTTTTGCATAAAATTGCCAAACAAATCAGGAAATATAGCATCAGTATAATATATGGATAGAAAATTAATACTAAACGGTAGCAGTAATTCTGGATAGCTCAGTTATTGGAGTTCGCATTGCACAGTTCGCAAGTTTGTGCACCGTTCCACCGTTTCTATTTCATAGGAATTTATCAAATATATTATAGATTTATTTATCAAAAGATTTTGCACGTATTTACGCGACTACTCCAGTCTAAAAATATAGTCAAACTAAATTAAGTAAAATTGTAGCTCAATAACGATTGCACCCTTTCCCAGCAGCTCATCACTTTCGATTGGTTGTAGAGCAACGATAAATGGTTGTAGTTGTTTGGATTATTTTATTTATTATTTTACCAGTCTCGATGGCGCAGTGTTTAGCACCCCGCTTCTGATTCAAGAAGTAGTGGGTTCAAATCCTGGCACACACCAATGACTTTTCGAAATTTTCGAAAGTTACGTGTGATAAATATCGATGACTGACAACTTTGTGCCCGGTATGGCAATAGGTTCGCCACCTATTCCATTTGGGACGTAAACATGACGGCGAGACGAGGCTTAGCAGCCGCTGCCTACACCTTCGGGTAACAAAGGGCGTGAAGTTATGTTATGTTGTTTGGATTAAATTAATTACTTACCACATTCAATGGCACCACTCCACTACAGACGCTGTGACTTTCGATGCCCAATGTCGTACAAAGCTCGACAGCCACATCAATAATTTCTTCATCAGATTGTCCGTTTCGAACTCCTTCGATAACGGTCGTAAATGCACTTCGACAAACTAAACAGTCTAAAGTCTGAAAAAAACAAATTATTTTCAGTTTTTAAACCTCGACTCGACGAATATTTACGCCCCAAATGGGGGCGGAAGTCATTGCCGTAAATTGTCAGTCAGTCATCGATATCTATCACACATAACTTCCGAAGTGATTGACTGTTCGAGGTCTGGTCCACCGATAAGATAATTATTTTATGTGCTGTCCAGAGACTTTACGTCATGAATATTTTTGTCCCATAATACGTGTTTAGTTACCCAGTGGAAACCTTTAAGGTTATGTTCGATTGCCCGTCCCTCCTAAAACCCTAAACCAGATCCTGCCAAGTCTCAAATATAGTATAAATATGGAAACTTACAGTTCTTGCTTGGGACCCATTATCAATAGACTCGACAGAGATACGTTTTGGTCTGTGCAAAATCTCCAATACATCTTGAAATTTTTCATTTTCAATTTCTGTCAACTCTCTCCGCATATATTTTTGTATTAATTCTTCTACGGTATCTGCAATACAAATTAATACACTAAGCATAAACATTGTGGCCTTCTAATTGTGCATTGTTTATGATAGGGGTTCCGCGTCGGACCACACGCTCGACGTAGATGGCAGCAGTTAAGCTTATTCCACCCCTTAATATAAGATTGGGTCCCCCAAACCGATCAATCTCATGGACAATGGTTGGTAAAACGTTCGCCTTTTCTTCTGCACTTACTTGTACGTGTCTATCATCATTATACACACATAACTTCACGCCTTTTTCTACCCGAAGTTGTAGGTAGCGGCTGTTAAGCCTCGTCTCGCCGTTTATGTTTACGTACCAAATGGAATAGGTGGCGAACCTATTGCCATACCGGGCACAACGTTTTCAGTCCTCGATATTTTTCACAGATAACTTCCGAAAAGAACTTCGAAAAGTCATGGGTGTGAGCCAGTGTGAGAATTCGAACCCGCGACTTCTAGATTTAGTAGCGGGTGCTCGACCACTGGACCACCGAGACTTAAATCATCCCTATACAACTTAATTTTACTCTTATCTGTAAAGAGTACATTCCTCCAATTCAAGTCCAAATGCTCCCGTACGAATTTAACACGAGCTGCACTATGAGCTCTTGAAAGTTTAATGCTGAATAATGGTCCATCGTCATGGCGTGTGTTCCGATCGTTTGATCGATTACTCGCGTTACGCGTACCAGTGGATTGCCGGAGCCGGTTTTGTAAAGCACCGGCAATAATGGTGCGTTGTTGCCGGGCAGATAAACGAAGGTACCGATCCTGGTGAACAGATGTGTATCGTTTTCTTTTTTCATCCTTGATTCAGGTTTTTTAGCCACTAGGGCAGTCTTCTGATAGCGTTCCCACACATTTGATAGCTCGCCGCAATACTCCTAGTCATAATGCTACTACGTGCTGAGACTCTCCCCCAGCAATACCACTGCTGTTGAAGCAGTTTGAATACTCATGTGCTACATGCCGCTCTAATGCCTCAATTAAAATATCAATTATACAAGACAAGAAGCGCCTTTAACAATAGTCGGAATACAGCTGAATAACAAATTGTAGATAGGGTGATTTGAACTTATATTGTTTTAGGGTACCTAATATTAAAAAATAATGAAGGATAAGAACTCAGTAACAACTAAGTTTTACGATAAAACACTTGAACTCATAAATAAATTTAAAGTAAAATACCAACACATTAGTTATTCTGAATAAACCGCCGCGTGGTCCTATTTTGTTTTGAGCAGTATAAGTATACGGCGGAACCTATTACCTATTGCTAGATCGTGTACATCTTTGTCAGGCTTTCATATTTATCGCACATAACTACGGAAAAGACTGCTGTGCACCCGGTTCCAAATCGAGAAATGTGAATCAGAAGCCGATCGCTGAACCACTAGACCATCTAAACTGATAGAATTATGTTTTTGAACGAATTTTTAAATAGTACATTATTTACAGACATAATTTTACATAACTTCACACCAAATCCCTTGCGGGGTAGGTAGAGAGAACAGAGCGCCATAAGGCATAATTCTTACACGCCTCATTCGCTTCGTAGACTTTCATAATTCTTTACATGCACGCGCGCCGATTTTTAAGGCTCCTAACATCACCTTCCTCCAGAACACGTTCTATTTCGTCATGGAATGTGTGTCTTGGCCGTCCTCGACTCCTACATCCATCCGCTTTTGCATTGTATATCTGCTTAGTCAATCTTGCATCATCCATTCTTTCTACATGTCCGAACCATCGGAGTAGTTTCTTACTTACATACCTAATTTTAATTACTATAATTATAACATACCTGACGATATAATATTTGTTGCTACTGCCGAAGCTAAAATTGTTATTACTAACCCTAACACCCTCATCTTGCACAGTCTAATAAAGACTAACAACAATGAGAGATAATTCTTTATTCTACCTCTTTTATAAAAACCGATCGTACTTAACAACTTGATCACAATCAGTTATATGCAGACTGTGTCATACACATTATCGATTAAACACAATTGTAATTATCGATATCACTATATATTTACACATTCTTCATTTTTATAAAAAAAAAAAAACACTTGACGTTTTATAAATATTTATTGGTAATTTATATGAATAAATAATAGGTGTCTGTGTCACGCGTCACTTACGATACAGACGGTTCACGATACAGACAGCTGTAGATAACCGTCGAATTTTGTAAGTATTATCATCGGCAGATAATCCCCTATCAATCAATTTATATCTACAAAATTGACATGCTAATGTATTAATCTACTTAATTAATAAAATTGATCAGGCCACATGCAGTTTTGACCAATGAAATATTTCAAATGGTTAGGTATGAACTGTTATTACATACTCACAAGGCTTGTTTTAAAATAAATAAATCAGCATTATTAGATGCATTAGGTAGTAGTACCAGTCCCAAATTGATCAAGGAACTAATGTTTTTTTACAGCACACACACAACTACACGCCAAATCCCTAGCAGGATAGGCAGAGAGAACTGAACGCCATAAGACACGATTCTTACACGCCTCACTCGCTTCTTTGTTTTTAACTCTTGACGCTCGTCGATTTTTAACCGACTTCGAAAAAAGGACGAGGTTCAACGCGCTAGCCCTACATAATACCAAGTAGTTTTTGCCGATCAATTGCAGTGCTGTCTTCAAACTCCTAACCGTTGAAGAGTTTTGTGGCTTCTTCATCAGCACAGCAGCATCAAATGTTGATACCATATAGAATATCCCTAAGACATTAGAATATCACTATTACGTAACAAAAACACCATACTTGCATACAACTTCAGATCCTGACCTGGTGAAAATGGGACCATCTCGGAGGTAAGCACTATAGAAAGAAAAAAAAACTTTTTGAAATCCGTCCATAATTGACGAAAATATCGGTGAGTATAAAGAAAATATTATACATACAGACGAATTGAAAACCTCCTCCTTTTTCGAAGTCGGTTAAAACAGCTTCACGACATAATAAAAAGTGCGATTCCGCAGACGCAGTGCTCCTGTGATTTTGGATTATTGTGCCAACAGCTCGGTGAAAATTGGAGATATGATAATAATTTTTGCCTGTCTGTTTGTTCAGGCTAATCTTTGTAGTGGCTGGACCGATTTTGATGGGACTTTTTGTAGGTAGCTGATGTAATAAGAACTAACTTAGGCTTCTTTTATTTTACAAAAAATCTTTTATTTCCTCATATAATGCTTTTGAGGCGAAACGAAAGTTCGGCGGGTCAGCTAGTTTCAGAATATTATCTGATTCGACAATCCGTATTAGATTGTTTACAATATTAGGATGGTATAAATAACAATAGGAATCCCATATCACACTTCGGGTAATTCAGTGCCACAATAAAACTCAATAAAATATCATGAACAAGTTGATATATATAATATAGACATTTATTTCACTTAAAAATCCCGTACATTATAAATGCTTCACATCAGCTATGAAGATGTGTGTGGTGTCATTCCTTATCCATAATATAATTTAAAAAAAAAAGGAATTGTTTCACAAAAAGACAATTTAATAGACGTGTATTATTGTGTTTGTGTGTGTGTCTGTGTGTGAACATAAGTAATACTCGGGCACGTTAACTTGAGACTTCAGTCGGGTGACGTCACACACTCGTTGTTTTACTATGCACAAAAAATATCCCCAAAAGTTTACGCCCGCGGCTTTGTCTTTGCTATATTTTTAATGTAGCGATTGTTGGACTCGGAACAACACTCCCCTTTTAAATGTATTGTACAAATTTATTACGCTATTACGCCCGTGCGAAATGAGTAATGTAGTAAAGCCAGTACGAGACAAAGATATAAAAAAATGGCGTTGCCTACAGTACGACACGGGAACTTGAGGGGAAGTTACAGGGGTAGCGGGCGGAGGGTTGCATTCCAGTCGTGTCTCAAGTTATCGCGAGCGAGTAATATATGTCCAACTTCTCACTAGACTTCTGACATTTCTACATCTTCAATACACAAGTCGTCTAACATTTCTGCTAACGTTATACGAGGTAGCATGGGGTCAATCTCGTCTGTGTCCACAGGTACCTTCTTGTCGTCTTTGAATATATTCACGTTTTGCCTGAATCCTGGATCTTCTTCCAAATCGTCCAAGAAGTCATTGTAATCCCTGTAACAAGATTTGTAAAGTTTACTTACTGTTAGGAACGTAATCATTATATGTGGTACACAGTATAAAACAAAGTCGCTTTCCGCTGTCTATCCCCATAAATATTTGAAACAATGCAACGGATTTTGATGTGTTTTTTTAATAGATAGAGGGTCTCAACGTGGAGGTATGGCTTATAATTTATTTATAATGTAATAAAAAAGTGATAATCATCGAGAATTATCACTTTAATTGCAAACGCTGGCTGAACCCTAAGTGATAAAGCAAAACAATGTACTACATTATTATACACCTTCAAAAGGTCTTTTGTAGAGCCTTTCTTCCCATCTTTTAGGGATAACCCACAATGGGCATTATTATTTATTCTGAGGCGAAACAAAGAGTCACTAAATCAACTATTAATTTTATAAATGTCTATCTACACTTGTCATAAATACATAACATAAAACATTAGACAATGCACTTAAAAGTTAGTAATAAATGATTTATAAATAACATAACTTCACGCCTTTGTTACCCGAAGGCAGCGGCTGTTAAGCCTCGTCTCGCCGTTATGTTTACGTCCCAAATGGAATAGGTGGCGAACCTATTGCCATACCGGGTACAAAGTTGTCAGTCATCGATATTTATCACACGTAACTTAAGAAAATTTCGAAAAGTCATTGGTGTGTAGTGGGTTCAAATCCTGGCTTGAACCCACTACTTCTTGAATCAGAAGCGGGGTGCTAGCCAGAGCGCCACCGAGACTGTATAAATGCCTGTATGACTGTATATTTATAGCAGACAATTTCAATCACATCAAAGAAGATCTAGATAAAATTTGGCAAAGAGATAACTATCTGTGGGTATTCTTAATTCGACCGATAAACCAAGTCGCGCAAGTTAACTAGTACATTTAGATATATTTATTATATACACAAAGAGATAATATTCTTTATATAGATAGATTAAACAATAGTTACCTTCTTCACCTTGAAATGGTTTACTATATTCCTACATCTGTAAAGCAACTCAAGACGATTGCAAACATTTATAAAATAAATCTAGATACAAATGTTTCACCACAGTTTGTTAATTAGCTATTTTTTACATGCAATTATATCATTTACTCTTTCCCTATTAGAAAACGTAATTTGGGGGTTGTTTGGAAAATAACATTTCAAACACAACAATTATTTATCTGGTATTTTTTAAGAGTACCAAATACCAGTATGGTACTTGGACTGGTATTGTGAACAGGCCACATTGCTCGACGAGCCAATAACTGTTGGGGAAAGGTTCTCGAGTGTCGACAACGAACTGGTCCACGAGATTAGGGTAGGATTTCCACCCACTAGGTGGGCCGATGGTCTAGTCAAGATCGCTGAAAATCACTGGAATCGGATAGCACAGGATCGTGAGTTATGGCGTTTCATGGGAGGTTTACATCCAACAGTGGACATGCAAAGGCTGATGATGGTTAGACTGCCTATTTAATATTTACCCATTGCCAAAAGGCAATTTTAATGCTTTTATTATATTTATGATGATGATTTTGGTTATGTTCCATTGATTAGTGCTATTAATAAAATTATAGCTTACGGCGTATTATTAGCCCTCTATGTTTTGGCCATTAGATAATATTTCTTCACTAAAAGTGCTATTTTGTATTAAGTGCCATCAACAATGAATTAAGACAGTGATACAGCTAATACTACAGCTCTTGTTTGTAGTTGGTGATATACTCCATTCCTACCTGAGATATCATATCAGCCTTTTACAATTTAATTTGTTAATATTGTGAAATAGAATGCCATCTATAATGGTTTTATCTATACATACTAATATTATAAAGAGGAAAGATTTTTATTTTTGTAAGAAACAAATAAATTCAAAAACTACTGGACTGGTTTCAAAAATTCTTTTACCATTAGAAAGCTGCATTCACCCAGATCAACATAGGCTACATTTAATCATCATCCTCATCGCCATTTTGTTTATGCGTGAGTAACAACGCGAGGCGGAAAGCTAGTTTAGTATTTAATAAAAATAGTGCGTGGACTCCGCGCTAAACAAGTGAAACTTTGTAACAAACATAATACACTAAATGTAAGAACATCATACTCTGTGTACCATTTTTAAATCAGTCTCTGCAAATTTTCTTAGTTGGTTTATATAGACTAGTTTAAATTCTACTGCTTTATATTACTTATTTTACCCGCGAGGGGACGTTGAATGCGTTAAACGATTGCACGTCGCATATGTGGTTCCACTTCAAAAAAGTAAAATATGATTTAAGAAGATTGATAATTTTATGTATACTTTTTGGATTGGGGATTAAAAACAGGAATGCATGACTTACTCATTAGTAGAACTGAGCCCTTCGTGTAGTTCTTCAGCCATATGTTTAAGTTTCCAAGCACGTGCGCGTCTTCTAGCGGCCCTTTCACCATAGAACTTTTTAACTAGGAAAACATCCGGAATAGTGTTCTGATCCAGTTTGTCAAAGTTCGTGTCGTTGACGTTTGAATCGCAAATATTGTACCTGAAAAAATCAATTAAAAATATTGATAATTAAATTAGATTCAGAGTGGCAGAGGCATGCAATTCACTACAAGAATAGGCTTTTTTCTGAAATTCAGTTCATATCATTGAAACAACTTTTTATGGATTATATCGCGTTTATTTAGAACTTATTTTCTATCTATTTCCCGATGTTTCGAACACTTTATAAATCATGTTATGAATGTGATTCGCAAAATCTAAGAAATAAATTTATCCATACTTACTATGTCTACTTATGATTAGTTTTTTTGAACTAGACTTACCCTAGTGCAGTATCACCAGGTTTCAAGATATGTCCAAGATGTGTTCTAGTGTGAACTGGACTGACATCTAAGCCAAGTTCACTTGCCTTAACTACCCATACATCAGCTAACACAAATTTGTTAGACACCATACCCTGTCCAGGGAAAGATTTTTTCTCCTGCAAAATAATATGGGAATAGTAACTTGTACACATACTTATATATAATAACATTATCTTGGTTGCATTGGTAAAAGAACTAACTACAAATATTTATAAATTTTATATGAAATACTTAGACTTTTATAAATAACGAAATGTGGGCAAGTGCCACTTTGGCTCTTGCCCACGTTTCAATCTATATTGGTAGCACTATCTGTGCTACAGTAATCCATGGGAAATTTGATGATCCATTAGCATGGTTGGCCCTATCCCATATAAAAAATAGAGGATAGTATATGTATATTTATAACCTAAGAATGATTATTTATTTATAACTTACATTTTCTTTAAGTATATCAATATCCATAACAACATATTCCACTAATTGTTTTGGATTACAAATTGGAGTGAACGGATTCCTCCAATAAACAGTGGCAGATATATCACACACTTGTCCAGTGCTAGCATCAATCAAATGTATTGTACTTGTGACCCTGTGCACTAAGCAGATAGGTGATATACCACCGAGCTGCTGAGTCAATTTTTTTGGAAGGCATACCACACTGTCCTTTGATAATGGCACAATCTCAATACTAAATGTGAATTTATAATTGTAAACATTACTATGGATATCATGTGATATAAGTTTTTTGGAATGCTGACATTTAACTGGCAATACTGATTGAATAAAATCCACCATTTTGCGTGCATGGTTTTCAGAAACATAGAAGAAATCTAATCCATCTGAAATATAAACAAAATTATAAGTTACTCCTTTGCTTAATTGCAATTTGTGTCACCGATGATATGTGGCATGTGCAGTAATATTACAGAGTTATCAAGAGCTATAGCTATTTAAATAAAATCTTGAAGTATTAAGAACAGGCAGTAAAAGCTCTCTCTCAAATATCTCTCAGTCAGCCGGGAGCAAAAGAAAAACGTATGGCTGACAAGCTTACACAGCATAAAACTGAAGAATGGCAGGATAACCATTCCGAAAAAAAAGGGTTAACCCAAATATTCTTGAAGAACGAGTGTAACCGACATAGCTCGCTGAAGTGGCAATGGGCTGGTCATGTCTGCCGAAGGACCGATGGTAGATGGAGTAAGAAGGTCACGGAGTGGAGACCGCGTCTTGGTAAACGTAGCGTAGGATGCCCACCAGCCCGTTAATCAGACAATCTCAGAAAGGCTGCTGGTAAAGACTGGATGCAGAAGGCAGAGAATCGGATGTTGTGGCGCAAATTGGGAGAGGCCTATGTCCAGCAGTGGACTGCAATTGGCTGATGATGATGAGAAAACTCATAAATAAAGAACAATTCAGTATACTAAAATCAGTTTTAACCATTTTCTGACCACTGCTTAATTTATTTTACAACATTAGCCTTTTAGAAACATTTATTATAAAAGATTATAAATACAAACCATGTTTAGGTTTAATTCCAAGGGTATTTTCATGAGCTTTGTGCTTGAGTATCAATTGTTCTAAGTAGTAAAATGTCTTTCTATTATTTGCCCGTTGTCGGACCTGTACTAAAGCACGCCAGTAATCCTGGGCTTCTGTACGATGACAAGCATCACACATCTGATGTTGAATATTAAACTCAACAATGAATGTTTGTTGCAACACTGCTCCACCCATAACTTCACCTTGTACTGTAAGTTTTACCTGGAAAATTACAAATCATTTTTAAAAAAACAAAACAAACAAAATCAGTTGAAAACAATTTAAAAGATTAATACATGTTACAATTTTACCTTAATCCTTTTAGAATGGGGCTCAGTCCAAGCAAATCCAGCATCAATTAATTTTACTCGATTAAGACCTTTTAGTCTTTTAAGACATAGTGCAAGTAGTTCGCGAGACTCCAATGCTGCTGCCACCCATTCTGCAGGTGGCTGTAAGTATCTTTAAATATAAAATTAAGGAGTTAGTTATCATTTTGAAATCAAATATATAAATAGAATTTTTGGAATTAAATTATTATTATGACTTGCTCGTGAGATTAAGAATAAAATTATTACACCACTATGTGATGTTTCTTATCAATGTGTAGATATTTTATTGCAATAAAATAGGCAATTAAATGATTTACCTTTCACATCCTCTACAGAAGAAAAGTGTAGCTTGTTTAGGTATTCCTTCAGTAATGTCTACATGAGCCCGAAGACAAGCTACGCACATATTGGATGGGTTCGCCTCTATAGGTATAGCACATTGACAACACAATCTAAAAACAAATAGCGTATTATTAGGTCATATTCAAAATGAAAATTAACCAAAATTTATATTATTAAATATGCAACTGATGCGACTCATAATCTAAGTCTGAAGAAAATTTATTCTATGAAAATAAATTTAGAATCGCTGTATATAACCTAAAATATAAATTATTGTGTACTTACATCCGGGTGTTGTTAGAACCAGTATCAGGGGATATATACTCCATTTTACTTAATTTCTGTTACTGAAGACGGCGGAGCTATTCGAAATAAGCAGTATTATTAAATTCTACTAAATTAAATCCACATAAACCACAGCACATCAACATTCACATCATTCACATTCACAATTAATCACAAATGTGTTTTCTTTTCATTTGCCACTTTTTGACAGTCCGCTTAGAAGCCATACTGCCTTTTCTGATACCGATTTCGATTTAAATACTATAGCAAGGTGTTGAGGAGTGATAATATTCATATTGGGAGTGCGCTAGTCGCATCACACATACAACTGACCCAGAAGACCTTGTTAGTTTTCAATTACTGGTATAGTAGGGTAGCCCTAACCGCTAAATTTGCAGTTACTAAAGTGTCATAGAGACCGATTTTATTGAGAAGATTTGGGCCTAAAATGAATAATTTATGTTCATTTTGCCATTTTAGTGAGAAGGGCAGCATGTTCTAATGTTCAAGTTTATCTTAATATATATATTTCTTGTGTGCGTGTGTATGTGACTGAACTCCTCCTAAACGACTGGACCGATTTTGATGAAATTTTTTGTGTGTGTTCGTGGAGATTCGAGAATGGTTTAGATTTACAATTTGGTCTACTGGCGTCTACAAGGGTAGCCCACCCCTCAATTTTTTTTTTAATTTTTCAACATATTTCTGTTTCTTATTTTTTTTATAAAACGGGATACAAAAATACATGCAACCCTAAATTTTCAACCCCCTACGATCAACCCCTATTTTTTAAATTTTATTTTTCGGCAAGACAACGTTTGCTGGATCAGCTAGTTTATTTATATATTTAAAAACTTCATACACAATTTTTGTATACAGGCGGACTTGTGCTAAAAGCATTCTATACCAGTCAACCATGGGTAGTGCAGCGACATATGTGGTAGGCATATCGCGAAAAAATATAATAACAGGAGAAATATATTAGGAGGGAAGAAACACACTATACATATTAAATCATACTGATATACATGAACATACATACACACATACACACCATGATACACTATAATATATACATACACACATACATATACACACCATACTACATAATAATATATACATACACAAATATAAATACACACAGGCGATGGTAGCTATATGTTGACGAATTTCAAAGTTGGTTTTGCTCTGCAATTTTTTGAAGCAGGTGCTCGCGGACCCTACTTTAAAAGTAAACCGACTTTTCGCAATCCTGATTTCCTTAGGCAGTTCCAAAGTTGGACAGAGCGTACCGGGAAGGAAGATGCTACACAATTAGATGTATGAGGGGGGCAAAGGAGGATCGGGTTATCAACAGAACGAAGATTTCGAGAGTGGTTCATACATAAAAACTTGAAGCACAAAGAGACAAGTATACTGGGGCTGACGATAGATGAAGGATAGAATAGAGTGTGGTGAGAGTACGCAAACTTCGGCGATGATGAATAGGCAACCATTTGAGTTGGGAACGATAAGCAGAGACGTGATCATACTTTCGAAGATTAAATATGAACCGAATGCAGTTATTTAGAAATCGGTCGTATTTATCAAGGAGATCTGCATTCAGGTCCAAATAACACACATCACCATAGTCGGCTATAAGAAAAACCAAAGTCTGCACAAGCATCGTCTTCGTTTTGGTTGGCAAGAATTTTCTGAGACGGTAAAGTGTCCGCAGTGTTCGCGTTATTCTGTTACTTACCTCCTTCACTTGAACATGCCAGTCTAGTTTATTGTCTAGATAGATACCGAGGTTTTTTACTGTATCGCTGTATGGTATTACGTTACCGATAAAAATGAGCGAAGGGAGAATATTGCAATCAATTTTAGTTATGTTGTGGTGGCTACCAATGATAATAGCCTGACACTTATGAGAGTTCACTTGTACACCGAATTTGTGTGACCAAATTTTGATGACCTCTAGGTCCTTATTTATGTAATCTACTGCAGTGCACAGGTCATCTACCCTAGCTTGAGCGTATAACCGCAAGTCATCAGCGCAGAGATGATACGAACACTGAAGTTGTGAGGTTAGGAAGTTGATAAAAATTGAGAACAGTAAAGGAGAGATAATGCCGCCTTGTGGCACACCAGAGTCGACAGAACACCAATTCGATGTATTTTCATTGATCGAAACTGACTGCTGGCGTCCACGAAGATAAGAGGAGAACCATTCCTGTGCTTCCGAGGAGATCTTGATATGGGAGAGGATAGCTAATAGGATTTCGTGACTGACGGTATTAAAGGCGTTGGAAAAGTCAACCAATACTAAGACCGTAACTTTAGATACTTCAATTCTAGCCCTAATATCGCCAGTCACTTTAAGGAGGGCGGTGGTAGTGCTATGTCCAGGTCTAAATCCGGATTGATATGTGCTTAGTATATTATTCTTGTCAGTGAACGCGGATAGTTGTTTAAAGACACAGGATTCCAGCACTTTGGAGAGAAAGGGAAGTACGGAAATTGGGCGATAGTGACACGGAAGAGTTGGGTTAGGGATTTTATTAAGGGGACGCACGTAAGCTCTGGACCATTCCTTCGGAAAACTTGCCGTAGTAAGTGAAAAATTGATGATAGGGCTTATTACAGACAGAATGTGGTCCAGGACAGCTATGATCATCCGACGGCTGATATTATCAGGGCCTACGGCGTTGGATTTGATGGAAAGGATTATTTTTTTGATCTCATCAAAAGCAACAGGAGAAAATTTGAAAGGAGTTATATCTGAGGTCGGCAAACTGTTGACGTAATCCACCGTCTGACGCCAGGTTGACGGATCCATGATTATAGTAGATGCGAAATGTTTATTTATCTCGTCAAGGCCAACCGTCACCCGCTGACCCACGTCATGATGTTTACCTACACCCAGGGTTCCTAAGAACCGCCAAGTTTCAGAAGAAGAGTTAGAAAAAGATATGTTATTGAGAATGTGGCGGCGTTTAGCATTTCCTATCACCTGATTACACCGATTTCTTGCAGCTTTGTAAAGTGACCAGTTTTCTTCGGAACAATTCCTTTTGTGTTTCAGAAATGCCCGGTCTCTTCTTCTCATTGCCAATTTAATGTCATTAGACATCCACGGAGCTGGAGGACGTTTCAATTTTATAGGTCTAACTGGAGCGTAAGTGATATTGAGAACAGAAACTTTCTCGTCTATAGTTGTGGCGACTTTGACAGGGTTCCAATCCAGCGCAGAAGCGTCCGCTTGCAGGTTTTCTGACTTTATTTGTCCAAAACAACGCCTGCGCAGAATAATTTGTTTAGGTTTGGGTGGTTTAAGGTTATAGGAGATAAAGATGACATCGTGGTGGGAGAAACCTGGCGCAGGACGTTGACCGTGCGACTGGACTAAGGAAGGGTTCGAGATGAGCATTAAGTCCAACCAGGAATCATCGCCTCTGGGGTTATGATGAGTGGCTTGAAGGGGCAGGATGTTGAGGTTGGCTGCGTGTATGATTTCGTGGAGTTTACGGGAGCGGGAAGATTGAGGCTCGAGGAGGCTGGTATTAAAGTCGCCCATGATGATATGATGTGCGTATTCGGACCCCAAGGGTTCCAGCATAGATTCGAGACTAAAGAAATAGTCTATGCTGGGAGGACAATAAACAACACCAATGATTAATTTAGTACCCTTGACACAAGCCTCAAGAAATAAAAACTCTGCTGGTGCAGCCTCAGAGGAAGAAGCTACAATTTTAAAAGATAGATTACTACGGAGATAGATAGCAACTCCTCCTCCTCTTTTATCATTTCTGTCGTTTCGGATTAGGGTAAAGCCAGGCAGCGAGTAGGAAGTGGAATGATGATGAGGCTTGAGCCAACTCTCAGAAACCAGGATTGCATGAATCTCGGTATCACTAAATGCCTATCTGGTAACTGGGTAAGCTTTGAGCATTGATATGGCACACATTTAACGAGCAGTTCCTATTTATTTATAAAATAATAATAGTAGCAGTTGCCAATGTGACACGCAATTTCAAATATTTTGTACGTTACCGGACTAAGTCATTTATCTAAGCTAAAATATTATATTTATTTATTTAGGACAACTTACAAAACATACACTAATACATTGCATGATAAACAAATACATGCGTACAAGTGTTGCTTTAATTACAAGCCGCCACGGCATGTTAATGGACAGTTTTATTTTTTGTTATTTACTTACTAAACATCAATCTTTCATTTTTCTTAGTTCCATTATCAAAAAGTACCAACAGACATACTTATCCAACTCAACTAACTCGACTCGTAGCAGTAGACCATTAAGCATATATACCACAAGAAATATACAAGACATGTACATTTATGAAACATTGAAAAATGCGATGAGCTTTTAAATTTTGGAAGGCTGTTTAAGAAAATATCAAATGTAATTGCCTATAGAAATTTAATGAAATCATACGACACTATGTATTGGTTCCTTATAAAAATTTTGACGAAATATATTGCATGCTTTTCGAAACTCGCTCTCATTACGCAACGAGCGTTCCTGCCCTGCGTTCAGGACGTAAAAAAATAGATAAAACGTCACATATATGCCTTAATGTGCTGTGGCAAATTGTAAAAACAAAAGTAGTGAAGCAAATATGAAAAAAGGAAATATTTCGTATGATCAGGAAGTTATGATAAATACCGATGACTGACAAACTTTGTGCCCGGTATGGCAATAGGTTCGCCACCTATTCCATTTGGGACGTAAACATAACGGCGAGACGAGGCTTAACAGCCGCTGCCTACACCTTCGGGTAACAAAAGGCGTGAAGTTATGTTATGTTATGTTATCAGTAAGTATAGAAAATCAGTAGAAAGTATTTTTTTGAGATTATAAATTATTGTTTTACTTTTACTATGTTCAATAATTACGATCACGTTGTATATTTTTTCGTTATGATAAATATCCATTGCTGTCCGCATTCAACGCTCGTATACAAAAACATTGCGCGCATAAATTATACGCGTAATGTACGTCGAATCGAACGAAATACACAATACACCTGCCAGTTGATCGCTATGTCTGTTAATGGCTGTGATTGGTCTTCGAATGTAGAGATGGGCACTCCATGTATCGTTGAGTCTTAGGACTTATCGATAAATTAATTCAATAATAATTCGAGTATCAGCTCATGTCTTGCTTTGTCCCTACTTTATTCTAACACCACAAATTTCAACCAAAGTGCTTCGTAATTACATTGGCAGCAGTTTATTTGTATAAGTTTTCACCAATTTGACCAATCGCCGATGGAAAATCATCTCGTTCTTCTCAAACGGGCAGTAACCGAGGTATACTATATGTCGACGTTCGGCTTCGTTATTTAACTAGGACTGTGAGGCCAACCCTTACAAAAAGGCAAATATTTAATAAATATGTATAGTTTCAGGGACAGTAAAATATTTATAATTAAATTTTATATACTGTTGGAAAAATATGTTTTAGGTATTAATATGTCGGATTAAAGTATTTAACATGTTTTACTTTCTATGATTATCGTTACACAAAATCAATAAAGTTGGTACAATATAAAAATAATAAAATTAACACACGTTGCCGATATTAACATCGATAATCTAATGTGTGTCTCCTAACTAGTCACCCCGCTCACAATGAAAAAGGCGTCACGCTGTGGGCGGTTTTTCAAAAAAGTGACACGCTCGAAATGTATGGAAATATGACATCGCAGCCGTTCTATCTTGATCTATTTCTGTGGTAGAAACCGATGACATCAACGGTCTTTTTCAATCTAACTTCCTGCCTACTATCTTGGCCAGGTATCAGTAATCTACAGCATTTCGACAGTATTTATTACATGCTACTCTCAAGCGCAAGTTACCACTCAGACTATTCACGTTAAAACTCTCGCTTGTACAAGCTAGCGTGTGTCCGAGTCGCGTTATATATTGCAAACTGAGTTTTCCTTATAGTTCTTGGTGCGCAGAAATTTACCTTAGCACATTCACATATTTCCAGCACTACTATTTATATGCTCTGTGAGCACTACATCATCAAGCTGTTTGTGTCCAAAAGATAATCCTTGCATTGGACACGAACATTTATTTAAAGCATATTATGCTTACACCAAGTATTACTATAGCCCACGGATATCTTAAAACTACGCAACTAATAACTGTTTAAAATTTTTTCCATACCTACCGATCTTTTATTTCTCATTTCTAAAATTGTCATATGATAAATTTTTATTTTGGCAACTTTTGATGGAAATGTCGTACTCGTAATCGCCCGCTACCACCGATACCGGATCATTGGGTGATTACGTAAAAAAATCCGAATTTCGAACATTTTTTTGTAAAGCCTCAATCAAACTACTGTGCATTTAATCGATCGAATATTTATACGAAAATGTTTTCTACCGTCTGCAGGGCGGGCCGATTGGCTACGAGAGCCGTAGTCAATAACGCCTCTGATAAGGCGCCTCTGGCTGCTGTACCGGTGGTGAACAAACGTGACTACGCGGCCAAAACATCAGGCAAAGTTTCAGGTAAAGTGGTAGCAGTTATCGGTGCCGTTGTAGACGTACAATTCGAAGATGACCTTCCACCAATTCTAAATGCTCTCGAAGTACAAAACCGCACACCCAGGCTGGTGTTGGAGGTGGCCCAGCATTTGGGGGAGAACACCGTCCGCACGATTGCCATGGACGGTACTGAAGGCTTAGTGCGAGGTCAACCTGTATTGGATTCTGGTTCGCCCATCCGTATTCCAGTAGGCGCCGAGACCCTTGGCCGTATCATTAACGTTATTGGTGAGCCAATCGATGAACGTGGCCCCATTCCATCGGACAAGACAGCTGCCATTCATGCAGAGGCTCCAGAGTTCGTAGAAATGTCTGTACAACAAGAAATTCTCGTAACTGGAATCAAGGTTGTAGATCTGCTAGCTCCTTACGCTAAAGGTGGTAAGATTGGTCTTTTCGGTGGTGCCGGTGTCGGTAAGACTGTATTGATCATGGAACTGATCAACAATGTTGCTAAGGCCCATGGTGGTTATTCAGTATTTGCCGGTGTCGGAGAGCGCACCCGCGAGGGTAATGACTTGTACCATGAGATGATTGAATCTGGTGTAATCTCTTTGAAGGATAAGACCTCCAAAGTAGCACTAGTGTATGGTCAGATGAATGAGCCCCCTGGCGCACGTGCCCGTGTTGCTTTAACTGGACTGACTGTAGCTGAGTATTTCCGTGATCAAGAGGGACAAGACGTGCTGCTCTTTATTGACAACATTTTCCGTTTCACACAAGCTGGTTCTGAAGTATCTGCTCTGTTGGGTCGTATCCCATCTGCTGTGGGTTACCAACCTACTTTGGCTACTGACATGGGTACTATGCAGGAGCGCATTACCACAACTAAGAAAGGATCTATTACTTCTGTGCAAGCTATTTATGTACCAGCTGATGACTTGACTGACCCCGCCCCTGCCACTACCTTTGCTCACTTGGATGCCACCACAGTATTGTCCCGTGCTATTGCTGAGCTTGGTATCTATCCTGCTGTCGACCCTCTTGATTCTACTTCTCGTATTATGGATCCCAACATTATTGGAAATGAACATTACAACATTGCGCGTGGAGTTCAGAAAATTCTTCAAGATTATAAGTCACTACAGGATATTATTGCTATCTTGGGTATGGATGAATTGTCTGAGGAAGATAAGTTGACTGTAGCTCGTGCTCGCAAAATCCAAAGGTTCCTGTCACAACCATTCCAAGTGGCTGAGGTGTTTACCGGACATGCTGGAAAATTAGTACCTTTAGAGGAAACAATTAAAGGATTCTCTAAAATCCTCCAAGGTGAATATGATCACCTACCTGAAGTAGCATTTTATATGGTTGGACCTATTGAAGAAGTTGTAGCAAAGGCTGAAAGTCTTGCCAAATCTTAAATCTGATTCTCTAACCTTATTTATAGAAATTACAAAATTCCATTAATCATGAAAGGAAACAAAGGCAGATATTGTAGATAAATACTGTATCCATTATTAAAATAAACATTTAAATTATTTTCTGATTTTAATTTGTTATATTTTGACTTTTTCCTGGTGCAGCAGCATTGGTCTAATAATATTTGATGTCATTTGTTAAAGTTGGATAAATCAAAGAGGTTGTCATGTTTTTACAAAAGTTCAATTTTAAATGCCTACTGTATATGTGTGTGTAAGTAAAAACCATCCTTCAAAAACATATCTTTTTTTAATATGTTGAATTATTTACAAATTAATGTACTTTCTTTGGTGTTGACAATGCTTCAAAGTCAAAGAGGCTTTATTTTCATAGGTCTTCAGCTTCACAGCAGACACCTAAAAATATAGTAAACAAGTACAGAGTAAACATATTTAAAACTAGCTGACCCGGCGAACTTTGTTCCGCATCAAAAGTAATAAATGATATAATTTGGATATTAAAAGTTCAATTTGTGCTATTATCGGCACGCGTTTTGGCGTGCATCGCAACTACTATGTCCCGCCCTGTTAATACTGTAATATCTTCGTAAATATTGGTTTAAATTACATACTGTAAAGGGCAATATTGATCAATATTAAATGCACAATCTATTTAATACACTTAACTGGATGAAAATTAATGCTGTAATATTTAAAATCGCTTCGTAAATAGGCCATTATTTCTGGTAAAAAGTAGTAAAATAAAAATGGTTATTGTGGGTTATCCCTAAGAGATAGGCATATGCCCTCGCGGATTTTTTTGTAGACCTTATAATGGTGTATAATAATGTAGTACATTGTTTTGATTTATCACTTAGGGTTCAGGCAGCGTTTGCGATTAAAGTTCTAAATCTTGAAAATTGACACTTTTTCACTACACTATACATGAATTATGGGTAGATCAAAACCACCCCGTTGACACCCTCTAACTATTAAAAAACCGCATCAAAATCCTTTGCGTACTTTTAAATATAGGTATGCGCATATAAGGGGACAAACACCGGAAAGTGACTTTGTTTTATACTATGTAATGATAATGATGATAAAATACTAAACACGCGCGCTTGAGGAAAGTGCCTCCGTGGAACAAGAAAACACCGACGCCATGAGGGGCCGAGTTCCGATTGTAGGGGTATCATGAGAAGAATCGGGCAAGTACCTAACATAAACTAAGTGGCAAATACTCTTTTCAAAATATATAACAAAATTGCTATCGCTATTGAAATCAATGTAGGCTTGTGTATAAAAGGTGTAGCAGCTAGAATACTAGAACTACTTTGTAAGTATTGGTGAATGGGTATTTGTTACTGTTGCACGAACATGTAGACCATGTTGTTTTGATCAGTTGAGTTCAGCATGCTCGGCAGCGTTTGCAATTTAAGTGCTCGAATAATATCTCGAATATTATGACTTTTTGCTTAGCTAGTTTATACATTCCGTACATATAAACCACCCCGTTGACACCCTCAATCTTTAAAAAAACTCCTTCAAATTCGTTGCATAGTTTCAAAGATCTAAACAAGTAAACATACAAGGGGACAGAAAGCGGAAATCGAGTTTGTTTTATACTACGTAAACCAATAAAGATATATGTTTCGGTGGTCCAGAGGTCGAGCACCCCGCTCCTGAATCAAGAAGTTTCGAATTCGGGCTCACACAAATAACTTAAATTATCGAAATGGCAATAGCTTCAACTTTTTCATTTGGAACGTAAACATAACGGCGAGTCGAGGCTTAACAGCCGCTGCCTACACCTTTGAGTAGAAAAGGGCATGAAGTTATGATAAAATATATGTAGTTAAATTCAAAATCATTCGTTATGTTGTAAAAGATTCCGCCACCATTTACAACTTCATTCGGTATAAAAGACGTAAAACTCGTAAACTAAGTGGTTGTGTCATCCTGTGACTCAAGCGCACTTCACTCCAAGAAGACTTCAGCCCGCTGAACATAAGTTCAAATCCATACATGTTTTGGAAGTTCCGAGTAAAAATCGTGGGGTCAATTATTACATACGACGAGTTAATAGCAGCGTCTAGCGAAAGTCTTTGGCTTCATCAGCATCAGCCTTTAAGTCTACTGTTGGATGTAGTCCTCTCCCATAGCACTCGACAGCTTGCGGTCCCGTGGCTTCCGCATGTAGTGGCTCCCAGCAATCTTGACCAGGGGCATATTATGAGCTCTTAATTCCAGCCAGCTTGTTGTCTGCCTAGCGAATTTGTATTTTCGACTAATTTCAGTTAGTCACTCAGTCACACAGTCTAGACTAGCTGAAATTAGTCGTTAGAAATACGAATTCGCTAGGCAGCGAGCAAGCTGGCTGGAATTAAGAGCTCATAATATGCCCCCAGGTCGTCGGTCCACCTAGTGGGGGATATCCTACTCCACGCGACCACACGACCAGTTCGCGGTCGCCACTCGAGAACCTTTCTGCTTAAAACGTTTATCGATGTAGCTCCACTTCAGTCTGCTAACCTTTCGGGCTATGTCAGTCATACCAGATCTCCGTATTACGGATGTTACTTGATTTTGATATCAAGTTGATATTAATACTTTTTGGTACATACTTTTATGTATCACCAATTTATTTTGGCACACATAAAAATTACGATAAATACCTAATTTTCCCACGATAATAGTAGTATCGGTGGTCGACGGCCTCGCTTCGTATTTAAATGTCGTGGGCTGGAATTGTCCAGACTCACACCAATGATTTTCGAGTCATTTATGGATAAATATCAATGAGTAACAACTTTGTGCTTGATGTAATTGCTTTAACAGACGCTGCCTACACGTTCAGGTAGAAAAAGGCGTGAAGATACATATTATAATTGCATCTGATTGAAAGTGAAAATATAGCAATCATAATATAAATATCATATAATAATCATAATAAATAAAAAAAAGTAATAAATAAACGCGATATAATCCTAAATCCTTTTTTAAAACATTATGATTAACATTAAAACAATGTTAATCATAATCATGTTTTAAAAAAAATGTTAAAAACCAATTATAACATTATTCAACTACAATGTGGACAAGGTTGTGTGTAAATGTTGGTAATGGCAATATTAAGTCACTTTAATTAATATTAATTCAATGAAACTAAATGTGACTTATAAAATCAATATTTTATTTAGGATCTTATCGTTTTCCACCAACTCTAGGAGCAGACTTTTGACTGACTTTGGCAGCTTTAGCTTTTGGCTGTGCCTTTGCCTTTGTGGGTGGAGCTGCAGCTTTCTTTGCAGCTTTCGTTGACTTCTTCTGCTCCTTTGCAGCCCTGCAAAATAAGCAAAAAAATAATTTAAGTTATTTACAAGATATTAACAACTATTTTATATTAACTCATAACAGGCCTTAATTTGTATTTGTCCTCTTGATTATTATTGGATAAAAATAAGACATTACAATATTGCAGTGCATAGACATTATTACAGTTTTAAGTTTAGTGAAACTGTATGATGGATTTTATTAGTAGTGAATATATAACAGACTTACTAACTCCCTAAAGTTTTCAATTGTAATTCAACTTTGCTTGAGAACAAAAAAACACTATAAATACATCAAGTATACTGATTCTGATTGTTCAGATTTTAAATTAAGGTCTAATTTAAACTAATGAAAGCTACCTCTTCTAAACCCCTTATGAATGATAACTTGGTATTAATACTTTGGTAAACTTACTTGATGGCTTGTTCTCTCTGTGCTTTGCGTACTTCAGGTTTCATATTACGCTTAGCCATGATATCACTAAGTGATGCACCAACAATAGCGCGCTGATGCTTTTGGGTCCTCCTTGTGCGTTTCTTTGCTTGTTCTTCCTCCTGACCCTTCTTGAACTTGCGTCTAAAAATAAACAGAACTAATACATTATCATTAGTAGTATGCAAAAGAGTAATAACCCCTAACCACCTTTATATTCTCTGTGCCAGATAACTGAAACATCTCAACTGAAGTACTCTGAAATGATTTTCAAAAATTTCACTTAACAAATTAATATCCAGTAAAGCAGTTTGCATATATAAACTGTAAGATTAGAAGTACATTTCAATTGTTACAATACCAGCTTCAATTGCCTATTTTGGACCTATTTCTATTGTGTGAATAGCATCTACAATAGTATTATTGTTATTACAATATATTTACAAAACAAAATGTAAATTGATTTGAAATTGTTGATAATTTATCAATAATAACTTTAAAGTAGTCCCAACTTTAATAAGATCGAATGCTTTACCTGTACAACACAGTCCATGTTACTTTACGAGGGTTTCTCCTCATCAGATGCGCAGCTTCACATTTTGAATTAAGGAATGTGAAGGTCTGAAATAATAAAAAATGCTATAATAAATTTACCAGGTTTAATATATTCATTGGCCCTTACAAGAAATTACAAGCATACTATTAACAGAATACTGCAATTAATGTTTACAAAGAACGTTGAAGCAATCGGTGGGTGATTCGACAACGATATTTCAAAATTTGTGAGCCATGATCTGAAATAACAAATAGAATTTCATGAATAACATACCTTGCCATCCACCTTAACCATGGTTTTACCATGACCAGGATAGATCTTGTAGCCACTGTATGCACAAAGTCCGATCCTGAAAATCAATCAAACACCATGAGAAAACAATGAAATGCATTATATTTAGATTTTATTTACACTGAAATAACATTAGATTAGTTTGATAATATAAAGTATTAAATCAGTTCTGAAAACGTACTTCATTTTGACCTGCCGAATTCAAAAAGAGGTTATGCTGACTATATTGACAGTGACACAGTGATGACACTTTTGACAGAAGAACTTTTAAAAAAAAATTTTGATAACCAATGAAGAACCTAAAAAAATATTTTTTTGTACTAGTTAACTTAGTTTTTATCTTTAATTGACTTGGCTTAGTAATTTATATTTCAAGCTATGTTAAACTTTCAGCTATACTTACTTTATAAAACTTTCGGAATCATGACACTTTCTTGAAAAGTATCGCGAAGTTAACCGTTTAATAATGGCCAAAAGTGACTAGTAGGGTCATAGTCGCCAACGAAAGAAGAAGAAAAGGGACCGCGTTATAAAAGACGAAACACCTTCAAAACATTTTTTTAAATATACGTCTACCACGATCTGATGGCAAAACAAAGTTCGAAAAAATAACGATTTTCATGTGGCAAGAAAAGTAAATTGTCATCTCCCAACTGCAATTCCGAGGAATTGTTTTTGGTTTAATTTCAAAACTCTTCGATCACACGCAAGAAATATTGTTTTCAATGTTTACCAAAAAAATACTTGATTAACAAGGTGCAGAACAAACACAATCATCGATATTGAACCATGTGCAAGCGTTGACTGGTTAGTAGGAATGACATGTCTTGATACTTCGACTTATTTCATATTTCGTGTGTATTATATTATGTATACTAAACTTTGGTTTATTTTAGGGGTTTCTAATTCTATATGACGAATTACTGCAGAAGGCAGATCTAACAGAGGCGTATTTAGTACGCCCGGTAAAAAGAGGCAAGGTAGCAAAAAAATAAACTTGTTTAATTTTGATTTACAATAGGTCAGAAACAAAATAAATGAATTTTAGACGGTAGGAACAGAAATACCCACTGTCATCAAATTGCTACAAATTCTACGGGTGCAAATCAATTTCAATGGAGGAAGAGAATCATAAGGTAACAAAAAATGAATTTAATTTTCGCTTAGTTTTAATTTAATCTAAACACATAGTAATCTAAAACTAACTATTTTATTTTGTCTGCAGACTTATTTTGAAATACATCGGATTCGTATTTGTGAAGTGCCAATCAAAAAGGACTATTTTAATGGAGCGACGTGTCATATACAATATGGATTTTACTCTTATGATATAAACGAAATCAGATGTAGTACTAGTCCATAGGAGTCTCTTAAAAATAACATTTTAACTCCTGGGCGAATTTAAAAAAAATACAAATTTCAAACAAACTAAATCGCATTAAAATGCATCAAAACTAAATCACCCGTATAGAGAACGTACCTTGACCTCTGGCGGTGTGGCAAAGTGTACGTGTGGCACTGACTTTTCTTTTGACTATCAAATTTCACGGTCACTAGTTGATAGTAATTTGTCATTTTACGAATAGGTACCTACGTCTATTGTTAACATGAATTAATGTTAACTACACTGAACTAACTAAATTCCGTTAAAGCGGATTATGTAGGCACAAAATTAAATCTTCAAGTTTTCAAAATGCCTCGTACATCGTCTCATTATGTTTCTGCGAATTTTATTAAATAGATTCCGTGCGGGATCGGAGGCCATGGCTTTTAATTTGTCAAAGGCGATGACTATACGGTTCCGCAATTCGACTTCACTATTGAAAACTTGGGAGTAAACTTCATTTTTAATGAACCCCCACAAAAAGAAATCAAGCGGAGTAAGGTCCGGTGATCGCGCAGGCCACCTTTGAGGGCCATAACGCCCAATCCATTGTCCCCCAAACATAGTAGTGAGTCGTTCCCGTGCAGCAACTACAGAATGTGGTGGAGCTCCATCTAGTTGGTACCAAGTACGGGAATAATCTGCCACAGACAATGCGTCTAAATGTTCGGTAATGGGACCGTTAAGAAGTTCCAGGAACTTCTGAGCGTTCAGGTTTCCATTAATAAAAACCGGGCCGACTATTTGATCTCCATGAATGCCCGCCCAAATATTGATAGAGAAGCGGTATTGATGACCCGACTCCCTGAACACATGTGGATTGCTATGGCTCCAGTGACGCACGCATAGTATATTCCACATGCCGTTTTGAGTAAATGTACTCTCGTCTGTCCAAAAAATGTTCGACAAGAACAGGGGGTTTAGCGTAGTTTCTTCTAAAAGCCAGTTGCAAAACGACTCCCGAATAGGCTTATCATGCGGCAGCAGCGCCTGTACCTTCCGATATTTGAAGGGACGAAGTTTGTCACGTTTTAGTACCTTATGTACAGACCTGAGACTCGTACGAAACATACGTCCAGCACGTCTTAGAGTACAGGTTGGATCGCGGTTAAAATTTTCTAAGATACGTCGTTCCAAAGATGAAGGAATGGGCTGCGGGGCTACGCCCTCATGGCTGTCTGGCACTATGCGCTGATTTTCTCTGTCTTTGGATAGCTCCTATAATTGTCTGAGTATTAGTGGGGCATATGCGAGTGTCGCCGTATCTCTCACGATAAGTACGCAGGGTTAACGCAGCATTTTGCCCACACTCACCATACATAAGTACCATGTCCGTATATTCACTAGCGGTATAAAAATGTCGTGGCATTTTATAAAAGTTGCACAAAAGTGTTTTACTATAAATAACACTATAACACACAAAAAACTCAAATAACTAAGTGTTAATAAAAAAACAACAATAAAATAACTTAGACTAATAAATAATACAAATTCGAAAAGAGTAATTTTCAGGCGAATGCAAATTTCAGCGATACGTCACACACAAAGCGTAACAGGCGGTCAACTAAAAGCAAAATTATTGGAAATAAAAAATCTGTCGAAAATCATAGGTAGATAGGGTAAACGACCATATTTATGTCAATGCGCTTTAGAAAAATTATAATTACATTAGAATAAGAATATTTGTGTTATTACGTTTTCAAAAGTTGTATCATAAAAGAAATGATAATAAAAGGTTTTTTCACGATTTAACTTAATCTACTATGTAATAAACTAAGGTACCTAACTACTGTCTAATTAGATTTGATTTGTCCAGGGGATATTTCCTTAAATAACATTGTCATAAATACAATTCTTTAAACTGTTCTCCTTTGTTCAGAAATATCATAACAACAAATAAATGTAAGCTTTTAAAGTTTTGTACTTTAGTTAGATATTTAGTCAATTCTTTAAAATGATAACAGTTATAATATTTCTGAAAATAAAATGTCGTAACTAAAGCTATAAATTCCATTAATTATAAATTGAATGAAAATCCCAACACATAAAACTACTTCAGTATTTTTTATTAATTTCTAAGGTGAGACGGACGTTAATTGTTTCGTGGCTCTAATTTCAAAACCCGCCCCGTACTTCAAGCGGGGGGGCCACGTATGCGCACACGTCGGCTTCTTTGTGAATGATACAAGCGTTACGAATGCACATAGTGGCAACGTTTATTTTTCGTTTATGACAAAGACGAAGCGGCCTTGACAGGACGAACAGCTGAGAAGAGTTTATTCCAGTTCATACATTTATAGGGAGTCTTCAATTACATGAAAATGAAAACTGTCGTTATTGACCTAATTACTGTACCGATCGTCTTAATATTTTGTACAACGTTTACTGAAATTATAATCTACATCTGGTATCAATTACTACATATGACTGGATTCCAGCCTGTATAAGACTACATACATACATAACTTCACGCCAAATCTCTTGCGGGGTAGGCAGAGAGAACGGAGCGCCATAAGGCACGATTCTTACACACCTCACTCGCTTCGTTAACTTTCATAACTCTTTTCATGCACGCGCGTCGATTTTTGAGGCTCCTAACATCAGCTTCCTCCAGAACACGTTCTATTTGGTCATGGAATCCTACATCCATCCGCTTTTGCATTGTATATCTGCTTAGTCAGTCTTGTATCATTCATCTTTTCTACATGTCCGAACCATTGGAGCACGCCCTTTCTTACTTTTACACTGACACTCTCTTTCAATCCGACTTCCTTCCTTATAACCTTGTTTTCCACGCGGTCAGCGAAGGTCACTCCGCAGATTTTGCGCAATGCCCTCATTTCGACCGCGTTTATCCTACTTTCATGCACGCTCTGCCATACCCAGCTCTCGCTTCCATAAGTAAGCGTTGGGATCAGTATTGCATTGTGAATTGCTAGCTGGGCTTTTCTGCTAATATCTTTTGCGCCCAGAAATCTGCCCAACGCCCCATTTACTTTATTTCCTAACGCTACTCTTCTTTCTACATCAGCGGTGTACCTTCCATCCCTGCTAAAAGCGCATCCAAGATATACAATTTCATTCACCTGTTCCAGCTACATCGTCAAGCATTATCCTTGCATCCGTTCTGGATTCCTCCCTTTCAAACACCATAACTTTCGTTTCCATCACATTCAATTGTAAGCCTTTCATCAAACAATCATCTTTCATAATAGTGAATAGTGTTTGCAGGTCAGACGGCGATTCGGCTAAGAGCACGGTGTCATCTGCGTAAAGCAGGCAGCTCACAATTAGATCACCCATTCGTATCCCTAAATTCGTCGATCTCACTCGCTGGAGACAACTGTCCAGGTACAGGATGAACAGCCGAGCGGACAGCACGCAGCCCTGTCTGACGCCGATATTGACGTCAAACCAGGGCGACAAGCCGCCGTCAACACGCACACATGCCGTGCAGCCCTCATAAGTGGACTGCACGGCGTGCAGCAGTGCGCCGTTCACCCCGTAGTCCGGGAGTATGTCCCACAGATCCTTCCGTAACACCCTGTCAAATGCTTTTTCCAGATCCAAAAACCGCAGAAAACCTTCCGGCTTACCGCCAGTTGTTTCTCCGCGATGTTTCGGAGAGAAAAAATCTGATCCATGTAACTGGCGCACTGCATACGTGATCCCTTACCTTTATACAAGGGCACGATGACAGCACGCCTCCAGTCCATGGGAACCTTACCCGACCTCCAGCATAGATTGCTCAAGGTCAGGAAAGCATCCCGGACACAGGTTCCACCGTGTTTGATCATTTCAGCAGACATCATATCAATTCCAGCTGCCTTACCATTTTTCATACTTCGTATCGACCATTCAATCTCTTCCATAGTAATGTCCTCGTCAGATGCTGGCGCAGCGGCGTCAGTCGTAGACTCACTCGCGGCGACCACGTCCGGAACATACTCGTACATTTCCCCAAAATATTCACTCCACCGCCCCAATACATCCTTTGGGTTTGGAAGAATGTCACCAGCCTTGGACATAATTTTGTCCATTCTGGATGTTGACAAGAACCCCGAGACTTTCTAACTTCCCTCCAAAAGAGTTCGCTATTGGCCTCGAAGTTCTCCGTCAACCTCACTTCCTCATTCGCAACTAATCTTTCACGCTTCTCTTTCACTAAGGCTTTGGTAACATTCTTGCAGCGGCGGTAGCTCTCATACTATCATTCTGATTCAAACGCGAGACATAATCCAACCATGCTTTTTTCTTACTTTCGACGCTGGATTTTACATCCGCGTCCCACCAGGTATCACCTCTCAGAATCTTATGTCTCTTTGCACAACCACGTGCTTCTTTTGCACTATCCACTATACTTTCTTTCATTCTTCTCGTGTCATTAAGTCTTTTGCAGACTAGGTCTTCATACATACTCCATACACTTTCATTTTCTAATTTCTCACACTTTATCTTTTCAAGCTCTCCGAAATGGGTACGCACTTGCCAGTGCCTCCACATCTTGAATAGGCCCACAAAGCGGCTCACCACCAAGTAGTCGTCCGTGTCAAGAGTGGGGCTCCTCTGCAGGCTCTTGTATCCCTTAGAGTGTTTCGGAGACGACTGTCTACCAGAATCAGATCAATCATACTCTTTTGTTCATTCCATCTCCACGTATACGTGTGAATATCTTTATGACAGTATAATGTGTTAGACACAAGGAGGTTCCGTTCCAAGCACTCGTCGAAGATCAGCTTACCACCATCATTCACTCTCTTACAGATATAATCCTAAAAGTTGTGTTAATCTAGTGAGATTCGCGAAAGTCTTAGAAATAAATAATATAATAAAATATAATATAGAAATAAATATTCACTTTCTTGTCACCATTCGGACCAAGGACAGGCTCCAGGCCATCTCTCTTGGTTCCGACCCATCCATTAAGATCACCACACAAAATTATCCTTTCATTTCCTTCAATCAAATCCCTAACAGTTTCCCAAAACTCCTCGAGTTCATGGGGATCGGCGGAGCTGACGGGAGCATAAGCTGCTACCAGGTAGACCCGCGTGATCCCCAGATTTATACGAACCCAAAGGTGTCTCGGGCCTACCAACTCATAGTCTTTCACTCCAGAAGCAAAGCGGGAGGAGAGAACGACCCCCACACCCCCACTGGTGCAGACGTCTAGGTCCCCTCCGGACCATATGGCAACCATACCACCTGGGAGGTCCTCGGCCTCATTCCCCTTCCGCTTCGTTTCCGTCAAACATAAGGCATCCAGGCATCTCTCATTTATTACATCCATCATCTCATTCATCTTTCTTTTCATACTACCTCTAACATTCCACGTGCCTATACGACACTCCCCTCTCCTCGTCCCGCCTGGTTTGGCGCTGCGTGAAGGGTGGCGGCCCCCTTCGCCGCATGCGCATGCACATGCAGCTGCACCGACGGGGGCTAATCGGTGCCCGTCGCTGTCGGGGCACACCCTAGCAGCCAGCACGGCTGTATTCGATTCGGTCAGATATAAGAATATAAATAAGAATATACTTAGTCTGGCCATAAATACTGTTACAACTAAAAATAAATATTACATTTGAATTTGGAATCTGTCATTTTTATACGATTGTTCATTGTGTTTTCTCGTTTTCGCGCCAATACATTGTACAATATTTTGCGACATTAAAATGGAGTGGGGTGATAAAGAGAACCAAGCCAAATACAATTTTTAAAACTCTCCATACACTTGGTATTAGTCAAATGTTTGTGTACCGGGCTATTAATAGGTACAATGAGACCTCCTCTGTTTGTGACAGAAAAAGACCTGGCCGTCCACGTAGTGTTCGTACGAAAAAGGTGGTCAAAGCAGTAAGGGAAAGAATTCGAAGAAATCCTGTCCGCAAGCAAAAGATTTTATCTCGGGAGATGAAGATAGCAGCTAGAACAATGTCGCGTATTTTAAAAGATGACTTAGGACTTGCAGCCTATAAGAGGCGCACTGGTCATTTAATAACTGATAATTTAAAAAAGAATAGGGTGTTAAAATCTAAACAACTACTGAAGCGGTACGCAAAGAGAGGTCACAGAAAAATATTGTTTACGAATGAAAAAATTAAAAAAACGAATGTAAAGTGAACGTCACAATAGCCACAGTAAAATTTTCATAAATTATCCTTAATCATTGGATACAATTCTATATTTGTATATATCACACAGAATCAGCCTCTTTATGGAAAAAATAAGTATCAAAACGTTTTACTCCAATTTCCCCAGTATGGCTAGCGTCAATTTCTTTTTTCCCTTTTTGCCATGAGATTCTGGTAGACCTTTACAAATGCATTTCTTAGGACTTCCAATTCCAGATCAGATAATTATTACAAATTTAGAGAATTTACAATAGTTTTTTATTCGTTACCAAATAAAACTATTTTCCCAGCCCTTTTTTTTCGGCTAAGCTGACAGATGGAGCGCAACATGGCAGATTTTCGGCTTCAGTAGCTATTTACGTTTATTCATTCTCTTCATTTACGCACTGAAATATGATAAACTATTTACATGCGTCCAAGTTGAAAATCACCAATCCGTGTTGAAAATCACAAATCATTGTTGAAAACCGACTGTGAGCTGCATGGGCATAGAAAGAATAAGATGAATGGCTTTTCTGACTTCAGTCTATAGCACAGAAGAATTAAACAGGAATATTCGCACTCATACACTGGGTAATTCTGAAGTGTTATGCAAGACTGACAGTGCAGACTGCACTACATATAAATAGATAATGTTAATACATATAAAGTAAATATGTATTATTATTATCATCTATAGTATTAATAATGTAGTTAAAATAACACAAGTCTCGGGGGTCCAGTGGTCGAGCACACGGCTTCTGGTCCAGAGGTCCGGGTTCGAATTCTCACAGTGGCTCACACCAATGACTTTTCGAAATTGTTTTCGGAAGTTAAGTGTGATAAATTTCGATGACTGAACACTTTGTGCCCGGTATGGGAATAGGTTCGCCACCTATTCCATTTGGGACGTAAACATAACAGATAATATTAACACATATAAAGCATATATGTATTATTAATATATTTTTGTAAATTTATACTTATAAATTTATAATACATAGTAAAATACCCAGACCCAAACATTCATGCTTGTCATAAATATTTGTACTCGGGTGGGGATCGAACCCGCCTACCACGATTTTGAAGTCGGAAGTTTTACCAATGCACCACGAGGAATATATTTCTATGGATTGTTTTATATGTACATCTGAATTTAGCATAGTTTTATTTACATTGTGTTATAAATAATTGTCTAATGAAAAACACTTGAAAATAGTTGAAATATTTTTGCACACCGTACTAGACCGGCGATATGATCGATGACGTCATTGAGCGGTGTGTAACCAGTATAGCAGTGTATCTGTACTAAATTAAATATTATAGGAGTAAAGTCGAAGATGACATAAGAAGTTACCATTTTAAAAGAAATTACATACTAAATAGTTAGTTACGATAATTATTACGTACTACTACTGTACTGACTGACTGACACAAAATGATACAAACTAGTATTTAAAACAAGGAATTAATTTGTACTTGTATTATTCAGTGATACGTAGTATCAATTAAATTATATAGTTCGTGAGCCAGTGCCTATTACAATATCTCAATCTCTCTTTGCTTGGTTAAAATATTACACTAGAAGCCCAATCGTAAAGAAATGAATAAATTAACTTCTTTGCGATGGTGTCTATCATCTGTACGAAGGAGTTTTTGTACACCACCAGCATCATCTGCACCACCGAGCTCAAGTCCGAAAGTAAATATGTCACCAAAATATAGACCCAGCGAGTTGCAGAAGTTTATTTTGGTTTGGACGAAGAAGTATAAAACGAAAGAAGATATTCCTGCGCTTGTTTCGTATGTTTTCTTTCTTTACATAATTTAGACAAACAAGATCGTGCTTGATATATTATTAATAAATTAAATAGATCACAAATAAATAATAAAAAATCACAGTTTTACACGGCTCAAACAATGATTTATTATCAATTTCCATTCTTTTAAAAATGTTTGTTTGACTTGACCTTGATTCCTGCAATTGTTTCGTATGTTTTCTTTCCTATACTTTACTTATTATAGACAAACAAGAGATCGTGCTTGAAAAATTGTCAATAAATTTAATAGATCACAAATAAATAATAAAAAATCACAGTTATAGATGGCTTAGACAATGATTTTTTAACAATTTCTGGGTTGCTTGGCTTGACCTTGTACATTTCATTCTTACTATGATTCACATAAGAATATTATCCTGTTCATTATTTTCCTTAGTTCTAACTACTGCTGTTAATTTACAGAATGTATGTTTTAGCTACACAATCTAATTTATTAACAAACATTAATAGTTAATTAATTAAGCAAAATATTCAACTACTCACTAATAAGAATCAAGAACATTAACAATATAATTTCTTTTTCATAGCTATGAAGTGATTGATCGATCACGCAGTGAAGCCAGAATTAAGATTGCAAATGTATTGATGCTGCTTACTGCACTTGCTAGTTTTGGAGCAATTTTAGCAGGTAAAGCTGCTGCCAAGAGAGGGGAGTCTGTCCACCAAATGAATTTGGATTGGCATAAGCAATACCAAGATGAATTTAAGAAAAATGAGGAACATGAGTCCAAAGCATAAAATAGTTCTAAGGATATAGCAACCAGTAGAATATTAAACAGCCAGTTGAAATTGATGTAATAAATTTATTATGTATTATACTTATTTATTTTACTTTCTTTAAGCAAATTTGTTATGTGATATATTAGAGAGAATATATATTTTGTGTATCTTACTCAATTACCTATTTATTTACTAAATGAATATGTCATGAAAAATGCCCTTCCTATATGACACTATTTATCAGCTTATTTTGAAATTTGCCAAGAAAAGGTACTAATGTGAATAACAGTCAGAAGTATATTGTGTGGCCCAACAGCCATCAAGTTGCTGAACCATTCTATTGCGTGGTGCGGAATAGGTATTAATTATAGGTGACCAAATTAGAGTTGACCTGGAAGCACAAGAGGTAAAAAATATTTGTACTGGCTCATGAACTGCAATTCAAGGAATAAATAATTTTTAAAGTGAAGTTTATTACATTGCCTCAAACTTAGATCTATCGCATGTCGCGTGACCACGGTCCTCTGTGGTGTATTCAGAATAGTTTGCATCCTTTGTAGTTTAGTGATATTGCACATAGATGGCGCTGTAAACTGAATTGCGCAAACGTTTGTCATTATAGAATCTATCAGAAATTCAGAGATGTTTGTTAGTAAAATTATTCGATAAGTACCTATTTTTTAAGTTTTAATTAACAATCAGGCCACCCTATTTATTATATAAACTATGTAAGGCTGAGGGTGCTCCCTGAATTGTGGGCATTTAAACAAACACTACACGGTCGGCTGATACGAACGATGGACGATAGATAGACGACATACGATAGATGGACGAAAAAGATTGAGGTGACATAATAAGTTTCACATTAAAAACCATTGCGTTGGATACCTACATAATCTTCATTGTCTATAGTCTGTCTTTTCAAGTTGTTCTTTTATTAGTTGGTTTACTGATTTTATCTCTGTGACTGAAGCATCAGACTGCAATAGAATATCACTCTGCACATATATAACTGCAAAGAGTGACTTAGATTCCGAAACACTGGAACCTTAAATTATATAATTAACAGTAGTAGATGTTTTGATAAGGATTCAAATAACGATAATTAACTTATTAGACCTCATTCTTTAATTTGTGCAGACAGTTTAAAATTTTACTCTTTACTTAAGTACCTTGTTTAATGACTTTGATATATATATATATTGCTGCAATGCTGTAAAAGAGTATTCGCCACATGAGTATACCATTGCACATTCTTCGTATTTTCCTTCTAGCGGAGGCGGTAATGTTAACTTACTTAAAGTATAACTTTAAGTAAGTTAACATTACCGCCTCCTCTACTTTTAATTTATGTATTTGTTGACATTGCATTGTATTGTATCTATTAAATCGTTATTACCTAAAAAATATACTTTATGCTTTGAAGGAATATGTTGAGATTTTATGCAAATGTCTGACCGACATATATATGATATGTATTATGTGTGCCGTATTATAAGTTTCACTGTTTCTGACTAAGGTTCCATATTAGATTTGAACATTTCATCTGGTTATCTAATTAGGTACTTCAAGTTTACATTTAATATAGATCAATATAGCCCCAAAGCATGTAGTATATGTGATTTTTTTTCGAAGATTAATAAAATTCAAAATTTACTCATCTCTTGCTCCTAAGGCGAAATAAGAATAAAGAATCGTACCTTAAGCGCTTTTTCCTCTTATTGCCTCGCAAGGAACGAGTTATGTATGCAAATGTGTGAATTAGCGAGGGGAAGGTATCATCGTTACATTAAAATAACAAAATTCTAACAACTATTTATTATAATATTGTAATTGTAAACTATAAACACATAAAACAAAAAAATAAACTGTGGGCATTGTTCAGTCTTCATAAATTAGCGGGCTTGTAATATAATCTACACTTTTCTGTGAATACCTTTATAGTCTTTTCTTTTATAACTTCTTCTACACTGAGTTCTGTTTGGAGCAGTCGCAACTGTGAAAAAGATTTTACAAAAATTTTCATTCCTTAAGTTAATAATTGATATAGTTTATTATAATCTAATCAATTGGGCATTTTTATTTGTAATCACAGAAACTAATATCCCAGAAATTGGATTCGATTCGATCAGATCTTTTCAATCTGCAACATCGTGGAGAAACAACTGGCTGTTAGCCGGAAGGTTTTCTGTGGTTTTGTGTATCTGGAAAAAGCACTTGAAAGGGTATTACGAAACGATCTGTGGGACATACTCCCGGGCTACGGGGTGAGCGGCGCACTGCTGCGCGCTGTGCAGTCTACATAAGAGGGCTGCACAGCGTGTGTGCGTGTTGACGGCGGCTTGTTGCCCTAGTTTGACGTCAATATCGGCGTCAGACAGGGTTGCGTGCTGCCGCTCGCTTGTTCATTCTGTACCTGGACAGTTGTCTCCAGAGACTGAGATCGACGAATGTAGGGATTCGAATGGATGACCTAGTTGTGAGCTGCATGCTTTACGCAGATGACGCGGTGCTCTTAGCCAAATCGCCGTCTGACCTTTAATGTGATGAAAACGAAAGTTATGGTGTTTGAAAGGGAGGACTCCAGAACGGATGCAAGGATAATGATTCACGATGTAGTGCTGGAACAGGTGAATGAACTTGTATATCTTGGTTGCGCTTTTAGCAGGGATGGAAGGTACACTCCTTATTTTTTATGGGATAGGATGGCAAACGAGCAGGCGTGTCACGTGATGGTAAGCAATCAACGCCGCCCATGGACACCAGCAACACATATAGTGTTACTGTTGCGTTGCCGACCTATAGGGGATAGGAAAGGATGGGGAAGGGGGGTGGGCCTCCGGGTACCTCTCTCACCGAACGAAACGCGGCATGAGCCACTTTACGTCGGTCTTCTGTGAGGTCGTGGTATTTCACCGGTCGAGCCGGCCCATTCATGCGGCGAAATGCTTGGCTCTACCACTGCTAACCGTATGTAGAAAGAGTGGCGTTAGGGAATAGCGTAAATGGAGCGTTGGGAAGATTCTTGGGCGCACAGGCGCGCGCGGTCACGCACGTCGTAGCTCACGTCGTACCGCGGAAGGGACACCAAAAAATATTAGCAGAAAAGCCCAGCTAGCAATACTGATCCCAACGCTAACTTATGGAAGCGAGAGCTGGGTATGGCAGTGTGTGCATGAAAGTAGGATAAACGCGGTCGAAATGAGGGCATTGCGCAAAATCTGCGGAGTGACCCTCGCTGACCGCGTCGAAAACAAGCTTGATTAATCAAAACAATGTACTACATTATTATACACCTTCAAATTGTCTACATAAAAGTCTGCCACGGTGTATGTCTATCTCTTTGTTGTGTGTTGTTGTCAACAAACAAGTTCGCTGAGTGAACTAATTATTTATAAATAAAATCTTCAAATTCCCTCATTATTGAGTGCACTTTATGGATCACTTCCCATATTTGATTGATGCTGTGATAAAAAATAACTAACCTCTTTTAAAGCTAAACAAAAAAACCACAATTTGCAGAAAAAGTTGGGAAAGCTAGGTAAAACTTGTCCTAGTAGGGACTTTTTTAAAAAGCGTTTACATAAAGGGAATGCTGTGTTAACTCATATAATATTTGGACGCAATCCAACTGGGACCCTCGAGTTCCAAACAAATTAACTGAATGCTTGTATTATGGATACTAGATAATTGATATTTTTTTTTGTAAATATACACAAACTAATAATACATACAGAAACACCCAGACTCCTTAACAACCATTTATGTTTATCATAAATATTTTATGTAGACAGGGATCGAACCCACAAAATTTGAATCTACAGTCAACAGTTTGACCAATGCACCATGGCGCCTATTAGGTTGGCAACCAGGCTTGCGTTTATTATGTGAAACCAAGGCAAAGTATAGAGTATTTCTTAAAAATAATTCGCAATGTGAATTTTTAACCATGATAATTATTGTTTTGCTTTCCAATCATCTACTTATTTTACAAACCTTTTTTTGTTCTGCTTTAAAAATTTTCATGGCTTCAAAATCATTAGGATTGCTGTCCTTAATTGATTTAAGATTCTTCACCTGTTCTGCAGTAGACACGATACAGTCTTTTATAACATTCTCTCTTTCCAAATGACCCCTCTGAATTTGAGAATATAAATCCTGACATGCAGAATGAGCATCAACTTTACTAGAAAATGATTCAGTGGGTATAGATGTATTTAAAGAATATACAATTTTGTCATCTAATATTCTCATTTTTTTTATGATATCCTGTAACACAAAATACATTTTAATCCCATTCTAAAAAATAATTACTGTACAATTTGTATTTACCTACACAAATTTGCTAAATATTAGTAAAGACCTTTATTTAGTTACCTGAAATTCTAAAAAATCGGGGCAGATCATGATCATGCAAAATAGATTATTGATTATAACTTAATTGATAATAATTTATTAGATAAGTAAATTGCAAGTTTTGTGACTACTGACCGGATTACAATTTACAAAACTATTTTTATTTTAGGTTATATTTCGGCAGCAAGCAAGTATCTAGGTTGTGCTCGAGTACTCTGTGTCGGTCGGTCGGTACTCGGCAGTACTTGTTTGGTCGTCGGTAGGTATGGCATAAGTATTTCCAAGTAATGCGAATGGATGTGCTGATGGATGAATGGTAGACCTACTTTCCATATATATATAGCCTATACACTTAAATAGATACTGTCTGTACCTACTAAATGTAAAAATATACCTATTAAAACAACCCACGAAATCCTCCCGTCCGAGGAGAATCGGAACTCTTATTTATTATAACACATTTGGCAAAAGTAAGGAAGGGCATCCTCCGATGGTTCATGGTTCGGACACAAAGTCTATATACAAGTAAAACATTGTATACAAATTTCAATGTACATATTTGTAAAGAAAATGGGATGAATTTGCCACAGGCTCCGAAATGTATGGTTAGGTCACTGATTTGTAGGCACTTAGTGAACTCGGAGACAGTCGGGAGTCGGGGATACACATTAATACACAACTTCTGATCATTTATGTCTTGCATTGACGTTTCGTTCGATCGAAAATAAAGCGAGCGAGGGCTTTTGAGAATATAAATCTATGATACAATTGATCTTTAGATTTTATGGCTATGGTTTCCACGCAAATCAAAGTACTCTGTGGTCCCTTGTCTGATTACATCTATTCTCCTAGCAACCAGGTCGTTAAATTATATAAAAAAAAATTACATCTATTTTCTCAAGAAATCTGACTGACTTTGATAGTAGGGATGCCCGATCTTTTGCTTTGAATCGATCTTTTGAATCGTAATGGATCGTAACCCCGTGAATCGATCCACGATCTGTATCGTATTGCATTGAATCGATCTTATTCGATCTTTGAAGATCGTATCGTATTTTAAAAAAGTAAGGAGAAATGAAAAGACACTTCCACATGCAAGTTGTATTTATTAGGAAATATTAAAAAACATTACGAAAAAGCTATTCCGTCAAATCTATGCATGCAATGATGTAAAGGTTTGACGGTTTACAGATTCCAACCCTCCGCATTTAAGCTTTTCAAAAACAATAATTTAGATAAACGCACTGGATCTAACCTATTACGACTATCCGTCAAAGTGTTGCCAGCCAGTGAAAACAGTCGTTCTGAAGGAACAGATGTTGCTACTATAGTCAAATACTTCAAAGCTAAACAGCTTAAGTCCGGCCAGATAGTAGATCTAGTGGTCCAATATGTTATTGGGTCTCCTTGTCTAGCAAGTAATGGTTCTCTAAGATACTGTTTCAAAATGTCATCCAGCAGTCCTTCCTTTGGAATGTTTAGATTCGTTTCTGTCACCAACTGACTATGAAATTTCCAAATGTTATCGTCATCATCGGGTGAAACCACATTTTGCGCATTTGGTGATGTATCCTTATTATAATCCGTTGTTTTTAGTAAATCGGTGATGTCATTAAGTGATTTTGCACAAGATTGAGCATCCGTAAAGTATATTTTTTTAAATCGCGGGTCCAAAATTGTTGAAATCGCCAAAAGATGCACTTTTTCAATGTTCTTAAAACGTTTGTTACATTCGCTCAGAATTTTCGCTTTGAATTCTGATCCTAAGTCAGAAACCTCAGAAATGCTCCCTGAATTGGCAGATTCGATCGATTTACTCATGCAGAAAATAATTGGTATGATTATACTACTCGTTACATAATCTTGACCCGATATTTCTTTTGTTACGTTTTCTATAGGAGTCAAAATGTTAATAATTTCCTTTATTATGGCTATTTCATTGCCACCAAGCATAGCAGGGGCCTTTGGGTTTTGGAGTAGAATAGCACTGACGAAGTCACAAAGTTCAATAAATCGCTGTAACATATACAACTTAGAATTCCATCTTGTTATAACGTCTTGTACCAACTTTTTTGGTAATACATTATTAGATTTTTGAAGTTTGGTCAATTCATCCTGTGCAGAAACGTTGTGTTTAAAAAATGTTACAATGGTTTTGACCTTATTTACTAATGCATCAAATCCTCTGGTTTCTTCTACAGCTTTTTGCACAACTAGATTAAGAGTGTGTGCAAAACAAGGCAAGTGCTTATTTTTGCCCAGTAATTCATAGATAGCTTTGACAATATTTGCACCATTATCTGTGACTATAGCTAAAATGTTTTGTACATTAATGTTCCATTCATTGCAGAGCGATTCAATCACTTGATTGAGATATTCAGCAGTGTGTCGCTCGTTCAATTCTTTAACGGCTATAACAATTGATTTCAAACAGTTCTTGTGCAAAAAATGACAAGTCAAACCTAAGTAGCTCCTTGTGTTCATTGTGTCCGTCCAGACATCGGTAGTCAAACAAAAGCTATTAACTTGCATCAACTGTGCTTTTATGACATTAGAAATATTCTCATATTTTTCATCAATAAGTCTTGTAATTGTGTTTCTGCTTGGTACCGAGTAAGTTGGACACACCGTTTTCATCAAATGTTGAAATCCTTTTTTTTCTGTGGTATTGAGAGGTAAATCATCAACCGTAATAAAATACAGCAATGCATTAGTCAATTTTAGTTCCTTGGACCCACCTTTTTGATATGCTTGAATATTACTAATGACATTATCAATACGAAGTTGACGTTTTCTTGTTGATTTTGGCGTTGACGTATTGATTGTAGTAATATTTAATGATTCTTCACATTCACTTGAGTTTGAGTTAGCATCACTATTAGTACTCATTCGGCTGGTCGAAGGGGTGGGATCATTGGACTAAAAAAGAAAATAATGTACACATTAATCAAAATTGTAAAAGAAATAAAATGTTGAGGTAGGTCGCAATTGGAGTAGGTAAATTTACCACGTAATCGTACGTGGCCATGCAACTCTCTCCGTGTGAGGAACACTTAGTTTACCTACTAATCGAATCCTGGTGTCAGTTTTCTTATGCCAAAATACCAATACTATGCTAACCAGTTAAATAGCACCCTTATAAAAAATCACTTTATAAATAGATAATTACTTACGATTTCGGTCACTTTTGTAGTAGAACTTTCTCCGCTTTTGTTTAAATCATAATTTTTATGGCGTCGCTTTAGATGATTTTTTAAATTTGTGGTATTTCCTTTAGTTTTCACTATTTGGTCACATAATTTACACTGTCCACCCGAGTCACATCTGATAAAAAACGTCCAAACATTCGATTTTACGGGCGGGGCCATATTTATCAATATTAAAATACTAACAAGAAAAAACACTGCGCATTCGATGAATTCAATCGTACTACTATCTACAAAGAACAATCTACAAATTCTGTGATGTTCTTGCGGGTATAACATAAACAAAATTTCAATACTACCTTCATATCGTTTCATATTTCATACTCACGGCGCGGCGGCGTATACATAAAGTACGTAACTCGACACTAATTTCAACAAATAGATGTTGTCTTGCTTTGTTGTTCCTACTAAAATGTGTGATCGTTATCATCAACAAAATAAATGCAGTTAAGTTTGCATTACTTTGGTCTGTTAATGATGCGATTTTTTCTTACGATCTTCCAAGCATACGATTCGATCTGAGCAAAGATCCCATCTTGTTGAATCGATTCAAAAAATCGGGAGATCGTATTGCCGTGAATCGATCTTCAAAAAGATCGATTCAGATCGGGCATCCCTATTTGATAGTAAAGTTTCATTGGTTTGACTAGTCCATGATCAGTCCATGATTAGAATTTATAAAATTCTCCAGTAATCGATGGTGGATTGATTATCTTAATTAAGTTCTTCTTTATTTTTTACGTTAGTGATTCACAAGAAATTGTAAGTAAACGTTTTAAGTTATTCGTTATTGTGCTTAAAAACTGATAATACTTGGGGCTAGCCTTTAGTACAGATTTCCTCAATAACGTCGTTTATTTTTTTATATTTTGGTAGTTATTTGATACAATCTTGCATATTATTAATTAAAATACCAATTTATTAACCAGAGTGATTAGTAATTAGTCATTAAGTGCACCGTATGTCATGTCGATTCGTATTAGTTCGGGAGCTAACTATCTACGACCTCGTAAGGTTTTATACTATGTTATTTTAAATCTAATAATTTACAATGAACCTACTCGAATATTATTATAAATGTACAAATTCTTTATGGGAGCACAGTGATATTTATAATAAGATAATCAAATAAAAGTTCAAACTAAAAATTAATCAAACATTTAAGAAATTATTACTATATTAATCGGATGTCTGCTGAAGCTGGTGGTAGACTATATTAATGACATTTCTAATTCTTGCTTAGATGTCTGGAGGACACAAATATCGTTATAAGAATGCAGGAATGAGTGCGGATATGCTGCGTCGACGCAGAGAAGAAGAGGGTGTACAGCTACGGAAACAAAAAAGAGAACAGCAGTTATTTAAACGTAGAAATGTTAATCTTCCCACACCTAACACACCCGATATCTCCCTACAGGTACATTTTTAAATTTTTAGCAAACTAAAGTTTCAAATTAAAGAAATAGTATTTTTAAATGTTATTCTTACATAATTATAAAATAGTTCTGTACCAGTAAACTTATGTGTATTAAAAATGTGAGACCTATTTATTGCTGATTGGAATTTTCTTTTAATTTACTAAAACATTTGTGTTACATATGTGCTTTGTGTTTTATTTTAGTGCTGCATAGGCTAATTATATATTTTAAATCTACCAATATCTGTTTTGTCTGTTTCATAAAGATGTAGAAACATACTATAATACAGTGATGATTTAGTACATTTAATTATTATCAAACTAAATGATAACTTTGAAAATGTTGACTGTTCCTCTGATTGTATTATTTATGATAGTAGCCATAGTAACAAAAGATTCATATAAATCAGAGTATCCATCTTTTGAATAAATAAACATTTTTCCTATAAAGTTAGAGATTTCTGAAAATTTGTGCAATAAGTATTATCAAAATTCAACATCATTTGGATTAAATGATTAAAACTAAAGTTGTTATATTGAACTTAGTTTGAATAGATAACATTTATAGATCAAATATTAATATTTGTAACAATAACTTTAGACCCTTGCAGCTAAATAAAAACATTCTATATTATGTATATTGCTGCCATATAAGATAATGGGAGTCTGATATATGACAGCTGAAGTTAAAATATTTCTAAAAATGTTAGTGATCACAAATCTGGCGAATAAGTTGAAGGAGTTATAATTTAAGGAGATTGGATCTTTGGATTCATGTGGAAAGAGTAGGTTTAGGGAATATGCACAAATTGGTGTTGGTACTAAGAACGTAAGAATGGGTATAAATAATATAATAAATGGGTATAATAAATGAATGAAAGACCTATCTGGTCTTGTACCACATACATGCCCAGATATCTGTAATTACCAACAATTTGAGTATTTTATGTATGTGGAATAATAAATAATCTTTTTTGTTAATTATATTTAACCACATAATTTAACAACACTAAAGCCCGAATACTGAACCGCCACTTAAATATATAAGTGCTACTTAAGGGTTTAAGTAGCTGTCACATTAGACAGAATACGTGAAATTTGAGCAGTAAGTAGCACTTTACTGACTGTCAGATTTGAGTGGCGGTATCTATTAACAGAAAATGGTGTTGTTATGCAACACTCAGATAATGACTGTTTTCTTTTTATTGTTATTGATTTTTGCTGATTGCTTGACTAATTGTGTTGAAATGTACCAAAAATCAAATGGCCTTAGGTTGGCTGATTCTGTCGCGGCAGGGCGTATACCTAGTACAATCAGTATTTTGAAACACATAAATATTTTAGCAGTGATGTTCGAGTGTGAGTGTTACTGAATAAAATTAAACAAAAGAAAAACAATGCTATGAAGCGAGTACATTTTATAATTACCTACACAGGTTTCAAATCTAAGTTATTGTTAATTTTTAGGAGGATATCAATGCTACTTGTTCTGATGACATCACACCAGCAATGGTCGCAGCTATCTATGGAGACAACCTCCAGGAACAAGTGTTGGCCACACAAAAATTTCGAAAGTTATTGAGCCAAGAACCCAATCCACCTATCGACGAAGTAATAAGAACCGGCATAGTACCTAAATTTGTCGAGTTCCTGACGAACACCAACAGCCCGACACTGCAGGTAAACAAGATGTCATTTTGATCATGTAGGGTTATCGTGGGTCGAGATGTAATAGCGAGTTCCCCGGCGTGGTTGCAGTTCGAAGCGGCGTGGGCGCTGACCAATATCGCGTCGGGCTCCTCGGAGCAGACGCGCGTGGTGGTGGAGTGTGGCGCCGTGGAGGTGCTGGTGGGGCTGGTGGCCGCGTGCTGGAGCGACGAGGTGCGGGAGCAGGCCGTGTGGGCGCTCGGCAACGTGGCCGGCGACTCCCCGCGCTGCCGCGACGCCGTCCTGGCCGCCGGGATCCTGCCGCCGCTCTTAGAGTACGTTCTGACACCACCTCACACCATCTCACGCGCAATACATATTTATGTGGTTGCATAATGTATTATTAGTACAAGTTACATATTTTTTCTACTTAAAAAATAATTCCGCCCCACGCGTCTTACTCGCTTACATCCTGATCTTATGAGAATATCTTCATTCCACATTTCAGGCAAATGAGTTGTCTAATTTCGTTGATTTGCGTGTGCGTTATTCCCCGCAATCGTTTTATTGATAACTCGAAAAATCTATTGCCTTATTATTATGCAGTTAAAGATAGGCAATACAAGTCATGATATCTATGTTTTCATTTATCGACTTCGAACTAAATCGATATTTTGTATTCTCTTGAAATCACTGTCTTCATCTATATAAAATACAATAATACAATGAACGGACTAAATAGCTTACGGCCTATATTCAGAAACGGCGAATAAAAGAAACGTTATGCATTGACTTTAAATTTACCAAATTTACCTTGTCGCAACAATGTGCAGATACAGTAATATATCTATTCTTACTTTAGGATTCTTACTTTACAGGATATTAAACAAATACACGAGGTTATCTCTTACTAAAAATGCTGTATGGACTTTGTCAAATTTGTGCAGAGGTAAAAATCCTCCTACCTCATTTGAAGCTGTTGCCCCAGGTGAGTTTTTATTGTTTATTTCTCGAGCGGGTAACTTGAAGGCAACCCTCTGCCCGCTACCCCTGTAACTTCCCCTCAAGGCTCCCATGTTCCCACGCCATTTTTTTAACACGTTAGTTTCATACTGGCTTACGATATAAATACTTTAACATTTTCTGTTTTAAATATCCATGACTCAATTTGCACGCTCGTAATAGCTTAATAACTTTGTAAAACAAAGTCCCTTTCCGCTGTTTGTCCCCTTATATGATTAGATCTTTGAAACTACGCAACGGATTTTGTTTAGTTTTTGAATAATTTTCGAGATTTAGCACTTGATTGTAAACGCTGTAAAAATTACTTTTGTTGCGGAACAAAGTTCGCCCGGTCAGCTATTAGTACATATAAGCCGGTGTTGTTGCGAGTTTAACAATTGGCTACATTATAAAAAAATGCGTAATGTTTAAAATCGATTCGTAAATTATCCATTATTTCTAGTAAAATTTAAAGGATTTAAAATGGGCATTTTTCGTTATCCTTAAAAGATTAGACATATTAAAATATATTATTATTGTTCATACAAACTATCCGTTTAGATTAATGTATTTAATAATAAAACAAAATATGTTGCGTAACTTTAAACATCTAAGCATTCTTAGGGACAGACAGTGGATAGCGACTTTGTTTTGTACTATGTAGTGATAAATATGGATTAATGAATATGGAAGTGTCTGATTTTTTTTATGGGATAGGAGCGCAAACGAGCAGGTGTGTCACATGATGGGAAGCAACCAACGCCGCCCATGGCCACCAGCTAATCATACAGTGTTACTGTTGCGTTGCCGACCTTTAAGGGATAGGGGTTAGGGAAGGATGTCGAAGGGGGGTGGGGCTCCGGGTACCTCTCTCACCGAACGAAACGCGGCATGAGCCACTTTACGTTGATCTTCTGCTTCTGATCTTCTTTCCGTCGATTTCGAGTTTAAACCTTGATTGTGTAGACGGTTCAAATACTCAATGATTTTATCAATCAGCGTGACCATTTTCTGTACAAATGCAATTTTCAAGAGTATTAAAGTAAATCAATATTTTCAGGGATACCAGTTTTGGCTCGACTGTTGCACCACACAGATGGGGACGTACTAAGTGACGCATGCTGGGCGCTCTCGTACCTATCAGACGGGCCCAATGAAAAGATTCAAGCCGTCATAGATGCAGGCGTGTGTAGGAGACTTGTTGAGTTACTAATGTACGTATGTTTAACCACTTAAATCGTGATACTCAAATATATTAGTAATAATAATATTTATCTTAAAACCAGAGTTACGAACGCTATTGACAGGAAACAGGTAGAAGGTTAACTGGATATTATTATTACGCCCGGTTTTTTTATGGAATAGGAGAGCAAAAGAGCAAGCGGGTCACCTGATGGTAAGTAACTACCGCCGCCCATGGATGCCTGTAATAGTTGCGCTGCTGGCCTTTGATTTGAGGGAGTAGGATATGAAAGGAGGAGGAAGGTCGATATTCTGAGAAGACTTGCTGACCCGGCGAACTTTATTTCGCATCAAATGTAATTTTTACAGCGTTTACTCGAAAATTATTACTTTTTCTATACTACAATATACAAGAATTATACACAAAAAACACCCTGTTGACACTTTCTAGCTATTAAAAAAACTGCATCACAATCCGTTGCGTAGTTTCAAAGATCTAGGCATATAAGGGGACAGACAGTGGAAAGCTACTGTGTTTTATATTATGTGATAAAGGAGAAGGGTATAAAGAGGAAGAAGAGGGTACGTTTTGTATAGTTTAGTACAATGGAATAGAGACATAAAATCAAGTTTGTACTTTTTACAGGCACAACAAATCAACAGTGGTATCTGCGGCTCTAAGAGCAGTTGGAAACATTGTCACTGGCAACGATCAGCAGACTCAGGCGGTATTGAACTGCAATCCGCTGCCCAACATACATGCACTGCTGCGTTCTAACACTGAAGGGCTGCGGAAGGAGGCCTGCTGGACTTTGTCCAACATAACCGCTGGCAATGCCACACAGATACAGGTATGATCAGGATACCGCCCCAGTTTCCATTCAGTTTGTGGGATTTGCTAACAAACTAATATGCGTGTCACCTGATGGCAAGCAACTAATGCCGCCCATGGATATCTCCAACACAGATATAGTGGAGTCAACGTTTAAATGGTATAGTGAAGCAATCAGAAGTGGGATAGGACTGATAGAGAGAAAGAGGTTAGGCCTCTGGTTACCTCTCCCAGTGAGGAAAACGCGGTATAGGATTCTTTACGTCGAGCCAGTCCATTTATCCAGCCTAATGTTAGGCTCTACTACTACATAGGGGTAGACAGAGGCTTTGGCATTCCACAAGCTATATTCCTGACTCTCTTTTCCCTGATCCATAGATTCGGGTGCCACCCATTTTTCCTTCCTCTATTTTCAGATGAAATTTGCTGTCATAGTTAAAGTTGTGTTGATGCTGTACAGTATTTGAAATGTAAACGCACAACTACTAATCAATATTACTTGTCAATTTCAGGCGGTCATAGATGCAAACATATTTCCAGCACTCATAGAGATTTTAAGGCAAGCAGAGTTCAAAACCAGGAAAGAGGCCGCATGGGCGATCACCAATGCCACCAGCGGTGGAACACATGCACAAATTAGGTAACAATATGAATGATTTTAGAACAACAATAGGGAGATTTTTTCGCTCAAAGTACACCTTTCAACTTTAAAGACATGTAGTGCCTTCTTGATATAAACTGTGTTCGGTTTTGTAGTTCCGCTATCTAAATGATGTAGATACTCTTTTATGTGCGGTTCTTCTCTTTCGTAATAACATAAATTCACGCCTTTTTCTATCCGAACATGTAGGCAGCGGCTGTTAAACGTCGTCACGCCGTCATGTTTACGTCCCAATTGGAATAGGTAGCGAACCCATTGCCATAACGGGCACAAAAGTATTTATCGCACATAACTTCCGATTATAATTTCGAAAAGTCATTGGTGTGAGCCAGGATTCGAAACCGCGACTTCTTGATTCAGAAGCGGGGTTCTCAGCCACAGGACGACCGAGACCTTAAATTTCATAATACACATGTAGACCTTTAAATTGGAAGTCAGACTCTTCCTAAGAATCTCATAGTAACTTTATTTAATTGTCCTAGGTACTTAGTGGAACAAGGTTGTATACCGCCCCTGTGCGACTTACTAACGTTGACTGATGCAAAGACAGTTCAAGTGGCTCTCAACGGCATAGACAATATATTAAAAGCTGGACAAAACTCTGACAATCGTGACAATCGCTATGCCGTACTCATAGAAGAATGTTATGGTGAGTATTATATATTTTTTATTTAATTTACAAATAGCTTGGCTGATGTAGAATATCTCTGATTTGTATGAAATCATCATTTTCCTGCCGTTATCCCACTTTAAATTGGAATCGGAACCATGTGTCATCCTTATGAACTATCCATGTTGTCAAAAGATTTGGCTGTGGTTTTATGAAGGCCGCCTGCCTGATGTCAATTCTCCTTAGGAAAGTTTTCGTAGGTAAGATAGGAAAGCGGTTGGAAGTGGGACGAGGAAGGAATAGGAGAAGGGGTTGGGCCACCAGATACCCCTCTATCTCTCTCTCTCTCTCTCCGAGCGAAACGCTGCATTAGCTACTTGACGCCGATGTTCTGAGAGGTCCTGGTATTTCACAGATCGAGTCGGCCTCCGGTTCCTACAAATTCTGATTTGTATGAAATGTTCTTTATCATTTAATTTTTAGGTTTGGATAAAATAGAATTTTTGCAATCACACGAGAACCTGGAGATATATCAAAAATCGTTTGACATTATCGAGAATTACTTTGGATCTGAAGAGGAGGATGGCAGATTGGCGCCCGCCGTCTCGTCCAGCACAGACCAGTACCAGTTCAGCACTGATCAGTCGGTGCCGAGGGGCGGTTTCCAATTCTAACCTTAGCTTGCTACTTGCTTGTGATAAATGTGTTACTGCCCGCGCAGATAAATGAAATTAGATAAAATATTTTTAAATATCATATACATGAAGTAGAAATATCCGGACATACACTACTGTTACACATGCTATTAAAGAGCACGAAAGCATGCTAGTGTGTACATACCTTGCTAGTAATGAGCATGCTAATTTCGAGCATGCTCAAAAATCGACAGCCGTTCGATTAATGAGCATTCTTTCTGCGGCGCGGGTGGAACGGGGGTGCTTTTAGCACGTGTGAACAGATTTACCCTATGAGTATGCTAGTAATATGTTTGAAACTAACATGCTCATTTTTAGCAAGTGTAAACAGTTCATGAGCATGCTTTTCTAGCGTACTCTTTATTAGCATGTGTAACAGTACCTATACTGTTATTAAAAATTATGTAGGAATAATAGTAGATGCACATGTACAATACAATCACAATATCTATGTATTAAACGAATAAATTATTACATAGATGCTACAATATTTTTATGTAGTTTACTGTTAGTATTATAAGTAGTTTTATTCTGTAGGAAAACTATCTACTCTACACATATGTTTGACAAGGGCTGGTAATTTTTTTTCAAAGAATTGTAGCAATGTTTATTTTATGGATCCTAAGACCCTGTAGAAAGATGAACTAAACTACTATATACCTCTATGCCACACCAACAACTGCAAGGGGTCACGAGGCAGTCCATAATCACGTTTTTTTTTTATGATATTATGGAATATACAAGTGTGCTTCTATAGAGTCATAGAACAGCAATTTTTTACAGGTATTATTATAATTCTAATTACATTATGTAACATTTTTTCCTCTAAATGTGTATGTTATTGATCTCCTTTTAAATGAACGGGCCAATTTAATGAAATTTATTAGATGTATTTGATTAGACACCAGAATGGTAGAGAAAATCAGGCTCTATATGCAGTGCTGTATTTGAAGGGTTACTATTTTAATCATTGACATCAATAAATTAACAACAAGTATGTATTTCAAAATACTCCCAAACAGCTAGTCTGGATTTGATAAAATTTCCTATATATATTTATATGTAGCAAACAACGTCCGCTGGTGTAGTATAAGGTGGCTTTTAGGTTATGACATTTGTGCTTAAACTTTCTTTTTATTTCGACATTAATTTTTAATATTAGTTTTCTTTTGCAGTCTGTGTGTGTAACAATATCGAACAAACGCTTTATAATATTATGTACTTTATCTACGTGGGCAGTACTTTAAATATTTAGTTTTAAAAGTTATATGAAAGTGTAGAGGCATGTTGAATACATTGTAGAATTATAGCTGACAATGGACTACGGATATGGTTGGGATGAGGATTCGCCAAGTTGATAGCAGGGACTACTGTCCCTTTAGCTGTCAATATGAAGAATCCTTACAAAACTCGCACACACACAATTTTTTTCAAAGCATCTTCTTTGATAAGGGTTGTGTGAACAGGGTTTTAAAGGGTCTGTAACTGTCTGGTGTTACACACTTCCTAAGGCAGCGGTATAGCTTTTCATAACCGTGTGCTATTTGACACATACAAATACTGTCTTATACCTAAACTTATTATTATACTATATAGTATTAATTAAAATTATATAAATATAATAAAAATAGGTTTTCAACTGGACAGTCCACTTCAACTCCAAACAAATTCACTATGGATTTCTATCATGTGAAGCGTGATCAAGGGTTGGCTTGTATAATGTAGAAAAAAAAAGTTAATGTCTTCACTATTGTGATTTTACATTTAATAATCTAGTGTTTATTTCTCAATTACATACATTGTTAATGTAAAAACTATTTAGGTACACAATAAATCTACCGTCATAAGGATAAAAGGTTATGTTATGTTTAGTACAGTAACAGTCTCGGTGGCGCAGTGGCGAGCACCCCGCTTCTGATTCAAGAAGTAGTGGGTTCAAATCCTGGCACTGGCACACACCAATGACTTTTCGAAATTCTTTTCGAAAGTTATGTGTGATAAATATCGATGACTGAAAACTTTGTGCCCGGTATGGCAATAGGTTCGCCACCTATTCCATTTGGGACGTAAACATAACGGCGAGACGAGGCTTAACAGCCGCTGCCTACACCTTCGGGTAACAAAAGGCGTGAAGTTATGTTTATGTGATGTTTAATTTTTTTTTTCTGAAATTGAGAATACAAATTTGGAATCCATAAACCTTACTTATTCCATTTTGCCTTTGTCCATTGGAATTTTTTCCTTACGACCTCTGAAATATACTCTACACTTTTGTAGTATTAAGCCTGACTTGGAAAATATCCAGTTCTTGGAAATTTCTAGAACAATAAACCTTAACTTTTCAAAAATATGGTGAGTATGTGCTGTTTGCATTTAGATCTACATGGTTTATAGTTCTATTATAATATTTTTTAAGGTTAGTTTTTAAAATTTTAAAATTTGTCTTTGGTATATTTCAAAATAATTTGTGAACATTTTATTTCCCTAGTCAGGCTTTAATAACATATTGTTTAGTAAATTAAATAATCTATAATAATATGCAAACAATTGTATATGGAACGTGTAATAATAAAAAAATAATTATATTTTTATCGGACAAATTTAAAAATTTGCGATTCGACAATTCATTAATTGTATATCAGTTCAAAATTAATTATAGTTTTATATAATTTTATTACATTAAATGTAAAGCCCATATTTTATTTAATTATTTGCATGTAACTATTACGATTTATTATTTAAAAATATTAATATGTTGTGCCGTAACACAAACTCTTTTAGTGTTTTCTTTACTAATTACTGTTTTTCAATGTAATATGTAAATAAATGTAACAGTAATTATTATACATCACAATTTGATTTCTATCCATTTGTATGAAATAATTGTAGTTACTTTGTTTTGTATGATGAAAACAAAGACCAAAAGTCCTGTAGCAACTTGTTCTTTTGACAGATTTAAATTCGGTAGCGTTTGTAACTGTTTTTTTTTTTGAATGACCGTTAATATTTGGTCGTTCCCGATTGGTCAATAAAAAATAATCAACAAATATTTGACGTTAACACACTCAAATTTGTAGATAAACTTTTTTCATTTCTCCAGTTTTCGACAGGCTAAAGCTGTCGGCGGTCTGATGGCTAAAGCCATACTGGCTTGTCTGTCGTATTTTTTTTAAGTAAACTGTAACTGCAATCGTAGATAACCTGTAAAACCATACCAAAGGACGTTACTTGAATTAAAATATTTTGTCTGGCAAGCTGTCAATTCTGACAAACTAATGACGTCATAGATGTGTGTCGGCTACGACAGTTTGCAGTCTACCAAATTATGCGTCACGTTGGAAGACAGATTGACGTAAAGCAGCTCTAAGAGATTGCGGCCCCGACTTAGAAATAATTTCATGTATATAATTATGTAATATCATTAATACCTTGGTCAGTGTTTCTTAGTATATTTTAAATGTGCTGTCATAAAGTCCCAAAAAGACGAAATAACTGAGAACGTTTAAAATTTAATTTTCGTATTCATGACATAATAAACTAAGTATAGATCTATAAATTATCAGCAACTAATAAAAATGTACTAAAAATATATATTTTAGTAGCGTTTTCCAATATGGAGGCCCCACAAAGCCCCACAAAGAGGAAATATTCCTCTTTGTGGGGCTTCAAATGCTTAGTTGTAAATATAACTTACTCTTTTTGTGTTAATAATGTCAACCCCTATAAGAGTCTTAATTCCAGCCAGCTTACACTCTGCTTTGCAAATCCGTATTTCCAACGACTAAGCAGCAAGTCAGTGACGAGTAGTGTAGACTTTTTAGAATTAGTCGTGGGAAAAATAAATTTACAAGGCAGTAAGTAAGCTGGCTGGAATTAAGAGCTCATAATAGGCCTGCTGTAATGTTTTAACTGGTGGTTAAAAGTGGTTGTAATGACAACCCTGTTCTTATCAAGCACATGTCTAGTTAACATATGGTAGAGACTAACATTGATTCTTGTGAGTTGAATTGTACCGATAACTTTGTCTATGACCAAATGTCTATGGTACAGTAGTAAGTACTTTTTGTATATATGCTTTTAAAATATATGTTATAATTATCCTTACTTATGTTATATTTCTTTAAATATATTTATGGCAACGGATGATACTTGTCGAGTGTATATACTTATTACTCTCAATTTTAGCTGCTTATGATCTTTGTATAAATAAAGTTGGAGTTTGTATAATTTTCGATTATGACTACAGCTCCGCTCCCATGTATAATAAATAGCGTGATAATATTATACAGATAGCATTATTATGCAATTTTTCAGAAGTTCTTGTAAGTGTTTATTGATATGAAAAGTCAACTGGAATTTGTTTGTGAGTTACTTTTACTTAGTAAAATGTTGATGGTTAATGTTACAGGTAAATTAATAATGGTTATCTTGGTTAAAAAAGAATCTACCTTTCGCCGTGTCGCATTAATAGCAGTTTTGTTTTTAGCTTGAATTAATTTGTTTTAAAGTTCTGTTCTTAGGCTTGAAATAAAAACTTTCTGACCAAAGAAGATAGCTTCTTATTAATCAGCCTCATCACCTTAAGAAATATGAAGGAGATTGTAAAAAAAAAGATTTAAAATCTTTAATTTTTTTGGCAATACTACTGAACTTCTGATCAACAAACAGTAAATAGATGATTTAAATTCAATAAAAAGTTTCTTACATAATCCTCATTATATACAACGTGAATTGTTTGAAATTGTGTAGCTTGATTTACTTGACAATATCAGGTACCCAAGGTTTTATAAAACATATTCCTGAATTAAAGCTAACTTCTTACTATGTACCTAAATTAGTCGTTCAGACAGAACAGTGAAGTTTGGTTTCTATAAAAACGTCTTAATATAATGCAATATAGTTACGTAAACTATAAGCAATTGGCGATTAGAGATCAGATTGCAATTGGCTCTTAATGTTGTAGCCAAAAGTAAGACATATCAATCGATTAGCAATTTCGGGTTCGCTCTTGATGTTACAATCAAGCTACTGTTCTTTGAGAATACTCACCACTGAGAATAGGATTGAAGATAAAATATACAATTGACAGTTGTTGGATAAAGAACCAAGGGAAAATTGCTGTCAACAATTACATAGCTACAGTCAATAGGCACCAAAATTCCAGCTCCAAACTGCCTGTTTAAAAGTTAGAAATTCTAGGCCTGGAAATAGTTACGAGGCTCTGAAATTTACGTCTAACCGACTGCGCTCGTGAGGGTAGATAATACTTTTCGAATGTCCATAAACTAAGTGAAAATATGGTTTTTTTTTGCAATTTATTTTCTGAAAAGAAATCTTGTTTGGTTTGATTCGTTATTAACAATATGGACGGCATCTTAGTCTTCTTAATTCGGAATTATTACAACTAATGTAATAGTTTATATTTTTATTATACTTGTTATGTTTTATTATCAATGTATTATGTACATAATATATATTAAAAAAAATCTAGTTTATTATTGTTTTAGCTGCTCAATACAACTCTAAAATTAATAATGAATTTATGACAACTATTTTCGCAATATATATATTTTTTCTAACAACTTATATATCCACGCTAAGTCTCTCGCAGGGCAAGCAGAGAAAAGAGTGTGCCTTAAGCCGCCTTAAGGCACTGCCTTTCATGCCTCGCTCAATTCCTTATCATAATTCTATTATTGTTATAACCAGCTAAAATTGTAATATTGCGATTTTATCTGCATGATTAATTAATGATAATAATTATTTATCGCTTAAATAACTGTTACACTTTATTAATAAATATTTCTCCAAATGCAATCAGATCATAACGTGATATCCAACTAGCATAACAAAAAAAATAGGAAAATATTTTTATGTTCAAACAAATGTTAATTTTAAAAATGCAATTCAAGAAATTTTAATTTGAAATCATTTTATTTCTTTAGTTAAATCCTTTTTTGTGTATAAAGAAAAATCTAAATGTTAAATATCGTAGTATTAATATTGTCTGTATGATATCGTGACCAAGTTTAAGCACTCTAACCAATATGTGTGAATTAGTATTTTTTTGCACTAGCAATTTAATATTTAAAAGAAACAAAAAAATTAACTAATCTTTTTTAATATAGATCAAATGGCATTTCCCATTTTTTTTTTCTGTGGAAAATGCGTTTTTTGTTCGCTTGCAAGCTTTCTGTTTCTAATATGATACAACTGGTATAATATTTGTTATGTCTACAATTATAATTAATGTACCTATTACATATTGGTATGAACACATTACTGCAATTTCATTTCATTTCTTGTGTGCACGTATAAGGGGCCGTCCATTAATCACGTGAGGCTTGAAAATGGTGATTGGCAAAAATCACGTTATATCACAAGGGTCGAGGGGAGTGTAGTAATATATCATGCGTATTTATTTTTAAATCCATCTATTATCACACTTAGTTTTGAATCTCGCCACGTATCAACAACATGATTAATGGACGGTCCCTAACTCAGCTAATGTACCTAACTGTTGCTTTTAACTGTGCGACAGTTCTATTTCTTTTATACGGTATTGCTGATATTGCTGGTATTGGTGATACTTTCTTTCTGGATGCTTTTTCAACTTTAAAATTAGTTAAATAAAAATGGCACAGGTAATATTTTTAAAATAATGTAATTATATTACATAATATATTATAATGTTGTCATGCGAAAGTGACTGAATGTGAATGAAATTTTAGTTGGCGTCGAATACAGACAATCCCACTCAAGTTTCAAATGACCAAATGAAATGGGTTTTACTATTAGGATTAAATCTATCTTACTATTTTATATAATGTAAGTATTATAATAATCTACAATGAATTCTTTCTCTGTTTCTGCAACACACGAGTAAGTTATTATACTTGCAACTAGATGGCGCTATGTGAATTGAGTTCAAAACACGGAGAAGGTATAAAAAATTCTATACTCCATTTCATTAGTCGATTTTTCATGTGTATATTTTATTCTTTGCTAGTCTTTCAATTATGTGGGTTCCTTCTGATGTAAATAGTATTTGCTGCTGAATGGTCGTGGACGGGTTCGGTTTCTACCCGAGTACAAATAATTATGTGATCGGCATGGACGTTTATATGGTGTCCTGGTATTTTTTTTATGTATTACAAGTATATATTTACAAAAAAAGTATACCTATAAGTATGTATTTACAAAAAAAATAAACAATAAAAGTAAGTATTTACAAAAAGTATATAACAACATAGTAAATCCCTTGTCTGGTTCCATAACACACGATTAAGTCATTAAACTTGGAACTAGATGGCGCTATGTGAATTGCGTGTCCAAGATATAGAATAGAAATGACAATCTTAAATTAAAGAAAGCTGCCTTAAAATAACATCAATTTACATAAATTTTACCAAGAGACTCCTATATCGTTGAAGTATACCAGCGCTCTAAGGAATTTGTGTTCTATATGTAATTGGTCCCAAAATTTCATTCTTTCGTAAAATGGATTTCTGCCTTTCGTAAGTTCCGATCCTATACATAAGTAATTTAACTTGTCCTTATTTTCAACGGGATCCCAAGTGATTTGTAACAGCGGATCATTGTCATCTGGCGTCGGATTTCTGTAAGTTATATATAACACTATCGTAAAAGTCGTCACAAGTCGTCGTAAATTTGGATTGGGATTAAATGATAACATACTAGAAAAATCTAAGGTAATAAAACAGCGTTTTAATGTTTAGAAGTAGGTATTTTAATACGTTTATACTTAATTCTTAATACGTCAAAATCAAAACATCATCTAAATCCGTGGTTGGTATGTAAACATGACCCGCTTAAACGTTCACAATAGTTGTGAGTTTGGTGTGGCAAGTCATTTTATACTCCTATAAGTCTATAAATGTAGTGACGTAAAGAAAAATTTATGGCGTCATTAGTGTGGTATCGAATCTTTACGCTGTTCGTTTTGAGCTTGTCTCGTCAGCTTCTAATAGGCCAGTGATGCCAACGTTCTACCACTAACGACTTCGTTGACACTTACCATCAGCTGTAATGTGGTTCATTTAAAACCAACTAAAATTTCTTAACTAAATAATAATATTTACGATAGTAGTAAGGCTAGAATTAAACTAGAGAAGGAGGGCGAAGAAATAAAAATAGAGAGAGGTGTACGTCAAGGAGACCCATTATCGCCGAAACTCTTTACTGCCGTTCTGGAGGAGGTTCCGTAAATTAGACTGGGATAAATGTGGACTGTGCATCAACGGCGAAAATCTATCACATTTGATATTTGCGGATGATTTAATAATAATCTCACCAACAAGTGAAGGATTACAAACAATGTTGAGTGGCCTGATAATAGAGAGTGGTAAGGTAGGACTAGAAATAAACACACTAAAGACTAAACTTATGACTAACGACAGGCAAAAACCTATTAAACTAAATAATAAAGAAATTGAATACGTCAATGAATATATATATTTAGGCCAAATAATTTCTCCTACAGATTTAACCTCAAAAGAAATTGATAGACGTATTGGGAATGGTTGGAAAAGATTTTGGAGCCTAAAGGAAGTCATGAAAAACAAAGATATAAAGATAAGTATTAAGCAGAAACTTTTTGACACCAGTATACTTCCTATACTTACTTACGGCTGCCAAACCTGGGCACATAATAAAAGTCATTTAAAAAAAATTAGAAATCTGCCAAAACAGTATGGTGAGGAGCATGTTGGGGAAAAAACTAACAGATAAAATAAGAATTAAAACTATTATGGAACGGATAAAAACAAAAGACATCATAAAAACAATAAAAAAGTTGAAATGGAAATGGGCAGGACACACTATCAGGGATAAAGATAAATGGTCAAAACTAGTAATGAACTGGTTCACAAGGCATAAGAAAAGGAAAAGAGGTAGACCACTTAGAAGATGGGTAGACGACATTAGAGCCGTAGCAGGACCCACCTGGACCAGAATTGCTAAAATCAGAGATGAGTGGAAGAAGTTGGAGGAGGCCTTTGTCAGCAAATGGCATACAGACAGGGTTGTCGTTGCAGATGAATAAACATAGCATTCAAGTAAAGTTGAAAAAAAAAATGTATCTGAAAATCTTAAAAGAGGTAAAAGAAAAAAAAATTGTTAATACTGTCTGAAATAAAGGCTTATATTATTATTAAAATTTCTTCGAGATTTATCAATGGTAGAGCCACGCAGCTCGCTGCATAAATAGGCCCGCGCGACCGGTGCAAATCGAGTCGCGTTTCGTTCGGTGAGAGAAGTGCCCGGAGGCCCAACCCCCTTTCCCCATTCCTTCCAGTTGTTGTCAGCCTATCTGTGTAGTCTCGGTGGCCCAGTGGTGGAGCTTACGGCTTCTGATCCAGAGGTCCGGGTTCGATTCCTGACACTGGCTCACACCAATGACTTTTAGAAATTGTTTTTCGGAAGTTATGTTTGATAAATATCGATGACTGAAAACTTTGTGCCCGGTATGGCAATAGGTTCGCCACCGATTCCATTTGGAACGTAAACATAACGGCGAGGCGAGGCTTAACAGCCGCTGCCTACACCTTCGGGTAACAAACGGCGTGAAGTTATATATATATATATATATATTTATTATAGAGTGTAATAAGCAGAAAACAGATCTCGCTACTTACCCTGTTTTGGCGAAATTGGTCCACATTTTAACTACTCTATTCCTTGTAGTGACTGCATCTCTGTTATCTTTACTAACATCTGGCAGTTTGACACGGAATACAAAAGGAACTTCTGTCCAGTGTCCAAGTGTATCAAATATATTAGTTTCTGTTGGCAGAGACCATTCGCCTGCATAGTTGACTATGTAATAGTATATTGGACTTTCCGGGGCAACTTGCGTGTGAAGTCGTACAGTTTTATTTACGTAATATGAAAAGTAATAATCGCTCATAAGTTGTAAATATTGTGTTCTCGTTTCTTCTTTCAATATCTCGTCACCACCAAGGTAAAATTTCAATAGCTGATGCCCAATATTCTTTGATAGTTTATCCTCACCCGCCAAAGATCTTGGCACAAGAAGACACACATTATCATTGATTTTATCAAAATCGGAATTGTGTTTGCATATGCATTGCAGAGTAGCTCCTTCTATATTGTTACTTCCGATTACTAAAGGAACTTTATTGAAATTTCCAGATTTCATAATTAGTAATGGGCTTTTGGTCATAAATGCTTGTTGGCCTTCCAAGTCTACTTCGATACATGGTTTAAATAAAGCATCAATCAAATCGTTATTTCCTTCTCTATGCGATTCCATAGACATATTTTGAAAAGCTTTTATTATGTCCACGGCTGGAACTGATCGTAATTCCTCCACAATTTCAGCTTTGGAACTTCTATTTATACTCAACTGCTTTCCAAGTTCCAATACTGGTTGAGACGGGTTTTTCGTCAACGACCAATTATTCAATGCGCTTGCACTTTTTATTATAGCTTTGTGGAAGAGTCCTGTCGCCATAGGTGAGAGCATCATAAAATGAACAATAGCTCCACCAGTATTATTGCCAAAAATAGTTACGTTATGGGGGTCACCTCCGAAAGCCTTTATGTTATTTTGAACCCATTTTAATGCCATCACTATATCTTTGAGACCACAATTGCCTGGAGCTGTATAGTCGTTAATGGATAGAAAGCCAAATGGTCCTAACCTAAACCCACATCTAACAAACACAACATTCTGATCATTGACTAAAGTTGGGTCAATTAAGTTATCTAAATATACAGTGAAACCGTAACTGCCTATCCAAAACATTACTGGCATAAGTGCATCGGGTTTTGTGTTTGGAGTGGAAACTTCAATGTATAGACAGTCTTCTGATCCTTTAGGTCCTTCGGTGAAAGAAGGAGCCATTGGCAGTGGTGCATCTTTTGTACAGTCAATGATTTCATTCCAAGGTTCAACTGGACAAGGTGGCTGCGAAATTTAAAAGTAATTACATAATATTTGTCGCCTCGTCGGTCAAACACCCCGTTTCTAATTTAAGAAGTCCTGGGTTCAAGTCCTGACTCACACCAATGACTTTTCGGTATATTACGTGTAAGAAATATCGATGACTGACAAAATTTTGGCCAATGTATGGCAATAGGTTTTTATTTGGGAAGTAAAAAATTCTATGTTTATTATTTCATTAATTTATTTGACGGGCCTCGTGGCGCATTGGTAAAAACTACCGGCTGGAGCAATGAGGTCGGGGGTTCGATTCCCGCCCGAGCATAAATATTTGTGACAAACATGAATATTTGTGTGGCGTCTGGGTGTTTTTCTATGTATTATAAGTATGTATTTACAAAAGAAAAGTATATATGTATTTATATCCGTTATCTAGTATCCATAACACAAGCATTTAGTTGCTTAGCTTGGAACTAGAGGGCGCTGTGTGTATTGTGTCCAAGATATTATTATTATTTCGCTTATTTTTTAGAGATTTACAACAGTTTTTGTTCGGTTTTTAGAAAAATATCATTATCCTTTACCTTTTTTTGGGGTAACTGTTTTGGGTAACAACAACCACTCATGGTTTGGGGTAACAACCCAAAACAATGAGTTCATCAACCTAAACCTTGCTTCACTCTCTCTTACATACCAAATCACGATTGTTTTATTGTTTATTACAGATTATTGGCAATGACATCGATTATTTTTAACTGATTGATAAGAGAAATATGTCGAACAAAATGATTTTGCAAAATTTGAATATTATGAATCAACAATGAGATGCGTAAAAGTGTAAATTAGTCATCTTATATAATTATTATTGGAACCGGAGATGTGACATTTAGAATGAGTTACCTACGTTTTAATTAGCGAGATTCAATTATTTGAATAGTCTACAAAAGTATATGTATCGGTACGAATTTCCGATATTGCGCAAGAGTTTGTTATTGGTTCCAAACTGTCCCCGGATAGTTAGCGTCCAAGCGCGACAAAACTAGACGATACATCCTTAATTGGATAACCTGTTGTACTCAGAATAATATGGACGGCATCGTCTCAAACATTTTTAGGAACTTTATAGGTACATGTGCATGTGGAGCAGCTCATGCGGTTCGATTCCCAGTTTCAACCTGATATATTCTTTTACATACACCTCACTCACTCGCTTCGTTGACTTTCATAACTCTTTTCATGCACGCGCGTTGATTTTTGAGGCTCCTAACACCACCTTCCTCCAGAACACGTTCTATTTGGTCATGGAATGTGTGTCTAGGCCGTCCTCGACTCCTACATCTATCCGCTTTTGCATTGTATATCTGCTTAGTCAATCTTGCATCATCCATCCTTTCTACATGTCCGAACCATCGGAGCATGCCCTTTCTTACTTTTACACCGACACTCTCTCTCAATCCGACTTCCTTCCTTATAACCTTGTTTTCCACGCGGTCAGCGAGGGTCACTCCGCAGATTTTGCGCAATGCCCTCATTTCGACCGCGTTTATCCTACTTTCATGCACGCTCTGCTATACCTAGCCCTCGCTTCCATAAGTTAGCGTTAGGATCAGTATTGCGTTGTGAATTGCTAGCTGGGCTTTTCTGCTAATATCTTTTGCGCCCAGGAATCTTCCCAACGCCCCATTTACTTTATTTCCTAACGCTACTCTTCTTTCTACATCAGCGGTGTACCTTCCATCCCTGCTAAAAGCACATCCAAGATATACAATTTCATTCACCTGTTCCAGTACTACATCGTCAACCATTATCCTTGCATCCGTTCTGGATTCCTCCCTTTCAAACACCATAACTTTCGTTTTCATCACATTCAATTGTAAGTCTTTCATGACACAATCATCTTTCTTAATAGTGACTAGTGTTTGCAGATCAGACGGCGATTTGGCTAAGAGCACGGCGTCATCTGCGTAAAGCAGGTAGCTCACAACTAGGTCACCCATTCGCATCCCTACATTCGTCGATCTCACTCTCTGGAGACAGCTGTCCAGGTACAGGATGAACAGCCGAGCGGACAGCACACAACCCTGTCTGACGCCGATATTGACGTCAAACCAGGGTGAAAAGCCGCCGTCAACACGCACACATGCCGTGCAGCCCTTATAAGTGGACTGCACGGCGCGCAGCAGTGCGCCGCTCACCCCGTAGCCCGGCAGTATGTCCCACAGATCCTTCCGTAACACCCTGTCAAATGCTTTTTCCAGATCAGTTTTCTCGTTAGAAATTTAAATATTTGTACATAAAAGAGTCGATTAAAAATACCATTATCCGAAACGCTCTTAGCATTTATATTTTAAAATAAACTATTCCCGCTATCCCATTGGCTTAAATTTAAAATATTAAATTGATAATATATAACAACATACCAAGAATCTCAGTCTTCCAACCGGTGGTTTTGCATATGGTATTGCTTTAAATTTATAATAAATGCCATCTTCAGTTTTATCCTTGAATCCACAAATTGGACCATCTTTTGTTTCTATGATGCATTTTAAATCATCCGGTAACGTAACCATTTTGCTGAGTTATTTGTTTTGTGTGACATAAATCAAACATTCAAAACGTGTTTCCCAGCCTTGTGTAATCTGTAAAAATAGTATTGTATTATTCATATTACCTCCAGATACCTATTTTCAAATAATTATGTAAAAGTTATAGCTTGGTGGTTTACCATTCTACTTCGGAATCAGAAGTCTCGAATTAGAATAGGTACGGGTAAAACACGAAAATTATTGTGTCATTTGTAATATATTTTGGCAGAAAATTACACTATCTATTATATAGAACAAAAAAAACAGTTGTCAATGCGTAAATGCAACTGCCTAGACCTAAAGGTCTAGGCAGTTAACTTAATAGCTAACTACTAACTTAATAGCTAAAGCTATTAAGGTCGAGAACTAATAATATCTGCTTTCTAAATTAAATATTAAATATAGTTACCTCGTGTCACCAAAAAGAATATTTGGTTCTATAGATTAGAACGGAATAAATAAGTCGTAAATACAATGAAAATTTTTCAACCACATTAATGACATTATTATGCCCTAGGGTTCAAATTTTGAACATGTTTTTTTGTTTTCATATTTAATATTTACATATTCATTAATTCATTTCATTTATCCAATATAGATAATGCAGTTATGAATAATTCAGCAGCAGATGTGTAGCTACGAAATACAGTTAAGTACTAATTATATCATAGAAGGAAGTTTAATATGAATAGAGGCATTAAAAAAATGTTATTGTACATTGAATTTGATTCTGATCAAATTTACACAATAACAAGTTATTAAATGTTACGTCAAGGTCAAATCATTTTAATATAACCTCCACAGCGGTGGCCACACATTATTTAAACCTAGGTCTGTACTGCATTTTTAATCCTAATTGTCTATTAAAAAGTAGTCTATGTTATGAAAACTTTTTGCTTAGTTAAAATTGTGACAAATAAAAAAACCTATTTTGAAATTCGAACGCAATTAAATGGTATTGACATTTTATTTTTACTAAATGTGTATACTTACCGGATTTTAGCATTTACTTATAACTTTCACTATACATGTATAAATTTTTTAAAGATTTATTTACATATATTAAATGTCCGATTCATAACAAAAAAAAAACAAAAATAAACACGTATTCCACTAGACGGATTTATCAAAGCAAAGTATCGTTCCTATATGTGTACAGCGAAGATATATTCTTACACATAACACAACTGATTTTTATTATTTTCGTACTTTTGTAACAGTGATAATATGTGATATCAACTGATAACGAGCAGTAAATGTACGTATAGAATAGTACAACACACAGTATATATACTTATAGCTTATCAACTGAGTGTCACAGCTGAGTGTCATTCCGCTCCGTAGACAAACAGCTGTTTTATTCATCAGTCATTTATCAATATGTTTTTTTTTAAAATTAAATTTACAGCAGTGGATACCAGTTCTTTAGCTATGTTATAATGTAATTAATTATACTATTCGGCGTGATTACTCAACATCAATGCCTATGCGATAGCGAAACGTATATTCATACATAATAATATGTTGACCTGTAATAAAATTATGAAGAGTGATTATCTACGAGTAATGGCACCACTATAACAAGCATATTGCTAACCTATCGAAGAGTTGCAGGTAATCAATCAAGTACAACCAAATAGTCGATTCATTACTTTTATTTGTTTCAAACGACAAAATTAATAGGTAGTGTCTTATCAAGTGATACTATACTTGCTACTACAGTACATTAAAATTTGACGAGCGTGTATAATAAGAAATTAAAGAGTCTCGTAAGAATGGTGTCTCATGGTGTTCAATTCTTTCTGTCTAGGGCCCATGGAATTTGGCGTGAATATGAGTCCAAATTTATTTCTAGTTTTATTACACAAAACATTGCCTTCGCGAGTGCGTTAGATCCGATTGCTTGCATGTACCAAGAAACATAAATGATAGTATTTGATGATTGTTATAACAATTAATTGCAATTCTAATATATGTCATTGCGTTCCTAGATTTATATTCTCGTACAAAAGTTACTCCAAAAATATTATTTTATTCAAGGTATTTTTTTTTTCACTGAAGTTGTACAAGAACACAGTTATTATTTTAGGCATTGGAAAAAGACGAAAGGCCGTCAAAATAAAAATAAACAATCAATATAATATGTATTTAATGTTAAAAATTCTTAATGAAATCAATGAAATAAGATTATTTGTGAAATTGTAATCTGTGGATGACTTGTGTGGTATGTGTGATAACTGTGACACTTAACGTTCTTCATAATTTACTTGGTTCCAATTCTATATCTCTATCATAAAAATCTTGAATTATCTTTTCGTTCATGATCGAATCTTCACAGTATTTAAGTTTCTTGACGAATTGCCTTTTCATTTCGTCCACGTCATGTTCTAGCATATTTTTAAACGCAAGGTGGCTGATCATATTTGCGAAAAATTTTCTGTTGCTCGTAAACTTTGGAGCGAATCCGACAGTGGTTTTAGATGGATAATTTACGAAGCTTTGCATATCAGCCGTCATGAACCTATATTATAACATAATATTATTATATGGTAATGAAGTCAAATATAAGAATTGCACTTTTAAACCATAGACGAAAGAAATATTTGCTGGGATTATCACTGAACACAAAAGCAATAAAGTTTTGGATGCATTTCATTAATTCTCCCTCTCTACAAACTGATGGCGATATTCAGGTGAATGACAACAAAATATTAATTTCAAACTGCACAGAAAACTTTAAACGAAATGTTAAAGCATCAAGAGTTGCTTTGCGTGCCTATACAAAAAATCTTAGCCGCAATTTATTGAAAAGCAAGTAGCTATTGCCTACTACTGAGTCAGGTCATACTACTCAAGTTGAAATAAACAACTGGAGAGAATTTCCTATTGTATAAATTTGACCAGACTATAAGGTAAAAAATTGTGTAATTATTACACCGCCATTTAACTATCTACAGCTACGTATAACCTAGATATACATACAGCTTGAGTATACACCAAGCATATTTTAGTAATAAATAGAACATAACATAACGTCACGCCTTTTGTTACCAGAAGGTGTAGGTAGCGGCTGTTAAGCTTCGTCTCGCCGTTATGTTTACGTCCCAAATGGAATAGATGGCGAACCTATTGCCATACCGGGCACAAAGTTTTCAGTCATCGATATTTATCACATTTAACTTCCGAAAACAATTTCGAAAAGTCATAGGTGTGAGCTATTGTCAGGAAATAAATAGAAGCTCAGAAACATTAAAATAAGAATTGATTGTGTGGTTTTATGTAACCACGGTAAAAGTGAAAGTATTTTTATTTTTCACATACCGCGCGATCACACATACATGCGATATATGGACAAAAAATTTGGAACGAAGTATTTAAAGTTTTACATTAATAAAATTGTTCGACTACACATACAAATAAAATTATTCGACTATATTTTCGAAAAAGGGGTATTGTTGTAAGGTAATTCTGGTAATTCTGTAAAGTAATATAGCGTACCTAGGTCACACTCATAATGCCATATTACATAACTATATACATACGCTTGAAAAATATTGGCTGAACCGGTGAAATACCACGACCTCTCGGAATATCGGCGTGAAGTGGCTCGTGCCGCGTTTCGTTCGGTGAGCGAGGTATCCGTAGGCCGGATCGCCTTTCCTCTTGCTTTCCCCTCCTACTCCCTTAAAGGACGGCAACGCACCACGGTGTTCATGGGCGGTGAGAAGTTACTTTGCATCAGGTGACCACTTGCTCGTTTGCCCTCGTATTCCACAAAAAAAGAAAAAAAATATCACTTATTCTCATTTTGCCATAGTCAGATATGTCTTAAAAATTAAAGGTTGGGAACGGAACAGTAACACTATATGTGTTGCTGGTGTCCATGGGCGGCGTTGGTTGCTTACCATCAGGTGACACGCCTGCTCCTTTACCCTCCTACCCATAAAAAAAAACTTACCGTTGACTAGGAATTGTTGAGTGTACACAATTCAAATACATGGACATAAAAGTGTTTTCAATAGCACTTGCTACTTCAAAAGCTTCTAGAAATCTGTAACCAACGAACTTAAATAAAATATTGTGCAGGGGCTCCGTACTTGTGGAATATGCCGGGTTCGAAACCTGAATTTTCACAGTGGTAGAGCCAAGCAGTTCGGAGAAATACCACGACCTCTCAGAAGATCACGTAAAGTGGATTATACCGCGTTCCATTCGGTGAGAGAGGTACCCGGAGGACCACCCCCCTACCCTCTGTCCTACTCACTTAAAAGTGTGGAACGCAACTGTAACACTATGTGTTGCAGATGTCTATGGGCGGATCTAGTTGCTTACTATCTTGCGTACTTCCGACGATCATATCTTAAAGGCAGCTGTTAAGCAGGTGTCCATGGGCCGCTCACCATCACCGTCTCACCATCAAGTGTAATAAAATAAAAATACCCACCTCTCCATTTCATTTTGTGTACATATTTCATAGAAAAGTGTTATCAATATGAATGTATTGAAACCTATTTTTATCATAATCGATGTTATTTATTTGTGAACGCTTCCATAAAAAAACATATTTGATGTATTAAAAAAATAAAGTCTCAAAATCAACGGTTGTAGGCTACACGTCCATAAAATTATATTGCAAATTGTATAGGCATCTATACATTTTATTACGAGTTAGTAAAATAACAAAATAAATCAATAATAGGTATTGCTAAACATTTATATTAGTGATGTTACGAATGTTGGATTTTGGACATTCGCGAATGCGAATATTGATTAAAAACATACGCGAATGCGAATGCAAATGCAAAAAGTATAAATGCGGTAAAATTTTTATTTTTATGCGATAGGATGGCAATCTAGCAAGCGTGTCACCCGATGGTAAGCAACCTGCTGCGCCCATGGACACCAGCAATACATATAGTATTACTGTTGTGTTGTCGACCTTTAACGGAGCATGATAGGTTATGTTCATCTTCTGAGAGGTCGTAGTAACCGGTCGAGCCTGCCCATTCATGTAGCGAACTGCTTGGCTGTACTACAAAATGAGGGTACTGCGCAAAATCTGCAGAGTGACTCTCGCCGACCGCGTCGAAAACAAGGTTGTAACGAAGGAAGTATGAAAACTTTTAGGCTTTCGCGTTGCATATTACTCAGTGATAATGATGAACGGGAATTAACGCGACACTTTTTTAGGTAAAAAGTGTCGCGTTAATTCCCGTTCATCATTATCACGAAGGAAGTATGATTGAAAGAGAGTGTCGATGTAAAAGTAAGAAATCCATGCTCATCATCATGCATCATCGTCATTCTCCGAGGATTCGGAAATATAGAAAGAATGGATGATGCCAAATTTACCCAGCAGATATACAATGCAAAAGCGAAAAATGTAGGAGTCGTAGACCGCCACGACACACTTTCCATGACCAAATAAAACGAGTCCTGGAGGAAGGTGATGTCAGGAGAGTCCGTTATAGCGCTCTGTTCTCTCTGCCTACCCATCAAAGGACTTGACGTTGATTCTAAGTATGTATTTCTAATCTAGTTACCTAATTTTGAAAATTTGTTACTAAAAACATTCGCAATATTTCTTGCGAATGCGAATATCCAAAAAAATGCGAATATTCACGCATGCCAATGCGAATATTCGTTACATCACTAATTTATATATATAGGTACAACGAAAACTTAGTATTAAACTGCTTTACATTAATTTATTTTTCTGCCTTTTCATAAGTCCGTAAGTTTTTTTTTATGAAATAGGAGGGCACACGTGCATGCCGGTCACCTGGTGATAAGCAACTACTGCCGCCACACATCCCAGATAGTGTTACAATTGCGTTGCCGCCATTTAAGGTACTAGGATAGTAAAGGAGTGAGTCGAGGAGTGGACTTACGGATCCCTCTTTCACTAAATATAACGCGGCATGAGCCACTTTACGTCGATTTTCTGAGAGGTCATGGTATTTCACAGTTCGAGCCGGTCCATATAAATAGCAAATTGCAGGATTCTATAGAGTCAAACTTACGTAACTGTGCAGTTAGTATAAAAGTTTTTGATCAAGAAATAAAATATAGGGGCTGATCGTAGAGAGTTGGAAATTTAGCGTTGTATGTATTTTTGTACGTAAAATTAAAAAAAAATAGATGGAAATATTAAAAAATATTAGAGGTACCTAAATATTAGAGTACCCTTAACATTTAGGGGGATGAAAAATTTATGTTGTCGTCTTCATAGACCTACCTGATATGCATACAAAATTTAACGAGAATCGATCTAACCGTTTCGTAGTATTCTGGTAACAAACACTGCGACACGAGAATTTTAGAAGAATTTTATTAGAAGATATCGATTGAGTTCCAGCTACTGAATTCAGAAGTCTTGGGTACATAATTATATTATATTAATAGGCTGAATTCAAAATCAAAATTGTCTTTCATTTGCTAATATTAAAGCTTCTCATTTAAAAAAATATTACCAATTTTCACAAAACAACAGAGTGAACTTATCTATCGAGTTGAAACTAATACTTAATAAGAAAACAAAAAATATAAGAATGTTCTCTCAGGAAATTACAATTTTTTTCTTTGCCACGTCTCTGCTCAGCGCGTTTGTGTTTTAAAATGACATTCGAAATAAATTTCCGGCGTCGGCGTCGTCTGCGTTAGGCGGAATCCATCGATTGGAACATTGGCCCGATAATAATTAATTCCTTCAAACCGCTTCCTGTTATGGGGGACAAAATGGATACGCCTACCGTACAGAAGTTACACAAGAGATACAGGTATACAGAGTCATCTGAAGTTTTCTAACCCTTACTTAATTTTGTTTATATATGTATGTTAGTATATTTAAATAAAAATATTTGCACACTATAATTATGCATTTATATCACACTTGGAAAATAGAATGAACGTAACTACACACTTTTTTCTACCCGAAGGGAGCGGCTGTGAAATCCCTGACTCGCCGAATCGTTAGGTACGTTATATCCCAAATAGAATAGGTGGCGAACCTATTGCCATACCGGGCACAAAGTTGTTACTCATCGATATTTATCACAAATAACTTCCGAAAAGAATTTCGAGAAATCATTGCCCGTAATAGAAGCCACGACTTCTGAATCAGAAACGTGGAGGACAACCACTGGATCACCGAGAAATATATACGAGAAAATTTATTTAATTTTATTATTATTAACTTATTATTATTAACTTTTGACCCGACAACGTATGTTCAAGCTTCTAGTTATTATATATATTTCCGAAGTTACCCTTGGATACGTCAAAGCTATTACGACATAATATACCCATTGAATTGTATACATTTGATTTCTTGAACAAATATCGAATATTGTTTGTTGGAGTTGTATTAATTAGTGGAAGCTGATCTGTCACGCACGTATTGTGCCTACAGCCTGCCAATCGCAGTCAGGCTTGTCAGCTCGGCAATTAGTCGTGCCGATCCCCAACAGAATCAATGACGTTTATTTCTCCACATGCCTCTCCTACTCACAATTGCGAGTTGTTTATCTATCTATAGGTAATATTGTATATGCTGATATAAAATAAAGCCTCACAAATTTCGTAATAAATTACTTAAATAAACAGTGGTAGAGCCACGCAGTTCTTTGCAGGAATTCGGCCAGCTCGACCAGTGAAATAACACCTTAGAATATCGACGTAAAGTGGCTGATGCCGCGTTTCGCTCAGTTAGAAGGATATCCACAGGGCCAATCCTTATCCATCTCACTTCCAGCCCCTTCCATATACCATTGTAAGGCAAGGTAATGCCGAGATTTAATAGCTTATAAAATATTGAAGTTATTGGATTGCGGTATATTATACCTTATTTATGTGTAGGCACGGGTTGGACAATATTATTAGAAAACCATTCCAGTGGTTTTTTAGTGGCGATGCTAGAATAAATACAAACAGACGAGCCAAACGATTCTTAAATCCGGGACAAATATTCGTATAACGAACATATTCGTATGACATCTGGGTGTGATTCAGTTGATAAATATGTTCACAAAAAAAAAACTTATGTGTGTTTTGTGTATACATACACGTTATTTGATTTATAACATACTCTTTAGTCTAGATGGCGCTGTATCAATTTAATCAAAATTTATGTATATTGAATATGAATGATTGGTATATGAAAAGATTAAATGTAGGACGTGTAATGTAGTTAAGAATGTATTCCAGTTAAATAAAAATAATTAATAAGTTTATGGATACAACTATATAGATTTAAACCACCAATTGAATGCATTTTTTATGGTGGAAAGGGGAATGATGGAAAGCTACTATGGCCGCCCATGGACATTCGCAACACGAGGGGCGTCAAATCAGTGTTGCCTTTAAGGTAGAAGCACGCTCGTTTCTTGAAGCTTCCTAGATCGTAACAGTCCAAAAATATCGTTGCCGGCAACTAGTTCAACAAAGGCACAGTACGTGGCAAGATGTGCCGGTTGAATAATAAGCTGTCGTTATTTTGATTTGTAATGTCGTGCTTAGTCTAACTAAGGTTTTTGTACAAATACGGACAAATTCTCGTGTAAAAACAGCATTAGCCTAGTAGTACCTAACTACAGCATTGTTATTTCTAGTTCACAAGTTCTAAGTTCGGGTGCTTTTAATAACTTTACGCGAGTAACTGTTACGCCTCGACTCGACGAATTTTCACGCCCCAAATGAAATGGGCGGCGGAACCTATTTACCAACCCCAAGTTGAAGAGAATAAATTCCATATTTACCGGGAAGATTGAATCAGTTTTGCCATTCGCAAGAACAGCCCATCGGAATTGGATTATTAGCTATCTGATAACAATTTGGAGGGGTTGTGAATGCCGGCAATAAATATATTGCATCACTCCCTATTCGATATTGACATTGATTTGTCGAGAAAACGTTATTAAACCGTAAAATGTAGTAGTCGCTATTTTAAAACATATTAGATTGTTATTTCATTATATTCTGTCTATATCCCATCCGTTATAGGTATACATAACTAGTTTTTCCTCGAACTTTGTTTCGCATAAAAAGTAAAGAAATAATTAAATTGGTCATTGTCGCTTATCCTTATGAGATAGACATACACCATTGCGGACTTTTTTGTAGACCTTCGTCACGTGTATAATTATGTAGTACATTATTTTGATCTATCACTTAGCGTTCGGCTAACGTTTGCAATTAAAGTCCTAAATGTCGAACATTATCACTTTTGTTCTGTACCTATGTCCCTAATGATTAACCTAACACAAGCTGTTGAGTCTTAACCCCTGGGTGGGTAGTTGGCATGATTGGCTACCCCATTGGAGGTATGATGTGATGGGTCACTTGCCTACGAGGCTTACTAAAAACAACAACGCCCCACGAGTCTGCGGGTTGCGGCGGTAGGACTAAAGACCACGGGACCACTCCCGTGATCTTTCGTCCTACCGCTCTCTTTATAAAAGGGCACAGAAACACCGAGGTAAGTGGTCAATTTGTGTCCTATTCTTCTGAGTTGATTCAACTGCCTACCTCATCAAATTCTACAGTCCACTTTAATTAATTGCCAGCCTTTCAACACCAAAGTGTTATGATTGCACACAAGCGTTTAGTTGCGAACCTTGGAAAAATGGATAGCGCCGTGTATAATGTTTTAAAAAAATATAATTACTTAAACATTCAATTTCTAAGCAATAAGACGTTAAAAATATACTTTTAATTATACCGAGTTCACGAGCTAAAACCAACTCGTCTCGAATTTCCTAGGCCAATTTGTTTTCGCTTGCTCCTTCCCCTCCACAATTAAATATAAAGTGAACCACCGGATTATTTGGTAGCGACGTTGTTTTGATTTAAGAGATGTAATTAATGTAACTTCTAAGTGTACGAGCGGCCTTTGAATGGCGATGGTTTTAATGTGTAATAATCGTTATACTTAGCCTCGACATAATTAAAACCCGAGTGGGTACCTACTTTGTGAACTCTGAGCCGCTTTCGTAACATTTTTGCAAGCACCGCTTTATGTGGGTTATAATAGGGTGGAGTTCATTTATTTTCAGGATAAAATTAAATGAGTACTCCTTTCGTCAGATATTGTTTTAACCGTTTTCGTAATTTTGATTGAGCGGTTGTTTATTCGAATCCTGGTAAAAATTATTAAAAATATTAGAATATATTGTTTCTATGTAATCTAAATCTAGAGGTTGCGGGATCGATTCCTCACACTGGCTCACACCAATGACCTTTCGAAGTTCTTTTCGGAAGTTATGTGTGTAAAATATCAATGACTGAAAGCTTTGTGCCCGGTATGGCGATAGGTTCGCCACCTATTCCATTTGGGACGTAAACATAACGGCGAGACGAGGCTTAACAGCCGTTGCCTACACCTTCGGGTAACAAAAGGCGTGAAGTTATGTTATGTTATTAAATATGAAAACAAAAAAAACATGTTTAAAATTTGAACTGTCATTAATGTGGTTGAAAAATTTTCATTGTATTTACGACTTATTTATTCCGTTCTAATCTATAGAACCAAATATTCTTTTTGGTGACACGAGGTAACTATATTTATTTAATTTAGAAAGCAGATATTATTAGTTCTCGACCTGGTAGACAGTGGTAGAGCCAAGCAGTTCGCTGCATGAATGGGCCGGCTCGACCGGTGAAATACCACGACCTCTCAGAAGACAGACGTAAAGTGGCTCATGCCGTGTTTCGTTCGGTGAGAGAGGTACCCGAAGGCCCACCCCCCTTCCCCGTCCTTTCCTATACCCTATCCCTTAAAGGTCGGCAACGCAACAGTAACACTATATGTGTTGCTGGTGTCCATGGGCGGCGTTGGTTGCTTACCATCAGGTGACACGCCTGCTCGTTTGCCCTCCTATCCCATAAAAAAAGGTATATCTTTGTACTGAAAAAGTTCTTTTTCAACCTCTTTACGTGAGGGTCATCTTATGGTGTCCTCTAGATTCTTACCCTTAAGTGTGGTGTTGTATGATAATGTAGAAGATCAGTGGTAATAGTACCAGGTGAAGAAGAGTGTGAGAGCATTCATATGAAATGAAACAGTTATCTGAAAATACAGTAAACTCTAGTCAAAGTTTACAATCTCCACAGAAAAGCCTGAACACTTTGAAAAAGTATTTCAGTAAACTTATAAAGTTTTACAGAAATCGTTGGCTTTGTAATTTCCCTGGAGGAACTAAACGAACTATATAACATTGCCAAGGAGGTGCTATATTTTAACAATACTATTCAACACATGTAAGATTAGTTAGTTGCTCTAATACAATGGTAGCTGCTTAATGATAGAAGAAAAAAGAAAGCAATTTGATCTTAATAATTATTATAAATGCAAAAGTTTGTGAAGGAAAAGATGAAAATTCGTATATAGTTAGAAAATGTTCTAGATTAAGTTATCTAGTAAATAATAGGTACCATATATTTAAGCTATTTTAATCCCTGTAAAGTATTCCCTTGGGTTAGTACTTCAACTTTAAGGGCCGATCCTCACTATAATGCCGTTCACAGTTCGTTCTCGGTTCAATCTCGGTTTGATAAAATATTATAAAGTAAAAAATATATGTGTACATTCATACTATCCGCAACAGTAAAGTTTCGCTCGAATCTATTTTTTACTTTATAATATTTTATCAAACCGAGAATTGAACCGAGAACGAACTGTGAACGGCATTATAGTGAGGATCGGCCCTAATTGACAATTCCACTTAGTAAATAGTATCTTAACAATAAAACTTAAGATAATCCCGGTGATTCTTTGACCAAGGATAACAGTTTCACCGTTGTGGTATTTAAATGATTTAATACTAATGTACACATAGGCAAACAGCTGTTGGCATAAAGAAGATCGGCGTAAAATAGCTTATGCCGCATTTCGCATCCGTGATAGTAGTATCCGGAGGGCCAACCTATACAACTATCCCCTCCCCATTCCATTTTCCACCATCTAAACATCGTCAAGGGGGGTTGACATCTGGCAGGCGGCCAGTCATAAAACCACAGTCAATTATCCTGACAATATAGATAGTTCGACAGGATGACAAGACCCCACTGTACCGACATGAGTGGGATAAGGGCAGGAAAATGCGAATGATGTGTACGGGTAAAACTAGTTAATAATATTAGATTTACTGAATTATTACTACTCAAGTTCAGTAATTATACATTGGTCAGAATCTTAGGTGAACTTTGCATTAGATTTGAAAAACACATAGGTAGCCACCGTTTAGGCGGATGGATAAATTATAATGGTCGCATAGAATATAATAAATCTTCTATTACATACATATACCCGGCCCGGTTGTTAGTTACCAACAAAATGTTCAAAGTATTTTATGAGTTTTTTTTATAAATGAATGGAATGAGACAATTATTCAAGGTTAATATTTACTTCAAACTGGATTCTGAACAATTTTCTCAATAATCAGATTCTAAAAATCAAAATTAATACTGGACGGAAAAGTAACATTAGTCGTCATTATTTGAAAATAGTATTAAAATAAGAAACTAATAACCCCAAAAAAGTAAAGTTAAACTTATGATATTAAAGAAAAAGTTATCACTCGAAGAAAAGCGAGATATTATTAATTAAGCTGATAAAAATCTTACTACGAGCCCTTGAAACTAGAATCTTCAAGAATAGTGACGAGCAGCTTACATTATTTTCCATCCAGCGGCGTCAATTATTTTACTAAAAAATACTTAAAAAAAAAGTTAAACCTACTTCTAGAAACGTAAACCACAAAATCTTCAAGTAAATGAAAACAGTACCTTCATAACTAAAAAGAGATAAATAACGAAACTTACTAATTTTTATACTTAATACAATATAAAAAACGTAATCTAATATCTAATATATAAAATTCTCGAGTCTAGATGTGCGTAATTGAACTACTAAGAAACGGCTCGACCGATTCTCATGAAATTTTATGTGCGTGTCGGGTAGGTCTGAGAATAGGACAACATCTATTTTTCATCCCCCTAAATCACAAGGGTAGCCCACCCCTCAATTTTTTTTTTAATTTTTCGACATATTTCTGTTTCTTATTTTTTTTATAAAACGGGATACAAAAATACATGCAACCCTAAATTTTCGACCCCCTACGATCAACCCCTATTTTTTAAATTTTATTTTTCGGCAAGACAACGTTTGCTGGGTCAGCTAGTACTTTAATAAAGTCATCTTTAACTGTTATGTTAGTTACTGTTAGTTATGTTATTTACAATTGTCACTCATTATTTAAGTCGGTGCAACACAATAGAGTACGTTACCTGGGCTTGCACCAACTCCAAAAATAAGTGACATTTGTAATAATAATAGTTAAAGATTACTTTATAAATATACTACGTTTTGTATATTGTATTAAGTATACAAATTAGTAAGTTCCGATGGGATGGGAACACAACCCCTATTTGATATGGTGGTTGTGTGTGGTATTGGTGGTATGTGGTTTTGAGTAGACAAAATTCGTTATTTAGAATTGTTTACATTTATTTTTATGGTTGAAAATTCGATATAAAAGATTGTTAAAAGAAAACGTAATTTAAAGGTATTATTTACACTGACTCTTATGGAAAATTCAAGAGTATCACAAAAAAATGTTCAATCGACGATATAATTAAAATCACTAAAAAAAACTAATACAATTTTGGTTATTAACTAGTGTAATTTAATACTACTCATTAAGCAAATAGTGAAATCTTAAAGATTAGGTTATTTTGTCATCATCATTTGCCTTTTGAGGTCCACTGCTGGACAGGCCTCCCCCATAGAGCGCGACAACCGCCGGTCCGTTCACTCATGGGGGGCTTTTGCCATAATCGCCACGCTTGGCAGGCGGGTTGGCGATCGCAGTAGACTGTATTTTGTTGAGAGAAAATGTTGCTGCCCATTCTTCCAGCCTTTTCCCTTAGTCGCCTTTTACGACACCCACGGGAAGAGATGGGGTGGCGGTATTCTAAGCCGGCGCCACACAGCACAGTTATTTTGTAACTGTAAACAACTAAACTAAATTAACACTTCATGTTAATTATCAATCTGTAACGTACAATTCGTTACATTAGGTAGGATATACAAGAATAATATAGCACCGGGCCAGATCTCCGGGCCCGGTAAAAATGGCCGGGCCTGGTTTGCAATCCCTGGTGTGCTAAGAGTCAAATCTGACACCCTATTTTTAAAAGTTTCTGAGTTAAATAAACCAGTGTCGTATCGGGACGACTCATTCTAATTCATAATGTATACGCATGGTAAATTCTCATAGCTACGAGCAAGCAATAGGACATTTCAACAAGTTTTACAAGAAAATGATTTAATTAATTGAATAATATTTTCTGGTGTTCAGTATTCCGAGATTCAAGTATACCTAAAATAAAATTACATGCAAGAAATCTCTCGAAGACTGTCATGATTTTGGAACATTTCGCTGCAGTCCAAGTCACAGGATTTAGCTGCTCGTATAACCTACTAAATTTATAATTACAATTAAAATTTACCTACTTTACTTATTATAATAAACATAACATAGCTTCACGCCTTTTTCTACCCGAAGGTGTATGCAGCGGTTGTTAAGCCTCGACTCGCCGTTATGTTTATGTCCCAAATGGAATAAGCGGCGAAGCTACTGCCATACACCGGGAACAAAGTTTACAGTCAAAGATATTTGTCACACATAACTCCTTCTTGATTCAAAACCGATTATCTTTGTCCCTGACAAACGTTCCACATTACATTACATGAAAAATCCATAACTTTGTTACTAATTATTATTTACTTCACAAAAATATATACAAATTACGCTCATATCTCGCTCTGTTCGTATGCCATGAACCGTCGCGAATAACAAAGACGGCACATCTGCGAAGTTGGCCGTTCATTTGAAGCTAGAGCGACTACAAAATACTCATTTTGGGCACAGCTGTAAGATGAATTTGTAATTGGCGTACCAATAAATATATCTCAGGAATGATCCTATAGCTAGCCACGAACTATGGTAATCCATCAAGAAGGGTTTATAGGATCGTGTTTAATTTAATTGTACACATTCTAAGTACCCTACACATTAGTGGTTTCTTCAAATGAATATTTTATTAGGGACATTGTAATTTTAGTGCTTTTATGAAGTAGATTAATTTATGATTCTCTTTTTGTAGTATTGTAACAAAACTTTAGACTTCTTACTTAATTTTTAAGATAATAAGGACTTATAACTGTTGACAACCCAAGAAGACCCGAGAAATTAGTCTCGAGAATCCTCGAGACCCGAGAAATTGTAAACGTCGAGAAATCATGAACCCTATTCCTGATAACATAACTTCACGCCTTTTTCTACCCGAAATTAGAATTAAAAAAACTAACTCTGCATACCCCGCTAGGGATTTGCCGTAAAGTTATGTATGTATATGTATAAATATCGATGACTGACGAATTGTTTATATTTGTACTACTCAGGAGATAAGTGAAATACTTAAGAAGACATGTATCGATTGTGTGAAGTTATCTTATGTTGTTTTTTTACTCGATATACGACAATAGATTTTCTATCTATTTACCGTATCATAATCGATTACACCTTCAGGTATTAAAGACGTAAGAAAATCAACATTCTTATTCAGACAGTGAATTGAGAATATGTTAATATCTATTTAGTCGTTGACCTAGATATTAAATATACGCTTCTTATATATTGCTCACGTTAACTTTTCTATCGGATTTCAGTTCAATCTCATAAAGGGAGTAGACATCCGTTCTGAGACACAATATTTCATTTTTTATGATGTAGGTTGTATCCAGAGTGCCGTAAAAAATATATATATAGTCGTATATGTAAGGGAAAAAGAATGTGTGCCAGGCATTTTTACGATGCTTTTAATACTGTCACCTGTGGTTACTAGTATTTTTAATGAAAAATGTGCTTTTCTTGTAGGTACTATATGGCTATAAGCGTTAAAACTTTTTTTATGTGGCATGTCAATTTAGACTAACATACTGTAGTCGACATTATCTTGTGGTATTATGTTTAAAAGCCATCCGTTAAGGTAACAACAAAATATTTTGAAGATACCATATAACAGTGGTAGAGTCTTGTAGTTCTCTGCATGAATGGGCCGGCTCGGCCGGTGAAATACCGCAACCTCTCGGAATATCGGCGTGAAGTGGCTCGTGCCTCGTTTCGTTCGGTTAGAGAGGTATCTGGAGGCCCCGATCCGATCCCCTTTCTCCTTCCTTTCCCCTCACAACGCAACGCACCACGGTGTTCATGTGCAGTGGGTAGTTGCTTACCATCAAGTGACCCACTTGCTCGTTTGCCCTCGTATTCCACAAAAATGAGCCATACCATTTGCTGCATGAATGGCTCGACTCGACGGTGAAATCGTGCGCCTTTCAAAAAATCTGCGTGAACTGGCTCGTGTCGCGTTTATTTCAGTGAGAGAGGTATTATTAAACCCACTCTCTTCCTTGCCCTATTTCTCTTCCTATTCCATATTAAAACTGGTAATTCAACTGTAATTTTCTTGGCACCTTAGCACGCTCCAGCTTGCTCTTTTGCCCATTTTCGAATAAAAAAATAATACTCTTAATTTTATGTACTGCGAATAAAATATTTATTCCGTATAACTTTATTCGATTAAGCGCGGGAAAAATGGTACGCACTCGCAATAAATTGTTAAACGTTAAATTAGCTACCATTAAATATTAACGTATATAAGTGCGTATATATATTTATTGAGCGACTACACGCGTGGAACTGAGTTCCATACATAACAAAAACAACATTGTTGGCGAACAACTTGGTGTCGAAAACACAATCCATCAGGCAATAAGTCACTACTGTCAATACAACGGCAGAATATAAAACATTAGTAGAGCCTTCGGGGCAGGCTCTCATATTTCAAAGAGGGCGTGTGTTCGTGAATTTTGAAGTGCTCAGTTGTGATTGATTAAAATGTCGACCTTCCAGATTTCCGTTCGCTATTGACCGATTTACTAGTCTTTGGGGGCTATTATTATTTGTATTTTCAGTTGAGAGTGAATTGTACAAAGAGAATTGTTGATAAATAGATTTTCAGAAAACAATATTATTTAAAAAGGAACATAATATTACTTCACGCCTTTTTCTATCCGAAGATGTAGGCCGCGGCTGTTAAGCATCAACTCGTCGAATCGTTATGTTACGTCCCAAGTGGAATAGGTGGCGAACCTATTGCCATGCGCCGGGCACAAAGTTGTCAGTCATCGATATTTATAACACATAGCTTTCGAAAGTTATTCCCAGATAATCATTGGTGTGTGCTTGAAATCGATCCCACGACTCATCGGAAGCGAGTAGCTCAAAAATAGGAGGCAGGCAAAGTTTCTTAACAAATCCTTAAAAAACTTTGCCTGCTATATTAATTTTAAACCTAACTAAATTTATTACAAAAACTATGTTGAAACTGTCAAAAATAAAGGTATGTTAAATAAAAAGAAAGGTTACACAAATAATTTAACACCTCATTTACCAGCTCATCATAAACCATGCGGTTACAATGTGTTGGTAGGAAAAAAAACGGTGTTACAGAAAAAAAACTGACATAGATATAAAGTAAGGCAAATGTGAGGTTAATGAAAATGAGCCTCATTTCGTTACCTCCGCCTGGAGGGTCGGAGTGGGGCGTGGCGGAGCGCGGCGGTAATAAAGTTTTACCCCACAATCCTTATTACAATTGCTACATTTCAAATTATTCCACACTGGACAACCTGATTGAGTATATCTTGAAGAGTTTAGGGTAATGTCCACATCAGATTTCCAACACGTTAATAGAGGAAATTAAATTCTTATTAATCTGAACTTTCACTTCCGGTTACATAAATGTTTTTTGTTTTATTAGATTTTTTTGGAAAAACTTTGACTTTGGTGATAATGTATGTTTTAATAATACATTTTAAAGTTACCATCTACATACATACATACATACATAACTTCACGCCAAATCCCTTGCGGGGTAGGCAGAGAGAACAGAGCGCCATAGGGCACGATTCTTACACACCTCACTCGCTTCGTTGACTTTCATAACTCTTTTCATGCACGCGCGTCGGTTTTTGAGGCTCTTAACATCACCTTCCTCCAGAACACGTTCTATTTGGTCTTGGAATGTGTGTCTTGGCCGTCCTCGACTCCTACATCCGTCCGCTTTTGCATTGTATATCTGCTTAGTCAGTCTTGCGTCAACCATTCTTTCTACATGTCCGAACCAAGTTACCATCTAACCTTATAGTATCAGTTGCCAAGTGGTTTAATTACACCATTTAGTCTGCTTTTTCTAACCTAAACTCGCGGATTGGTTGTCGTCGTGCAAAATGCGATAGCTGAAAGACATTGGGAGTCGAGGACGGCCACGACCCACTTTCCACAACTAAATTGAACCTAATCCCCACGATCATGTGTGTGATAAAAGTTATCAAAGTCGAAAAAGCGAGTGAGGTGTATAAGAATCGTACCTAATGACGCTTTTTTCTCTCTGCCTACACCGAAAGTCACTTGACGTGAAGTTGCGTGTGTGTGTGTATTATTATATATGTAGTAAAGTATCACTAATTGGGCCTGTTGTATGGCAATAGGGTTCATCACATAGATTATCTCGTTTGTATCTATCTATTATTATCTATCTATTATCTCATTTGTTGTGTCTCATCAGTATACAAGAAAATGCTGCCTAATTCTTTGGATGTTCAAGGTGTGAATGTTAGAAAAAGAAATACTATTATAGTTGCCAATCTTCATTTACAATTATTAACAATTAAGACCAACGTAAAAGAAAGACTAATCTCTTTGGTGAAATTTAGCGTTGATTTTTTTTTTATTTTAAGGAAAAACGAGTAAAGCAAACAGCAATCAGTGTTTGGTCTGGGTGTAGGCCAGATGCCAAAGGGGAAACCGGTTCATTAGGTCTTACAAACCAGAGAGTTACGTCGGACACTCCCGCTGCGTCAGCGGCCTTCCCTCGTTACCCTAATGACAGCGATTTTGTTCCACTGAAAGAGCACTTTTAGTTCCAGCGCACCGTTTAGTATTACCCTGGCGCTAATGGTCTAATGCTTTGGCTTGTTTCACGTTTATTTTGTTACTCAACCTATCTAAAACTGCCGTAACAAGGCTCGTTTTGCAAATAGAAAATTATAGAAGTGTCCCTTTTGAGTTTAGTAGAATTCTAATATTTATCTTATAATTTATATTTCTTAGATACAATACACACAGAACTTTCTAGCATTTCCATAACGTAAAACGTACGTAAAACGTAACTCTATGCCTTTTTATGTCTGAACGGGTAGGCAGACGTCCCAAATGATATATAGGTGGCGAACCTATTGACATTACATCGGGCACAAAGTTATCAAACATCAATATTTATCATACATAAAAATATAAGACAAGATGACATAATTATATAACATAACATAACATAACATAACATAACTTCACGCCTTTTGTTACCCGAAGGTGTAGGCAGCGGCTGTTAAGCCTCGTCTCGCCGTTATGTTTACGTCCCAAATGGAATAGGTGGCGAACCTATTGCCATACCGGGCACAAAGTTTGTCAGTCATCGGTATCTATCACACATAACTTCCGAAAACAATTTCGAAAAGTCATTGGTGTGAGCCAGTGTCTGGAATCGAACCCCGGACCTCTGGATCAGAGGCCGTGCGCTCGCCCACTGCGCCACCGAGACTTTTTTATATACTTTTTTTAAAATATTAAATCCTCCAAAGTTACTAAAACTCACAATCATCATAGCTATTTGTACTAGGGTTGGGATCGAACCCGTCGACATCTACCCAGTAGTAGGATGTTTTAGCATCATACCACAATCCGTCACGAGCCTATTGGTCTATTGGTTGTGGTAAACCTATGGATAATTACGCAAGGTTTTATCACAGAACTTATCCACGAGTCTGTATAAATCTCATATGCCAGGAATCGTAGGTGGGTAAAAAAAAATACGTATATTTTATTTTGAACCAATCATAATCAGAGATAGGAAATTTGTCATTCTAGTAAAAGTGTATCATACAAACGAAATAAAATTGGCATTTATAATAATTTCTATGGAAGAGAATAGTTTGATTACCAACGTTTCTTGTGTAAGCCGTTATGTAATTTTATAATATTATGTACATTATATACAGATGAGTTTTCCTTTTTTTATTAGGTTTACCAAAATACCCGCCATTTTCTGACTGTGATTTATCTTCAGGCCTCTAAGCCGAGGGTCACTTTTATAAATGTATTCAGGAAAGGTGCTCTCCGAATTGGACGAGAAATATTATTTTGCATGCAATACCTACTTAATATACATCTATTTTGATACACATATTATTATATATAATATATATATATATATATAAGCTATATATAACACTGGTTCACCCAGCGAAATTTGTTTCGCCTCAGAAGCAATAAATAAATAAATATTTGGGTTTTATTAAATTCGATTAGCGCTATTGCAGACTTTTTTGTAGACCTTCTTAAGCTGTATGATAATGTTGTACTTGACTTGCACTGATACATAGCGATTTTAATACAGTGTTTTTGTCGTTCAATTTTGCTTAGGTGAAGTTGCCGGCTCAGATAAGTTATTTTAATTTAATTACTTTTATTAAAACAACTTTTTAGGACTATATCGCGTTTATTTCTTATTTATTTATATTTATTTCCCGACGTTTCGAACTCTTTACAGAGATCATTTTCACGAGTGATGAACAAAAAGATGGCAGTTGTACAAAAGCTATTTTCATTGATACAGAGAGCACCCACTTTTTGGAAATAAAATCAAAAAGTTGATGTTAGAAATATGATTTTTACTATTGGTAACCCACATCCGACCATGAAAGAAAAGTTAAATACTTATCTACAAGATGCATTCATATTTTTGTTTGTAAAGATCCTTTGTTGTATGACTTAATAAGTAAAAGTGGTTATTATTAAGTTATTAGAATATTATCTTATAAGTTGGTTGAGATCAAAGTATAACTATTATTAAATATTGATTGATTTTCAAATTAAAAGGGGGTAAGTATTTGTTAAAAATCTACCACTGGGTCAAAAACGCGGCCAGTCCTGAGAAAGCCCAGCAAGAAAACTCAGCGGCTGTTCTTCAAAACTGATTATTATTTCATTTTGAACGGGCTATTGATATTGCTATTATTTATAAAATTTTTGAGAAAATAGAAAGGAAACTTGGTTTCCAGGTTAATAAAAATTAAAAATTAACAATTGAAATTATTTTGATTGTATACTGCACTACTCAAAATTCTACATTATTTTGGTTTCTGATGTGGGTCTGACCTGCAAACTATACTAATAGTATCTCGCTGTCTTGAGCTGTTTGATTATGGGCCTGGTTTGATGAGACTTATGACTGGGTTCCAGCTAGGTGATAGTGACACGTCTGCTCGTTTGCCCTCCTATCCCGTAAAAAAAAAAGAAAGTATTTTACTTACACATACATACATAACTTCACGCCAAATCCCTTGCGGGGTAGGCAGAGAGAACAGAGCGCCATAAGGCACGATTCTTACACGCCTCACTCATGCATGCGTGTCGATTTTTGAGGCTTCTAACATTACCTTCCTCCAGAACACGTTCTATTTGGTCATGGAATGTCTTGGCCCTCCTCGACTCCTACATCCATCCGCTTTTGCATTGTATATCTGCTTAGTCAGTCTTGCATCATTCATTCTTTCTACATGCCCGAACCATCGGAGCACGCCCTTTCTTACTTTTACACCGACACTCTCTTTCAAACCAACTTCCTTCCTTACAACCTTGTTTTATACGTGGTCAGCGAGAGTCACTCGCGCAGCGCAGTGCGCTCATTTCTAGTTTTAGTTTCTTAGTACATAAACTACCTGTTATTCAACATAATTTAAATATAACACTTGACATGATGAGCTGTGTACACTTTGAATTGGACCTTTCGTAACGAAGATCGTAACGATGTGTGTTTTCTATACACAGAATATTCGAGATAAAAAAAAATATATTTGAGAACCATTTTTTATAATAGCAGTGAACCAGTGTTTACGGAGAAGTCATAAATTTCGCATTAGGTGAGCTCAAGGTCTAATATATTAGAGGTGGTTGAAATACGATGTTTTCGTCTCAAGCCATTTGGGAAGGGACAAGAAAGTTCAAATAACCCAAATTAAGGAGCGCAATAAAAGGGACCCTTCGGATAGCCTTGCGGGAGCAATTCATGAAAATGTTAGCCGAATGTTCCAGTAAAGATGTCCGAAACAGAACGTGTAAAAGGGTTGAATAATAATGGTTGATTTTGACGCCTTCTTTTACTGCAAAAATTGGTTTGTACCTAATCATTGAATAGATTATATATTAATGACCTCCGTAGTAGAAAAACTTAAACTCTTCTACGGATAGTAAGTATTACATATCCGTATTAAAAAAGATTTTCAACAGTGGTATAGCCACGTAGTGAAATGCCGGTGTAATACTACGGCCTATCAGAATATCGACGTAAAGAGGCTCATACGGCGTTTCGTTCGGTGAGATAGGTTGTGGCCACCTCTCTTTTTCCTATCCAATTTAATTAACTTTATTAATTATTCCATGAAAACATAATTAAAATTAACAGACCAGTACACAGTAGGCATCCTCTTCGCTACTGTTCCTCTAGCTACTTCAATTAAAGATATTCGTAGACCCACAAGTAGACTGCATGCACATATAGAAAGGTATTTGTATTTTTGCAAGGTTTATAAGTTTAAAGTTTGATATTAAGCCGAATCCGAATTAACGTTGTAAAAGTCGATCCGTAACTTAGGTATTTAGATTTGTTGGAAAGCATATTAACTAGCAGTATATATAATAGTGGGTAAGAGCACTCTTAAAAGTTGCACCAAAAATATAAGATAAAATTGTTTTACGCGGTGTAAGGGAAAATGCGAAAAGGAATCACAAACTTCACTATTAATTTTAAAGACTAATTTTCAAAAAAATATTATAAAAATTTGGCATCATACTCATACATACATACAAGCTTAATACGCAATCTGAAACATAGTTAACAAAAAATGTAACACATACATACACCCACACATACACAAACATTTTCGTCCTCAAAAAAATGTATTAAGAAGCGCCGAGTATGACATAAATAGTGTTGGCGTGGAAGTCAGTTGACTATATAAAAATGAGGTTTTTAGGGATATAAAAGCGACGGCAGAGCGCCGGCGCTGTGGCATTCGCCCTCTCAGTTCGCTGCCAGACCCGGTGACGCCGGCAACGTCGCGCGACGCATACCGCCAAACAACATTACGATATCAACATATTAAATAATCCGACAAATATATGTAACTGTCGAAATATAAATGTGCTGTTACGTCTTTCCAAATCCAATTATTTCAATCAAGTGCATCCTAAACTCCTCAGTATATTTATACTAAAAAGATATCTTACCTAATCATATGTGTAATCGAAATGTGACTGAAAAGCCATTGACTCGAGTGATTGTGCAAGTGTCAAATTAAATATAATATATCTTTAAAAGATGTTCAAATTTATTAAAATACTGTTTTTAAGTGACAAGGTGATGGTGAAGATCTTGTGCCGTACATGGAATTATCGATACCATTCAATACTCGGACCGGCTTAAACTCACGATATTATTATTTTAAATTAATTCATCAACTATGGCAACAATATTTAATTCGTGTTTATTATTATCGATTGTAATTTGGTGGCAAATTACTAGTTTAGATTCATTATGCCTTGACAATTGTGAATGTGGTTTGAATACAATTTCGTGTCAAAAATGTTCCTACAATATTACATTAAAAGAAACTGCAAACGTACAGCGTCAACTATCATTATGTTGTGAGAGAAATAAAGAGTCTCTTACTTGGCCACAGGATTACCAAAATCGGACTCTATTAGATGTTCACTTATGGCACAACAGTACATGTAATGAAAGTAACTTTTATTTTGACGTACCAACATTAGACACATGTTCGATACACATTAAAAATACAAGTTTTATACACATAAGGATCAATATAAAAATACAAAATTTGAGACAGATCGATTTGTCGTCAAACAAATTAGAATACATCAAAAAGGGACTTTTTAACAATTATGTGAATCTCCGTAAACTTGTGATGAATAAAAACAATATCGCCGGTATATTTGAGCAAAGTTTTAATGGGCTAACAAAATTGGAACTGCTGGACCTATCGGAAAATAACTTAACCATTTTGACTAATGTTTTTACACCGCTTAAAAATTTACAACATCTGAATTTGAGTCAAAATAATATTGAGTTTATATATGAGAACTATTTTAACAATTGGTTGTTGCAACATTTAGATGTGTCACATAATAATTTAAGAAAATTAGCACCAGGTGCTTTGCAGTTATTACCGAATCTGGCTCGGTTATTACTGACGGACAACCCTCATCTCGGTATAACCCAACTGGATAGACAATTATTGGTAGGGACTGGACGGAGATTACAGCAAATTGATGCCTCCAGAACGGGCTTGTATCAGGTCCCCGAGGCATTCACTCATTCCGTTCGATTTTTGTCACTCGTTGGAAACAAAATATCGGCAATAAGATGTGGGGATTTCGATAGCTATCCACTGTTACAATCTTTAGATTTTTCAGATAATAAAATAGCTTCAGTAGAAGAGGACTCCCTTGGAAGATTGGAAATGCTCTTGTTTTTAAATATGAATAAAAACTTTCTAACGACAGTCCCAAAATCACTGTCGGATGAATTGAAATATTTATCGATCAATAACAATCTGATAAAAAATTTGTCGGCACCAGATTTTAAAAATTTACCGAATCTGCGTATACTGATGTTACAAAACAACAACATAAATTATATACAAAATCACGTGTTTGATGATTTATTATCGTTGGAGATGTTGGATTTGTCAAATAATCCAATTAAATTTTTGTCATGGAGCACATTTGATGGACCGTTATCACTCAGAGATTTAAGGCTTTGCTATTTGAATATATCGGTACCAGAACAGGATGGCTCTTTCCCGATATCATCTCCGGAAAGTGTGCAAATGTTACATCTTCAGTCTAGCCCCGGCTTAGCCCGACAATTGCTAGCGGACTCAGCAGCTTTGGCTGCCTTTTCTCATTTACAATATTTAGATTTGAGAATGAATAATTTATCCGAAATACGAAGTGACTTGTTGTTTTATTTAGCGCAACTGAAAACAATACGACTGCACGGCAATAACATAAATTGCAGTACAGAATTGTGGTTGAAAGATTGGATAAATTGGAATAAGAACACATCTAATAGTGAAACTTGCTATTATTCCACCCCAGAAGCTAAAACAGAAATCACCAACTACAACTGTACATTTCCTGAAACATTTACGATAAGCGACAGACTTCCGCCAGTTAATTTATACAGCACTGAAATGATTAACAAGTTACTAAGATACTATGGATATTTGAATAACAAAACGGAAAGGCCGTTCTATAAACACGATTACGATAAGACTAAACATGACAACAACAATGATACTTCTGCTCATTCAAATAAGAGTTCTATTAGAGATTTCGTATCAAGCAGCATTTTGTCAGACGGGATTAATGAGAACTTAAGAAGTATTGGAAGAAATGACAACAAAATATCTCTTGACAACTACATCAATGAAACTGTTAAAGTAAAAATACGAGAGTTTTCAAAGAATTTAGATAAAAACAATATTAATAATGATCAATTCAATACAGATCATCGGTTTTTACATATAGAACCAAATGTTTCAGTGACGCAGCAGACTTATAGAAAAAAACTAAAGGATATCTTGATAAGTAAAGAAAGTAAATCTAGATCGGGCAAGCGTTTAAATACTCCACTGAATAACACAAAAGAATCTGAAATTGCTCTGGATTCTAAATTAGAAAGTTTGATTAGAGAAAGCATGAGCACATCAGGAAACGTTACTAATGAGAGGCATTCTGCTAAAGGTAACTTTAAAACTGAGTATTCACATTATAAGTCATCTCGAAGCAACTACGCCCCATACATAGGAACGGTGGCAGTATGTAGTTTAATATTGATGTCACTAATATTATGGATTAGCTTTCGACTAAGATATAAAAGAAGAAGTTTGCCCATCGTCGATACTGAAGCAGAAAATCAAATAGAAGTGTCGAATATATCTGGAGGTGTGTTGTGGTGACATTTGCGGGCAGCCGACCCTACGCCCTTCGAATACGATTCTCTCCTGAAGTAGCATTAAATACATGTAAGTTATTGTACTTTACATTATTAATTACTAGTAGACCCGCGTAGAAGCTTTTTTTCGCCCCAAAAGCATAAACATGGTCATTGTGGGTTATCCCTAAGAGATACACCATTCAGGTTTTTTTGTAGAGCTTCTAAAAGTGTATTATAATGTAGTACATTATTTTGATTTACCTGTTAAGGTTCAGCCAGCTAAATCTCGATAATTATCACTTTTTCTTTACTACATAATACATGAATTATATATAAAAACTACCCCTCTATCTATTGAAAAACCTGTGTAACGGATGACGTTACTGATGACTGTTCTTATGATTGATGTCATCGTGAGGTGGATGTTCTTCGGTGATGGTAAATGAGTGGCCGATAAATGAAAGACGTAATAATGATCTTGTCATTTATTTGTGTCAGCGACAACTGCCTGTCGCTGCACACCGACCACTACAGCATACTGTGCGTACAGTGGTTATATACTATTGATGGCACGTACATGTACGTGCCACGAGGTGTAGTATCCCTTACACCTGCATCAAAATCCGTTGCGTAGTAAGATCTTAGCATATAAGAAGACAGACAGCGGAAAGCGACTTTATTTTATGCTTTGTAATTATATACCCTATTAGTATTGTAAATATTAACTTAATGCACGTGTTAGAACTAACATGTGCAGGCACCAAAGGGGCTTTTATTCAGATATTTCGAATTACACTAGATTTAGACTCGAAACTCCAGAGCTATATGAATTTGTGTGTATTATCCACATTCTCTGCACCCACCCGTAATGTTAGTAAAGAAATAAAGTTAAAAAAAATCTTGGTTAACATATTTGGAAATCTTCACGGAATAAAATGTACACATACACTGCAACTTTAATTAAGAGATAGTCTTGATGATATTTTATGTGATGTATAATAACGATAGGAATAGAAAAATGAGAAAATGCAAAATTAGATTATTATAAAATAAGATAAATTGGAAAAATAATCTTCATTACGTTTTAGGTGTACGTTTTTATACTACTACTTCCACAAGGACATTTAATTAGTATTTATTGTAATTAAAAATTTAAATTCAATTCATACATATTTAATAAGGCTTTTTTTTAGAAAATTATTAATTGACACTGTCTCACACCAATGACTTTTCTAAATTATTTTCGGAATTTAAGTGTGATAAATATCGATGACTGAAAACTTTGTGCCGGTATGGCAATAGGTTCGCCACCTATTCCATTTGGGACGGGTAACAAAGGCGTGAAGTTACGTTATGTTATCTATGTTTATAAATTATAAAATATTTTTGCACGCGTCTGGCAATGTTAAAGTCCCGATTAAATTGTCTGGCTTATTATTTTTCGTATACATTGAGTATCAAATTGCAACATATATGAATTGCGTATTGCCTCATACATTTTTTGGAATAAAAAAATATTGTTTAATTTTATAAAAAGCCCCGCTACTCAGCAGCAAGGCATGCAATTCCTTGTTGGGATATTACAGGAGAGGTGTGTTACAAGTTTTCAGTTTGCCTCAATACCTGCCCAAAAATTGGTGCCGGCTCTCCCACTAGTAGTAGGTATTGAAATAATTCGGCCACAGTACTATGATTACTTTCCTAGCACACATTTATTATGGAATAGGAGGGCAAACGAGCAAGTGGCTCACCTGATGGTAACCAACTACCGCCGCCCATGGACACCTGTAACACAAATAGTGTTGCAGTTGCGTTGAGAGTCTTTAAATGAGTAGGATAGGCAAGGAGGGGAAGGGGATGGGCCTCCGATTACATCTCTCACCGAATAAAACACGACATTAGCCTTGCAGTGGTATTTCACCGGTCGAGCCGACCTATTCATGCAGCACATTGCGTGGCTTTACCACTGTAAAGTCATCGTCTATAAAGAGTTAACTGACTAGTTATTGATGAACAGGACCTTTTAAAAGTATCTAAAACGACGACTTCTCCTTTACTAGACTAATGATAAATATATCTAATATTTATCATTAGTATTTTTAGTGGTGTATATATTTGTATGAACTCGTTTGTTACAGTTCGAAGCGGTCGGCTGCGCATGGAATGGACGGCGTTTTGTGATAAAATCGTAATTGGACGTGCATATTTTTTTATGAGATAAGTACAAATAGACGGGTTAAACTACTCAACTGGACGGCGGGAAATTTTCAGGGGTTGTTCTTTTTTCTGATTAATAACATGTAAATAAGATGTCATAAAAATGATTATGACATATACATTTATAGACATATTTTTGTGTGAATTCATAATAGATTTGTGATTTTGTTTATGAAACCTAAACTTACATGCGACGTGTAATGCCATACTCAAGAGGCTTTGTGTGGTTAGGCTACATAATGATATAAATATCGCCATACGTAAGTTTAAATCACCATATCGAGGGAACTAATTCAGCGATTTGTGATTTAGGATGAATGGTTATTTCCCATAGAGCTATGTCATGTTGTATAATGAAAAAAAAACGCGAAAGCAGATCATGTCTTCCCTGTAAACCTTTTAACTGTAATCGTAAGATGCAATTATAACCTAACTAATTCATGTACTATATTGTGCCAAATTGTTTCATAATAGTTTATATTTAAATACAATTTTATAATTTTTGCATAAGCAAAAAAAAACCCAACACCAATCATTTAGTTTTTTTTTAAATAGCTTGTTTTTTAAAATCACTCCTCACATTTATTATAATGATATGATATGTTTAGACGTTTTTTTGTTAATTCACCTAACTTTTCGTTAAATTTCATCATCATAAAATAATTAGATCAATACATAAACATATATATAAAAATATATATTCTCCTTATATAATTTCTCATACTGAAAACTATGGTTGTAACTTGATATATAAACATTTTGAAAGCAGTGATGTGTAGATATACATATGTTTTTACGTGAACCGTAGAAAATGATGTACAAAATTGATAGGAAAAGATTTAATAAAAGAAATAGATTGAGTATTTTGTTTTTATTTATTTTAGATATATATAACTTTTTCTACCCTAAGCTGTAGGCATCGACTAAACTATTTAACGTCCGAAGAATTTCGATTAATTTTAAGAAGTCAACCAACTTCTTGATACAGAAGCACCCTGCTTCTCCTTCTGCTCGACCTCCAAACCCCAGACTCCGTATAATATTTTTATGTAGTTAATGTGCTTTATTCACCCAGTCTAGTCGATTAAGGATTTACGAGGGAAAATGTCGAACAACAAGTCATAAAAAAAATTGGACACAAAGATCTCTGGCAGCCGGTTGAGTGCATTATACTTAGCCTCATACACTGATCGGTTACAATTTATTAAAAAATAATACATACACATACATACATAACTTCAAGCCGAATCCCTTGCGGGGTAGGCAGAGAGAAAGGAGCGCCATAAGGCATGATTCTTACATACCTCACTCGCTTCGTTGGCTTTCATAACTCTTTTCATGCACGCGCATCGATTTTTGAGGCTCCTAATATCACCTTCCTCCAGAACACGTTCTATTTGGTCCTGAAATGTGTGTTTAGGCTGTCCTCGACTCCTACATCCATCCGCATTTGCATTGTATATCTGCTTAGTCAATCTTGCATCATTCATCCTTTCTACATGTCGGAACCATCGGAGCATGCCCTTTCTTGCTTTTACACCGACACTCTCTTTCAATCCGACTTCCTTCCTTATAGCCTTGTTTTCCACGCGGTGAGCGAGGGTCACTCCGCAGATTTTGCGCAATGCCCTCATTTCGACCGCGTTTATCCTACTTTCATGCACGCTCTGCCATACCCAGCTCTCGCTTCCATAAGTTAGCGTTGGGATCAGTGTGAATTGCTAGCTGGGCTTTTCTGCTAATATCTTCTGCGCCAAGGAATCTGCCCAACGCCCCATTTACTTTATTTCCTAACGCTACTCTTCTTTCTACATCAGCGGTGTACCTTCCATCCCTGCTAAAAGCGCATCCAAGATATACAATTTCATTCACCTGTTCCAGCACTACACATCATCAACCATTATCCTTGCATCCGTTCTGGATTCCTCCCTTTCAAACAACGTAACTTTAGTTTTCATCACATTCAATTGTAAGCCTTTCATCAACGAGCTTTGCAGATCAGACGGCGATTCGGCTAAGAGCACGGCGTCATCTGCGTAAAGCAGGCAGCTCACAACTAGGTCACCCATTCGTATCCCTATATTCGTCGATCTCACTCTCTGGAGACAACTGTCTAGGTACAGGATGAACAGCTGAGCGGACAGCACGCAGCCCTGTCTGACGCCGATATTGACGTCAAACCAGGGCGACAAGCCGCCGTCAACACGCACACATGCCGTGCAGCCCTCATAAGTGGACTGCACGGCGCGCAGCAGTGCGCCGCTCACCCCGTAACCCGGCAGTATGTCCCACAGATCCTTCCGTAACACCCTGTCAAACGCTTTTTCCAGATCCACAAAACCGCAGAAAACCTTCCGGGTAACAGCCAGTTGTTTCTCCACGATATTGCGGAGAGAAAAAATCTGATCCATGCACCCTCTTCCGCTTCTGAAACCACCCTGAGCCCCCCACATCACTCCGTCAGATATCACTCAGAGATACCAGGGCATTCTCCTTTCAATAATCTTCCCATACACTTTCGCTGCTAAGCTGATCAAACTGATGGCTCTGTAACTGGCGCACTGCATACGTGATCCCTTACCTTTATACAAGGGCACGATGACAGCACGCCTCCAGTCCATGGGAACCTTACCCGACCTCCAGCAAAGATTGCTCAAGGTCAGGAAAGCATCCCGGGCACAGGTTCCACCGTGTTTGATCATTTCAGCAGACATCATAACAATTGCAGCTGCCTTACCATTTTTCATATAGTTCGTATCGACCATTCAATCTCTTCCATAGTAATGTCCTCGTCAGATGTTGGCGCAGCGGCGTCAGTCGTAGACTCACTCGCGGCACCCACTTCCGGAACATACTCGTACATTTCCCCAAAATATTCACTCCATCGACCCAATACATCGTTTGGGCTTGCAAGAATTAGCCTTAGACATAATTTTGTCCATTCTCATTCGCAACTAATCTTTCACGCTTCTCTTTTACTAAGGCTTTGGTAACATTCTTGCAGCGGCAGTAGCTCTCATACTTTTTCTCTGTCATACTATCATTCTGAGTCAAACTCGAGACATAATCCAACCATGCTTTTTTCTTACTTTCGACGCTTGATTTTACATCCGCGTCCCACCAGGCATCACCTCTGAGAATCTTATGTCTCTTTGCACAACCACATACTTCTTTTGCACTATCCACTATACTTTCTTTAATTCTTTCCCAGCATTCTTCAACACCTAAGTCAGAAAGACTCGTGTCATTGAGTCTTTTGCTGACTAGGTCTACATACATACTCCGTACACTTTCATCTTCTAATTTCTCACACTTTATCCTTTCAAGCTCTCCGAAATGGGTACGCACTTGCCAGTGCCTCCACCTCTTGAATAGGCCCAAAAAGCGGCTCACCACCAGGTAGTGGTCCGTATCAAGAGTGGGGCCTCTGTAGGCTCTTGTATCACTTAGAGTGTTTCGCAGACGACTGTCTACCAGAATCAGATCAATCTCTTTTGTTCATTCCGTCTCCACGTATACGTGTGAATATCTTTATGACGGAATAATGTGTTAGACACAAGGAGGTTCCGTTCCAAGCACACGTCCAAGATTGGCTTACCAGCATCATTCACTCTCTTGTCACCATTCGGACCAAGGACAGCCTCCAGGCCATCTCTCTTGGTTCCGACCCATCCATTAAGATCACCACACAAAATTATCTTTTCATTTCCTTCAACCAAATCCAGAATATCCCTAACAGTTTCCCAAAACTCCTCGAGTTCATGGGGATCGGCGGAGCTGTCGGAAGCATAAGCTGCTACCAGGAAGACCCGCGTGATCCCCAGTTTTATACGAACCCAAAGGTGTCTTGGGCCTAACAACTCATAGTCTTTCACTCCAGAAGCAAAGCGGGAGGAGAGAACGACCCCCACACCTCCACTGGCACGGACGTCCAGGTCCACTCCAGACCATAGGGCAACCATGCCACCTGGGAGGTCCTCGGCCTCATTCCCCTTCCGCTTCGCTTTCGTCAAAAATAAGGCATCCAGCCATCTCTCATTTATTACATCCATCATCTCATTCATATTTCTTGTCATACTACCACCACGTGCCTATACGGCACTCCCCTCTCCTCGTCCCGCTCGGTTTGGCGCTGCGTGAAGGGTGGCGGCCCCCTTCGCCGCATGTGCATGTACGTGCAGCCGCACCGACGGGGGCTAATCGGTGCCCGTCACTGTCAGGGCACGCCCTAGCGGCCAGCGCGGCTGTATTCGATTCGGTCAAGATTGCGTCCCTCTGGGACGGCAGGGATCGCGACGTGCACGCTCTTGACATGATCCCCAATAGAAAAATAATCTTAGACACAATACACACAGCGCCCTCTAGTTCCGAGCTATGCAACTAAATGCTTGTGTTATGGAAACTAGATAACAGATATTAATACATATACACTTTTCTTTTGTAAAATACATATTTATAATATTTAGAAAAATACCTAGACGCCATACAAACATTCATGCTTGTCATAAATATTTGTACTCGGGGTGGGACTCAAACCCGCCAACCTCGATTCTGCAATCAGTAATTTTACTAATGCACCACGAGGCTCGTCTAAGTGGAATTAATAATAACCTTTATTGTTTAAGTTATTTATAATTTAATACATTTTATGTTTAAAAGTGATTTCTATATTGTAACAAAATAGTCAGGGTTCCAGTGGCCGAGCTCCCCGCTTCTGATTCAAGAGTCGTGGGTTCGATTCCAGACTTACACCAATGATTTCTCTTAATCCTTTACAGAAATTATGTGTGATAAATATCGATGACCGACTACTTTGTGCCCGGTGTATGACAATAGGATCGCCGCCTATTCCATTAGGGACGTAACGCCGCTGCCTACCTTGGAGTGAAAAGAGGCGTGAAGTTACGTTCTTTATTATTGATCATTATCCTGTATTAGCAGCCTGACTCCTCTAATAGCATAAAAATGAAGTACATTGTAAAATTATCAGATAATCTATACCACAAATAAAATTAATTAACAGTATTAATTAATCCAATTGTTTAAATACTGTCTCGTACCAGTAATTACCAACGATACACTGTTTACAGAAATGAAACATCACTAGAAGCGATTTTCTGAAATAAACGTATGTTTTCAGAAATAAATATGATCGATTAAAATTTTTTTATATGGTATAGGAGAGAAAACGAGTAAGAGAGAGCCAAGCAGTTCGCAGCATGAATGGGCCGGCTCGACCGGTGAAATACCACCACCTCTAAGAAGATCGACGTAAAGTGGCTCATGCCGCGTTTCGTTCGGTGAGAGAGGTACCCGGAGGCCCATCCCCCTTCCCCATCCCTTCCTATCCTACTCCTTTAAAGGTTGGCAACGCAACTGTAACATTATATGTGTTGCAGGTGTCCATGGGCGGCGTTGGTCACTTAACATCAGGTGACACGCCTGCTGGTTTGCCCTCCTATCCCATAAAATAAATAAATAAATAAGCGTGTCACCTGATGGCAAGTGACTAGCGCCGCCATGGACACCTGCAACACATATAGTCTTAAAGCTGTGTTGACGACCTTTAGGGATGGGGAAGGGAGGTGGGCCTCCGAGTACCTCTCTCACCGAGCGAAACGCGGCAGGAGCCACTTTAAGTCAATCCTCTGAGAGGTCGTGGTATTTCACCGGTCGAGCCGGCCCATTCATGCAGCGAACTGCTGGGTTCTACCACTATTAAAAATACTAAAAGGCTACACAACGTACATACGGTCGTGAAGGTACATACATACACATAATAATATAGTGAAAAAATCAATACCACCTTACGGTTTATTTTTCATTTCAAATGAACATACTTTTCTACAAATGAGTCTGAAAAAGAGAATTATTTTCGGTTCACTTAGCATTTTACCTTTCACACGACTTATTGTTACATCGAATGTGTATTTCAGAAAATTCGCGAAAGGAAATTTTTGGGTGTACAAAGTAATTGGACGTTGAAATCCTCTCGGTGGTCCAGTGGTTGGGCACCCCGCTTCCGAATCCAGAAGTCGTGGGTTCGAATCTGCGCTCAATGTCTTTTCTCGAAATTATTTTCGGAAGTTATGTGTGATAAATTGTTGAGGCTTAACAGCCGCTTCCTACATCTTCCGATACAAAAAGGCATGAAGTTATGTTATGTTACTCTCATAAAGTGAGTATCAGCAAATGAAATGCTGAAGGATAGATTGTATTTAGCGATAAGGTTCCCTCTTCTACCCTAAATTATAAGAGTAAGAGATTGCTGTAGTAAATCTACCCTTCACCCATTATTGGTTGTGGTATACAAGACAAACAATCATAGAGCCTTATTCGCCTGTCCTCCCTCCATTAAATATTGACATTAAAGCTCAGTCACTCATTCACTCAACACCGAAACCCCAAGCCGGTTATTCTGCACCCTTCGCTGTGATATGAATTGAATTATTTAAATTTATAAATATCAAAACTCGTTCATTCGTTCATTCACTTAAAATCTCTGTTTGTGTTTCATAATTGAATGTACTAAATTTACGTTTAGGTAACGGAAAGGGGGATGAAATGGATGAAAGGGAACATATGACTGAATAAATACATGTTAATACTGATTATGCTCTTATTAAAAGATTGTATGCAAAATAAGGACAGGAGGCTCTAAAATTCCAAAAGGCCTCTAAAATATGTATTCCACAGGGCTAAATAAAATGTCGAAAAAATATTTTTAAAAATAAAATACACAAAACTTTGTTTTTATGGGCCAAGTGGTCAAACCAGCAGGCGTGTCAACAGACGCCGCCCATGGACACCTGAACATAGGTAGAGTTACAATTGCATTGCTGGTCTTTCAGGGAGTAGGATGGGAAAGGAGGAGGAAGAGGTTGGACTTCCGGATACCTCTTTTTCCGAACGAAATGCAACATTTGCCACTTTAAAACGAAATAAAAAAATCTACTAGTGCTTAATAATTTAAGAAAACCCTTAAAGATTTAATAAAAGTGTAACAAATAACCGGCGATCTCATGGTTCTGCTTTAATGAATCATAATTATAGTAGACACGTAGTTAATCTCCCCTGGCTTCAATTATAGCAACCCTTTTGATCCGGGATTCTAATAACTTTTAATTGAAACTGTACAAGGTAGATATTTATTACAACAATATTGTGGTAAAAATATCAGTAATATATAACATAGCTTCACGCTTTTATGAGACTTGGGAACTTATGCCAAATCTCATGATCTCCTCGGAAGAGAGTGAGGGTGTTTTTTATGGGAAATGGTGTCTCACCCGTTGGTAAGCAACTAACGCTGCCCTGTAAGACAGATACTGTTACAGTTGCGTTGACAGCGTTTGAAATGGTATAGGGCAAGGTTCGGAACTGGGTAGGGAATCCGAATACCTCTCTCATCGAGTGAAACGCGGCATGAGCCACTTTACTTCAAAATTCAGACGGGTATTTAGTAAACTGCATAGCTCTACGAATTTTCTTAGATCAAAAGTAAGTATGTATCTCAATTGTTTACTTAGTACTTATTTTCCTGAGTAATTGGCGTATAACATTCATATTTTTACGATTACTTTTAGTTTGGTAGAGATAATTTAAATATAACCTTCTTTGAAATTAAAACCTTATTCGAAGATAAGATTCTGGTGGCAAATATTATTTGGAGATTAATATAAAAAAAAAAAAGAAATTTCTAAAGGCATAGCGAAATTGGAACGATTCAGAAACAAAAAATAAATGTCAGACCCTATTTGTAGAATACAATAAGATGAATATGGTTGTACTCACGAGGTCTATTCACTTAAAGTGAGAATATGAGTGTGGTTATTAAACTAAGTGTATAATTAATTGTGGTCGTTATTTGCCTCATCACGACTGACGTTCACACTAGCAGAGCTCCTGCTCTAAACAATTTTACTTGAGGGTAGAAATTAATTAATGACCCATATACGAGGTTAAAATCTGATACTGTAAAGAGTTTTTGTGGCTTATTATGAAAATATATATAATATGAAATTCATTGTAAGTATTTTTTATTGACTAGCACTGAAAAAGCTTGAAAAGTAAATATTGATACATAACTTTTTTACTTATCCTAATGACGATATCTAGAGTGGTGATGGTATGAAGAGATAAGTGCTCTGAATCATCCTCTACACATTTAAAAGAGGTGGTTTAGTCAACTCGATGACCTGGAGTTTAAGTATTCTAGCTTTTGAATTAAAAGTATTGGGTGATGATTTAGTGGAAATCTGTTTGGAACTTATTATGTGATAAAAATCAATAAAGATCCATTTAGGAGCAAAGAAAAACTAATACTAAATGGTAATCGACTACCGTCGACTACACGTCGAAACACAAATACGCATTGCCATCCTTAAAGATTGGATGGTTTTTAAGTCTAGTTTTTTCCGTTAGCACAGATTTTTAAAACCTAAAGTCATACGCGATAAAACATCAATAAATACAAAAGTTGCAAGTTAAATTCAAGTTGTATCTTTTAATATAAATCTCCCCACAGCCAGTTACGCTGTCCAAGTCCGGCTCTAGCGCCACTGAATAATTCATTTTGTTACTAACTATAGTTGCTATTCATTCTTTTGTTCTCGCCTACTTCAATACCTCTACACTGAAGAGTGGTTTTTGTTTTTTAGCGATGACTGCTCATTGCTTTTGTTTCGAGTGTTAATGCTGAGATAGCTGATGGGGACCGATTGACATACATTTTGCATGCGTTTAACAAATGAATTTTATTTACATATATGAACTAATATATATCAGATTTTCGACCACTTTACCGGTAATGGCCTACGGTGCCGAAATGTGGATACTCACGGTAGCGCTAGTCCAAAATTTAAAGTCGCTCAGCGAGCTATGCTCGGGGTATGTCTGAAAGATAAAATCAGGAATGAGTATATCCGCCAGAGAACTGGGGTAACCGATATAGCTCGTGGAATAAGCTTGCTGAAGTGGCAATGGGCTGGTCATATCTGCCGAAGGATCGATGGTAGATGGAGTAAGAAGGTCATAGAGTGAAGACCGCGTCTTAGTCAACGTAGCGTAGGACGCCCACCAGCCAGATGGCCAAACGATCTGAAAAAGGCTGCTGGAAAAGACTGGATGCGGAAGGCAGAGAATTGGATGTTGTGGTGCACATTGGGAGAGGCCTATGTCCAGCAGTGGACTGCAATAGGCCGATGATGATGATGATATGAACTAACTAAATCAAGCTAAACCTTCGTCTTATAGCCACATTATACAGCGTGTCCCACATTGGGTATATCAAGCCGCGAGGGCTGTATACAGGATGGAATTGCCTATCGGATGGCTATATTTAAAATGCGATAAGTCGAAATTTTAGATCTGAAAAACAATTAATAATTCCTACTGAGTCCGCAAATAATAATATTTGACATGGTCACCCTACTATAAAGACTTTCATTGATATCACATACACACATACACAAGAAATCGTTACATATGGTACGATTTCTTGTGTACCTACAACACGGATATAAAAATTTAGACCTTATTCTGTAGTAGTAGAGCCGATATTGCTAAGTTATGGTGAGATATAAAATAAAAATTTTGTATTTCATTCTGAATAAATAAAATTCATTCATAGTTTAATACATATCTAACCAGATTTTTCGTTTAAGATTTATGGTGAACACTTACCATTTCTCAGTGTGACTACAAAAAAGGTTCAATGTGCTGTCCTCCTCTCGTAACACATAGGTTTACACGCCGCGATACAGATTGTGTGGCACGGCTCAGATACTCCGGTGTTAGAGTACCACAAGCTTCCACAATTTTTTGGCGCATATCATTCACAGTTTCACACTGCGTAGCATACACCACACTTTTCAAATATCCCCACAAAAAAAAGTCCATTGGCGTTAAATGGGCGACCGTGGTGGCCATGGAACAGTTCCAGAACGTCCAATCCACGCATGAAAGCGATCGTCCAGATATCCGCGTACAAAACGAGTGTAATGCGCTGGCGCGCCGTCTTGCTGGAAAATCATGTCGCGGTAAACTAACAAGGAAGGCCTTCAAGTTCTTCCTCCAAGGTGGTCCTCAACATTTCCAAGTAGATTTCACCGTTCAACCGGTCCGGCAAAAATACAGGGCCTATCAATTTGTCACCGATGATACCGGCCCACACATTAATTTTCCACCTGTGCTGAAAATGGCTTTGACGAAAAGCATGTGGATTTTCATGGGATCAGTAGTGCTCGTTGTGGCTATTGGATAGTCCAAAACGAGTAAAGGTAGCCTCATCAGACCATAGAACCCGAGACGCAAACATATGGTCAGCAGTAACCTGACTACGATACCACACACAGAATCGCAGTCTTAATAAAAAATCTGCTTCTGTCAGCTGTTGTGTGCGCTGGTAATGGTAAGGATGCTGACTATCTTTTTTTAAAGTTCTCCATACTTTCATTCTAGACACACCTAATACGACAGAGGCTTTTCTAGTACTTCTAGTTGGATCTTCAGCAAAGTGATCCAAAATATTCTGTTCTACACGAGCATCCGCACGGTCACACGATCGTCCTTCAGAGTTTGGACTGTGGAAAGAACCGTTTGAGTGCAAACGGTTGATCAGCCTCCTGAAGCATGCATAAGAAGGAAGTCTTCGCTGATTCTCCAGCTCTCTTCCATCAATGTTACGTTGTCGATAAAGTTCGCGCGCTGCAGTAAGGATTCCCTCCGATGCACCCACACACATAATCATATCATAGTACTCTGCATTTGAATACTCCGCCATTATAAAATTACGAAATAACGAAAGCACTTTCACTAACTTGACACCGATGGATGACACTGACCGATAGAACAAGCGAACAATAATGAAGAGCGTAAAAAAAAATAATCACTAACGAACATTAGTAAGGATGTGAAAAAATAATTGATTATTGAAATATTCGATTAAAAATCAACTTCTAAAAGTAAAAAAATCTATTAAATTTAGTAATTATTTTTATATGACTATACGATTAATAACCGATTATTTTATTAATCATTCAATTACATATTACCGACTTTTTTTCATCTGCAACGCCCCGATATTAAGTTTGGTCTTCTGGCCCGGAACGAAAACTGCTAAAGAATACTTTTTCCATAATGTTATTTATTTGTTAACGCCATCAATGACCGCATTCCTTCTATACCTTTGAAACAGTTTAGTTATTTATTTATTCAAATATTCACTAGATGGAGTCGATGAATAATACAATTTTATAAGCCGACATTTGGTTGATATGTTCTCTTTTATTGTATATTTCCAAATTACTAAATATTACATGGATACTCACTCGCTTCGTTAACTTTCATAACTCTTTTCAAGCACGCGCGTCGGTTTTTGAGGCTCCTAACATCACCTTCCTCCAGAACACGTTCTATTTGGTCATGTAATGTGTGTCTTGGCCGTCCTCGACTCCTACATCCATCCGCTTTTGCATTGTATATCTGGTCAATCGTGTTAAATGATCGGTCAGTCTTGCATCATCCATCCTTTCTACATGTCCGAACCATCGAACCAACCATGCCCTTTCTTACTTTTACACCGACACTCTCTTTCAAACCAACTTCCTTCCTTACAACCTTGTTTCCTACGCGGTCAGCGAGAGTCACTCCGCAGATTTTGCGCAGTGCCCTCATTTCTACCGCGTTTATTCTACTTTCATGCACACTCTGCCATACCCAGCTCTCGTTTCCATAAGTTAGCGTTGGGATCAGGACTGCATTGTGGATTGCTAGCTGGGCTTTTCTGCTGACGTTTTTTGCGCCCAGGAATCTGGCCAACGCTCCATTTACGCTATTTCCTATCGCCACTCGTTTTTCTACATCCGTGGTGTACCTTCCATCCCTGCTAAAAGCGCATCCAAGATATACAATTTCATTCACCTGTTCCAGCACTACATCATCAATCATTATCCTTGCATCTGTTCTGGATTCTTCCCTTTCAAACACCATAACTTTCGTTTTCGTCGCATTCAACTGCAAGCCTTTAATCATGCAATCATCTTTCATAGTAGTGACTAGTGTTTGCAGGTCCGACGGCAATTCGGCCAGAAGCACGGCGTCATCTGCGTAAAGCAGGCAGCTCACAACTAGGTCACCCATTCGCATCACTACATCCATCGATCTCACTCTCTGGAGACAACTGTCCAGGTATAGGATGAACAGTCGAGCGGACAGCACGCAACCCTGTCTGACGCCGATATTGACGTCAAACCAGGGGGACAAGCCGCCGTCAACACGCACACACGCTGTGCAGTCCTCATAAGTGGACTGCACAGCGCGCAGCAGTGCTCCGCTCACCCCGTAGCCCGGGAGTATATCCCACAGATCCTTTCGTAACACTCTGACAAACGCTTTTTCCAGATACACAAAACCGCAGGAAACCTTCCGGTTAACAGCCAGTTGTTTCTCCACGATGTCGCGGAGAGAAAAAATCTCGTGTGATCCCCAGTTTTATTCGAACCCAAAGATGTCTTGGGCCTACCAACTCATAATCTTTCACTCCGGAAGCAAAGTGGGAGGAGAGAATGACTCCAACACCCCCACTAGCACGGACGTCCTGGTCCACTCCGGACCATAGGGCTACCATGCCACCGGGGAGGTCCTCGGTCTCACTCCCCCTTCGCTTTGTCTCCGTCAAACATAAGGCATCCAAGCATCTCTCATTTATTACATCCATCATCTCATTCATCTTTCTGATCATACTACCTCTAACATTCCACGTGCCTATACGGCACTCCCCTCTCCTCGTCCCACCAGGATTGGCGGTGCGTGAAGAGTGGCGCTAATCGGCACCAACGGGGGCTAATCGGTGCCTGTCGCTTCCGGGGCACGCCGGAGCAGCCCGTCCGGCTCAGTTTGCTTCGGTCAAGTTTGCGTCCCACTGGGACGGCAGGGGTCGCGACGTGCACGCTCTTGATAAGACCCCCTAAAACTAATTGTACATATTGCCCAAAAATTTAAAAATGCATTAATTTAAATAAATCGATTATTTTCTTAAATAAATACGGTTATTAATTAATCGATTTTTTCATTGTAATAAATTAATCGTTTAATCAAAAATCGTTTTCTTATGTTTAATGTCACATTCCTAAATACTAGTGTCTCTGCCATTTTTAATTTCTTAGGGTACCGTTATACCAAAATACGGAACCTTTATACGATAACTTATTTTTTTATAATAACTTTAAAAATACTAGTCTCTGTACTACAGAGTCTACTAGATATTTTAATTTCACTCAAAGCTCATCCAAAGCAAATTGGAATAGTATTTTAGAAAATCTCTAAATTTTAAGTAATAATACACACAATACCGAATACCGGATTTAACATAACTTCACGCCTTACCCGAAGGTGTAGGCAGCGGCCGTTAAGCCCCGTCTCGCCCTTATGTTTACGTCCCAAATGGAATAGGTGGCGAACCTATTGCCATACCGGGCACAAAGTTTTCAGACATCGATATTTATCACACTTAACTTCCGCAAACGATTTTAAAAAGTCATTGGTGTGAGCCAGTGTCAGGATTCGAACCCGGACCTCTGGATCAGAAGCCTTGAAGCTCTCCCATTGGACCACCGAGACTCCTAGGATTTACCTACGTAATACTTTTTAAGCTTTCACGTGTTATGCAACATAATGATAATAATAATATACTTTATTAATTTGCGTTGGTACATTAAAATTATACGGACCCATAATAAATAATACATATTAATATTTCAAAATATTTCACTGTAAATTTAGAAATGCTGACAAATTCTTTTTATAAATGCCGCCTGATGAGTTCAAGGTTATCTTGTGCGAGCCGAAAGGCAGGCGGCAATTTTCAAAGGAAGTTTCGGGCGCGTGTAACAGGTCACAGCACGTGTAAGAGGTGCACACATATACACAGCACATATACACATGACCTACAAATGAATCATTAAGTAGGGTTCACAGTTTTTTGTGTAACTTCACGCCTCAAATACATGAGAGTGTAGGCAGCGAATACTATTTACTGATTATGTTTCATGGTAATCTTATATGATTTCTTATTGCGAACCGAATACAGATAGCTTTTTTGTGTAACTTCACGCCTCAAATACATGAGAGTGTAAGCAGTGAAAACTATTTACTGATTATGTTTCATGGTAATTCCATGTGGTTTCTTAAACAGATCAGAATGTAGTCAGCTTAATATTTTTTTGTAACTTCACGCCCCAAATACATGCGGGTGTAGGCAGCGAAAATTACTTATTGATTATGTTTCATGGTAATTTTATATGATTTCTTATTGCGAACCGAATACAGATAGCTTTTTTTGTGTAACTTCACGCCTCAAATACATGAGAGTGTAAGCAGTGAAAACTATTTACTGATTATGTTTCATGGTAATTCCATGTGGTTTCTTAAACAGATCAGAATGTAGTCAGCTTAATATTTTTTTGTAACTTCACGCCCCAAATACATGCGGGTGTAGGCAGCGAAAATTACTTATTGATTATGTTTCATGGTAATTTTATATGATTTCTTATTGCGAACCGAATACAGATAGCTTTTTTTGTGTAACTTCACGCCTCAAATACATGAGAGTGTAGACAGGGAAAACTATTTACTGATTATGTTTCATGGTAATTCCATATGATTTCTTAAACAGATCAGAATGTAGTCAGCTTAAATTTTTTTGTAACTTCACGCCCCAAATACATGCGGGTGTAGGCAGAGAAAATTACTTATTGATTATGTTTCATAGTAATTTTATAAGATTTCTTAATGCGAACCGAATACAGAGCTTTTTTTGTGTAACTTCACGCCTCAAATACATGAGAGTGTAGACAGGGAAAACTATTTACTGATTATGTTTCATGGTAATTCCATGTGGTTTCTTAAAGAATGATTAGAAAGAAGATCAGAATGTAGTCAGCTTAAATTTTTTTTGTAACTTCACATAATTATTAAAAATTAGAGATGACAACCCTATTGATGATCGAAATGGAAAAATGAATGAAATACTTTAGGCGAGTAGTCACAATGAACTCAGTTGTCGTAGGTCATAAGTAGGGTGATCATGGTTCATATTTCTGCGGGATAATTTTTGTAAAAAAAGTAAAAAAAAAATTTTTTTGCCTTTTTTACTTTCTATAGGATATCTAGATTTCAAAGCATGACTAGATTCTAGATATAAGTGGTTAGAATAGGGTCTGTGAAGCACCCTGTATATGTTTGCCACGGAAAAGGTCAGTAATCTGAAACTGATGGTGATGACATATTGCCATCTAGTCGGTGCATGAATGGACCGGTATGATGGGTGAAATATCCGGACTTCTCAGAAAATCGACGCAATGTGGCTCGCGCAAAGTAACGTTTTATTGGCTAATATAACAATTTTATATAATGTTTTTGATTTCATTCTTTTTTCTGAGGCCGATTAATAACATCAGTATGACGTTAAATGACAGAAAACAATTGCGGAAAAACGTATTTATTAAAATTTTAACATTAAAATAGCTTTGGAATGGAAAGTAATTCAGACATTTATAATGCAGCAATTTTCATTAAGGGACCAAATGGAGTACCGTTATTGCTACGTTAAAGCCCATCAATATATATGAGGGTGTTGTGGTCAATAGTGACCAGGACGCGAGCCTTAGATTATATTCAACTGCTCTGAATTATTCATCAGGGCTTTCACTGTCACTAGCCTGGCTGTCACTAACTTATGATTATTACTAACAGCATCTGGGTACGTGTGTACTTAAAAACTTGTAAAAAAATTAATACCATTTGGGCAGATGTCTGGGCGCTAAGAACTAGGCAGTAAAGCTCAGCTCGCTGTACGCAATGTGGTGCTGATACTAATATAGTAATTAATGTTTGAATGAACACATTTAAATGACAGTAGGAATTGTTGACTAGATATTTTGTATATAAGTTTAGAAAAAAATATAAATTAACTTATTTATCTGAATGAAGTTAACCTTCATGAATCCTATAAATTTTATCTACCATTTCTCAAGTCATTGTTCTATAAATTTGACTTACTATTACGTGTGTTATATTTAAATATGTTTAGTAGAAACAACGGTTTCAGACAGCCCATATCACTGTCAATTATAATAACGATCCAATAATTGGTCTATTGTTATTTGTATTGGTAAAATTAATTAACTAAATTTTGCAAATGTAAAAGCCTCCTTTCACCTTATTGAACGCTTAAAAGAAGAGTCGTATCGATTTTAACTTATCCTTTTCCAACTCTCAACTCGAGTGTTGGTTTCCGCGCAAGTTACTAAGAGTATCAATTAAGTATACATAAAATAACGATTGTAATTTATTGCTAAAGCGATGTTTTATGTAAAGTATTTTTGACAGAAATTGGCTGGGAGAAGTGTTCTTTGAAATTAATGGATTAAGCTTAAATTAAATATGTGAAATTTATAAATGTTAAATTCATATAAAAGTAAACATAAATTTGTTTGTAGGTTATATAATCAAAATTAAAGAAAAATACTTAAAATAAAGTGACCAAAAAATTAGTTTGTGTTGCGTAGTATTTTTCGATTTTTTTAAATGGCTTAAATAAAAATGGATATGTACACGAAATATGTTCGATAAAGAACATGCTCCACGCATTTGTTTATGGGTTCTGATGTCAAACAGAAACAATGGCTGGTCTGTCAATTAACGGAGTAGATACAAAAGTATTGATTAAAACAACTTTTAGGATTGTATCGCGTTTATTTATTATTTATTTATATTTATTTCCCGACGTTTCGAACTCTTTACAGAGATCATTTTCACGAGTACGAACAAAAAGATGGTAGTTGTTCAAAAGATGGTAGATGGTAGTTGGCTTTTGAACACAACACACACACAATACAATCCTAAAAGTTGTTTTAATCAATGAGTGAGATTCGCGAAAGTCTTAGAAACAAATATAGATACAAAAGTATGTTTTTAATATACAAGCTGTTATATTTAACAATAATAACTTAATCTATAGGTACTATGTATACTACTATAACCTTACAGACTTTATATCTATATATATATAAGAGATTTCCACCTATATATTGACTCATCACGATATCTCTGGAACCATAAGGCGTAGCGACTTGAAATTTGGTAGGATTATTCCTTTCGCCGAGTAGAGGTCAGCTAAGAACGGATTTTACGAAATTCCACCCACAAGGGGGGTTGCGGGGGTGTTAACAATGGAAAATTCCCATTTTTAACCTATAGCTGCTATCGAGTTCAAATTTGTCGAAGATATTGCAGTATTAACATGGCGGGGCAGCAGTTATTACTTTTGATGTGAAACAGAGTTCGCCGGGTCAGCTAGTATATTATAAAGTTTGTAAGGTTGTAAAAGGTGATCACCGAATCTAATGATCCGATTTCTTTTACGTGTTTCACGGGAAAAGGTGGTAGAAGGTAATTTTAATTATACTCCAATTTACCATATTAAAAGTCGAAATTTGGAACGCCTCTGTCTTATTCATATTTATCACACATAAATTTTGGAAAGAATTCTGTCATTGGCGTATATCTAAATTCGAATTCGCAACTTCTAAAAAGTCCAAGCGCAACTACTAGGTCGTGTAGACTAGGAGGACTTACAACAAGAGTTAAGAAAATAAATAACCAATTTTAGTGAGGGACTACTAACCTACCGACTTCAATATATTACGTTTTTATTACGCAGAAGTAATTTAGTTTACGACCTTGCTCCGACTAAACTAAACGTTATGATATTTATAAGAAAAAATAAACAAACCTACTGAAGAAATAAAATAACATTCACTAAACACCTATTTTAGCTGCCTTCATATTTATTTCCGCCCTCTTATTTCTTTCTTACTTATTTATCAGAGATCCGATATCGAGATATAAAAAGCCATTTCCATCAGTTCGTCAAGTCTGTGCGTGTGTGAATCGATATTATATTCGATTTCAATATTCGTGTGTGCAATCAAATATAGATACGAATCATTGTTAAAGTGGTTGATGGATCATCATCATCATTAGCCTATTGCAGTCCACTGCTGGACACTCTCCCAATTTGCGCCACAACATCCGATTCTCTGCCTTCCGCATCCAGTCTTAATAGACATTATAAAATTAATAGTTATGAATAGTTGCAATCTATTTTAATTAAAAAAAATAATTTCTAATCCATACATTTTGAAAGTAATGAATTGTAAGCAAGTCGGTTTTTTTAATAATTAGAAGGTGTCAACGGGTTAGTTTTGATCTCTAATTAATACAATAATATGATGTTGTAAAGAAAAAATGATAATTTTCGAGATTTAAGATAAGATAATTCTTTATTTGTACTCCATAACAAAACAAAAGAACATACATTAATCATAAATTAATACACAAGTGCAAATGGCGGCCTTATCGCTAAAAGCAATTTCTTCCAGGCAACCTTTATTTAGCACTTTAATTGCAAACGCTAGCTGAACCCTAAGTGATAGATCAAAACAATGCTCTACATTATTAAACACCTTCTGAAGGTCTACAAAAAAGTCCGCGAGGGCATATGTATATCTCTTAGGGATAACCCACAGTGACCATTTTTATTTTTTTACTTTTTACGAGAAATAATGGCTTATTTACGAAGCGATTTTAAACATCACAGTATTAATTTTCATCCAATTAAGTGTCTTAAATAGATTGTGCATATAATATAGCTGATCCTGGCCCTTTAGCCCTTACATCCGCAGTTTAAGTAAGCTCATTGATTTATTGATCTAACGTCTTAGGAATCATCACAATCATTTGAAAATATCATGTTGTATTTAATTGTCAGCGTACTGTACAGTTTATATAAATTATGGGTATGTTATTATGTTACTACTGTTTGATTTTCATTTTAATTCTATGTTGAAAGTAGGTATTTCATGAGTAGGATAAAAGGTACTAATATGTCTTGCTCAAAATAGAAAAGTCCTTTAAGGTTTCTTTTCTTTTTATGATAATATACTTTCTTATTATAGTATTGTGTTCAAGCATGGAAGTAAATTGTCATGGCTCCATGAGAATTCACAATTGGCTTACCTCCAAAAAACCCTTTTCTAAAATAAATTGATAAGACAACATCCGTAGATTTCTAAGTAAACCTCTCTCAGTTTTAAAATAAATTGACAGCTTCCGTAATTATACAACTGTCCGCCATTTAGATGGAGATTTTGCATTAGTAATGTTTGACTGTTGAAACTTTTACGAAATAAAGAAATATTCCTCGTTATCATTTGAGAATCTTAAAAACAAGTAAACAGTGTAGTGGAATAAATCACTCGAGGCAATTCCATCCATGTTTTCTTGATCCACGGACGCGATTTCCTCAAGTGCACGTGTTAATAAATGATTTCGTTTAAAATTTTATACTAAATTTAATTTCTAATATTTATTGACTATTTTTAAATGTCTGTGAAAATAAAGCCATTTTGATTTGATTTGATCACAAAGATTAACTGGCTTTTAAATCTAGGCTAGATATCTGTATTAATCCAATGTAACTTCTTAGTTTATAGATGATCCAATATGAAGTTCTGTTCCAATAATCGAATTATGGAGCTGGGACATCCGCCACAACTTCCAAGCTCACTTTCATTGCGAAGTTCTGTTGAATTTAATCTAACACCTGTAACTGTTGATTTATACCTTTTAAAAATCTTTATTTATAACGACTTTATTTATAAATATTTTGTAGAAGATCGAGATTTTAAGAATAATACGTACAATATGCTTGTTTTCACTGAGAATGAATTGGATAGATTAGAGTTTTGATTAAGATATCAAAGACTTTTGATTAAAATATCATTTCATTAAATATTTGATCGACGGAGCAGGGTGCTTACTTACACCTTCAAGTGTTAAAGAGATTAAGTAAAAAATAATAATATTTAAATATTAGTATCAATTTCATTTTAACAATGTTTAGCTGCTAAAGAATACAATTTTATGAATCGAGAAATAATTCACGCTGATAAAATCTCTGCAAGAGATGAGAGAATTGAGAACAGTATTCTGTGCCAATCCCCTGAGAAACGTTGTCTTTATCTGTAGGTACATAAAATAGTATTTTCTTTTTATGAAAGAGATATGTATTGCATAATCGCTTCCGATAAAACAATATTTACCTTCTTGTGAATGATAAAGTAATTATTATTGTCTCGCATAATATTGCATTATTTATTTTTATTTTATATAAATTCTATAACATACATTTATATTGCAACATATTATTCACCATTGGTTGTCTCGGCGGCCCAGTGGCCGAGCTTCCTGCTTCTGATTTCGAAGTCATGGGATAGGGCTCACACCAAATTTTCGGAATTCTTTTTGAAAGTTCTGTGTAATTAATAACAATGATTGTCAACTTTGTGTCCGGTGTATGACAATAAATTTCGGCACGTGTAGACTTCACAACCCCTGCCTACACCTTCGGGTAGAAAAAGTCGTGAATTAAGTTATTTTTCTGGTATAGGGGTACAAACGAGCAGGCGTGTTACCCGATGGCAAGCAACAAACGCTGCCTAAACCTGAATAGAGATAGTGTTGCAGTTGCGTTGCGGGCTCTTCGACATCCCATTGAAAGAATAGGATGTGGAAGGGGTAGGGAATGAGATGGCAAGGCTGGAGGGCAAGGAGTTTTTTCGCCGCATACCTCTTTCACGGGGAAAAACGCAGCATGAGACACTTTACGTCGATATTCTGAGAGGTCGTGGTATTTGTTATAGATATTTCATGTTTTTTAATTTTTTTGCAACATGCTAACAGCTATTATAAGAGAATCTTGTTTCATTCCAAACTAGATGGACTAGGTTTCAGCTGATATAACTAGACTTAATATATCAATGACGTCCTATGGAGCATGAATAGAACGAGTGTCAGCAGATGGAATAGCCACAGAAATGCTAGAATGACAAAATATACATATAGCTTTAGAAATTAATTTCGAAAAGTCATTGGTGTGAGCCAGGATTCAAAGCGTGCGTGCTCGACCACTGGACCGCTGAGACCTCTTGGAATACTACTTGGTCTACTTGAGACACTCATGTATTTTTTATAAATTGTTTTAGCAATGTTCATACCTTTACTATCAAATAAAAGAGATAGCACGCTCTGTAACAGTGCAGTTAGGTGCAATTCCTTCTGCGATTGTTAATATCAGGATGGGCCACGTTCGTTCTCACAGATGAATTAGAGCGACTGTGAATACAAGGGTATCTTGGAACATGTCACGTAGTTGGTGCATACGCGCCTCGACAGTTCCGTGATTGGAATCTTTATCCATTTTTAATGGAGCTTCAACATAGCTATATTGACAATCCTGATCTAAGGTCATACCAGTTATATGGACACCCAAAAAGTAGCAACAAATTTGATGATTGTTTTTTTGATGATAGATAGATAGATAATTCTTTAATTACACCTTATAAATTACAAAAAAACAAAACATACAATAATGACAAGAATATATAAGTAGAAGATTAAGGTATAAATGGCGGCCTTATCGCTAAAAGCAATCTCTTCCAGGCAACCTTTGGAAGTACAATGTTGCATAAAAGAAACGGGTAATTTCGGTGTTATTTTCTTATATATAAAATTCTCGTGTCACAATTCTCGTTCACATACTCCTCCGAAACGGCTTGACCGATTCTCATGAAATTTTGTGAGCATATCGGGTAAGTCTGAGAATAGGACAACATCTATTTTTCATCCCCCTAAATTACAAGGGTAGCCCATCCCTCAATATTTTTTTTTAATTTTTTTGATATATTTCTGTTTCTTATTTTTTTTATAAAACGGAATACAAAAATACATACAACCCTAAATTTTCAACCCCTTACGATCAACCCCTAATTTTTAAATAATATTTTTCGGCAAGACAACGTTTGCCGGGTCAGCTAGTAAATATACTTATATATAAATATACATTTATAGATATTAGCAATTAAATATGTTATAAAAATATGAATAAAATAAATAATATAATATATAATACAAATGATAAATAATATTTCAACACGTAATACAGTAATAGTAAATACAGAAAATAATGCAGACTTACTCACACAAAACGACAGAAATCCACTAATACATGACAAGTATATAATAAAAACCATGACAAAATTGTAGGTAATACTGTAACGTGTCGTAGTGATGCGTTAGAGGAGTTTTAACAACTTAGTCTTAAAGAAGTACGAGAGAGTTGGGTATAGCAGCGTGTGCATGAAAGTAAGATAAACGCGGAAACTGAAACCGACAAACTGCGGTTCGGTCAACGTACGCTCAATCTACGGTTCGGACATTCGGACATCTGAAAAGAATTCGTGATACAAAATTGACTGCAGATAAAAGTAGATGGATTTAGGAGTCAAAAATGGCCTCAACATACATTCCATGACCAAATAGAACGGGAGGGGTAATGAAGGCCTAAGGGAGGTTTTTTTTGGGATATGAGGGCAAACAAGCAAGTCGGTTGGTAAGCAACTACTCACCACCCATGAACACCGAGGTGCGTTGCCGTTCTTTAAGTGAGTATAAGGGGAAAGGTAGGTGAAAAGGGCTCGGGGCCCCGGATACCTCTCACCGGACAAAACGCGGCACGAGCCACTTCACGTCGATATTCCTAGAGGTCGTGGTATTTCACCGGTGGAGCCGGCCGGCATTCATGTAACGAACTGCAAGTCTCTACCACTCTAAAAAGGTGATGTTAAGAGCCTTTAAATACTGACGAGTGTGTATGACAAAGCGTGCCTTATGGCTCTCTGTTCTTTCTGCCTTCCCCGCAAGGGAGTTGGCGTAAAGTTATTCATGTACTACTTAGAGATATCAAAATATCGGCCGTGGCTTATGTGAAATATAAGATATATAAGGGTCGTACCATACATTAATAGACACAATATACGACAGACTATGTTATAGTTTATTTGTCTGTTTAAGTCTGATTGTTACTACAATGTTATTCACAGATTTTGGTCTATATTGAATTTCTCCAAGTCACTAATTCCAATTCTATTTCTCAATTCTGTCTATGAATTTTGGATGACTTTAATAGTGGTCACGAATGCCTAATGGTTTATCACGGAGCCTTTGTAAAGTAAGTTCTGGATTCAGAACAAACTACATAAATTATAAATGCCTTAATAAAATTCTTCATTGAGACACTATAATTGTGTGGTGTATTACAAAAATAATAATATTAAAATATATCTCGGGAAACATAATATTCTATATTAATATTTGATTGAATTAATATATAATTAATAACGTAATTTTGTTAATGTAGGGTAGGGAAAATCTCGGGTATAATAATCTGGCGACCGTTGTTACGAGGAGTAGAAAATCTGACAGCACCTTAAGCTCTGGATTAAAGGTATTGTCACAAATTGCGTAGCTGCAGTTCACAGGGAGATTGTCAAATTAAGGTAGTATTATATTTTCTGTGAAATAATATCCCTTTGAAATTATAATAGAACATTCCTGTGTTAATATTATTATTTTTGCCCAAATGCACTAGTTGGATGGTAATGTTTTTCAAATGTAGGTATCTATGTTCACGAACTGTTGCCAAAATGCTGTATTATCCTTTAACATATACTATTTATTATGGGGTATAGGATTATACTTCTTTATTAGGCATTACTATAATGGAATATGCTGGTTCTTGTGAATAATTAGGCGGCAGTGTTTATTTTTCAGTAATCAATATTTATTACAATCTCTCAACAAACAATTGGTGTCAAATTATGAACTTTAGTGATAATAAAACTATGAAAATTAATAACAAGTATGATGTATTATTTTCGGTAATCTCAACTTTTAAGTTTTTACTATTCTGGTTTAGTAATGCTTCAAAAGTAATACAATTACTGCACATGCTTTGTCTTTTTCTGTGTACAAGAGGACAGTGCTGCTCACCCTCGTAATATAAATCTTGACTCACCACCGTATGGCAACCTTGAGAGGTATTTAGAGTACGTTCAGAAGTCTGATATAGTAAAGGAAGGCTTCTTGTGTCTCTTAATGTTATTTTTGGAAAGAATATAATACAGGACATATAAAGATATATCTAGACTGTAATATATTACAATAAATCAAAATTAACTTTTTTTATCGGATTTCTCCCTCTGATAAACGAGTAAGTGGGTCACCATCACTGCATATGGATACTTGCAACACAAAAGATTGTGTTACGTTGCCTGCCTTTGGTGGAATGGGATAGGAAGGGAGAGGGAAAGGAGAGGTTCCAGATAGCTCTTTTACTGAACTAAATGTAGTGTGAGCTATGTTACATCAATATGCTGAAAGGTTGTGGTGTTGCACCGGTCGAGCCAGCCTGTTAATGCAGCAAACTACTTCGCTCCACTGTAAAAGGAAGGTGAAAAAAAGTCGATAAAATATAAAAGAATTATAAAAGAATTAATAACACTTGGCAGTGGCTTCACATTAAGTCCGCCTATTGCCCGCTGTGCACGAAACTTTTGCCAATTAACGTTTACGACGTTGTATCAAAGAGCGATTCGTATCGCATCCTAACCGGTCTGGAGAATTTGGGTGGTATAATGGAACGAGAATGGCAATTGTTCTATTTTTAATTATAAAATTAAGGTTAATTTTCTTGAAACGTCATGTTCTTTTCTACTCGAAGGTTAGGAAGGCAGGTTGTTACATCTGGACTCGTCGACTTTTTACCTCAAATGGAATAGGCGGTGAAAACGGTGGTATCTTCATTAGGTACAATTTTACCAAATAGAAGCATTAGCTTATCTCCAACATATCCAAGGTACAGATATTATTAGTGATACCACTCTAAGACACTCCATAATTCACATCAGTCATTCACAGTGTGGCCAACATAACAAGGTTATCTCTAGCTTCGTTGTGTTGGCTACACTGTGATCGACTCCGAATATAAGTTTAAAATACCGAATCACACTGTAAAAGTTAGTATGATAAACCGTAATATCACAACAAAGGAGGTCGTAATACAGTTAAAAAAGGTAAAATTTAGGGACTTATTCCTTATTCCACGGCCAGTGTAATATCAGTTATTTCAGCAAGAATGGATACTATACCTTAACAAAGGCCCCCTTGTGGATTTGTACTAAACTGGTAGGCGCTTACAAAAAGTTTAGATAGTTGATTTTGAACAATGCTTTCAATAAATTTAGAAAGAATCGGAGTATTGAGATGGATACGAATTAAGATAAAAAGGACGGAATCTTTTAGATAAGGGTACGACGTGAGCCTCTGAGATGAGGGAAAGATGTCTGAGTGTAGGTAGTGATTGATGGTGTGAACAATGACAGGGAATATGAAGGTGAAGGATATTATAGTCTACTTTAGTGGTGAGGGACAGGAATGATTGAAATTATGAATCTTTAGTTTTCGTTTATAGTAGTTTGTAAAAAACGTCACACCAGCGACTGTTGATGATATAAATTAAAACATAAAATAATAAAGACGAAAGGTTTGCTTGTTTATAACCGATAAACTCTAAAAATAACAAACAATTTTTTTTTCTAAATTATCACAGTTATTTTCTAAGTTATTTATACTTACACAAAACTAAAAAACCTAGAATATATCTCGATGGTTGTATTACATACCATGAAGAAGGCACTTTTTTGCTTTTCATGTGGGCGAAGTTCCAGAAATTTATAAAAAGAAATGCATAAACGTTGTTCATACTGCAAATAAAATATAATATCTAACAAATGCGTTAACTAGCTGCTCGATTGACAACTCCGAGTCTATTGAATATTCTGAGGGAATTAAAAATTTCATATTTCTTGTCTCTCTGAAATATGGCAAAGATTTTCTTTGTCTTTACTGCAATAGACTCATACATAATTTAAAGCGAGTGTTTTTCTTATTTAATGAGAATATATAAAATGTTTCATTTCTAAAGTGGATAATGAACAACATGAAAATTGAAGGTGAAGACAGCGAAAGATAATGTTTAATCGGCCATAATTGTAGAGAGATTTGTGTTTTTTAGTTCAAGGTTAAGAAGAAAATTACCCTGGTTTGACAATGGTTGTAGGTTAGATTACATCAGTAAGCTTACACAGTTTGGTGTACTAAAACTGAGCTAAAAGATAAGTTATTTTTGTTAGGGTGGAAATTTCGTTAGCTGTTCTCTATAACACGTTTATTTACTTGCATGGATCGGAAATCTAGAGGGCACTGTGTTTATTGTGTCCAAAACATTGTTTATTTAGTTTGTAGGCTATAATTTGACAACTGAACATATAGAATTTTATAAAAAGTACGAAAAAAATATGAAAGAGTTACTTCATTAAAATGAAGATTAAATAATCTTAACTAAATGGGAAAGATTTTTTTTCCAATTACACATTGAAAATATTAATTATAAATGTCGGCTGTGGAATTACCTGTTATCATTGATGCGGTATTATTATAAATCTGTTTTCATTGAAATCTATTTTTTCTTTACTTAATATACATATAATAAATATGGCATAATTAACACTGCGCCTTCTAGCTCCAAGTTGTGTTATGATAACTTGATAACGGATATTAATAAATATACTAGCTGACCCAACAAACGTTGTCTTGCTGAAAAATAAAATTTAAAAAATAGGGGTTGATCGTAGGGGGTTGAAAATTTAGGGTTGCATGTATTTTTGTATCCCGTTTTATAAAAAAAATAAGAAACAGAAATATGTCGAAAAATTTTAAAAAAATATTGAGGGGTGGGGGCTACCCTTGTGATTTAGGGGGATGAAAAATAGATGTTGTCCTATTCTCAGACCTACCCGACACGCACATAAAATTTCATGAGAATCGGTCAAGCCGTTTTGGAGGAGTTCAATTACGCACATCTAGACTCGAGAATTTTATATATTAGATAGTTTTCTTTTGTAAATAAATATATTATCATATATAGTTAAACATCCAGACGTCACACAAACATTCATGCTTGTCATAAATATATGTACTCGGGTGAAACGCGCACCTCGATTTGCAGCAATATTCGATGATTATCTTATTTCTGTTACTCTACATACATAATGAGACTCTAGGAAAATGTTTTGGGACTTAATCTGATCGTTGCGATACTTTTCAACTCATTTCAATTGAATATAATATATTCATATTATATTCAATGACTGAATAAATAAATATAACTAAATATGTATAACAAATAAATATAGATAAAAGTTACCTATTAATAATGGTAATGTTCCTTGAAACTATCAACATAATACGAGGACATGCACAGTCGGTATCAGATGGATTAATATGAATAACATAACATAACATAACTTCACGTCTTTTGTTACCCGAAGGTGTAGGCAGCGGCTGTTAAGCCTCGTCTCGCCGTTATGTTAACGTCCCAAATGGAATAGGTGGCGAAAGTATTGCCATACCGGGCACAAAGCTTTTCAGTCATCGATATTTATCACACATTTATTCCGAAAACAATTCCGAAAAGTCATTGGTGTGAGCCAGTATCAGGAATCGAACCCGGACCTCTGGATTAGAAGCCGTGTGCTCGACCACTGCGCCACCGAGACTGTGAATGTGTGTAATATGAATAAATAATTCGCAAATTCGGTGTCGATGAACGTGACGGCAATTCCAGTACTTTCTATTATATCATTTATATCGCATAAAAAGCATTGTAATAACTAGAAGTTTGATGGTTAGAATGTCAATTACTATTTTATTGCTAACATAACAAAGACATTTTCATATGTAACTTCACTCCTTTTAAAGTTTTGAAGGTGTATGCGGAAAATTGTATACCTAGTCTTAAATTAATGTCGATATTTATTAAACTATAATCATCGTTCCCAAAAAGTCATTTGTGTATTTGTTGTGGGACCTCTAAAATAGCCACTACAAAACTCTAGACAAACAAGACTTTTTTTATCTGTTAAATACAGACATAGATAAAAATAAATGGAAGCATTGGAACACTTCACTAATGATAACTTTAAATATAAAACAACGAAAGTCCAAAGTCCATGTTACAGTCTGCTGACTCTTATAACGGCGAACGGTTTAAATAAAACGAAATGAAATTGCACACACGATAGCGACCGGCAATGCGCTGTACCATAAATGCTACGTACCCATATTTATTATACGAGGTAGTGCTTCTATTATGAGACTACGAAAGGCAATACATGTCAGAGTATACTTTATTACTGCCTATAGGCGATCGATCCACTCGTAGCTATCTCGTAGCACACAGCGTAGACCCCGTAGAAGAAGAATGTTTTCATTCAAAATTGAACAGCGTGTTTATTTTGCGATTCTTGAAAATGCTTGATAAAAGTCATTGTTGTAGATTGTACACTTCATATGTAAATACGTCCTTATTAGTGTTGTTAATAGCATAAAAATATTTGTAAGTTTAAAATTAATGCAATTCGGCGTGACTAGATAGCCCAATTTTTAATCAGCGTTAGAATTGGCCGTTTCAATTTTTTTCTCTTTAAGTAGAAAAAGAGGTTATATTTGATAAATTATTAGCATATGTTAGACATATATACATACAAAAGTAGCCTCACGTTAATTATACAGTTGTGGAGTAATCACAGACAGAAAAGCCAAGATTTTTAAACACCTCACTAGCTTTTTCGAATTTCATAACATACACACACGTCGGTATTTAGAGCCCCTTTCGCTAAGATACGTGTCATTTGGCCATAGAAAATGCGTCGTCGCTTTCTCCGACTACTAAATCTGATCGCTTTTGCACTGTATACCTGTTTAGATAATCTTGCATCGTCTACCTTTTATACACGTCCACGCTACGAGAGTTATCTATAAGAACATAGATTTTATATATTTTTAATAAGCAGTTTTTATAATAAGCTAAGTTGATCAAATATATATCTGAAACTAAGTACCCAAAGTGGAGCTACTAAGCACGCATCTTTATTATAAATTTGTGATTACTTTAGATTCCCAACGTTGCATAGAATAAACGTTTGAAACTTTACATTAGTTAAGGCTCATAATCTCACATCCCACATTATACTGGTGAATTGAACTCGAAGCCCTCACAAGTTCTTGTCGGATAGTCGATGAATATGGGAATATATCAGTACCTTGCTAATTGATCTCGTGAAAGTTTGTTATTGAAAATGTTAATTTTATCAGACGTTATGGTATTTTAGGGTAACATATCATCACTTACATACATATAAAGTTTGGTTGAATATATGTTTCTCCTTATAATATTCGGTGGTTTTATGTCGGTGGTCTAGTTTCTGATTCTGAAGTCGTGGAATCGATTCCTGACTAACACCAATGATTCCTCGGAATTCTTTTCGGAGGTTATGTGTGATAAATATTGATGATTAACAACTCTGTGCCCGGTTCTGCCACCTATTCCATTTAGAACGTTGCAAGTAGTCGAAGGCATTGTGAATAAAAAAGAGGTGAACAAGAATTCAAATAATTACTTTTACCGAGGAACAATTGACCACTTTTTACAGTTTTGCATGTAAAGCGTATATACAAAAAAGAGGCGCGACGATTAATAAAGATTTTAATATCCAAGTATTCCTTACCAGCTCTTCCCAGCTAATTACACTTAAATCCTATTCATCCCTTAAATATTCAGTAGAAACGGGTAGAAATTACGAATATTTTATTGTAATACGTCAAGTTTATACATGTGTTAATAAATCAGTAGGTACTTATATCACAGAATGATCCCTTCTAATTGAAAATTCAGCAAGTGGCGCGATGGGATTTTCAACCAGGCGACAGACAAACGAGCCAGCTGACAGCTATGACCTGACCAAACTTTGACATTATCTTAGTCTGCAAGACGTATTTTAATATGAATGAAATATTAAAATCAATCTGTAAGATGTTAATAATAACCCTGATTTTTCTTTACAAACATTGAGACTCGATACCTTATTCTTAAACAAACACAGGTCTATCTGATATAACTATTATTTGACTACGGTTTATACCGTTTTGTAGGGCAGGCGCGATATTTGAACGAGAAAAATCTAAATATACTTAAAACAGGACATATTAATACAATTATCAATTTTATTCACAAAAGGTCCTAAACCAAACACAGCCGGTATCTTGGTGACACGAATTTTAAACTAATTCAATAACAAGGTGTTGACGTTCAATTATATCTTTGTTTTTAGTCGTTTTCAGTTAATTTCAGTTTATCCTTAACATCACGTAGATGTTTTTTTTGTACAAAAATGAGAAAAAGTCGCAATTAGATCCTCTTGGATGCTCCTCACTTCAACGTAATCAAAATTTCAGTACGCATTTAAAATTCTGTGAACGTGACATTAAAATGTGTGAAAGCGAAAAATAAAAGGGAAATAAATGTGAATGCATTATACGGGTTGTTTCTTCTATATTCAAATGCGCCAGAAGGAGGGTTATGTTTTAAAAATATAAGTCTGTAGTTTAATTTGTATTTCCGGGTAAAATCGACGCTTCTAAGACTGAAACAGCTTACTACAAACCGTTCCTTTTAGCTAAAGTTATTTAGATTAGTCGTATTCTTCTCAGGCTGGCTACTTTCTACCGGCATTGAAAGTTAGGGAAATTTAGACTATTTTTTTCAAAACATATGAGTTTCCATTAAACGTGGAATTAACAAATTAATTTGTCAACTTGAACTTCACGAACAGTCATTTTTTTGCAAAACATCATGGAGAAAATTTTACACAATATAAACGTTAAACTTATTAGTATTAAATCTAGAACACACTAATATTACACAAGTAAATACACTAATATAACATTAATTTTGTTAACAAACTGCCTGGATCACAAGGTGGGGACTTAACTAGTTGTTGGGGTAAGTAAGATAACCCCTTTCAACGATAAGAAACTTGTTCAGACGTACATCCATTCTTATACATAGAACAAAGCTTTGAAAGGTTCAGATAGTTAACTTATTAACACGCTTTGTTTTACATATTTATTTCTAAGACTTTCGCGAATCTCACTCATTGATCAAAACAACTTTTAGGATTATATCGCGTTTATTTACTACTTATTTATATTTATTTCCCGACGTTTCGAACTCTTTACAGAGATCATTTTCACGAGTGATGAACAAAAAGATGGTAGTTGTTCAAAAGCTATTTTCATTGATACAGAGAGCAACCGCTTTTTGGAAATAAAAATCAAAAAGTTGATGTTAAAAATATGATTTTTACTATTGGTAACCCACATCAGACCATGAGAACAAAAGTTAAATACTTATTTATAAGATGTATTCATATTTTTTGTTTGTAAAGATCTATCTAATCTAATGTTTACATTAAATTACAGCTGATAATGAACAGTCTCGGTGGCGCAGTGGCTAGCACCCCGCTTCTGATTCAAGAAGTAGTGGGTTCAAATCCTGGCACACACCAATGACTTTTCGAAATTTTCTGAAGTTACGTGTGATAAATATCGATGACTGACAACTTTGTGCCCGGTATGGCAATAGGTTCGCCACCTATTCCATTTGGGACGTAAACATAACGGCGAGACGAGGCTTAACAGCCGCTGCCTACACCTTCGGGTAGAAAAATGCGTGAAGTTATGTTATGTTATGTTATGTTATAATGAATGACGAAATAAATGATGAATGAAATGAAATAAAGACTTTCTGATTGTACATAACATAACATAACATAACTTCACGCCTTTTGTTACCCGAAGGTGTAGGCAGCGGCTGTTAAGCCTCGTCTCGCCGTTATGTTTACGTCCCAAATGGAATAGGTGGCGAACCTATTGCCATACCGGGCACAAAGTTTGTCAGTCATCGATATTTATCACACATAACTTCCGAAAACAATTTCGAAAAGTCATTGGTGTGAGCCAGTGTCTGGAATCGAACCCCGGACCTCTGGATCAGAGGCCGTGCGCTCGCCCACTACGCCACCGAGACTTGTGATTGTACATAATTATGGAAATTCGATTCACTACTCCTGTTTATAATATCAGCTTACATGATTTAACGTAATTATTTGCCTTGTCTCTGGTTGTAAATTAAATATTATCCAATTCAATCAAAGACTAATTTGGTAGTCTTTAATCCATTAGGATATTTTCCTCCATCTCACTCTACTCTACCTGTAGAAGTTTTCATATTCACTATTTGCCAAACTGATATAGTTTTACTTTGATCAAAGCCAGATGTTTAATAATAATTAACCGTGACTTATGATTGCAATTAAAATGTTTAACTTTGCCTTACTTTGATGTGTAATTAAATTTTCTGAAACCTTAATTATTTACAGGAACATATTACCATCAAAAAGTAGTGTGATGTATTGGCAGTTTATTTGGATAAGACTGTTTTTATTATATGATCAATTTTTATAACTCTCGATATTTATCGCATTTTTGACTTTTAAATATAAAGGAAAAGTTATTGGAGTGCTCATATTATGATCGGATTTGTTTTTATAAATTGAATTACACGTAACAAATAAATCTTCTGGTCTTCGATGTCTGGCGCTCGAGCTTCTGAATCGAAAGGGTCTTGGGCTGTAATCTCATCCTGAGTACACCATTGACTTTTTAGATTGTTTTTATGTGTAAAGAAATATATGTTGAATATCGATCACTGACTAAATTGTGCAAGATGTAGATGTGCCAATAGGTTCCATCACCAATTCCATTTTAAACGTGAAAATTCAGCAAGAAGATGCGTAATAACCATTCCCTACACCTTTAAGGATAAAAACAGGTGTGGCGCTATAGACAATAGATGCCTCATAACTTTTTACGAATAACATTCATTACAATTTAAGGATTGTATCACGATTGTTCAACTTATTTTTAAAGTGAAACTTTTATTACATCGTCTCAAACTTTTTCGTCTGCGTGTTGCATGTCGCGTGACGGTCGGCCGCGGAGTAGGGATAAAGTGAAAGGCGCTCGTCAGAGCGCCTTCCACGTCTATTATCGTTTATAAATGTAACCAATATTTTATGGTAACTAAAATACGTGAACAGTGACTTACATTCGATTTTCGAAAAAATAATATTTCGAAAATTTTTAGTTAAATGTCTATAATGTGAAAAAAAGTTTCACTTTTACGGTGGTTTCATAAAACCACACAATTTTTTTCTTTAATCTCTATCTTTGGAAGTATCGAGAATAGACGCAATAAAATAAAAAAAGTTATTTCATTGTTTCGAAATTACCACTTCATTTAACATGAAATTGTGTTATAATATAATAGGATGTGTATTTCTAAGGAATATAACAAAGAAACAATATATATAGGTCCATTAATCAACGTCAGCACCATGAGAGGACCTTTATAAGATTGATCTCATGTTGAAGACCAGCATGTTTAAGATATATCATGACAACAGATTTTTTGTGTAAATTTTTGTAAGTAATAAGAATATAAAGAGCAGTTGTTTTAAGATAAATTCCATTTCTGCTTTATCCTTAGTTAACTAGACCTTAATTGTATTCATATACAGCTTGAGTTGATACTAACAATTAAAATAAAAAAATAACCAGTTTTGCATTATTTTTCTTTAAAATCACGTCTTTGCTATTTGAAGACCCAAGGAGTAACAATAGAGCTTGAACCCACTGAACTGATCAAGGCTTATTATAAGAGACATGGTAAATATCAGGCCAAACCTCGCTTCTTTCAACAATCACCAGGAATATTTCACCTTTCATCTCACCTTTGGAATACTTTCAGGACACAATAAAATCCTAGAAATTCCATTCATATTTTAACCGGGAGAAACTCATCCGGTGGCCTTTCTCTGCACTCAATCTATCTCCATACTACATATTATACAAAATCCGTTCAGCAATTGCAATAATAAACACGTAGAAGTTAACAGGAGCTACATCAACTTTGCATAGAAAGTGTTTAATGAGTAGTGATATGAAACTGATGGCACTTTGGTGTGTGATATTAGCACACAAAATAGATATTAAACACTCATGTGACTTGTTGTTCTTATTAAGTGACATGAAATAACACACTTTATTAAGGAGTAGTAATTGAATGCAGTTCACATTTTAGTGGTAGACTGGTACAAACGTGGTAGAGCTATATAGTTGGCTGCATGAATGGGCTGGTTGGACTGGTAGGATCAATACCTCTAAGAATATCGACATAAAGTTGCTTAAAAAGCCTGTCGTTTGGTGGGACAGGTATCGGTAATATAGGTCCACACCTTCCCTTTCCTCTCTCCGTTTTCCCATTGAAGTCTTGAAGGAAGTCAACGTAACTATGACCCGATGCCACACCGATCTCGAAATTGCAGATATCCATGATTGGCGTTAGTCATATACTCGTACCACCAGGCTACCTGCACGCTTATTTGCCCACTTTTAAAAAAAATTCCTGTGGGCTGCGGTGATGCATCGTCTTATTGAAAAGCATACTTCGTCATCACAATTTACCACTAGTTAATAACATAACATAACATAACATATAACATAACTTCACGCCTTTTGTTACCCGGAGGTGTAGGCAGCGGCTGTTAAGCCTCGTCTCGCCGTTATGTTTACGTCCCAAATGGAATAGGTGGCGAACCTATTGCCATACCGGGCACAAGGTTTGTCAGTCATCGATATTTATCACACATAACTTCCGATAATAATTTCGAAAAGTCATTGGTGTGAGCCAGTGTCTGGAATCGAACCCCGGACCTCTGGATCAGAGGCCGTGCGCTCGCCCACTGCGCCACCGAGACTGTTTGCGCCACCGAGATTGTTAATATTAATCATTTAACCGTTCCATGCAGGTTACCTGACGCTGTGAATAACCTACTAACGGAGTATGTCCGAAATGTTAATTTTAGAAATTATTTCATTTTATTCATTGAATTTATCAATGAATAAAATGATGTTTTAGATATTTGAATTTGAAACAGCATTAATTTATCTGTTTCGTTATTTAAAATTTGGTTAGTTTATTTAAAATGTATTATGGAATTGTATTTCTCTTTTATGTCATAATGTTATGTCATCTGGAGATAAAGTTGACACATTCTGACGCATTACCGTCCGTCTAATCCTCACGTGATCGATGACACGATTATGACGGATCACTTATATTTATGTCTGACAAATAGTATGTGGGTATTGTTAGTCTTATATATAGCAGATAAGAATGGTGTCTATCTCAATAAGTCTAGTACTGTAAATAAATATTAAAATTAAAATTAAATGGTTTTTATACCTGCTGCATCATGCTAAACGCGATGGGTTTTGATAATGTTTTAATCATCATCTTCATTTCATCATAACATAGTTGTTTAATATTTGCTTTACTTGTAATTTACTTGTTTTATTATACATAAATAATCATAGAAATATCTTCATTACACAATGAAATAACAAAATATAATTTAATACTCAAGAAATTATCTGTTGTTTTCGTATTTCATCCTTCTTCATGGGACCACTTATTTTGGGAATTTGAGGACATTATTTGCAACTTAGTATTGTGAAGATGCTATATTTGTATACATATTTGATACTTAATTAATAACTTTTATAGAAATACAAGATACTTCTTAAAATACAATATTATTTCTCGATTTAAACATTCCTAATCTGAAAATTTTCTCTTTAGAGAAAATTAAACACACAAATTTATTCAACTTCGACGACTTATAAAATGAGATAATGAGATATCACCGACTCTTTCTACAATCATCGCCACGAATTATGTCCTCGAGTGTGTTGAATATTAAATTACGTCTGTATTGATTCGTCTAAAATATACGAACAGCGCCGATTGGTATTCTGACGCTTCATTTATATTATCTACTTAGTGACTGTATGTTTAATTTCGTTAAAGATATCATTCATTTAATTTCCCAATAATTCATGACGGTTGAAATTATGAGGAGCTTTCAGTGAATCTTTATATAATATCTACGTATCAGGGGTAGGCTCGACTAGTGAAATGCTATGATGTCTCGTAATATCGACCGAATGTATCTCATGCCTAGTTAAGATTGGTGAGAGAGTTATTCGGAAGCCCATCCCTCTTTATTCAACCTACTCATCTCACTCCTTTGAGCCGGCGTAATTATAACGCTATCTGTGTTGACGGTGTTCATGGGCAACGTTAGTCACTTACCACCAGGTGACCTGCCTGCTCGTTTGTGTTATCGAAAAAAGTAATATATATAAATACTCTTCGTGCTCTTACTCATTCTTCTAATCTCTCTATCCTACCTCTTGATGCTACATATCACTTTCCTCATTCTATCTCCCTCCCTTTTAGATCTTATCGATTTGATCGATATCGATTGATTTACTTAATCAGAATTTCTCGGCCTCGTCAAATTTGATGGGACTAACGCAGTTGGATGTGACTGTATTAGCCGTAATATGATCCTACCAATCCTTAACCAAATCCTACCTATCATTTGCCATATTTTTAATTTCTCTATATCCAATGGCGTCTTCCCATCTGCTTGGAAATGTGCGCAACTTATTCTTTTCACCAAAAAGCTAAAGCCAGTTACCCTTTCTGCCTACCGTCCTATTTCTATATTAGGTACCCTTCCTTTCCAAAGTACTCGAAAAACTTGTCCATAAGCAACTAAGTAACTTTTTCCATAAAAGTAACCTCCTGAATCCTATGTAGTCCGTTTTCCGTCCCGGCCACAGCACCACCACTGCCTTTCTTAATATCCTTTACTTTTCACAATTATTATTAATTCCATTCCAAATAACATCATTTCCTCTTACCTCCTTTAAGCAGATGATCTCCAATTTTATTTACAGGGTCCATTGACCCAGCTTACTGACACCCTCAATACTGATTTAGCTGGGATAAGTGCATGGAGCAAGGCTCATGGATTAACAGTGAATCCGTCGAAAACCTAGGTAGCTCTAATAGGTCGCAGCCGGCTTACTTCCAGGGTTGATAAGCCACGATTGCCGCAACGAGTACGGATCATTTTCAAACGTCGGGAAATAAAAAAAAATATGCGTGGAGTCTCGCCACGCGTTGGTAGTGTAACTTCGTGTTGTAGAAAGGAAAATAAACAGGGTTAGAAATTGATTCAGAAATAGAGAAAAATAATCACTGCATGAATAGGCCGGCTCGACAGGTGAAATACCACGACCTCGCAGAAGATCGACGTAAACTGGCTCATACCGCGTTTCGTTCGGTGAGAGAGGTACCCGGAGGTCCACCCTCCTTCCCCATCCTTTCATATCCTACTCCCTTAGATTTGCCTTTTATCCCGTAAAAAATACCATAGGGTACCTAGAATTAACTATAGTAAGATACCAAAAAAATCCGAGAAATCATTGATCGGAATCGATCCTAGGACTCCAGAATTGGAGAGCTCGACTACTTAACTGGACCAGCCAGACTATTAATAATTATTACTAATATATTATAGGTACTATTAAAAATGGGACTGATTATGAGAAATGGTAACTAAGTTCCTATCTAATATTTTATTTAAATTTGTGTATAAGAATGCAACATACTGATGAAAATTATTCGAACCGAGGATCATAAACAGATTATTATATAAAAGATTTTTATACGGTTACTTAACCATTACTATAAATGTGTATCATGTCTTGATTGAAGTTTATTATATTATCTCTTTATTTACAATAATAAGAACAAATAAATTAATTACATTATTTACAATATATACAATTAAAAAAGTACCTGAAATCAAATTTCTCCGCATCTCGGTCTACTGGCAGCGTGCCCAGAAGACTGGCACGAATATTAGTTTATTATATTATAATGTTTTATTCGACTCGGCCATAGAGGTCACTATTCGTCAATTTTAAATCGCGCTATGGTTTCACTCCATGGAGTTTATATAAGTATTTAAGAACACATTTACAAATTTTGGTAAAATATTAAAAAAATCAGTTCTACAACACTTAATTATAAATGTTAGGTATTTATTTCTTCAATGGATTTTAGAAATAAAATAATACATTTAATCAAATACAGTTTGAAAGGAATGTAGTTGACACTAAAGGCCGCTAAAGGCCGGACGTTTCAAGTGTCAATTATAGTACCTCCATACATCTAGTGGCGGGAGGAGGGTACTATGATTGATTTTAAAAATCAATTACAGTACCTAAACCTAAACTGATGTCTGTGTAGTAATGAAATTCAAGCTTAACAAATTGAATGGTAGTGGTGGAGCCAAGCAGTGCGCTGCATGAATGGGCCGGCTCTACCGGTGAAATAACACTACCTCGCGGAAGATCAACGTAAAGTGGCTCATGCCGCGTTTCGTTCGGGGAGAGAGGTACTCGGAGGCGCATACCCCTTTGCCATACTTTGCTATTCCTATTTCCTTAAAAGCCGGCAACGCAACTGTAACACTATATGTGTTGCAAGTGTCCATGGGCGGCGCTGGTCGCTTACCATCAGGTGACGCGCTTGCTCGTTTGCCCTCGTTTTCCCGGTATGGCCACCTATTCCATTTGCAACGTAAACATAACGAAGAGTGCAGAATAAAAAGCCACTGCCTAGACCTTCGGGTAGAAAAGGCGTCAAGTTATGTTACTATATGTGCGCGCAATACATATTTGCCTAAAAATCGAATACTTATGTCATGGATATTGCGATATCTTTTGAATAAAATGTCCGAATTGAATAATTCAAAAAGTTCCAGGAAGCTATTGAATCTATCTTGAATTGTAAATAATTTATTATAATCAGAATTAACACCATAGTACAAAATAAAGGGCTTTTAAAACATCATCATTCAAATTATTTTAAAAAAATAAATTAACTCTTATTGTGAGATAACTACAATAGTTAGACACATGGTCTCGCAACCATTTGTGTAGATAATATATATTCTGCAAAGTTGTAGTACATTTTTTTGCCTTACAATCAATACTTTTTGCAGCGTACGCAATGTAAAAATTTTTGTAGGTGATTTTTTTACACCTTGGGTTACATTATCGGACTTTAGTAAAGATCCCTAATTGTTTAGAAAATATAATATAACCTAAATCCTTCTTCTATAAATGAACTATCCACCACTGAACGAATTTTTAAAATAGAACCAGCGGTTTCTGAGATTAGCGCGTTGAATGAAACAAACTATTATGCTTTATAAGTATTAAATGAGTGGTATAGTGCCACCACTAGCTACTAGATGTCTATGTACAGATAAAAATCACGCTTAAGCAATTCTCTTCCTGGATTTATATATAGACTGGTTCATATTCGTCCTTTTGATTATTATATAATATGTTTTGTGGCCGCAAGGGGGCGTTAAAAGCGTTAAACGGTTGCACGAGTTACACTTCAATAAGTAATAAATAAAAGCGATATAATCCTAAAAGTTGTTTTAATCTATAATTTATGTAGTCCTGTTAAGTTGTATGTATTTAGGTATGTATATATTATTGTAAATATGTGTGTATGTATTATGCTATATTTTCTTATATTAATTTTGTTATTTGCAACTACCTCTCTCTTCATAGCAATCTATCCCACGGTTGCCTGGAAGAAATCGCTGTCAATGATTAGGCCGACCATTGTACTGTATTTACCTGCATAGTATATAAGCATAGCTTTTAAGTAGTAAATTTGTACAATAAATAAATAAATAGTCCCTGGCCAAATTTGTAAGACGCACGGTACTTTTTTGTAGTAATATTTTTGTTAAGAGTTTTTATGCAATAAAAGTATATTTAAACCACAATATTATATTATTTATTGATTTTTATTTAAAATAATTGTTGTAGACTACATATTTGTATTTATTTTTGTGAAAATTATACATCAAAGTGTACAAGTACAAATCAGAATTAGTCGCAATCGAGAAATATTTGAAAAAGTCACTTAGAATTAAGTTAGTCTAACATAATCTATGATCTTAGCAGTTTTGTAAAGATATAAATAATTCTGAACACGTGATTGGTTTCCGGGATTATTATAGTTCGGTCGGGTTACCCAGCTACCCGGTCAATCTGCCAGATAACGCAGCCGGATTTAAAGTGATGTTAGCGAATTAACTCGGACCTACAATAACAACTAATGATGTATGTGATTGGTTCACCTGTTCCAAAGACTACGTTTAAAATTATAAAATGTTGACTTATTTTAAGTATATTCATATTTTTTATTAATTATTATCTGTGTCGAATTATAATTTTTTTTTTGTGTAGTCATAATATATAAATCTGAGCCCTAGAAGTAAATTGACAGAAATAGAGACTTGAGATGAAAAGTATTTCAATATTCTCTAGTTTTTAAACTGGTGCCGGTCAGGTTTCATACAAAAAAAGACTTTCACTTCTTGGTGGTCTGAGGTTCGTCCTGTGTTTGAATCCAGAAGTCCTTGGATCGAATCCGATTTGAAATAAATGACATCTTGGAATTTTCGAAGGTTTGGCAAGTAATTTGGGATGTAAACAATCGGCATGTCAAGTTTTAAAAGCTGCCTATGCCTTCGGGAAGAAAAGAAGTGAAGTTATAAAAATAAGACTATTTATTTGTTTACTGCCATTTAAATAAACCTCTTTTCCATCTATATAAATAATACGGGGATTATGTAAATTTTGAATTCGGAATTGCAATGTTTAGGGCGTTTTTATAAGCTTTTATTTACCTTGCACTGTATGTATGTATGTATGTATGTAAGTATGTATGTTCGGTGGAATCTTGTAACTCAATTTTGAAGTAGATACCTTCAACCGATTGAGCTGAAATTTTGTATACACGTTTACTTTGGATGACAATGCATAATATAATGTATGACATTATTCTATATCCAATATGGCGGACGACCCAAGATGGCGGAATGGATATTTTTAATGCATTTCTGCAATATGGGTATCAAATGAAAGGGTTTGTTGAGTGTAACTCAAAATATAATATGACGTTATTCTAAATCCAATATGGTGGAATATCCAAGATGAAGGAATATATATTTTAAGCTTTCGTACAATATGGGTATCAAATGAAAGGGCTCATTGGGAAAACTAAAAAAATAATGTGACGTCATTCTAAATCCAATATGGCGGATAATCCAAGATAGAGGAACAGTTTTTTTTTAATGCATTTCTACAATATGGGTATCAAACGAAAGGGCTTGTTAATAGTAGCTCGAAAAATAATGTGACGTCATTCTAAATCCAATATAGTGGAATAAATATTTGCGTTTCTACTATATGCGTATCAAATAGCCCTTTCATTAAAGAGTTATACGAGAACTTCAAAAACGATGTCTCGGTGGTTCAGTAAACTAGCCCGCTTCTGAATCAGGAAGTCTTGGGTTCGAATTTGGCCTCACACCAATGTCTTTCAAAATTTATCTCGAAAGTCATGTGTGATAAATATTTTTGACTGACCACTTTGTGCTCGCTGAATGGCAACAGTGGTAGAGCCCAGCAATTCAATGTATGAATGGGATGGCTCGACCGATGAAATACCACAACCAGCTCACGGCGTATTTCTTTAGGTGAGAGAGGTACCCGGAGGCCTACTCCCCTTCCCCATCCCTTCCTACTCCCATATCCTACATCCTACTCCCTTAAAGATCGTTGAGACGTAAACATAGTGGCGAGTTGAGGCTAGACAGATGCTGCCTACACCTTCGGGTAGAAAAAGAGTCGAGCTATGTTATGTTATTAATTAATGTTATAAACAAATTAGAATGTGTATAAATATTATATATATTAGGTTGGGGGAAAAAGTATTTTCGTATTTTTGTATGAAAAGTCAAGACATTTTTTTCAAAGTTTATTTACATTTATTTACAATATATATGTACCGTTTTGTTGAATAACTTTCTGCCATTTTGTGGGCAGAGACATTATCCCGTTACTGTAGAAACTTTGGGACTTCTGATCAAAAAAACGGGACAAATAGTTTTGGCAGTCCTCTCTTGAGGTCAACCTTACAGAACCTAAAGAATTCTGAAGAGACCGAAACAGGTGAAAATCTGAAGGCGCAAGGTCAGGGCTATATGGTGGATGCACTAGGACCTCCCAGTCGAACTCTCTTAATTTTTGCTGAGTGGCTAAAGATGTGTGTGGTCTAGCGTTATCGTGATGAAAGACCACACCCTTCCTGTTGATCAATTCCGGCCGTTTTCTCTCGACTGCTTCCTTTAATCTCATCAGTTGCTGGCAGTAAAGATCAGAATCGATGGTTTTGCCGGACGGTAAAAGCTCATAATGAACAATGCCCTTCCAATCCCACCATACACACAGCATCACCTTATTTCGTGTTAGGCCAGGTTTGGCCACAGTCTGTGAAGCCTGGCCAACTTTCGACCACGACCTTTTTCGCACGTTCTTGTCGTACGTGATCCACTTTTCATCGCCAGTTATCAATCTCTTCAAAAACGGCTCGGTTTCATTACGTCTCAATAATGAATCGCAAATGAGTACACGGTTCATTAAGTTTCTTTGAGTGAGCTCGTGTGGCACCCAAATATCGAGCTTTTTTGTATAACCAGCTTTCTTCAAATGGGTCAAAACTGTTTTGTGGTCAATTCCCAGTTCTTCAGCTACATCGTAACTACTAATATGCCGATCTTGCTCCACTCTTTCAAAAATGGCGTCCATTTTATTCGTAACAGGGCGACCAGAGCGAGGTGCATCTTTAACATCAAAATTTCCGGACTGAAAACGTTTGAACCAAATTTGTGCTACTCTTACTGACACTGCATCAGGTCCATAAACATCACAAATTTTTTTCACTGCTTGAGTTGCATTTTTGCCTTTTTTATAATAAAATTTTAAAATGTATCGAATTTCTTCATTAGATTCACTCATTTTTACGGAGAGAAAAACTAATGAAAAATAGCGGGAAACAACTTTTTTTTATTTTTTTCTTTTCTTTATAATGTAACCTTTTTAATGTTACCAAAACCAGCCAGACACAAATAGTACAGTCAAAGAAATTTTATAATAAGTTTATACCTACGTTATGCGAAAAGACTTTTTCCCCGACCTATTATCATAGGGTTTTCAATATGAGCGGCTAGATATTAGTGGCCTGCTTGTTTGGGCAGTGTCAGTCAATCTGTTGTTTACTATTCAGTAACTGATGCCAAATCACCATGTCAAGATACAGGGTTAAGCGGTGTGTCCATATTTATAATCAAAATGAGTTAGTGCTAACATTGAGAACCTTACAACTACTTTACGGCTGAGGCGGTAGTCCATCACAGTCGACGGCTTTCCGTTGACCTATGTTTTAATAGTTAACAGTGTTTTAATAGTTAATAGTAATTGTGGTCAGCCACGCAATCTGCTGCATGAATGGGCCGGTTCGACCGGTGTAATGCCATGCCCTTTCAGGATACCGACGTAAATTGGACAGGATTTAATAACTTTAACATGATTGCTACACTAACGGATTTTAATGGTGTTATAGGTATTATTAGAATTAAACACAGTGGATGGTGGGAACGAACTATAACTTTTATTACAACTCACTCCTATGTTACACTCAGGTCGGCAAGTATAGAGTACTGATTAAAACAACAGATGGCGTTACACATCACAAGTAGTTAAACATATTTTGTTATTAAACAACAGTCCCACATAACAAAATTAAGTTGCAAAATCAACAAATAAGTAACAAAACAATTTGTTTACTTAGGCTCGAAACTCTTTGCTGCTGGTCAAGCATAGGCGGCCTTAAGTAGAGAAGAGACTTTTAACCTCATTGAAGAGTTGGACTGTTCGAAATTAACTGGCAAATGACCTTGTAACAATGATGCTTTGAATGAGATGAAGAGACTGAGAAACTTACCCATCGATAACTAAAAACTTGAAAATAATTTAAAGAAAAAAACTTTTTTAAAGAAGCTTTTATTTAAACGCTCTAAAAAGAGTAAAATAATTTTCACCTTATACATTTTAACTATCAACTTATAACCTTATTATATACAATTTATGTGATAATAAAAGCTTGTCGCTATGTTTAACCCAACCCTTCCCCCCTCCTCTCCCCATCCCAATTCCGACCCCTTCCATTTCCCATGGAAAGGGCCGGCAACGGAACTGTACCACTATGTGTTCGGGTGTCCATATATATGTTATAAACTAAAAAAATATATTTGGATAATGCGATCCGTCACAGTAATCATTAAATCTAAAAAAATATTTCTAGACGGTTATGGATAGTCACTGATAGGTAATTAAACATAGCGACAAGCTTTTATTATCACATAAATTGTATTTAATAAGGTTATAAGTTGATAGTTAAAATGTATAAGGTGAAAATTATTTTACTCTTTTTAGAGCGTTTAAATAAAAGCTTCTTTAAAAAAGTTTTTTTCTTTAAATTATTTATGATCTTTTTAGAATAGAGGGACTCGTGGGTCATCTTATGTAAAGTGAAAGATCCTTGTGGTGATGTATTTACTTAAATTTATTAGTACTCACGCTTAATCAGATTGTCTCTGATTCTACTCTGTGTAATTCGAATCAAATGTTGTTTATTTTTTCATTATATTCGATTATTTATTTCCATAGATATTGCAAAACAACCATTTAGATGATACGAGTATGTGCTCGTCTGTAGAACATGAAGATGGAAGCGGCATTTCCACAGTGTTCCAAATATAATATTTCTCATCACATAAAAATATTTGCGACATACATATAAAAAGTTGACAAATTATAATTGGTTGCTACGAAAAGCCGAAGAATATCGTAAGAATTTAATGGTATTTTTATATAGAACTTTTACTTACATTATAATTGAATGTGCTTTGTGCATAGCAAAAAAGGTTTTACAAAAAAGTCCGTTTATGTACTTTAGCAACTATATATCAAATCCGATTTCCGTTTGGTAACTTGATTACAAGCAACGACGTTGAATAAACTTTTGGAGCTTATAATAAACAGAGACAAGGGAAATTATTCACTAAGTTTGTCCACAATTCGGAATTTATGGTACGTTTACCACAAAATTTCTCAACAATGAACGACTCGCTCGAGTTTTAAAGTTTAAGAACTACGATCATCGGTGCATTTCATAACTCTTAATAATTACGAAGGCCTCGTGGCGCATTGGTAAAACTACCGGCTGCAGCAATAAGGTCGGGGGTTCGATTTCAACCCGAGCACAAATATTTGTGACAAACATGAATATTTATGTGGCGTCTGGGTGTTTTTCTATGTATTATAAGTATGTAACAACAAGAGAAAAGTATATATGTATAAATATCCGTTATCTAGTATCCATAACACAAGCATTTAGTTGCTTAGCTTGGAACTAGAGGGCGCTGTGTGTATTGTGTCCAAGATATATTATAATGTTGACTACTCTTATGTACTAATGCACAAATAAAAATTACTTTTAAAAAAAAGTTAAACCGACTTCTAGAAACGTAAACCCCACAATCTATAAGTATATATGAAAACAGTACCTCTTATATATACTTATAGATTGTGTGGTTTACGTTTCTAGAAGTCGGTTTAACTTTTTTTAAAAGTAATTTTTTTCACGTGTTTTCTTGATATTAATGATTTGTGAACTTCAATAGAAGTTAGTTTATTTACATGGCTTTCAGTTTAGTAAATATATTTTCATTAATTACAAGTCCGTTTGTTAAATGTTTGATATTTTTAAGGAGCTATAGTTGTCATAAATAGGTACTTAGATAAAAGAGTATTATATACTTGCTAAGTATTTATATTTTTGTAATTATCATGGGTAGACCCAATAACACTACAGCCCGAATGAAGGCCAATCGTAGCTTGGAAACTACTGTAGAAAATATAAAAATCATTTTTACATAATTGTGTCCTAACTCCTAACCGTATAAGAGTTCTGTGGCTTCTTCATCAGCATAGCAGCATCAGGTGTATATTCAAACATACTTCACAAGCAACACGCTAGTCCTGCATATTACCAAGTAGTTTCTATCGACCAATTGCAGGGCTGTCTTAACTCCTAACCGTTGAGGAGTTTTCGTGGCTTCTTCATCAGCACACCAGCATCAAATATTGGCACCTTAAAGAATATCCCTAAGACATCACTATTACGTAACAAAAACACCATACTCCCATACAACTTTTGGTGGATGCCTTCGATTTCTCCTGGTTCTCATCATCAAATCCTGACCTGGTGAAAATGGGACCATCTCGGAGGTAAACAGTATACAAGGAAAAAAAAATTTGAAATCGGTCCATAATTGGCGAAAATATCGGTGAACATAAATAAAAAAAAATAATTATACATACAGACGAATTGAGAACCTCCTCCTTTTTTCGAAGTCGGTTAAAAAGACACCCACGCAACCAACAAACATTCATGTTTGTCATGGATAATTAGACTAGGGAAGACATGCTCACCTAGCGACCTCGATTCCGCAGTCGGCTGTTTCAAAAAACAAAGTTTCAGTTTTATATATATGACCAAATTTTTGTTTTTGTCTTTCTTAGTAAACTATAAACCAGTATGCTCTGCTAAAATGTATCGTGAAAATTCACACATCATAATCCAATTAAAATTTAAAAGTTGTTTACGATGACAGATGTACGTAGAAAATATTCCATAAATTGAATAGTCGGAAGGAAAAGCGAACTTAAAGCAAAACAATTTGAAAAACATGGTACAAAGTTCAAAGCAAAAGATTTGTGGGTTGGAATAGCCGGTTTCGTTTTTTGCTATGCTTACGAGCTCATGTATAGTAAGTACTTCAGGCCCTATTAGACTGCTATTATGGCGTTTCCTGGCCATAATAAATTTTCTATTGCAATATGATAGGTATTTCTTTTTTAAACATTATTTGAATGTAATGAAATTGGATTTTTTGGAAGATGTATTAGACTAATGTTAAAAAACTTGACCAGTCTTCACCTGAAGGGAAGCGGCAGAAAGGTCCTGTGCAGGTAGTAGACCTGGCCTTGGATTGAAATGATGAATGATGATTACTTTTTAACTTTTGTGTAATATTTAACACAGAGATATTTATTTTTACTGCAAGTAAATTGTTAAATAATTACTGCAAACATATTATTTCTCAGAAAGTCAAGCATATCTACTTATAAGGCATTCTCGAAAAGCTATTAAAGCACTCATTAGTTACACAACTCACGCGCTCTCGTAGCAATCGGAAAAACCCTATTAACTTCATACGATTAGTTCCAGTCAAACCCCACGCATTATTACCTCACTGATTATATTCCTTTCATAAAAATTGCTGTCATTAATAACATAGAATACTATTTAATTTACGGGAAATATGTTGGGTTTGTTAAATAATCTAACATTTGGCGATTTCATTTAAATCTTTTTATAACTTGAGAAACCACGAGTTATCATTGCAGAAAAAAAAACAAATGAACATCATTACGAATTAGTTTCTGGAAAAAAATGCCCCCTATGTAATAGACAATGTCACTTACTTATTGGCAGCCAAAAAAACTATATAATTTCGAGGGTATTTATTTTATGGGATGGGGGAAAGAAACAAGCAGGTTACAGTCCCACCAACTTATCTGTGAAATGGAAAAAATAGGAACTACGGCCGCCATGTTGAAATGTCATTCGATTGTCAGTATCTACTACATTCGGGTACTCTGTGATTTCTGTTGCTAAATTGCTATATTTACAACGTTAATTATGCCGAAAGCGATTAAAAGTGATGCTCGAAGCATTATTCTAAAGGTTAAATCCTTTTTTGAAGAAGAAGCTCGGGCGGAGGCTCCGATTATACCATTTAATCAAATATACAAACGAATTTCGGCAGCTACAGGTTAGTGTTCCCACTTTCTTTTTGTAAATTTCCCAATATTTATGAATTTGTTGGATGTAAGAGTCAACTAACCCGCAACAAGAAATAGGTACATATCTACTGATATTTACTTTTGATATTGCCACTATTCATTCGTACTTACATATAGCAAACATTGTGTGTGTGACGTTAAGGGGTTGATGATGATAATGTGTTATTTATTTCAGGTGTGAGTCAAGGACTCATATCTAAAATAGTAAAAGAAGGGCATGTGGCAGAAGAGACTGGTACAAAAATTCAGACCCCAGGCAAGGAGAGGCAGCGTAAAACGGGATTTATACATGTTGATGATTTTGACATGGGAGTTATTCGAAGAAAAGTACATGAGTTTTATTCCATTAAAAAGGAGCTACCAACTATCAAGAAGCTACTAGAGGTCTTAAAGACAGAAATTAATTACACAGGACAACGAGAAAGTCTTCGAAAACTGCTTCACAAGATGGGTTTTCGTTTTAAAAAGACTCAGAGTAACCGTAAGGTACTAATGGAGCGTAATGAAGTATCAGCTTGGAGAGCAAAGTACTTGCATGCAGTAGAAAAAAATAAAATAAGTCCACAACCTCAGCCGCTAATTTATTTAGACGAGACATATATTCACTCATCGCATACATCAGGTAAATGTTGGCAAGGCGAGGGTGTAGACGGAGTATTAGAGCCTGTATCAAAAGGACAAAGGTATATTATTATACACGCAGGAGGGGACACTGGATTTGTTAATAATGCACTTCTCGTTTTCAAGTCTAATACTAAAAGTGGTGATTATCATGATGATATGAACAGTACTAACTTTAAAAAGTGGGTTATTGAAAAACTGGTGCCTAACTTACAGCAGCCATCAATAATTGTAATGGACAATGCTCCCTATCACCGTGTTTGCATAAATAAGGTTCCAAATACGAATTCTTTAAAAAGAGATATGCAACTATGGTTGACACAAAATAATGTTGACTTTGGAGAAGAGTTCACAAAACCTCAGCTGTTAGAACTAATAAAAAGAAACAAGCCTGAACCTGAATATGAAATTGATAAAATATTAGAACAAAATGGGCACAAATGCTTGTACTTACCTCCCTATCACTGTGATCTTAACCCCATTGAATTCATTTGGAGCACAATGAAAAGAAAAGTAGCTGAAGTAAATATTGACCATAAAAATGCTGAGATTCCCCGCCTGGTTCAAGAAGCCTTTGAAACCATTACGGTTAATGAGTGGGCACAGCATTGCAAACATGTTCACAAGTTAGAAGAAGAATATTTGAAACAAGATTCGTATTTGGATAAGCCTTTTATAATAGAAGTAAGAAGTGACACAGAAACAGAAAGTGATAGTGATGATGATGATGGTTGCATGGAAATAGGAGGTATATTTCCTCACAGCCTGACTGAAGTTGGGCGTGCAGGTTGTTCCAAAGACCATAATTATTGTAAACCTGGTTTCAATAAATGAATTATTCTAAAACTCATGTTTTATTATATCCAATTGCTAGGTCAGCTCTTGTATCTATCCTGTAACTAGCCGACCGCCAGTGACCTAGTCTACTGACAACTCTGCCCTGTCCCGTCGCTCTTATTGGTCGCAGCGTGATGTTATATAGCCTAAAACCTTACTCTAAAAAGGGACTGTCCAACAGCAGCTAACATGAATTTTAGGTTACAGTTACAGGTTATCTACCCCTAATCAATTCATCTTTGCCAAGGGTTTTCGAATATTTTTTACACACTTAATGAATGAATTAATGTATAGACATAAATAATATAATAAGTACTAATTATATAGATTACCTTAATAACGTATCTAATTTATTACTACGCTATGTACTAGGCAAACATGCCAAATTCTGGGAAATCTATAATAACTTGCAACACTATGTCGACGGTGTCGCCGCCACTCAGTTCACAGATAAGTTGGTCGAGCTGTACCTACAACAACGTTCCCCCCCTTCATCATCCTGGCCGAGATGTATGCAGCCGCGTACGATCTCGGCCGGGGCGGGGGGGACCCGGACGCGCGGGGATATGAAGTGCGGGGGCGGGAGGCTTTCCGGCGAGTCCTGGGGGACTGGCGCGACGCGCTGGTCCTCCAGGTCCTGGCTGTGCGCGTCAGCGTGCCGTCGGTGCCGTCCTGCCCCACCTCGAGGCCTGGGTGCTCCGTAAATGGGGCACTGTCACCTATAGGTTGACTCAGATACTCACCGGGCACGGGTGCTTCGGTGAGTATCTGAGTCGAATAAAGCGTGAACAGAGGGCGAGATGCCACCATTGCGCATCCGACCTGGACTCGGCCCAGCACACGCTGGAGGTCAGCCCGGCCTGGGCGGCTGAGCGCGAAGTCCTGGTCGACGGGATCGGGCGAGACTTGTCCCCGCCGGCCGCTCGAAGGCGGCGGCGGCGAGCTGGAAGGATGACCGCCTGATGCGGCCGGGGAGGGTCGTCGGGGGCGCCGCCGGCCGCGCGCCTCTTTACAGCGCGCGGACGGAGCCCCCCGGAGGCTCCCCGATGATGAGCACCCTCTCGTGACAGAGGGGGGCGACGGCGGGGTGGACCAGAGGGCTGACGTACTGTCCTGGGCCACCCCAACGCCGGAGGAAGGCCGCCGCGTGGTTTTAGTGGGTAACCCTAGGATCGGATTGCAGTTTACTGTTTTGGGAGTCCCACACTACCCCCTGCCGTTCCCAGCGGGGGGTGTGCAAAAAAAAAGGTTACCTACAACAAAATACAAACTTAATTTAATGTGTTACTGATATATATGTATATTTGGCCACGCCCAGTGCTGGCATGTTAATAATTCATACAGATACAATCCACACGTCCTCTGATATTGGCTTATAATTTAGTGATAATTGCTGCCATTTGCTATGATTTAACATGCATGATTTAGTGTGATTTGCTCAAACGTAAGATGGAAATCCTTTTGAATCACATAATACGCATCTGAACAACATTTACATACTTACTTCTCTGATGCTCAGGTGTCTCAAAGCGTTTGTACTGTGTTGAGCATCCGTCTCTTACTTGCATGCGATTTGTGAAACTTCGCATAGGAGTAAGAGAGACAGAGCTAGTCGGAAAGGAATCGTTAAATCCCTGCGATTCTAATCAAGATAATCGGATGTTTCGATCTAATTATTGCATTGTCATCGGTGTCTGACAGGTGTGCGAAGTTTAAATAAAATCGGATTATTCAAAGTCGAAGAAAATTAAGCTCAATAAGTTTTATTAAATACATACTCACATACAAACAGGAGAAGCTCATAAAAACGTATTAAAAACAACAATCTGTTGACGAACGATCGAACATCTGCGTATTAACATCTGTTGCTAAAATTAAATATCAGTAGCACAAATGTTAGTTGCTTAAATTTGAAACTAGGCGGTGCTATATTTAAAATAATTTCTTAGTGACGATGGCGTTATAAACATAAACATAAACAAACATAACACAAATACGAGTATATAGACGAGTTTTACTAAATTATACGATGCATGTTAATTGATATATACATCATATGCAAGGTACCTACGTATTATAAATATCTATTAATATTATTCAGTGGCGTACATTAGCTACATGTTAATACACCCACATACATAATTATATGTGGGAAATTGGGTGTCATGAGATTATTTATGTTTTGGACACAATACATAAAACGCACTCTAGTTTGCAACTAGGCAACTAAGTGTTTCTTTTTGGAAATTAAGATAATATAACATAACTTCACGCCTTTTTCTACCCGCAGGTGTAGACAGCGGCTATTAAGTCTCGTCCCGCCGTTATCTTTACGTCCCAGACACTATAGGTGGTGAACCTATTGCCATACCGAGCTTATTTATCACACATAACTTTCGAAAAGTCATTGGTGTGAGCCAGAAATCGAACCACGACCTCTTGATTTAGAAACGGGGTGCTTGACAACTGGACGGCTGACACTTATTCTATGTAAAATAGTTGACGGATGTCAATTTATTATACTACTGGCCCCTCGGTGGTTGACATTCGACTATAATTAATTTAAGTTACAGGTTTGATTATAATTAAGTTCTAGTGTCAGTCACAAATTATATGTATGTCTTCTATGATCAAATGTCACGAGACTAAAACGTAATCATTCTTTAGATATGTAATATACACAGTTGTGATCTGAGACCATAAATGGTCTGGATGGTGGCGTCGCATTTTAGTTACTGATTAATATGTTGATCGATTCTTTATGAAAAGGGAGAAGGGTCAGCTGGGGCACCCACGGTGAGTACGGGTGTCAATCTTCCAATTAAGTTTCATTTGGTGCAGCAACACTTTAATTTAGGCGTTTTTTATAAGTTCAGCAGGGAGCAGCTAACGTGTTTTTCTCAACTACGACGAAGTTAACAATTTTTTTGAGCTTAGAATTATGTCGAAAGTCTGTGAAAGTCCGGAAAAGTTTTAGTGGGCATAATATTATAATAATTAATAGAATTGTAAATGTAAGTAATATGACGTAGATGTTTTTGTTGGTGATTGGTCTTTTTTTCTTTTTGGTCTTACGTTTCTTGCTTTCGCATATTTTTTTTTATAGGATAGGAGGGCAAACGAATAGGCGTGTCGCCTGATGGTAAGTAAACAACGCAGACATGTACACCAGCAACACATATAGTGGTACTGTTGCGTTGCCGACCTTAAGGGATAGGGGAAAGGAAAGGTTGGGGAAAGGGGGGTGGGCCTCCGGGTACCTCTCTCACCGAACGAAATGCGGCATGAGCCACTTTACGTCGGTCTTTTGAGAGGTCGTGGTATTTCACCGGTCGAGCCGGCCCATTCATGCAGAAAACTAAATCTAAGCTACGCGGATTTTAGATACTAGATAGAATGTAGTTTTTGTATGACTATACTAAGTGCTTTGTGTAGTCCAAGAAATAAATATATTTTGATTTTCCGAAATGAAAAGTCATCGCTTGTCGTCCTTAGAAATATTTTTTGTAATAATTGTGTCAAAGTGTAGATAAATAACATGATTGTAAGTATATTTCCATTTAATTTAAAAACTAGATTACTAACAAAGATTTTTACGAAATATTTCAAGTTTTCAATAAACTGAAATACGATACAGAAGGAATTAACATTAAACTAGGCAATGGATATAGATTACGATTAGACGGGCGGATTAGAAAATATATAAATGGGAGGGCAGTTTCCAATATAGTACATATATCCAATATGTTTACAATATGATACGATAAATAAAAGTAAATAAATGCATAATTAATAATATCAATCATAATTAATAATCAATAATATAAAGTAAATAAATGCACTTGTGTGTTGTATTTTCCAAATATCACAATGAAAAGCGAGCGAGAATTTTTAATTAAAAAAAGCAAATGTAACAAAAAAACTGATTAACATACAAAAAACCTCGAGGCTTTTTTTCTCAGGTAATTCTTTTTGTCACTTTCGGAGCTAAGACGAATCTGACAACACCTCTCAAGTTGAAATTCATGCAGCCGATTTAGGTCCGGAGCGTGCTGAAGAAAAGTACATATATCATATAAACACATAGCCTTCCCTTACACGCGGTCGGATAAAAAGGGTAACGAAGTTTTCGCTTCATGGTTATAAGGAGATATAATTGAAATAACTCTAATAATATCTGAAGGCAGCCCTTTGAAAAGTGAACGAACATGTGCGGCGCGGAGTAACAAGTTTTGTTTTGTTGTTCAGATGTATGTAATATTATTCGTAAAGTCTCAGAAGTTGGATGTCGGGTATGACAAAGGAGCAGATTCGTAAATAAAGATGTTATATGAAGAGTCATTATTGTGGAATACAATGATTTGACAGGGATTTGATCATTTTTAAAGTTGAAATATAAAGATTTATATGAAACTTAACAGAATTATGTAGTCGTTTGACAATATTCTAACAAAATCAAAATAAAATATCATAATAATAAGTCATTAATCTGCAGATTTTTATATTAATTGACCTAAAATATCATTGAAGGGTCGTTTTGTAATAAGCGTTTTTATTTTAAATAGAAAAAATTACCAAGTTCCAAAACGAAGCTTAACATCTACTCTACTCTGGAACTGCCCTGCATTACTTTTGCTGCACCTTGTGGAGCAATAATTGTGACACAAACAAACTACTTTTAATTCCGAAGAATTAAATATAAAGGCCTTATTTTACCATTCCAAAAATCTTTGATTTTGTTTTAAAGTTGGCTAAAATATTTATAGGACTACCACCACATAGAACCACGACATAGAATTTTACGACTTCTACATTCTAACCCAAGTATACAAATATTATAAGTTTGTTTAGTTGAATGCGCTAATCTCAGGAGCAACTGACCCTTTTTATAAAAACCTTTCAGTGTTAGATACAATATTTATTGACGAATGGTTATATACCCATCGACTGGTAGAAGCCGGAACACTGACCATTAGTGAGGTTCCAAGTTCACGTGGTCAGTTAGTGTTCTATATTTGTTTATTATAACAGAACAGAAAAGCTATGTGTATGTCAGATTGCAATTCTGATATTGATCTATCAGCTAATCGTATTGTCAGGTGTTTGTGAACTCAATCACTGAGTATAAGTAGATTATGGTCTGTATATGTAGGGTGACATTACTCCAGGACATTAAGAATTGTAAAGACTATTGTAAATAAATAATAATCGAGTGTCAAGGGCCTGTGTGTAGAAGGTTCTTGATTCGAATACAATATCTATCTTTTATAAAAGTTATATTATCATGTGATATTTATCGATGATGGAAAATGTACCTTTGGAATTTTTTTATGGCCTATGTTTGCAAATGAGCAGGCGCGTCACCTGATGTTAAGTGACCAGTGCCGCCCATGGACACCTGCAACACATATAGTGTTACAGTTGCGTTGCCGACTTTTAAGTAGGTAGGATATTAAGGGATGGGGAAGGGTGGTGGGCCTCCGGGTACCTCTCTCACCGAACGAAACGCGGCATGAGTCACTTTAGCTCGATCTTCTGAGAAGTCGTGGTATTTCACCGGTCGAACCGTTCCCTTTGGCCCTATCATTATTAAGGTTATTATTGACTTGTTATCAAATTTGGAAGAGTGTCCAATGTTTATATTTAGTGACAAAATTTTAGTGATATTAAGCGACATTTAACCCCACCTTGATATCCTAATGCATGCATGTGCAGGGGCAAGGCTGCATGCTAGCGTACCGGATATCTGGAAGTGGTGCCCCCAGATACTATTTAACCTTCCCTTTGCATGCGGGGCTCTGCATTGTGGTTACACATTATTTCCCTTGCTATTCGTGGGAACAAAATGAGAACAAAAATAAAATATACCGGTGGCAGCGATAATACTCGCCACATCACGCTAAGGTATTCCACGGGGCGAAAAGCGGGCCGCGGAGTGCCGCATAGCTACGCTGAATGAGCGGGGAGGAATGAATGATAAGATCAATGAATTAAGTAAGGTAGTGAAAGAAAGACGTATAGATCTGATGGTAATAAGTGAGACTAAAAGGCTTTAGGCGAAAGAAGTGTGTCAGGATCGTAGCTCGTGGAAAGCTAAATACTTTTGATGCGGAACAAAGTTCACCGGGTCAGCTACTATTACATAAATAATAGTGATAAGCTAAGACTGGATTATGTACTATACATAATATCCCTCTTAAAATACGAAAGTGTCTCGGATAAATAAATAAGGTTAATGCTATTTATACAAGGATATTTAAATCCGAATCACGTTCAAATGTGGGTATAGGCACATAACAAAAGTGTTTTCATTCTGTAAACAGAAATCAAATGACGTTATTATTTCTTTGCTAGTGGTAAGAGTTTCCTTGAATGTGAGCTTAAGATAAAAAAGAGTTTTAAGTGATGATGACTAAATTAATAAATAAATATTAGTGCAAGATAAGATAACCAAAGAAGCAAAGAACAAGAAGCAGGAGAAAAAAAGCGCAGCTAGCAATCCACAATGCAAATAAAAATATATATAAAAAAATCTGGTTGCCTGTAAAGTCGGTTTTACGGGCGAAGATTTTACGTGACAACGTCTTTTTCTCGGTAGAATATTTATTGATATGAATATAATTAAGTTGAAGGCATTTGCTCGTCCGTTTCCATTGTTTTGAGAGTGGTGATTCCTGTTGAACATTTGAAATTGAATGGATGAATTTTTAATTTTAAAGAATCAATTTGAAAATCAAAACACTTATTCAGATCGAAGGTTCAAATTTTTGCTAAATAAATTTGAAATTAATTAAAATTTGTAATTGTAAATGATGAAGTTGAAAATTAAAACATTTACTTAAATTAGATGTTAAAATTCTTGCTCAACACAGTTTAAATCAAGTTTTCTTATATCTGCCACTTTTTCTTAATATTTGTAATTTTAAAGAATCAATTCGAAAATCAAAACATTTATTCAGATCGAAGGTTCAAATTTTTGCTAAATAAATTTGAAATTAATGAAAATTTGTAAAATAATAATTAATTAATTAATTAATTTTAAACTAATAATTTACTTAACACTATCAACATTTATCAATAGTATGACATAACCTATAAACTCAGTTTCTCAACTTTTGTGTCAATCTAACAATTAATCAATCAATCATAGTTTACGATAATGAAATATCAGTGTACAATTATTTACCTTTATTGTTGTAGTTGTTGTAAATGACGAATCTAAGCACTCCACATTTTCACTACAGACACAGCTGACGATACTTTAACCACACGTGTGAACTTGTATTATGACGCTTTCTTGTTTTTCCAACGCCAAGAACGTTCGAGAAAGACAAAGACAGAGACACAAGCATGCGCCGATTCAATGCGCCTAATTCTCTAGTGCTGCGCGCGCGGCAGACCGATCATAGTTGAGTGGGAGAGAGACGCAAGGCATTCGGCGGGCCTCTCTCTCGTTCGGTGACTCATCGTAACGTTACCGAGCGTTACACTTTTTCATAAGTGACTCCCAGCCGCAACCTAATTTAAGACGTTGTCACGTCAAAAGAAGAAAATATTATTTTCCATACCGAGCATAAGAAATTAAACTTGTGCCACTCAGTTTAATTCCTTATCAGTAACACACAGTTGGTAAGAGTTGAGGGCTCACCAACACTTTGAGCAAAGAATTAGCGGTCCTGTGCTATGCCGCGAGTTTTACCATTCTTGAGTTAAATGAAACGAGGTAATAGACAAAATATTGCGTTGCAACTTTTCCATTATGAGGCCGGTATTTGTGTTGAAAATACCTGTATAAAATATTTTTTTATAGATTATATAAAACATCACGCCATTTTCTACCCAAAGTTGTAGATGACGGCTGTTAAAACCTTGACTCGCCGAATCGTTACGTTACATCCCAAATGAAATAGGTGGCGGACCCATTGCCATACACCGGGCAGTAAAGTTATAAGCCATCGGTATTTATCACACATAACTACCGAGAACAATTCCCAATAATCATTGGTATGAGCTCAGAAACGAACCCACGACTTCTGAATCAGAAGCAGGGAACTCGATTGCAATCATCTTTAATATGATTTTATATAGATAAGCTATATGGCGGAATGTAGCTTCCAATGTAACTTAAAATATAGGAGATATTTCACCATAAAACATTGACAAATATTCATAACTGATGTAAATATGTGCTTAATTTAAAATCGTTTAATTCGAACTGTTTATCAACGGGCTTCACGAGGTTACGTTCTATGGTCAAAATTATGATCATCATATTTACTTCTGAGGTAATCGAATCGTGAAAATGATCTCTGTAAAGAGTTCGAAACGTCGGGAAATAAATATAAATAAATAAGAAATAAACGCGATACAATCCTAAAAAGTTGTTTTAATGAGTGAGATTCGCGAAAACCTTAGAAACAAATAATCGAATAGTATTATTTATGGGATAGGAGGGCAAACGAGTAGGCGTATCACTCAATGGCATGCAACAAGCGCTGCCCATGGACACCTGAACACAGATAGTATTGCAGATGTTTTGCCGGCCCTTACAATTTGGACATGGAAGGGGTCGGAAGTGCGATAGGAAGGGGGCAAGCCAGGGTGTTGATCTTCCTGATACCTTTCTTACCGAGTGGCATGACCCACTTTACGCCGATATTCTGAAAGGTTGTGGTATTTCACCACTTCAGCCGGCCTATTCATGCGGCGAACTGCGTGGCTCTACCACTAGTATCGGGGACGTCTCATCTCTTTTCCCACTCAAAGCAGATGAATATCACTGGTTTGCTGGTTTTATGCTTCGATAGTCATTATAAAGACATCTCAGCACTGCATGGTTAACCTGACGACGTTTCAGAGACTGGAGCAGATCAGAGCGCATCATCAAGACGCCTTTTCAAAGTCAACAAACGCAATAACAAAATTCAATCTTGGATAATGACATCACAGAATTTAAATGATAATGGTAAGCGTTATTTTTCATCTCTTTCTGAAGTAATTAAAACGTTCTTATAATGATTAACAAGAATTGGAAAAGTTTACTACATTTTGTTTTGGAGAGTGTACTTAAGACGCGCGGAATAATAATAATCTCTAAGTAATTGGGCTTAAGTATTCTTAGAGAAGAAAACGATGCGGAATATTGTACGTAGCTTACATGAATAAAATAATAGTACTTAATAATCAATATAAACATTGCGAATATATTTGTTTGAACATTAAATGTTTTCCACCACCACCTTTGACTTTTTTACGTTTAGTTTTTACTTTTCACTTTTAACGAAACTTTTTTTACTTTTTTTTTATGGGATGGGAGGGAAAACGAGCAGGCGTGTCACCTGATGGTAAGCAACTAACGCCGCCCATGGACACCAGCAACACATATAGTGTTACTATTGCGTTACCGACCTTTAAGGGATAGGGGATAGGGAAGGATGGGAAAGGTGGGTGGGTCTACGGGTACTTCTCTCACCGAACGAATCGTGGCGTGAGCCACTTTGCGTCGATCTTCTGAGAGGCCGTGGTATTTCACCGGTCGAACCGGTCCATTCATGCAGCAAACTGCTTGATTCTACCACTGTTAAAATATACTTTAAATGATAATGCTTTACCTGTTTTGTAGGTTTTAAAACATTCATGAATTAACATTTGCATTGTAGCCATTAAAACATTGCTGATATTTGTTTGCAACTTCGTTCCTTGTATTTTCCTTTTACGCCAAAACTCATCGATTCTTTACGTCCCAAATGGAATAGGTGGCAGCAACTTTTGCCATACAACGAACACAATGTTGTCAGTCATCGATATTCAACACATATTCGAAATATATGCATAACTTCACGCCAAGTCCCTTGCGGGGTAGGCATAGAGCGAACAGATCGCAAAAAGGCACGATTCTTACACGCTTTAATCGCTTCGTTGAATTTCATAGCTCTTGTCATACAAGTTCGTAGATTTTTATGGCTCCTGACATGACCTTCGTCAAGAACCTATCACCATATTTGGTTATAGAAAGTGTATTGTGGCTATCCTGTTCGAAATACAGTTGTTTAATTTTGTTGAGATGATGATTATTCGCAAACATTCGAAACATATATCATCCATAAATAGGTATTTAAGGCATTTTTTATATAGAAAAACTTCAATCATTCCGTAGACCGTTGTTGCCATAGAAATTGGACAGCTGCTTTCAGCAATTTAATTAATTTTATAACAGTTCAAGGTAACGGAATTTGAGTGAACCAGCTAATTTGAACCAAGAAAATATTACTGTGTGAAATATTACTAAATTCTGGAGCAGAAGACGTGTCGTTGCCATTTGTGGAAGTGGTCTTGCGGGATACATATAAGCATATAAAGTGCACGCGATAAAAGAAAATGGACATTATTTCCAGTCAGGAAACTAACGAAAGATAGTGCAATAAGTTATTTGAGAACAAATATTCTGAAGTAAAAAAAATATTCAGTCATTTAATTTAACATTGGGTCGGCTAGATCGGTGACATACTAGGACTTCTCGGAAAATCAACGCCACGTAACTCATGGCGCGATCCGAGTAAGAAATCCAGAGACTCACCTCTTTTTCGCCTCCGTTCGTACGGAAAAAATAATGCCGACCATAAGAACCTATTCACAGAACCTTGCAAAGGATTTTGTGTAGGCTTTTCAGACTATTCGTACACAATGAGACAAAACTTTTATATCTTCTAGTAAACATATGTTCTTTTTCTTCATGGCCCGTGGTCCCGAGTTCACATGGGTGAACACAGGTATTATACAGGAAACAGTAAATCTTTTCGAAAGTTATTTGGATTAAATATCAAAGCATAGCAAAGCAATAGTAAAGTTGTGCCCGTTGTGCTGGATAAAGCCAGTAATAGGTTCACACAGCTGACAAATGCGTTTTTCTTGTTGACTGCTATTGAAAATATTCCGTATTGTAAGTTACTAAATTCTTAATTTAAGCGAAGATCAAAGTATTTTATATGCGTATTTAGAAAATCTAAAAAGAAAATAATTTTTTTTGGTGACAATGAACGAATGAACGAAGGTAAACAGTTGACAAATGCGATTTTGTTGTTGTCGCCTATTTTATTCTTACACTCGTTTATCATTGCTTTCTTTTCACCGTAAAGGCGTTCAACGGCGTAAAGGAGAAAAATGAAGGTTGTCTAAAATTTTCCTCGGCTAAGTGACTTAAAAAGAAATAAGTAACATTTTGCAACAAGCACAGAAAGATTCCCAGTTTGCTGTTGTTTGTTTGTGTAACATGCAAGCCTGGAGTTAATGTGCACACCATTAACTTACTCAAAGCAATATTTTCCAAAAATATTTCTCCGCAACGTTAGGAAAAGTTCATTTCCCTATTCTTTTTGTTAAGTTATTTATTTCAGTATCAAATCGAAGCGGCCTCATTGAAATACTTTAAGTGGAAACTATAATGAATAAATAAAATTGTGAAGTGGAAATACGATATCACGAACGGGAATTGAAGCCACGATCATGTGACAAATTACAGCTTCGCATTAACCAGCTGAACTGTCGCTTTAATTACTGAACTATCTTGACAGTGAGAACTAAATCTGGTAGTCTACTTGATATTATAGTTAAAATTATTAATAGTTAATTTTTCGCCACTTATTGACGAGCGACTAACATTATTTGTCGATCAACTCGACCAATGTAAATGAAATAGTTGCATAACTTCCATTCTTTAGTGTGGTTCAATTAAATGTTAAATCTTCTCGGAAAGATAAGAATTAAAACAAAATACATACATACATAACTTCACGTCAAATTCAATGCACGGTAGGCGGAGAGAATAGATCGCTATAAGGCACGATCTCACATGCCTCACTCGCTTCTTTGACTTTCATAACTCTTTTCATGCACGCGCGTCGATTTTTAAGGCAAAAGCAAAATATAATCAATTTATTCAGGTAATCTCTATGTGGAGACAGTGTAACCGTATCTGATGGGGTGGTATCCACTCTAAGTCACATTTATCTTGGGCAAGATTCGTTCATACCTTTACTTGAATAAGAACTTCTTGTAATGTGTAATAAATTTCTGGAAGTTTCACTGAAAAATAAGTTGAGTTTATAAGGTAAGATGCAATTTAATTCTTGCATGAATGATGCTAAGATAAGGAATTATAAGTAATTTTGTGGCTTTATATTTGAAAGCCACAAAATATTATTATTTTGAATGCCTAATTACCAAACAAGTGTCTTATACATTCAAAAATATTGATGTCTTATGAATTATTAAAATAAACATATTCGATAAGGTAAAGTTGGGCAAAGAAAGGATCAATTGTTTTTTTTTATGGTAGATACTACACTGAGAAGAATATATTTTCTGAAACAACGAGTTATTGGCGATGTTGAAGGCTTTTTCACCAGAGTATTGCAAATGGTGCTCATAAATATACAATACTGGTATTGCCTATATTTTGCAATCACTTTTTTGGTCTTTAATGGAGAAAAGTAATAAATCATCCACATAAAATTTTTCATTCTTAACTTTTCGGTATTCGATGGAAAGATTCTGATTTCAAGTCAAGATGTCTCGGGTTTGAATCCTAGCTCTCACTTGTAGCTGACTGACATCATTGTGGCCGAACTATGGCCATGTTCCGCACCCTTATTTCATATGGGACGTAAATATATTTATCACACATAACTTGTATCATCATCATCATTAGCCTTTTTTGAGGTCCACTGCTGGACATAGGCCTCCCCCATAGAGTGCCACAACTGCCGGTCCGTTCACTCATGGGGGGTTTTCGCCATAATCGCCACGCTTGGCAGGCGGGTTGGCGATCGCAGTAGGCTGTATTTTGTTGAGAGAGAATGCTGCTGCCCATTCTTCTAGCCTTTCCCTTAGTCGCCTTTTACGACACCCACGGGCAGAGATGGGGTGGCGGTATTCTAAGCTGGTGCCACACAGCACTTAACTTGTATATAAATTTTGAAAATTCATAGGTGTGAGCCAGGATTCGAACCTGCGACCTCTTAATTTAGAATCTGGGTGCGTGGAGCACCGAGACTGATAGAATCTATTGTATGTATACCTTAGTATTACACAATATTTGCAATATCAAAATGCCGGAGATGACAGTACGCCCTGCAATGAAAAGAAAATTCCGTCCGAGTACAGAAGATATTGTTAGTGGATCGTAACATAAAATTAGAGTTTATAAGCTTATTATCACATTAAAATATAAACAATGTCTGTTATATTTGAACTTTAAATTGAAAGAATTGTGAAAGATCTCAAAGAAAAAGATATCAAGTAACTACCTGGATTTGAAAACCTTATCAAATTTATCAATGTTTAGTGGAAAAGTTCCATAGTTATTTATGTATGTATCTTAGAATATTGATGTAAACTGGCTCATGCCTGATTTTGTTTCAAGAAACAGATATCTGAAGAGGTATGCACTTTCCCTTCCCATCCCACTTTCTTAAAGGCCGGCAACACAACTGTTACAATATTTGTGTAGCAGGTGTACACAATGCTGCTTGCTCTTCTGTCCACTATCTAATAAAAAATAAAAAACTATGTGATTATTTCAACAATAATAATATCTAGCAATCGTGTCACCTGGTTGTATATAACTAGCGCCATCCATGGACATCTGGAACAATGAAAAGTTCAGAGCTGTGTTGCAGCTTTTTAAGATGAAATAGGAACGGAAATGGGCCGTCCCATTTCCGTTCCTATTTCATCTTAAGTCTTAGGATATCTTGAAAATACGCGGCTTGAGCCACTTAATATATGAGAGGTATACCGGTCGACTGGGCCCATTGATGACTCAAGTACTTTCAATACAAGTGAAATATGGTTCACGTTGGCAAATATTCTATAAATATATTTTACCAATAATAAAAACAAAAGAATTTATGCAATCTCTCTTCCGAGGCGCGACACTGGTAATACAGAGGAGTTGAATGTTGGTGGTTGTTTGAATGATGTGAGTTTTAGATAAATGTCTTAATTACAGTTCTGCGGTTCAGAGTGCTGTTGATGGACTTTATTTATTATTTGTTGATAATAAAACAAATATTATATTGTAATACTGAAGATAGGAGAATGTTCTATTTATACAAATGACTTATTTTTTTTTATCAATTATAATAGATTAGTCAAAACCAATAAGGTCACGTTTTATGGATATTTTTTCAACTCTGTCAGAAGTGCCGTCTGTTTTAGATCTGGACACATTTTATGTGTGATAAAAATCTATGATAGATGGCAGCAAAATGCACGGCTACCGGTTATATCCATAAGGATATAACCGGTAGCCGTACATACCGTGCAACGGACAAAAGATAATTTAACGGCGTAACAGATCGTAAAAGTATTTTTTTTCAGGTTTTTAAATAAATTTTTATGAGGTAGCGGCGTGAGGTAGAGTTGGCGTGTCACCCGGTGACAAGTAATCAGCGTCGCCCATGGAAACCTGCAACACAAAAAGTATTACAGTTGAGTTTTCAGCCTTTAAATGTAGAAGGGAAAGAAGTGGGATGAGGAAAGGAAGCGATGGGGTGACTAAAAAATGTGCATCTAATTTAATTTTATTTTATTTCAATTTTTCATAACAAATGGCACATAACAATTAGTTATAATAGTTATTACAATCAAAATTATTGTCTATGAAGAGGGATTTCGTAATTTTGTGTCACCGAAGCTAAACCTTATATCCCTTTAACCCGTGGATATCTATGAGCGATGCTGAACGTACCTCATTTTTCTTTAGTTTGAGGAAAATTGCTGTCGTATTTCCGGCTCACATGTCCTTAAGCTTGGGATAACAACATTATCTACGAGGAAATAAAATGGAGACTGGAGAAATCATTAATCTTCCTACGAAAAATCTTGTTCGGAGAAATCGGGCCGGTTATTATAAATTACGAGTTTGTTAGGGAGGAACTGTACTGATCGACTAGTTACGATATTAAACTAAGTTGGTATATCTATATATAACTGCATGAATGGATCGGCTCGACCGGTAAAATACCATGACTTTTAACAGTGGTAGAGCCAAGCCAATGGGCCGACTGGACTGGTGAAATACCACGACCTTTCAGATGATCGACGTAAAGTGGGTCTTGCTGCGTTACGTTCTGGCAACGCAAGTGTAACACTAACTGTGATACAGGTTTCCATGGGCGGTGTTAGTTGCTTATCATCAGGTGGGCACGCTTGCTCGTTTGCCAGTTTATGAATTTCACTTTCTGTTGTATAATGTATTTAGATTATTATTAAATAAATCTAATAATATATAATATACAAATTTAAATAAAAAAAAACAATGCACGAAAATTGATCATCGGCGTTAATGATTATGATATGCAAAAAAATGAACTCTTAAGAGTAATTAAAAAAAAGCAAATATAACCAGCTCTTGAATATTTTTTCCAAGTATCAATACCAAGAGAACACCATTAAAAGAACCCAGACAGTTCACTTAACCGAACCCTTGTTTGCGTACCAACGTAAATATTGAAAAACCATTGGTAACATCCTTTGGAGGGGAGGGAAACCGATATTAAAAATAGTAAATAAAAATTCAAAATCACCAACTGAAATGGAAATTATATGAAGTACGTTTTTTGTTTTGTGTATGAAATTGTTTTATAAATATCAAAATTCTCTAGAAATACCAGTGGTTCCTTTTTACACGGTACTATACCTTCAAGCCCTCAAAATATGTCAAAATTTTCTCGCTAAAAGTAAATTTGAAAGGATTTAAAAAGCCCTACCCCTAATTGTGAAATAACTTATTCATCATCATCATCATGAGCCCAGATTAGTCCACTGCTGATCGTAGGCCTTCCCCTTAGCGCGCCATAACTCCCGATCCTAGCTACATCCAGCGACTTCCAGCTGTTTTTATTAGGTCGTCTGTCCATCTAGTGGGGGGATGGCCTACGCTACGCATACCAACGCGTGGTCGCCACACAAAAACTTTTTTTTCCCAGCGGTCGTCAGTTCTTCGGGCATGTGGCCTGCCCACCTCCACTTCAGCGTGCTAACTTTACGAGCTATGTCAGTTATTCTCGTAGGTCTACGGATCTCCCTATTTTGGATCTTATCGATATTTTGGATCGTAGAGATATACCGAGCATAGCCCTCTCCATAGCACGCTGAGCGACTTTGAGCTTCTTAATACGGCCAGCATTAAGTGGCCATGTCTCAGAATCATATGTCATCGCTGGTAACACACACTGGTAATAGACCTTGGATTTTAGGCACTGAGGAATTTTGCACGAGAAGATATGCCTAAGCTTCCCGAACGCTGCCCAGCCGAGTTGGATCTGTCGGTTAATCTCTTTCTCGAAGTTCGCTCTACCTACTTGAATAGTTTGTCCTAGTTAAACATAGTGATCGACAACTTCGAGGATCGCATCTCCAACAGTTACCGGTACTTGAATGATATGGACACTGGACATGACTTTTGTCTTGTCCATATTCATTCGTAGACCAACTTGTTAAGATCCTTGAGCATTGCATCCAGATCCTTCAGCGACTCTGCCAAGACCACGATATCATCGGCAAATCGAAGGTGAGTGATGCATTCGCCGTTGATGTTGATTCCTAGCCCGGTCCAATCTAGGAGCTTGAAGACATCCTCGAATGCAGCGCTGAACAGCTTCGGAGATATAACGTCTCCTTGTTTGACACCTTTCTACAGTGGAATAGGCTCTGTACTTCCATCTTGGATTCGAACTGACATACATAACATGACATACATAACTTATTGCTTTAACGATATTCTTTCAAACTTGCATTTGCTAAAAAGATAAGAGATAACATAAAGCCGAATCGTTACCTTACGTCCTAAATAGTGGCGAACCAATTGCCATTATACCGGGCACAATGTTGTTAGCTATCTATATTTATAGAATCGAATTATCGAAAAGAAAAAAATAATAGAATATTTATAACTGTGCTATGAAACTATATACGATCATAATTCACCAAAAGTATAATCGTATAATACTTTATACAGATACTATCATTAGAAAAATATATTACTCAAAATATTTTGTATCAGTTGCTACACTTCTGCAACCAGTAAACCTGAAAGTAAGATACTCCAGATGGTAAACAATACGAAGTCTCAAAGTTTGGTACTTATTAAATTTAAATTCAAGCGCCTATAACAGTTAACGAATTTATGCTTACCGTCTAGAAGTCTGTGCGGCTATTTATAAAGTTTCCAATGAAACTAGAAAATTTATCTTATCTCGATTCCACCTCGCTGCCTTCGTCCGTATTAATTGTGTAAGTTGTAATTGCGAGCCGCAGAATACTCGCAACTGAGGTGTGATCTTTTATTTGTTGATTATTTGCAATAATATATAACTTAACTATTCTCGGATGTTCAGTTTATTTGTCATATTAAATTTGTAACTTCACACCGTTAAGAAGAACGGGCAGCTACTTGCTGCATTTGTTATATACAACACAATAAATTTCTAGAACTTCACATTTCCAAGCAAAAGTGAAATTAATTTTGTTTAGCATTATCTATTGTATAAAATTTGAGTGTCTGTTTGTAATATTGAAACAATTGCTTTCTACTACATTCGGATGAATAGGGTACACATACCAAAACAACATTATTTACAATGTTTGTCTGTCTGTCTATCTGTTTGTTTCAGGTAATCTCAAAAATCACTAGACCGATATTCAAGGGACTTTTATTGGTGAATGAAACAAGGTTCGCTGGGTCAGCTACTAAATCTATGTATATAAAAGAAAGTCGTGTTTCTTACAACACTTATAACTCAAAAACGGCCATACATATTTGGCTGAAAATTAGTGGAGAGGTAGCTTAGAGCCAGGAATAACACGTAGGATAGGAAAATATGGATTATTTGCGAGTAAAATACTAAAAAATACAATTTAATTTTCCCATACAAACGATTCGTAACCACATTTTGACACACAAGGAAATTTGACCTTTAAAAACATATCTTAGATTATTGTTAGTGGAAAGGGCCATCGTAGTTCAGTGTCGTATGAATATTGACATTTAAAATTTCAATCAAACGTCAAAATTTGTTGTGTCATGTCACTATATTATATTTGAAGTATTACAATTAAACTAAAAAACTTATTTTAAAATTGAAATAAATCATGCATTAGCTTAGAGCAAGCATCGCAGAGTCGGTAACATTATCCAGCAACGGGATGCCATTTTTGTCAAAGTTATTGAAGGTAACAATAATTTATTAGTTCAGATGGCATCCACTATAGAGAAAAGCATGTGGGGACTCATCTCTCACTGATCAGACCAACTTCCTCATCGTGAATTTCAAGAGCGGATCAATAAATTACAAGTATTCATTTCGCAACATAACCGGGCGACCTGCATCGACAGGATACTGGAAGGACACTGGAAGGAAAGACCACCAACTATTAGGACAAATTGAGACAATTAGAAAGAGCCAAAGCTTTTGACAACATGGATAGTTGGAAAGGATGACATGTTGTGCTGACCCCACTAAGAGTGAGATAAGAGCAGGATGAATGATGAATGAAATGATGAATTTCTGTGGAAAAATAAAAAAATATTGAATGTAGTCAATAACTACAATTACAAATTGTAAAAATATATGGTATATGATTTATTTTTGTTGATCTTTTGGGATAGTGTGGTATTTTACTGCTACGTGAACTTTTCTCGATGCAGAGGACAAGGCGATGGTAGTCGCAGTCAATGTAATGTGCAAAGAGCAATCTCAAGTGCTATCCGCACTGACGACTAGAAAAGATTGATCAAGAGAAGAGTCGTATTGATATGTCAGAATTGAGTTTAAAAATAATTTTAATATAACCATGTCAGGCACAGCAAGCACAAAAACACGACGTAATTAAATCATTTAACATTTAAGGTCCAGTGGTCGAACGCCCTGCTTCTGAATCTAGACTCCATTTGGAACGTAGACATAACGGCAAGACGAGGCTTAACAGCCACTGCATACACCTTCGGGTAGATAAGCCATGAAGTTATGTATGTTATTGTTAGATATGATAATGATTCTTTTGTTATGAGTCGAACAAGCAGGCGTGTCACCTGATGGTAAGGAACCAACGCCGCCCATGGACACCAGCCACACATATAGTGTTACTGTTGCGTTGCCGACGTTTAAGGTATAGGGGAAAGGAAAGGATGAGGAAAGGGGGGTGGGCCTCCGGGTACCTCTCTCACCGAACGAAACGCGGCATGAGCCACTTTACGTCGATCTTCTGAGAGGTCGTGGTATTTCACCGGTCGAGCCGGCCCATTAATGAAGTGAACTGCGTGGCTCTACCACTTGTAGAGTATGTTCTGTGTATGTAGGGTGTCATTACTCCAGGACATAAATAATTGTAAAGTAAATAAATAATAGTCGATTGTCAAGGGTCTGTGTGTAGAAGGTTCTTGATTCGAATACAATATCTGTCTTTTCTAATCTCTATCTTTTATAAAAGTTATATGTACTATCATGTGATATTTATCGATGATGGAAAATGTACCTTTGGAATTTTTTTTATGGCCTATGTTTGCAAATGAGCAGGCGTGTCACCTGATGTTAAGTGACCAGTGCCGCCCATGGACACCTGCAACACATATAGTGTTACAGTTGCGTTGCCGACCTTTAAGTGAGTAGGATAGCAAGGGATGGGGAAGGGTGGTGGGCCTCCGGGTACCTCTCTCACCGAACGAAACGCGGCATGAGTCACTTTAGGTCGATCTTCTGAGAAGTCGTGATATTTCACTGGTCGAACCGGTCCATTCATGCAGCGAACAGCTTGGCCCTATCATTATTAAGGTTATTATTGACTTGTTATCAAATTTGGAAGTCATTGGTGTCCAATGTTTCTATTTAGTGACAAAATTTTAGTGATATTAAGCAACATTTAACCCCACCTTGATATCCTAACTTATCTATAATATTCCTTGTGTTCACCTTCTCCCTCTCCCTTTCCGCCAATCTATTGGTCTGCCGCGTTAAAGGATGCATGTGCAGGGGCGAGTCTGCATGCTAGCGTGCCGAGTATCTGGAAGTGGTGCCCCCAGATACTATTTAACCTTCCCTTTGCATGCGGGGCTCTGCATTGTGGTTACACATTATTTCCCTTTCTATTCGTGGGAACAAAATGAGAACAAAAATAAAATATACCGATGGCAGCGATAATGCTCGCCACATCACGCCAAGGTATTCCACGGGGCGAAAAGCGGGCCGCGGAGTGCCGCATAGCTACACTGAATGTGCGGGGAGGAATGAATGATAAGATCAATGAATTAAGTAAGGTAGTGAAAGAAAGACGTATAGATCTGATGGTAATAAGTGAGACTAAAAGGCTTTAGGCGAAAGAAGTGTGTCAGAATCGTAGCTCGTGGAAAGCTAAATACTTTTGATGCGGAACAAAGTTCACCGGGTCAGCTACTATTACATAAATAATAGTGATAAGCTAAGACTGGATTATGTACTATACATAATATCCCTCTTAAAATACGAAAGTGTCTCGGATAAACAAATAAGGTTAATGCTATTTATACAAGGATATTTAAATCCGAATCACGTTCAAATGTGGGTATAGGCACATAACAAAAGTGTTTTCATTCTGTAAACAGAAATCAAATGACGTTATTATTTCTTTGCTAGTGGTAAGAGTTTCCTTGAATGTGAGCTTAAGATAAAAAAGAGTTTTAAGTGATGATGACTAAATTAATAAATAAATATTAGTGCAAGATAAGATAACCAAAGAAGCAAAGAACAAGAAGCAGGAGACAAAAAGCCCAGCTAGCAATCCACAATGCATATCAAAATATATATAAAAAGAAGAAAATATTATTTTCCATACCGAGCATAAGAAATTAAACTTGTGCCACTCAGTTTAATTCCTTATCAGTAACACACAGTTGGTAAGAGTTGAGGGCTCACCAACACTTTGAGCAAAGAATTAGCGGTCCTGTGCTATGCCGCGAGTTTTACCATTCTTGAGTTAAATGAAACGAGGTAATAGACAAAATATTGCGTTGCAACTTTTCCATTATGAGGCCGGTATTTGTGTTGAAAATACCTGTATAAAATATTTTTTTATAGATTATATAAAACATCACGCCATTTTCTACCCAAAGTTGTAGATGACGGCTGTTAAAACCTTGACTCGCCGAATCGTTACGTTACATCCCAAATGAAATAGGTGGCGGACCCATTGCCATACACCGGGCAGTAAAGTTATAAGCCATCGGTATTTATCACACATAACTACCGAGAACAATTCCCAATAATCATTGGTATGAGCTCAGAAACGAACCCACGACTTCTGAATCAGAAGCTGGGAACTCGATTGCAATCATCTTTAATATGATTTTATATAGCTAAGCCATATGGCGGAATGTAGCTTCCAATGTAACTTAAAATATAGGAGATATTTCACCATAAAACATTGACAAATATTCATAACTGATGTAAACAGGTGCTTAATTTAACATAACATAATATAACTTCACGCCTTTTGTTACCCGAAGGTGTAGGCAGCGGCTGTTAAGCCTCGTCTCGCCGTTATGTTTACGTCCCAAATGGAATAGGTGGCGAACCTATTGCCATACCGGGCACAAAGTTTGTCAGTCATCGGTATTTATCACACATAACTTCCGAAAACTATTTCGAAAAGTCATTGGTGTGAACCAGTGTCTGGAATCGAACCCCGGACCTCTGGATCAGAGGTCGTGCGCTCGCCCACTGCGCCACCGAGACTTCATTCATTAATTTAAAATCGTTAAATTCGAACTGTTTATCAACGGGCTTCACGAGGCTACGTTCTATGGTCAAAATTATGATCATCATATTTACTTCTGAGGTAATCGAATAGTATTATTTATGGGATAGGAGGGCAAACGAGTAGGCGTATCACTCAATGGCATGCAACAAGCGCTGCCCATGGACACCTAAACATAGATAGTTTTGCAGATGTTTTGCCGGCCCTTACAGTTTGGACATGGAAGGGGTCGGAAGTGCGATGGGAAGGGGGCAAGCCAGGGGGTTGATCTTCCTGATACCTTTCTTACCGAGTGGCATGAGCCACTTTACGCCGATATTCTGAAAGGTTGTGGTATTTCACCAGTTCAGCCGGCCTATTCATGCAGCGAACTGCGTGGCTCTACCACTAGTATCGGGGATGTGTCATCTCTTTTCCCACTCAAAGCAGATGAATATCAATGGTTTGCTGGTTTTATGCTTCGATAGTAAAGACTTATAAAGACTAGGATTATAAAGACATCTCAGCACTGCATGGTTAACCTGACGACGTTTCAGAGATTAGAGCAGATCACAGCGCATCATGAAGACGCCTTTTCAAAGTCAACAAACGCAAAAACAAAATTCAATCTTGGATAATCACAAGCACAGAATTTAAATGAAAATGGCAAGCGTTAGTTTTCATCTCTTTCTGAAGTAATTAAAATGTTCTTATAATGATTAACAAGAATTGGAAAAGTTATCTACATTTTGTTTTGGAGAGTGTACTTAAGACGCGCGGAATAATAATAATCTCTAAGTAATTGGGCTTCAGTATTCTTAGAGAAGAAAACGATGCGGAATATTGTACGTAGCTTACATGAATAAAATAATAGTACTTAATAATCAATATAAACATTGCGAATATATTTGTTTGAACATTAAATGTTTTCCACCACCACCTTTGACTTTTTTACGTTTAGTTTTTACTTTTCACTTTTAACGAAACTTTTTTTACTTTTTTTTATGGGATGGGAGGGAAAACGAGCAGGCGTGTCACCTGATGGTAAGCAACTAACGCCGCCCATGGACACCAGCAACACATATAGTGTTACTATTGCGTTACCGACCTTTAAGGGATAGGGGATAGGGAAGGATGGGAAAGGTGGGTGGGTCTACGGGTACTTCTCTCACCGAACGCAACGCGGCGTGAGCCATTTTGCGTCGATCTTCTGAGAGGCCGTGGTATTTCAACGGTCAAGCCGGCCCATTCATGCAGCGAGCTGCTTGGCTTTACCACTGTGAAAACTTTAAACTTTAAATGATAATGCTTTACCTGCTTTGTAGTCTTTAAAACATTCATTAATTAACATTGGCATTATAGCCATTAAAAAATTATTGATATTTGTTTGCAACTTTGCTCCTTGTATTTTTCTGTTACGCCCGAACTATTCGAATTATTACGTCCCAAATGGAATAGGTGGCAGCAACTTTTGCCATACATCGAACACAATGTTGTCAGTCATCGATATTCATCACATATTCGAAATATATGCATAACTTCACGCCAAGTCCGTTGCGGGGTAGGCAGAGAGAGAACAGATCGCAAAAAGGCACGATTCTTACACGTTTTAATCGCTTCGTTGAATTTCATAGCTCTTGTCATACAAGTTCGTAGATTTTTATGGCTCCTGACATGACCTTCGTCAAGAACCTATCACCATATTTGGTTATGGAAAGTGTATTGTGGCTATCCTATTCGAAATACAGTTGTTTAATTTTGATGAGATGATAATTATTCGCAAACATTCGAAACACATATCAATGATAAATAGGTATTTAAGGCATTTTTTATATAGAAAATCTTCAATCATTCCGTAGACCGTTGTTGCCATAGAAATTAGACAGCTGCTTTCAGCAATGTAATTAATTTTATAACAGTTCAAGGTAACGGAATTTGAGTAAACGAGCTAATTTGAACCAAGGAAATATTACTGTGTGAAATATTACTAAATTCAGGAGCAGAAGACGTGTCGTTGCCATTTGTGGAAGTGGTCTTGCGGGATACATATAAGCATATAAAAAGAAAATAGACATTATTTCCAGCCAGGAAACTAACGGAAGATAGTGCAATAAGTTATTTGAGAACAAATATTGTGAAGTAGTAGAAAAATTCTGTCATATAATTTACCATTGGGTCCGCTAGATCGGTGACATACTAGGACTTCTCGGAAAATCAACGCCACGTAGCTCATGGCGCGATCCGAGTAAGAAATCCAGAGACTCACCTCTTTTTCGCCTCCGTTCGTATTTGGTTATCTTAAAGGCTGGCAATGCAACTGGAGCTATCTGTGTTGCAGTTGTCGTTAAGCGGCGTTAGTCACTTACCACCAGGTGATCCGGTTGCTCGTTTGTCGCTTATTCTATAAACAATATGTCTGATAAACGGTGGTCAAAAACCAGCCACTATTCATAATTTAAGGGATTTATTTAGGTATGAACTCATGTAGCATCATGGACAAAATAATGCCGACCATAAGAACCAATTCACCTTCAACCTTGAAAAGGATTTTGTGTAGGCTTTTGAGACTATTCATACACAATGAGACAAAACTTTTATATCTTCTAGTAAACTTATGTTCTTTTTCTTCATGACCCGAGGTCCCGAGTTCACATGGGTGAACACAGGTATTATACAGGAAACAGTAAATCTTTTCGAAAGCTATTTAGACTAAATATCAAAGCATAGCAAAGCAATAGTAAAGTTGTGCCCGCTGTCCCCGATAAAGCCAGTAATAGGTTCACACAGCTGACAAATGCGTTTTTCTTGTTGACTGTTATTGAAAATATTCCGTATTGTAAGTTAAGTTACTAAATTCTTAATTTAAGCGAAGATCAAAGTATTTTATATGCGCATTTAGAAAATCTAAAAAGAAAATAAATTTTTAATGGTGACAATGAACGACTGAACGAAGGTAAACAGTTGACAAATGCGATTTTGTTGTCGTCGCCTATTTTATTCTTACACTCGTTTATCATTCCTTTCTTTTCACTCGTAACGGCGTAAAGGAGAAAAATGAATGTTGTCTAAATTTTCCTCGGCTAAGTGACTTAAAAAGAAATAAGTAACATTTTGCAACAAGCAAAGAAACATTCCCAGTTTGCTGTTTGTAACATGCAAGCCTGGAGTTAATGTGCAAACCATTAACTTACTCAAAGCAATATTTTCCAAAAACATTTCTCCGCTGTTAAACAAGCAAGAAAAGTCCATTTCCCTGATTTTTTTTGTTAAGTCATTTATTTTAGTATCAAATACGAACCGGCCTCATTTAAATACTTTAAGTGGAAACTGTAATGAATAAATAAAATTGTGGAGTGGAAATACGACATCACGAAAGGAAATTTAAGCCACGATCATGTGACAAATTACAGTTTTGCCTTAACCAGTTGAACTATCGCTTTAATTACTGAACTATAGTGACAATGAGAACTAAATCTGGTAGTCTACTTGATACGGTGAACAAATACTGAAAATAAAAGAAATTATAGGTATAATTGGTTTGAAAGAGAGTGTCGGTGTAAAAGTAAGAAAGGGCATGCTCCGATGGTTCGGACATGTAGAAAGAATGGTTGATGCAAGACTGACTAAGCAGATATACAATGCAAAAGCGGATGGATGTAGGAGTCGAGGACGGCCAAGACACACATTCCATGACCAAATAGAACGTGTTCTGGAGGAAGGTGATGTTAAGAGCCTCCAAAACCGACGTGCGTGCATGAAAAGAGTTATGAAAGTCAACGAAGCGAGTGAGGCGTGTAAGAATCGTGCCTTATGGCGCTCTGTTCTCTCTGCCTACCCCGCAAGGGATTTGGCGTGAAGTTATGTATGTATGTATGTATAATAAAAGAAATGGTATTTTTTGATACGCAGGCAGTTAGTGATGCGTAATTATGACTAAGAGAATTAATTAACCTCGACATTATAATATTTCTGTTTGATAATAATGAGTATACGATAAGCAGGTTATTAATGTTCTTGATAGAATTATGTAAAGCACCGTATAAATTTTTTGTTTTATGGCTTATTTATTCATATAGTTGACATCATGACCTTGATAGTCCTTTTAGGAGTGCCTGCTCGCAGGACAAAGCCAGTCGCAACTGAAGCCTGCTACTTAAATGGTGTGTTTCGAGAAACGCCTCTCGTTTTTTACCATGGCACATAAAGATTTCATGTAAGTAATAAATAAATTTTCTAAATATGTGGCTGGCTTGGCATTAAAGAGGCCCGTTGTTTGAAATGACTGTTTAGCTATGCACTTAGTACGATGGAAAGTTACTGTTGCTAGAAGGGAAGTAAAGGTACAGTGATAGCTGAAATTTTCATGAGAGAAAGGTTTTACAAGAAAGTAAATTTTGTTTGAAAAGCCTCAAAAACACTCTGTCAAACGCTTTTTCCAGATCCACAAAACCGCAGAAAACCTTCCGGTTAACAGCCAGTTGTTTCTTCACGATGTTGCGGAGAAAAAAAATCTGATCCATGCACCTTCGTCCGCTTCTAAAACCACCCTGAGCCTCCCACAACACTCCATCAGATATCATCATATCATCATATAACCAAGATCCACAATACCACCAACACAATAGCACCAATATCAACAATAATAAAGAGACGCGGAAACTTTTCCTAAGACTTAAAATAAAACGGATTTAAAAAAAATGTCATTTAATATTCGCTTTGTAAAAGTTAATGAATAGAACTTCTAGATAAGAGATTCTTTTTTGACTAACGTTGTGTTATTTTTTTCAACTAACCTTTAGTTAGGACTTGAATTAGTAACTTTATCTAGACGTATTAGGTAACGATAATATCTAGTACTCAAACAAAATACATAGTACGTCTCAAAATTGTGTCGATTAATCTTATAAAGAGATAGGGTCGCTTCTTTTCTGAAGGCAACTTGATATCGGATCAAGCCTTATGTAATAAGTTCGCAAATATTGAGAAACAATAGAAGGTAAATTTGTTTTTAAGAAACATAAACTCAATTGTTTTAAAGAATATTGCAACGTTCTATGTGATTATTGAAGAATTATTTTCTTTTATTATATACTCTACCTGCTTATATTTTCCTGAGTGAATATTAAACTTCACGCTATAACCCAAGTTGTACATTTCTCTTCGCGCTTTTTAGCGTTTTTCGGCATAAGCATCGTTGATTGCATCAATACTATCGTATTCATCAGACATTTTTTGTGCCCGGCTAGAGAAAAATAATTTAAATTTAAAATAACTACTAAATTAAAATATATGATGTCATCATGGCTCGATATTTAACCACACAGACCTAAACATTAAATTTGTAAGTTAAAAAAATTACATTTAAATGAGGTTCTTTTTCTTCTTAACAGAAACTGCTTAACTTATGATATCACAAAACGGCGTACCAAACGCTTTACTTCGCCTTCTTCGCAAGTGCGTAATACACCTACAACAAATTTTACTAGACGTTACTCTCATCAACAAAAAATAGTAAATAATTGCTAAGTTAAAATAAGTTATCATGAAAAACACAATTTTCGAACTACAATTTAACAAGGAAATTTTGTGTTTTTGTTACAAGGATCAAATTTTAAAAACCTTAAATTGAATAAAAATCATTAAAACGATAGGTTAAGAGATACCAATCAGAGCATTACCAATGCAAAGATCCCCAACGTGACAAGTCGGCAGACTCTCCGGGTATTCTCGGCTGATTTAATTCAAATATCGAATCGCCAGCCGATACGCGACTCATCTCTATGCTGAAAAACATTTTTGTGTTACTCTATATTAGAAGTCGTGTACTTTTTTAAAAATAGATCGTTATAAAACCTACTATATTTTTCTACCCGAGAGTGTAGGCAGCGGCTGTTAAAGCCTCGATTGTTTTGTCCCAAATAGAATAAGCAGCGAACCTTATTAAATATATACTTACCTAACACAGGGCACAAAGTTATCAGTCATTGATATTTATCACACATAACTTCCGAAAATAATTCTGAGAAATCATTGGTCCCGAATTTAACCCAAATTTAAAATCGGAAGCGGAGAGCTTGACGACTGGACTACGGAGACTTAAAATCAAACTTTAAAATAAATCGTTTTAGTATTTGATTTATTCTCGGTATAAATTTTGAGGACTGCATTGCAGCATTTGAATAATTTAGCGTTCAATGTGTCTCACTTTCAACTATTTGGAACATAGTTCCCTGTTCGACGGTATCCATTTGAGTGATTCGGTTAATAATACAGCGCGCGGACCAACTAAGGCTTGATATAAATTAATCAACATTACTCGTACCAAAATCACACTGAACACTGACGTAATCCTCCAGTTTGATTAAAATGATATGATTGGTGTTATGAACGGTAATTAATAGAATGAGGTAAAATTTCTTGGCACAAGGAATTGAGAAAGGAAAACCCAGTTCACGGCATGATGCGATAGGTGCTGATATCAATTGTAACTTATGGAAGCGAGGGTAAGGTATGGAAAAGTGGGCACTAAAGTAGTATACATGCGGTTGAAATAGGAGCACTATGCAAAAATTTTAATGACAATGGGCCGCGTCTAAAACACGGCGTTAAAGTGAGAAATTGGACTGACAGTGAGTATCACATTACTGCTAAAGTAACGAGGCGCTTGCATACCTTCTGGCATGGTGAAAGTATACAATATGCATCGTAAAATAGACAAGATTTAGAAGGGAGGAAGGACAAGGAGGGCCACGATATACTTACAATGACGTAGCTTTGAAATTATATGTATTTTAGCAAAACGCGACCTAAGAATCTTTAGAAACTGATGAGCGTACCTGACAAGAATTATGAAAGTCCCAAAAGCAAGTGGCATTCGGTTCTTTCTGTTTAATCCGGTAAGGAACTTTGCGTAAATTATGTTAAAATCAGAATACTTTGTTTAGGTAGCTTTCAAACGCACTTAACATAATACCTTATAACTTTATTAAACGGTTTTATTTAGCTTAATATAATCTTATGGTGCAGTAGTTCCATTTATCCCAAAGTCATCAAATGCGGTGTTATTCTGTTTTATCGAAGTTTAAAGTGAACTGTAAAACACTTGGGAATAATTAAAAACTGTACGAAAGAAGGTAGTGTTGCAAAACTACTTTTAATTCTGTTAACCAGAACAAGGATTCACTTAATCGATCCAAGCGCGTCTTCTGATAATGAATTTTCTCCTATCAAATTATAGAAGATTCTTTGGGTATTGCGGATGCTTGGGTTAGACATTTTTGGGATAGATCCTTTATTAATAAATATCTATGACGTACTAATGAATGCTGCAAATATTTTTAGGTATTTTGGGAAGGGCGGTCCATAAACATAGCTGTTCGTTCACTAGTAAACTCCCGATATAATCAAATCTAAGCAAAATCAAATAGAAAGAATTCTCACAATATTTCACTTAACTTGCTGATTACTTAATACTTTTTAAAGTTCCTGTAACCACAAAATTATCAAAAAAGTTTACACTATATAAGAAAAACAACTATAGATAATAAAAAAATGTAACTTCACTCACGCAGCGACTCTTATGCGTCGACTGACCAGAATTTTACGTCCTACATGGAATAGGTGGCGAAACCTATTGTCATACACTGAGGTATACTGTTGTCAGTGATCGTCATCATATTTATCACATATAACTTCTAAAAAAAACTCCCGAGAAGTCTTTGTTGTGAGCCAGGATTCGATCCCGAGACCTATTCAGAGGCGAGATTAAGAGACATGAGATGACGATGCTTGCGAAATTCTTGATGTCAAGACTACGAGAGACTATGTAATGAATAAAAATTAGGTTAAGAAATATTATTTTCATGGTATACGAGGAGCAAACGAGAAGTCGTGTCACCCGATGGTAAGCAACAAACGCCGCCCATGGACACCTGAGAATAGATGGTGTTATAGTTGCACTGCCACCCTTATAATGAGATATGAACGGGATCGGAAGTATAGGAAGGGTTTCTTCCTTCGGATACCTACGAATACCACCAAGCGTAACACAGCATGAGCCACTTTACACATTCTGAGAGGTCGTGGTATTTCACCGGTCTAGCTGGCTCATCCATGCATACGAACTGCGTGGATTTACTACTGAAAAATAATAAAATAATATAAACTTGAGTCACAGAATTGACATGGTGTAATGACAAGGGACTAGTCATGTCTGGAGTTGATGGTTGCTGGGGCAGAAGGGTCCTTGAGTGGATTTTGCGAATTGACGAACATGAAGTGGCATTGAGATTTCAAAGAAGTATTATATTTGCGCATTCAAATATAATTCTTCTCTAATTCTAAAATATAATCTAAAATAAGATGACATTTAGACGAAAACTAAATAAGATTTGTTTGATATTTAAAATATATTATCTACTTTAATAAACCCTTCCCTGTCAAACCCTTCATCTTTTTGAGCAAGACTTAAAAAAAAAAGTATTTACAGATTTTCTTTTGTAGACAGCACAGCAGACATGGAATAGGTGGCGAGACCTACTACGATACATCGTCATCATAATGTTGTCAGTCATCGATATTTATTACACATAATTTTTGAAAATAATTTCGAGAAGTCATTGGTGTGAGCCAGGATTCAAACCCAGTAAAATACTGAAAACTGCTCAACATACTGAACAACCGAGAAAATAATACTTATAAATAATACCTTATAATCAACTCACGCAAATTGAATATGCGTAATTAGGTTAGGCTATTAAATTGTACTGGATATCACTATTATGTATCATAACTTCACGATCTTTTCTACCTGAAGTTATAAGCAGCGGCTGAAAAGCCTCAAATAGAATGGGTGACGAACTGTGTTAATTGGTCTGCATCGGGAATCGATCCCACGACTTCTAAATCAGAAGCGCAGAGCTCTACCACTAGGCCAGCGAGATTGTGTATCATGTTTTTAAGACTTTTTATACATCTATGGATTATTTTTACATATACTTAGAAAGGTTGTTACGAAAATAATATGATACATCAAACACTGATTTAGGAACACAAAAAAGAAGTTTAGGGTATTATAAAATCTGAACAAAAATACAGGAAGCATTACAATGCAATTAAACCAGCACAGAACGTGAACATTTAACTGCTTTTCACAAAATATAAGTCTCTGTAATGGTTATTATCCGCTTTTTAAACTTGGCCTTTTTTAACTGCGCGAATCAAAAAGGTAAAAAATAAAACATGGCTTAATTTCGTCTGTCTGGTACGAAACAATAGAAATCGCGGAGGGGATGTTACTGATTAATTTTCAGCGCAACAGGGTTGGGAATTTTATATGAGATCCAGTAAACTACTTACTATTTGTGGTAATATTTTGTTTCGTGTTTATTGAACTATCTGGGTCTAGTAAAAGTGCCTTTAAAATTGTTTGTCAAAGATATCGATAGCACAATTAAAATAAAATAAATCAATTAAAAATAGTTGAAAAAACGATCTTCAAAATAATAGTTCATTCAGACCCAAACAAAGTGAACTACTTATATTATAATAATGATAGGTTTTTTGGATATAGCGGCGAGAAAACAGGCCACCTGATGATAGGTAACTACCGCCGCCCATAGACACCCGTAACACAAATAGTGTGACAGTTGCGTTGCCGGCCTGAAAGAGAGTTGGATGGGAAGGCATGGGGAAAGGGGATGCGCCGTCAATTACCTGCCTCACCGAGCGATACGTGATATGTGCTACTTTACGTCGATCTTCTGAGAGGTCGTCTCGAGAGTTCACTGGTCGAACTAGCCCATTGATACATCGAACTGTGTGGCTCTACCACTGTTAAAAGACGCACGCATTGGGGCAGCTGGCTATTGTTACATTTATTATGCTGGTACCACGGAAGTACTTTTTTTTCAACTGCGTGTTAATGCGTGATGTGAATTTAACAACTTGTTAAATTTATCTGTGAAATAAAACCCATTTTATAAATATTGGAATGAGGTATTGAAGCCCGTCAATGGTGATCGTGGTGCATTGGTAAAACAACAGACTGTGTAATCGAGGTCAGCAAGTTAAATACGAGTGCAAATATTCATGATTGACATGATTGTTTGTATGTATTTACAAATGAAAAGTATATAGGTATGTGTTGATATCAGTTGTGTACTTTCCATAGCACAAGCATTTAGTTGCTTAGCTTGGAAAACTAGATGACTCTGCCTGTATTGTGTCAGAAGATATTATATATTATTGTTATTTGAGCTGTATAATTGATCCATACTATATTTCTTGATTTCGAATTACGATGCATATTCACATTTTTTACTAATGTTTCCCATGAGTACCCAACTGGTATTGTCTACTAAAACTGTGTAGATAAAAAAAAAGTAAAACAACGAACAACAGAAGAATTGAGCCCGTCCTAGTGAATAAAAAGAAAACTCATTACCATAGCCGCATCTTAAATAAACGTAGTCAAATCTCAACTAAGTCTTTCTCTCTCTGGTAATGTTTTATAAAGAAAATGTCTTTAATTTTTTCTTATTAACTTTTTGCTCTTAGTTACTTAGTTAAGTTTTTAGAGTTTTGCAACTAAAACAGTATAAAAAGAAACCTTTTAGTTACGTCCATATAAAATGGAAATCTAATATAAAAATAATACTTTAATGATGAAATTGTTCTTACTTTCTAAATAAACGCGATATAATCCATAAAAGTTGCTTCAATGTTATAAATATAAATGACAACCATGGTTAATTTTTATACCATAGACTTTTGGCTATAAAAATATTGACTAAACTGATGTAATAGGTTGTATTTACTTGATATAATTTTATTGGTGAAACGTCTCCTCAAAATCTACTACCGAATGACCCATATTATTATTCAAGCGGTTAAGAGGATTATAACAAACCCGGCAGTAGGTTGCTTTCAAGTTACTAGTAAAGTAATATACATTTCCTTGGATGGCCTTTGTGTGTCGATCATGGTTTATATTTGTGGCTCAAACTAAAGTTTGGATATAAAAGAATTTACAAACATTTTTATCTATAAGGATTTTAAATATCAGTAAACTATATTCAAACTCGGGACCTCTTGCACTTTATAAAATGTTGCTTCAAAGATTTTGGTATCTTTGAATTAACTTCGTAACTACACCGCCATCTAGATGGTTCTGTATAATTGACATCCTGTTCTGATATTCATTAAATTGTTATTGTCCTCTCTGTAGTAGTCAAAATTCTGAGATTTGAATCTCAGGTTAGACGAAGGGCAACGTTATGTGTGATACATGTCAATGACTTGAATTGAATGCAATGTCAATGCTGCATATTCGGGTAAAAATTACAAAAAAAAAATCACTCTACTTTATACTATTAACTGACTTCCAATTCCATAAAAATCAACTGAACGACGTCGACGTAGTGATGTAAGTGGTCTCATTTATTATTAATAACTAATGAAGAAAACGCCTCACACATTGTTTGTCTGTCAATAATTTTCTTTCCTCTAACAATCTATTTTATTACTATTACGTACATAGTGTTAATGATGTATATTGCATCTGACAGTGGTCGTAGACAGAACAATATCAAATCCTAACAAGTCGACTCAATTATCCGTGGTGAGCCATAAATTTGGTGTTCGCGCCCCGACACGGCAATTACTATCGCCATTCGTCCGCAAAACAATGGTAATGTCACTTTTACCTCAAGTACACTGGCAATTTTATTATTGGGTAGGTCTGTGCCCAATTGTGTAGGAATCGGAACATTTCTTATGTTGTCTTTTTTTTGTTGGAATAAATTTATAATTTTTTTTCTAAGCAGTGGAACTTATTGCCATTATTGGAGCAGTGATTAGTTACTACGATGCCTATTTTGCCATTGATAGTTCGTATAAAGTTAAATTAGTTGGTTGTCTCTTACAACACCAACGGACAGATATGTGAGACTACTCTCAAGAGGAATATCACTAAAAATCATACTATAGAAGCTATTCTGTTTCCGTGCAGCATTTTAATTCCCAGTTATATAAAAACAATAAAATCCAATAAAATTATCAAATTTGTTAAGACAAGTTCAATTTGAAAATGATAGATCCGGGTCGTTTTTAAATTTAAAATTCGGTTTTCATTTTTTTGATAATTTCATTTCGAGTTCTGTTACAAATATAAATGCGTTAACAACAAGACACCGGCACCTATTTCTATGGTTACCGCTACGAAGCTTGAATATTAAATGAAGCCGCGAAAAAGTAGCCTCAGTTTGGTCGGAATTGTGATTGGGACAATCTAGTTGTTGAAACAATTTGTGTGAAAAATATTTACCATTCTGCATGCTGATTGGTTAATATTATATAAGTGCTAATGATTTTGGTGTGCAACGAAGACTTTGTTTCAAATATAGATAGATATATTTTGGTATAAATACATCGTTGCTTTAATTAATTAGCCTGTCTTCCGTGAGGATAGAAATAAAAAAAAAAACATTCTTTTTATATTTTTACCTTTTCAATTTCCCACCCTTTTCTACCCGAAGGTGTAGGAAATGGCTGTTAAACCTCGACTAGCTGAATTTTTACGTCTCCAATAAGTTATGGGGTCGTGCCATACAATGTTATCAATTATTGACAGTTATCACACATAACTTCTAAATATAATTGTAATAGGTTATTGATGACATGACTTCTTGATTTACAAGTGGGGTACTTGACCTCCAGACCTCCAGAGTCCCTTTCTTTCAGGTGGTATATTGTTAAACTAATTAGAAAGATGAGATTGCGTTAATTTTGTAGAACAACAACCAGATAATATGTAATTACACGAAATATCTCGCTAATTAAAGAAGAAATGTGATGATAATGACACAGTGGAAAGTGATTCTACTCCCACGTAATATGAACAAAGACGCCAGTGTGAAATTAGATATTACCCGCGGCGTAGAGTATCTGACATTGATAAATGAACACATTTGTTTTTTAATGTCACATCCATCCATGTGACAATGTTTTCGCGTAACTGAAGTGGATTTGTAAAATAAACATAATAATGTTGAAAACATGGGAAAAATCGTCATCTTTGCAAAAAAATCCTAGAATTATGGATTTGTATTCAATTTTAAAAAGAAAACAACATAAAATATAATTTAGTAAACTTATGAACGTTATTCAGTTATATATTAGTTAAATGTAATATGTTATCTAAATATTAAATTGGGTACGATCTGTCTTTATGTTTGTTCTGGGTCATGTCTGGAATGGTTGGACCGACTTTGACGGGGCATTTATTGGCAGGTGTATTAAGGAGTAATTTAGGCTACTTTTAGGGAAAAAAACACCTTTACTTATTGCTTCCGGGGCAAAACAAAGGCGAGAGAGCTAGTCCCTCATAAATGATATGTAGGAGAAACTATGTTATTTCAACCATGAATGAAACATCCTTCTCTGCATTATTTCACACACCATTGGTTTATCTACTCCGGGTGAATATTTGTCCCCTTCGAAAAGCAAAAAATGAAACGAAAAGAATATTTAAGCTGTTATTTCTGGACTTATCAGGAAATTTCCGGTCAATGAAGCTAAGAGCAATGACCCAACAAAATCAAGCACCAGGCAGCATATACTTTAAAATTGTATTAGTTTTGTAATTGTATTGCATAATGTGGCCAAATTTGGTTCGCAAAAATGTATAGATGATATCTGGATATAAAATTGCAAGATTTGGTTGCTATACAAAATTTTGATTTATTAGCTACGCTCGTACTTTTTTGTGTAAAAGTAAGTGACAAAACTAAAGTAATAAACACATTTTAATAAAATCTAATATCACTAATGTACATAAGTTCGTATATATTACTTAACCGTCAAATATCATGAGATACAAAGTGTTCTCCAATTTTCTCATTGTGATACATTAATCTTAGTTCTGACGTTTAGATAGCTACTTAGTTTAGCCTTTATTTTTGGAGTTCTTTTTGGATTTGGGAGTTATCGTTGACCAAACAAATATTATTCAGCGTATGGCAACTTGTTTGAGATTTATTGCATGCATTGCATTTATTGTCATCATGGAGGGAAGCGATAGTAAGCAGCCCTTAGAACAAGTTGAATGAAAAACGTATTATAGAATTTCGTAGCTTTGTTTGTAAAATATATTTCATAAAAACAGATAAAAATGATTTCCATAGTTCGTACATTAATATTTTTTAAAAATAAATAACATAACTTCACGCATTTTTCCACCTGAAGGTGGAGGCAGCGTTTGTTAATCCTCGACTTGCTGAATCTGTACGTCCCAAATGGAATGTGACCGAATCTTTGTCCATATACCACACGATCCGCTCGTCCGAATCAGACCGAATCAGAAGCGAGAAGCTGGACTGTATTATTTTCTTGTTACTCATTTAAACTTGAACGTAATACAATACAAATAAGATACAATACAATACAATACAAATAAATAAATAATAATTCACAAAGAATTTTCTACACATTTTGTCTTGAATTGTGCGTAAACGTCAGACGTATTGGGGACATGTTACCATTGAACGCTTACGGAACGTAACGTCGTTGATTGACCAGTCATCAACGACGCGACATCCCAACCAAATAGTCTGACGTCTATTACTTAATAATAATAATAACTTCACACCTATTTAGATATTGCTGAGTACTGGGAATAATTTTGTCCTATTACAAAAAATCGAAAATATTAGATAGGGTGACACACATAATTATAATATATCACTTACTTGAATATAATTTCCACAGTAGCCTTAAATACCGACGAGTGTGTATGAACATTATTATGAAAATCGAAATGAAGGAGCGAGAGACGTTTTTATTAGCTTTTTATTAGCTTCACCTGTATGTTTGTATGTTTGTTTGTAACCGAGTCACGCACCATCTAGTGGCAATCAGCGGAAAGTCTACGTTATCAACTTGAAACGAGTTCCTTGTATAAGTCACAGATGGCGCTATTAACGCGCTTGTTATAGCAAACCGAACTAAAAAATATAAAATAAATAATAGTTTAAAAAAACTAAAAAACACGCTTTTTATAGAAAACCAAACTGTTATTACCAAAACCAATTATTATTTTTTCTTATTTATTCTTATCTTTAGCCTAAACTCCAGTAAGTAGTTATTTAACTCAAAATATGTAGAATATTACGTAGAATGGATTTCGTACTCCTCACGAAATCCTCCTTGTGAAGTTGAGATACCTTTTTTTTAATGGATAGGAGGGCAAACGAGCATGCGTGTCACCTGATGGTAAGTGACCAGCGCCGCCCATGGACACCTGCAAAACAGATAGTGTTACAGTTGCGTTGCCGACCTTAAAGGGAGCAGGATGGAAAAGGATGGGGAAAGAGGGTGGGCCTCCGGTTATCTCTCTCACCGAACGAAACGCGGCATGAGCCACTTTACGTCAATCTTCTGAAAGGTCGAGGTATTTCACCAAATGATTTGATAAACTCATACTTATGACAATTAAGTGAAGGTTACTAGCGAATTTCAATAAAGCTTGGATAGTGACGGTTCAGTGATGTAAAAATAATTCGATGGAAGAAAAGTGATCGTAGTCTTAAATTGTCTTGCCATGGTTCATCAATTTCCATACCATAGTTCATATGTATACACCTCACTAATATATCAGAACATGTCAATCTATAGGTATAAAAATAAGTCATCTCATTGGTCGGAACGTCGAGCATCCCGTTTCTGAATGAAGAAGTAGTGGGATCGAATACTGGCTCAATATTTTATTTAATAAATTGTAGATGAATATGTGAGTGTTTTGACAATTATCGTTGCCAGTTTATCGCTGAGGAAATACTTCTGTATTTTTAAAAATGAAAAACCCTTCATTACTTTTATCTTGACATCCTTACTTGCTTAAAATATAATTTGTTGGATTATTTGCAATGCTTATTATTATTTAATTAAAATTCTATGTGTCAGCTTTATTTGATTTTCCTTTTTGTAATAAAGTCGTGCAAAAATAATACTTTGTAAAATTCATAAGCGTAATCGTCTCAACTGGAGTGCGAGAGAGAGAGAGAGAGAGAGACAGAGAGTTTTATTAAAATCATAAATCCGTTGTCAAATGCACCCGTTCTTTCTGTCAAGACGTGGAACAACAGTTGTACAATATTGTACTCTAATTTTAATCTGTTTTGCCTTTTAAAATGTATAATTTGACGTCTTTTTCTACCCAAAGATATGGTTAGCGGTAGCTGCTGATAAAACTTGATTCGCTAAATTTATACGTCCCAAATATAATAGGTGGCACAACCAATTGCCAAACGCCAGGCACAATGTGTTCACTCATGGATATTGATCACACACACATTCCGAAAAGTATTCCGAGAAGTTCGGAATCGATCCCACGACTTTTTGATTCGAAAGTGGGTTGCTCGACCACAGGAACACTGAGACTAAATTAATGTATAAATAAACTTGGCAAATAAATTCTACTAGACCTTGAGGCTAAGCCTTAATATATAAACGTTTTAATGGTTGATATAAACATTGAACTTCAGCTCGAGTGGAATTAAAGAAATAAAATGTTGTTAATGTAAGTACATTTTAAACAGAACTTATGGCTGGTGTAACTTTCGCCTAGTACCCAGTACCAAATACAATTACCCATCCGTTTATATATACTAGTGTTTATAGTACCAAATACTGACAGCGTAACTTTTTTTTTGTAAAAAATAAGGTTATGTTAAGCGCTCATGAAGATAAATGCAGGTAGTTCGTTCCGTGTTAAATGTATTTTTTTAAATGGATAGGAAGGTAAACGAGCATGCGTTTCATAAAAACAGATAAAAATGATTTCTATAGTTTGTACATATTTTTTTTTTTAAATAAATAACACCACCTGAAGGTGGAGGCAGCGTTTGTTAATCCTCGACTTCCTGAATCGGTACGTCCCAAATGGAATATATGACCGAACCTTTGTTCATATACCACACGATCCACTCGTCCGAATCGATCCCACGCCTACCGAATCAGAAGCGAGAAGCTGGACTGTATTATTTTCTTGTTACTCATTTAAACTTGAACGTAATACAATACAAATAAATAATAATTCACAAAGAATTTTCTACACATTTTGTCCTGAATTGTGCGTAAACGTCAGACGTATTGTCTTAAAATGTTACGATTGAACGCTTACGGAACAAACTGGAATGAACACATTGATTGACAAATCATCAACAACGCGACATCCCAACCAAATAGTCTGACGTCTATTACTTAATAATAATAACTTCACACCTATTTAGATATTGCTGAGTACTGGGAATAATTTTGTCCTATTACAAGAAATCGAAAACGTTAGATAAGGTGACACACATAATATATCACTTACATGAATATAATTTCCACAGTAGCCTTAAATACCGACGAGTGTGTACGAACATTATTATGAAAATCGAAATGAAGGAGCGAGAGACGTTTTTTTTTATTTATTCTTATCTTTAGCCTAAACTCCAGTAAGTAGTTAATTAACTCAAAATATGTAATATAATATGTAGAATGGATTTGAGGAGTGAGGAGTATTGTGAAGTTGAGATACCTTTTTTATGGGATAGGAGGGCAAACGAGCAGGCGTGTCACCTGATGGTAAGCAACCAACGCCGCCCATGGACACCAGCAACACATATAGTGTTACTGTTGCGTTGCCAACCTTTAAGGGATAGGGGAAAGGAAAGGTTGGGGAAAGGGGGGTGGGCCTCCGGGTACCTCTCTCACCGAACGAAACGCGGCATGAGCCACTTTACGTCAATCTTCTGAAAGGTCGTGGTATTTCACCAAATGATTTGATAAACACATAATTATGACAATTAAGTGAAGGTTACCAGCCAATTTCAATAAAGCTTGGATAGTGACGGTTCAGTGAGGTAAAAATAATTCGATGGAAGAAAAGTGATCGTATTCTTAAATTGTCTTGCTATGGTTCATCAATTTCCATACCATAATTCATATGTATACACCTCACTAATTTATAATAACATGTCAATCTATAGGTATAAAAATAAGTCATCTCATTGGTCGGAACGTCGAGCATCCCGTTTCTGAATGAAGAAGTGGTGGAATCGAATACTGGCTCAATATTTTATTTAACAAATTTTAGATGAATATGTGAGTGTTTTGACAATTATCGTTGCCAGTTACTTCTGTGTTTTTAAAAATGAAAAACCCTTCATTTTTTTTATGGGATAGGAGGAAAAACGAGCAGGCGTGTCACCTGATGGTAAGCAACCAACGCCGCCCATGGACACCAGCAACACATATAGTGTTACTGCTGCGTTGCCGACCTTTAAGGGATAGGGGAAAGGAAAGGTTGGGGAAAGGGGGGTGGGCCTCCGGGTACCTCTCTCACCGAACGAAACGCGGCATGAGCCACTTTACGACGGTCTTCTGAGAGGTCGTGGTATTTCACCGGTCGAGCCGGCCCATTCACGCAGCGAACTGCTTGGCTCTACCACTGTTATTACTTTTTTCTTGACATCCTTACTTGCTTAAAATATAATTTGTTGGATTATTTGCAATGCTTAATATTATTTAATTAAAATTCTATGTGTCAGCTTTATTTGATTTTCCTTTTTGTAATAAAGTCGTACAAAAATAATACTTTGTAAAATTCATAAGCGTAATCGTCTCAACTGGAGTGCGAGAGAGAGAGAGAGAGAGAGAGAGACAGAGAGTTTTATTAAAATCATAAATCCGTTGTCAAATGCACCCGTTCTTTCTGTCAAGACGTGGAACAACAGATGTACAATATTGTACTCTAATTTTAATCTGTTTTGCCTTTTAAAATGTATAATTTCACGTCTTTTTCTACCCAAAGATATGGTTAGCGGTAGCTGCTGATAAAACTTGATTCGCTGAATTTATACGTCCCAAATATAATAGGTGGCACAACCAATTGCCAAACGCCAGGCACAATGTGTTCACACATGGATATTGATCACACACACATTCCGAAAAGTATTCCGAGTAGTTCGGAATCCATCCCACGACTTTTTGATTCGAAAGTGGGTTGCTCGACCACAGGAACACTGAGACTAAATTAATGTATAAATAAATTTGGCAAATAAATTCTACTAGACCTTGAGGCTAAGCCTTAATATATAAACGTTCTAACGGTTGATATAAACATTGAACTTCAGCTCGAGTGGAATTAAAGAAATAAAATGTTGTTAATGTAAGTACATTTTAAACAGAACTTATGGCTGGTGTAACTTTCGCCTTGTACCCAGTACCAAATACAAGTATCCATCCGTTTATATATACTAGTGTTTATAGTACCAAATACTGACAGCGTAATTTTTTTTTATGTTAAGTGCTCATGAAGATAAATGCAGGTAGTTCGTTCCGTGTTAAATGTATTTTTTAATGGATAGGAAGGTAAACGAGCATGTGTTTCATAAAAAAAGATAAAAAGATTTCTATAGTTTGTACATAATTTTTTTTAAAATAAATAACACCACCTGAAGGTGGAGGGTGAACCGTGTGTAAGAAGTAAGACAAAACTTACAGATATTTTGTCACGCATCGACCAACTCAAATGGCGGTGGGCGGGTAATATGCTTCGCTGCAAAAAGGAAAAGTAGAGTAAACTGGTGACAACATGGTACCCGAGAGATGGCAAGAGAAGCCGAGGTCGGAAAGCTATAAGATGGCAGGATGACTTCAAGTCAACCCTGGGACCGCTCTGGATGAGAGTACCAGCAGACAGAGTACAGTGGAGAGAGTTGGAGGAGGCCTTTGCCGCAAGGCACACCGAAATAAGAGATATTCTCTGATTAATAATATCTAGTGTGAAAATTTTGTAAATAATGTTTCTCTCTTTTTCGGAAATAAAGGCTTTATTATTATTAATTATGGCTCGTTCCACATGTTACTATATACAGTTAAAACCTTTCCAATGTTAGTGAAACCGTGTGGAAAAAATATAACAAGATCAGAAGTATTGCTAGTTTATTTTGGTAACTAGATGTCGTTGAGTGTTTTTTGTCCAAATAATTATTAAACTTTGCAAAGAAAATAGTTTCTTATTAAACGTTTTAGTTTTTATGATATAAAATCGATGAAGTTTAGCTGCGTGCTTCGGAAATTTTTTATGGCTACTATCCATAAAAAAATTCCGAAGCACGCAGCTAAACTTCTAAGTTTGAACTTCCATTTTCTCCGTAATCCTGTGAAGCGATACGTTTACTTAAGCGAGCATTTCTTAAAAACATATATACACACTAATACCAATTTATTTATCTCTTTATGAAAAAAATGGTGACAATCACTTTCATAAAATTTTGAAGAACTAAAACAGTAAGCAAACGCGTCAACAGATGGTAAGCAACTAACATCGCCCATGGACACCTGCAACACCAATTTTGTTACAGTAGTGTTTACGGCCTTTAAAAGAGAATAGGGCAGGATTCAGAAGTGGGATGCGGGTAGAGGAGTATTCCCAGCCGTGGTCTCCTCTCAACTCCACCGGGCATCAGTTTCAAAAACGTCACTAACGTCACTGCTACTTAAGCTTGCTAATTTTTCAGCTATGAAGTTAGTAAGTCAATTTATTATACTATTTTTTATTCGCAATGAGTAGTTTTCATTCAGATGTCTCAACAATGAAATGTAAAGGGGTAAGCTGGTACAAACTCATAATGCAGTCTTTTCGGACTAATATTTTTATAATTTATCTGCTTTATTCCCAATAAGAAATAATAGTATTACAGTTGCGGTGGTCCAGTGCTCGAGCTCCCGCTTTTGATTAAGAAGTCGTAGTTGCGATTTCGGACTCACACCAATGATTTCACGGTTTTTTTTACTAAGCGTGATAAATATCGATGACTGACAACTCTCGACGTATGGCAATAGGCTCGCCACCTTTTCCATTCCATCCCATTTGGGACAGTAACTTAACGACTCAGCGAGTCGATGCTTAGCCACGTTCAGGTAGAAAAATGTGTGAAATTATGTTCTATTTTTCTACCTAAATAATAAATAACTATATTCTCAATCGAATATTTGTTACACAATCACAATATCTATTCTGAGTTCTGATCAAAAGAAATATGTTTATAGATCTGTTTATTGATGGCAAGGCTTTTGTTTGCGTTACGACTATAGCACATTACTCCTATAAGTTTTGTTAGACCGAAATATATATTGAAAATACTAACAAAATGAAACTAAAATAAGTATACAATATATATGGGATGGGATAAAACTTAAATAAAAACGTAACGTTAATTCACGCCTATTTCTACCCGAAGATGTAAGCAGCGGCTGCTAAAATCTTTACACGCCGAATCATTACGTTACGTCTCAAATGGAATAGTTGGCAAACCTATTGCCACACGTCGGATAAAGAGTTGTCAGTCATCGACATTGAAATAATTGATGTGAGTCCGGAATTGCACCCACGAATTTTGAATCAGAAATGGGAAGTTCGACCACTAAACAATCGAGACTACTAAATCTTATTGTTTCGGTGTATTTGATATAATATATCACCATAGATTTTGCCTTTTTCTAGAACCAAAATGTAATCTGTCGTGGCATATTTGCCGCTACCTACAGTCGACTACGATCTAGTCGTGAGGTATGTTATTGGCTCTAAATTATGATGTCTATGGACTTTGATTTTTCAGAATTCACTTCGGTTACGTAAAAACATGTCACTTTTACCTGACAGTGAAAAACATTTGTCAACGTCAGCCTCTCAACCCGGCCCATAACCTAATTTTATAAAGGTGTTCTTATTACGTTTGACTGGAATGTTTTTCACAATATTATCACTGTCGAATTTCTTATGAAACAAACACTATCTTTATCATAATAGACCAAAATAAGTAACAAGACAACCATAAAAATCGCATTTAAAAAAATTAAATATTGAATATTCAATATATACAAAAAAAATAATTGAAGAAAAAAAGATTTTTAGTAAACTATTGGATGGTTTTTAAAATATGAAATGAAAAGGTTTTATTGTTAGAAGAAGTAATACGAATCGAGCAGAGAGAAATAAATGGAAAATAATAATGTATCATTTTTCGAAGTGCAAGTGACCTACTTCGATACTGAATATATTTATTTGCTTGAAATGTATTTCTCTTGAACGCAATAAATATGAAATGTTAGCGATAACAGCTCATAAAACACAAATAGTTTATTCAGTATTTGGGCAACTAGATATCTAGGTAATATATCATACTGAATCGAAGTTATACGCAAGTACTATATACTCCGTTAGCAAAGAGGTTTCTTTAGTTTATCAAGAAGCAATTAATCATTAATAAGTTTGTATTTTATCTATCTATTCTCGTAATATGTATCATCGTTATCATTTCATAGTTAAGTATAACAGAGTAATAAAAATTAATGACTTATAATACTTAGGCAATAAAAGACTTATTGCATAAAAAGCAATAATTGATTCCTACGAAAAAGTCACGAAACAATATTCAACCAAAAAATAAGTCACAGATATAAACCTTATTTGATATTATTGTGGGAAAACTAATCCCACCGAAACATTATTATGTTACAAATAACATACTACATTTATTTCCGCAACACATACTACAACGAAACGACATCGCAAGCAAAGTAATAATTCGTAATCAGTTCATATGTAATATGTAATAGGCGTAGAAAAGTATATCGAGAACTATCAGTGTAGTATAATATCGGGTCAGAATATATCACAGCGTATTATAAATAACGGCACACTATTACGTGAGTAGAGATGGAACCTAATATATTTTATGTAGTTGTGGAATGAGGCGAATGTCCCGTTCGTCGTTAATGTGATTAGAAAAAATAAATATTGGATAGTTATAAACGTTATTTGAAACGTTATAAACGTTTAATGATTAATCATTAAATATCATTACATAATATAAAACAAAGTCGCTTTCCGCTGTCTGTCCCCATATATGCTTATATCTTTGGAACTACGCAACGGATTTTGATGCGGGTTTTTTTTAATGGATAGAGGGCTTTAACGAGGTTGTTTTATCTATAATTCATGTATGATGTAGTAAAAAAAAATGATAAGTCCAAAATTTACTTCTTTATTACTTTTGATGCGGAAGAAAGTTCGCCGGGTCAGTTAGTTAGTTATAAATATGAAAATAGAGATAACGAGTGTATGTGTTTGATTCAATCAAAAATTAATCTCAATTCTATTCTATCTATATTATATTCTCTCCTTATGTGATAATAAAAAGTTGATATTTAGCTTTTATGTGCGTTTCCTAAAGGAAATTACCTATGAATTTTCAATGGGTTTGAAAATTAACAACTCACAGATAAATGTGTTTATATTTCATTTAATTTTACTCCTTCATATTGTCTCCGTGGATGTGATTGATATTGAAAAAAATAGTTTTTCTATGGCTATAGAAATCATAATACTTAGATATTACTGTACAAAACTATACTTATGTATACGCAATTGCAAAATTCGAGTAGAAATGCTCCAACTAAAGCAGAACATAAGCGGATTACAAGAGGTTCTAAAGTAGGCAGACTGGAAACTCACCAGGAAAGCAATATCCATTATCTTGGCAGTGTTTGTTGGCCGCGGTACTTAGTAAGTCGCTCGCATTCCCGTCGACTTGCCTTGGCGGAAACCGTAGAATGTCTATAAAGACGTTAGCCGGTTGGCAGTAAATAAAAATACATTAAATATTGCGATAGTAGTTAAAATAGCGTAATGTAATTTAAAAAAAAACTCAAAGTATTGAAATGATAGTTTCTTAATTGACTGCTATTCTATGTATAGCAAATGTCACGTTGTTGTCCACGATGGGCTTACCAAGTACTTAACCGCACACAGTTTGATACCACATTTTACATGGGCGTTAAATTACCAAAAATATAAATTATTTTTTGCAAAACAACGTTTTGTTAGATTAGCTATTATAATATGATAAATCTTACTGAAACTTGCGCGATGTGACTGAACTACCGATTTTGCACGTTTAAACAAACTTCTAATCTCATTCTAGTTAAACAGCACATCTTTGATCTTAAGCCTTTCCATTTCGATGGTCTTGGTGAGGATATTAATTGGATGAAAGGAATATAATCCCAGTAATACTAGAAGTAGTAACTTTACGCATATAAGTAATCCATTTTAAATTTAAATCTCATTTCAAGGAATTCAATAATTTTATGTCTTAAGATACAATTAATTAGAAGTTTCTCTGCTTTTACAAATAAATATGATGGTGTTTTCATTCTTTAAAGTAGAAAGATTAGATTTAGTTTCGAGGTATGCACACAAAAGTGCATTAGATCATGTGACTGCGTTAAAGACGCGTTGACTGTTCAGTTAAAGATGAAGTATAGTACATCAAGAAGAAAGAGTAGAATGAAATAAAGCTAAAAACTTAGCAATCAATTAATCAATATTATCAATAGTATTAAAATCTGGCAGCTAATTTGTAGCAATTATCTTTTTTGTGTCGTTGTTGACTCCACTCCAATTCCATAATTTATAAAATGAGTAAAACTATTTATTATACGCAGATGACTTCGAAGTTCATCCTGGTATGTTACACTATACGAATGCTATAGAGTACCGTCATAAATTATACATATCAGAGGAAGGGATGCGTTAGGGGACCACATATTTTACTACCTTCCCTAATATAACCATTTTGCTGACTATATTTTTTATTAAGTAAATATGGGTCGTTCCATATGTTATCATATACAGTTAAAACCTTTCAAATGTTAGTGAAACCGCGTGTAAAAGTTATAATAAGATCAGAAGTATTGCTAGTTTATTTTGGTAACTAGATGTCGTTGAGTGTTTTGTGTCCAAATTATTATTATACTTTGTAAAGAAAATAGTTTCATATTAAACGTTTTAGTTTTTATGATATAAAATCGATGAGTTTCAGACACTGAAAGTTTCCCCTGAAAATATTCACGTCAAATTTATGTGTATTACCGAAGAGGAATTTCCGAAGCACGCAGCTAAACTTCTAAGTTTGAACTTCCATTTTCTTCGTAATCCTGTGAAGCGGTACGTTTACTTAAATAAGCATTTCTTAAGGTTAGAAGGAAATGGCAAGTTAAATATGTTCGAAGGCAAAGTTTCTTGCCAATGTCTCCTTTTTTTCTGGAAAGCTTTTTATTTTGCCTTGTTTTTGTTATTTATTGATTAAAGTCATCTTAAAGTACCCAATCGGAATAAAGATTTTATTTATTACTCCATGCCAATTATAATGTGATATGTAGTTATTGCTCATAGCTGTTCAGTCCGTTCGAACATGTAGAAAAAATAAATGATGCAAGATTGACTAAGCAGATATACAGTGCAAAAGCGGATGGATTTTGGAGTTGAGGAGGGCCACGACACACTTTAATAACCAAATTTAAAGTCATTGAGTAAGGTGATGTCTTAAATACCGACAAGCGTGTATGACAATCGCCCCTTATAACACTCTGTTCTCTCTGCCTACTTTTCAAGAGACTTGGCGTGATATTTTGTATGCGTATATGTTTTTGTCTATTCATGTGTACGGTATATTAGCCAGAAAAACAAATCTCATCAAAATAAGAAATAATTGGTAATTTCTGTTAAAATGTGTGAAATGGCTGTTTGAATGAATGTATCCCGGTCTCACTGTAACCCAAATTCAATTGACGAAATACGAGAGCTCTCTTGAAGGGTTGGAGAGGAACGATGTCACAAGAGTTCAAGTGGAGAACTTTCATTAACTAATGAATTACATTTAGTGTGTACAATCTCTACAGTCTCGGTGGCGCAGTGATCGAGCACACGGCTTCTGATCCGGAGGTCCGGGTTCGAATCCTGACACTGGCTTCACACCAATAACTTTTCGAAATTGTTTTCGGAAGTTATGTGTGATAAATATCGATGACTGAAAAACTTTGTGCCTGGTATGGCAATAGCTTCGCCACCTATTCCATTTGGGACGTAAACATAACGGCGAGACGAGGCTTAACAGCAGCTGCCTACACCTCCGGGTAACAAAGGCGTGAAGTTATGTATGTAGTTATGTGTGTACAATCTCTAATATATTATTTACAGTTCATAGTGTTTATTATCATACTGCTCCGAAACGGCTCGACCGATTCTCATGAAATTTTGTATGCCTATCGGGTAGGTCTAAGAATAGGACAACATTTATTTTTCAACCCCCTAAATATTGAGGGCAGTTCACCGCTAAAAACATACAAAAATAGAACTAACCTAAATTTTCAACTCTACGATCCCCAAGACTACGTTAGCTGGGTCAGCTAGTTCGAATATCATTAATGTTGTTTAGGAGTTTATAGATATTTTAATTCTTTGATATTAAAAATTACTTTAAAAAAAAGTTAAACCGACTTCAAGAAGATAAACGACAAAAGGTACCTACTTAAGTAACTACAAAGCAATATATAACCCAATTAATTTACCTACTTAGTACAATATACAAAACATAATACTTTAACAAGGCCATCTTTAATTATAAAAATATTTACTATAGTCAGATACTATTGTAGTCGGTGCCAGCCTAAGTAACTTATTTTGTTGTGTTGTATGATATGCGCAGTCGTTAAAGCTACACGGCAAAATACAATACGGGTTAACTTTTTGCCGACACCGACTTCAATAGTAACTAACAATAATAATGTAAAGAATATCCCTAAGACATCACTATTAGTGATGTCTTAGGGATATTCTTTATGATGTCAACATCTGATGTGCTGTGCTAATGAAGAAGCCACAGAACTCCTCAAAGGCTAGGAGTTTGAAGACAGAACTGCAGTTGTTCGATAGAAACTACTTGGTAGTATGTAGGGGTAGCGTGTTGCTTGTGAGCTATGCTTGAATATACATCTGATGCTGCTGTGCTGATGAAGAAGCGACAGAACTACTTAATGGTTAGGAGTTGGGAGACCGTACTGCAATTAGTCGATTGAAACTGTTTAGTAGTATAAAGGATTAACGTGTTGCTTGGGAGGTATGCTTGAATCGATATCTGATACTGCTGTGCTGATGATGAAGCTACAGAACTCTAATGCGGTTAGGACATAAAGCTATAAAAATGTTTTTATTTTTTACAATAGTTTCCAGGCTACGATTGTCCTTTATGCGGGCTGGAGTGTTATTGGGTCAACCCATGATAATAACAAAAATATAAATACTTAACAAGTATCATCAAACTCTTTTATCTATATACCTATTGACAACAATTATAGCTCCGTAAAAATATCAATCACTTAACTATCGGACTTGTAATTAGTGATAATATATTTAATAAACTGAAAGCCATATGAATGAACTAACAAAACGTAATATTAGCTAACAAAACGTAATACCTTAATAAAGTCATCTTTAACTGTTAAAATATTTACAATTGATACTTATTTTTGGAGTCGGTGCTTGGTAAGCGTAGGTAACGTCTATTGTGTTGCACCGATTTCAATAATGAGTGACAATTGTAAATGTTTAACAGTTAACGATGATTTTATTAAGGTATTACGTTTTGTATATTGTAATAAGTATACAAATTAGTTATTTACGTTATTTATCGCTTTATAGTTATAGAGGTACGGCTTTCATCTACTTAAAGATTTGATTAGATTTGATTTTGTGGTTTACGTTTCTAGAAGTCGGTTTAACTTTTTTTTTAAATAATATTTCTACCCCGCTTCCACCTTACTCTATTATAGGACGGCAACGAAACTGAACGAACTGAAACGAAAATCTATGTTGCAGGTGTACATGGGCAGTGCTCACTTAACACCGAGTGCTTGCGCGTTTGCTCTCATATCCCAAAAAACACAAACTTCTGCCTGAATTGACTCAGGTTTGATTCTTTGAATGTCTGGACATAATTTGTAAAGCTCTTTTTAAAAATGCGCTGGTCGTATTAAATAAATGGACTTACTAAAGGGAGTCAAGTCCCAATTGCATGCAAATATCTTCAAGCTTTAAAAGAAATTAAAGATATTAGAAAACTGTGGTCGCAAATACGACAAAGAAAAAATTACTCTTACATTTACTTGTTACTCGTTAAGACGAGTAATCCCCAGTGAGCACGTGATTGAGATTCCGGGATTATATCAGTGAGGGCGGTCTACCCGGTCAGGACAACAGATAACGAGGAACGGGCTTAATGTCATATTAGTGGACTTAACTACTCTATGACAAGACTTAGAATTAAACGAAATTATTGTGACAAGTGACGTCATATCTAAGTGACAGTCTATAGACACTAATAACAATTTATTTATCTCTTTATGAAAATAAATGGTGACAATCACTTTCATAAAATTTTGAAGAACTAAAACAGTAAGCGAGCGCGTCAATAGATGGTAAGCAACTAACACCGCCCATGGACACCTGCAACACCAATTTCGTTACAGTAGTGTTTGCGGCCTTTAAAAGAGAATAGGGCAGGGTTCAGAAGTGGGATGCGGGTGGAGGAGGGGAATAGATGGGTCTCCAGATACCTCTCTTACCGAGCGAAATGTGGTATGGGCCTTTAATATACATCGATATTCTCAGTCTTCGTATTTAAGTGGTCGAACCGGATCATTCATGCACGCGAACTGCGCGGTACCAACATTTACCAATTTCCGACTCTATACGACATGGCTAATTCATTATTAACCAAGTGAGCTTGATCTTCGGCCCTCCGTTTCCCATCGCTGCCAGCTACTTTTAGTATACCATCTCCCGGTTAGCCGGAGAGCCCCAAATGGGTATAGGGTAGATAAAAATGCGTGAAGTTATGTTGTTATATTTTTATACCTAAATAATAAATAACTATATTCTCAATCGAATCTTTGTTATACAATCACAATATCTATTCCAAGTTCTGATCAAAAGAAATATGTTTATAGTTCTGTTTATCGAAGGCAAGGCTTTTGTTTGCGTTACGACTATAGCACATTACTCCTATAAGTTTTGTTATACAGATACTATTTAAATTTAATATAATATATATATATATACTTATATATAATATATACTTATATATATTATATGGCATAAAACTTAATAAAAAACGTAACGTTACTTCACCCTATTTCTACTCGAAGATGTAGGCAGCGGCTGTTAAAGTCCCGGACTCGCCAAATAGTTACGTTGCGTCCTACATGGAATAGGTGGCGAAACTATTGCCATACGTCGTATAAACAGTTGTCAGTCATCGACATCGAAATATTGATGTGAATCCGGAATTGCACCTACGAATTATGAATCAGAAGTGGTAAATTTGACCACTAACCCAACGAGACTACTAAATCTTATTGTATGGTTTTATTTATATAATATATCATCATAGATTTTGCCTTCTTCTGAACCAAAATTTGATCTGGCGTGGCATGGTGCTACCTACAGTCGACTATCCAGTCGTGTGAGGTATGTTATTGGCTCTAAATTATGATATCTAAGGACATTTATTTTACAGAATCCACTTCGGTTCCGTAAACACATATCACTTTTACCTGCCAATGAAAAACAATTGTCATGCCATTTGTCAATGTCAGGCTCTCAACGCGGCCCATAACCTAATTTTACAAAGATATCCTTGTTCTTATTACGTTTGACTGAAATGTTTTTCACAATATCATCTTCATGGTTGAGTTTAGTATTATGAAACAAACGCTATCTTTATCATAATAGGGCAAAATAAGTAACAAGCTTTGCTTAAAAAAATCTTGTATATTCAGTACAATATATTTAAAAAAAATTACTTATAATAATTAAAATAATAATAATGTATCATATTTCGAAGTGCAAGTGACCTACTTCGGTACTGAATATATTTATTTGCTTGAAATATATTTCCTTTGAACGCTATAAACATGAAATGTTACCGACAACAGCTCATAAAACACAAATCGTTTATTCAGTATTTGGGCAACTAGATATCTAGATAATATATCATACTAAATCGAAGTTATAAGCATTAATATACTCTGTTAGAGAAGAAGTTTTTTGAGTTTCTCAATAAGAAATTAATCAATAACAAGTTTTGTATTCTATGTTTGTTTGTATTCTCGTAATATGTATTATAATATAAACCTGATGTTGTTTTTTCTTATTACACTTTGCGTACTTATTATACTTTAATTACTTAATTTTTAAGTGTAGATATACGTACATATTTTTTAGGCACGTTAAGATTTACGTTCACATTTAAAAATTGATTTGTAAAAAAGGACATTAACTGTCGTGCTCGTGTCGAAGATGAGGACATGGGGTCCGACTGCTCGTGCTATAAAGGTCTTGTAAAGCGATTGATCGACGCCTCTCGCGACAAGAGGGTGGGTCTATTATACGCTCAGATGATGAGCATTACCATTCAGCGTGGCAATGGCGCCACTCTTCTGGACACGCTGCCAGTAGACCGAGATGTGGAGAATTTTGTTTTCAGCTAGTTTTTTAATTGTAATTATTGTAAATAAGGTAAAATGATGAATGATTTTTAGTTATGTTGGTTTACGGAATTCTCGTGAAAACTACGCAATTAATTTGGATAGTTGGCTTAAATATTTCCGTCCTTCATAAGATTATACGGAAATTCATTAACATAATAATAAATTTCAATAGAAAAGCAAGAAATCTCAAACACTGAAATCATTTGAATTGAATTATATATTAAGTCAAATAAGTCGATCAGTATTCTGTACATGGTACCTTCAGTTTAGTTAGGGTAGTTTCAGAAGTCTCTGAAGCAATTCCCTAAACAGATTCGGTAACGCATTTATATCGCTGGCGTAACATAAATATTAACATAATTAGTCCAATTTGTAAGCTCCCTACTGTAATATAAGAACGTTCGTTGACTAATCAATTGGATACAATAGATGGAATACACGGCGTTATTTTAGTAAGGTAAGATAAGTTCACGTCTTTAATAATATGGTAATATATACAGTAGCAATTTTTGCTATTGTAACAGACAAGCAGATCGGAGCATGAATGGACAGACTCGACCGGTGAAATTCCACTTTCTCTCAGAACATCGACGTAAAGTGGCACATTTCGCGTTTGGTTCGGATAGAGAGGTATGCAGAGGGCCATACCCATTCCCCACACTTTCCCATCCCACTCCTTTAAAGGCCGGCAATGGAACTGTAACCGTATCAATATTTAAGGTGTCCATGGGCAGTAGTTACTTATCATCACATGACCAGCTTGCTCGTTTGCCACCTATCCCATAAACAAATGTATTATATGAATGTATTTATAAGAAACAAGTATATGTGTATTAATATGCATGTATGTAGTATCCATTACACATGCATTCCGTTGTTTAGCTTGAAACTAGAGGGCGTGGTGTTTATAGGGTCCAAATAAAAAGAAAATACTCGTGAGTATTGTTACTTATAATCGTTACTCGTTACTAGAAAGAACACATAAATAAAATTGGACAAATAATACATATTTATAAGTCATAATAAAATTTGGTGTATCCTCGAGTTCTCGAAGCGGTATCTTGTTTGTTCTTCTCTCGACCGAAGACGAATTTCTAGTAAACTCCTAAGCACTACATGGTTGCTAACTACGGTTAACTTTTCTGAATAAAATGGCTAATATAGTTAGCGTGTCCAAAAATAAATTGTTTTGCTGTCACTGTGACAGAGGGTTATCGCACACCACTGGGCCAGTGGCGTCAACCAAATAAACTTGTTTGCTTATAACTTTATTACCCCGCTCAATGTCACTCTGATGGAGAAACCCACCGAGCGTTTGAGCACTAATTGAATATTAATCCTACCCATATTAAGATTAGTTAATTTGTTTTAGATTAAATTCAACAAGGTCCTTATATTTAAATAGTTTTTGGTCTTTTATGGCAAACCGCTCTTTTTATAACCTATCATTGTTCTACTCAAAGGTTAGAACTTTCTGAATTTTAACATCTCAAATAGATGGCGAAACCTATTGCCATATAACAAGGACAAATTTGTCGATCATCGATGTTTCTCACACATAAACTTCCGAAAAGAATTCCAAGAAGTAATTAGTGTGTAATCGTAGGCTCGGATTCGGTCCTACGATTTCTTGGCCGAAACCAAGATAAGACTCTTAGTATTTATAATATATATCGAATCTTCTACATCCGTTGATATCTCTTCAATAATTTAAGATACAACTTGTAAGTAAATTAATTATCTAGTCAAGACTTCCCCTTGTGGAACCTACAACTATAATAAAGTTTGTCCACAAAATTAACAATGAAGACAAACAACGCTGAACCTTTAATTTTAGAGATCAACTGAAGGATCTATGTAATATAATAACTGGTAATTTAATAAATTAACAAGTTTCGGGTTATTTTCCGGCTGAGAGTACAACTTGTACCTTTTATAGAAATAGATATTTATGGGGTATAATTATGAAATAGTACGTGTTACTGAACCTGGGTCTGGTTTTATTTAAAATAATAATGTCAGCATAAAAAGTCTCGGTGTTTCAGCGGTCGAGCTCCCTGCTTCTGTTTCAAAAGTCGGTGGGATGGATTCCGAGCTCTTACTAATAATTTATTGGAATTTATTTTGCAAGTTATGTGTCATAAATATCGACGACTGATAACATTAGGGCCGTTGCATAATAATTCGGCTAGTCGAGGCTTAACAGCCACTGCCTACACCTTCAAGAAGAAAAAAGCGTGAAGTTTTTTATTATATATGTAAATATTATTTTAGTATTTCTTCACCAGGTTAGTAACCATTTAGCTATGAATTATTTGCATCCTTCTTAATGCCTAGGTGCAAACCTATTCAAAAAGTTAATTCCCTTTGCCATAGAATACATAGAAACGAATATACTACTCTGTGTAAAAAGTATCGGGGATATGTCAATAAAGAGACCCGCGTAAAAGAGGTCGTTCTAATTTTTTTAATGCCTAGGTGCAAACCTATTCAAAAAGTTAATTCTCTTTGCCATCATAGTAGGTATAGAATACATAGAAACAAAAGGCTCCATTCAATAAATTAGTAAGTAAGTTGTTCTGAATTGATTGAGAGTACTATTGATGATAAAATAATAATTTTCATTTCAAAACTCACTATTTATCGTAATTAAATCGTTTCTCTCAAATAATTGCTCTTATAATAATTGATATGAATTTGATTGCAGTTGATTTTATTTGAGAACAAATCGTTTTCAATAACATCACTTATATTAATGATGACTTTTAATATTTAATATTTTTCTATTTACTTAATACTTAAAATAAAAGATACAAACAAAATAATATATCAACAAATATAATGCTCTAAAGCATTAAAACTGTAACAATAACTTCTTGCCAAATTTTACGAAGGTACACCAAATGCCGGTTAGTTTTGTGACCCACAATATCATGTAATAGATATACATTTTGTATGGGATAGTCGGGCAATCGAGCTAACGTATCACATGATGGTAGATAGCTAACTCCACCCATAGAAACTTGCGACATAGAAAGTATTATGGAGTGGTATAGAGAGTATAGTATTTCAGCGGTCGAGCCGGCCCATTTATGCAGCAAACTGCATGGATCTACCACTATTAGAGGAAACATAATGGCATATTGTTTTAGCATTTGATATTTATCACAAATAAATTTGCCGAAGGACTGTAAAGTGTGTACCAGATTAGAACTCTGGACCTCATAGTGCTGAATCACTAGGAGAACGATGTAAGAAAAACCCGATAAAATAGTGAGCAATAAACTAATGTTATTAAAGTGTCCTTCTTAACTTTGACAAATACACACAGAATGTTGAATTGTCGTAGTTCCGTGAATGTGTTCACATAAAGTTATGTCGGTCTATTCTTGCGTGAACTGAGGATGGAGAGTAGTACTACCGGGCATATAAAAGAAACTTTGATTTAGACATTATCAGAGAATCTTGTGACAAGTTTTATCTCGGAGAGATCTCGCTATCGCAAAGGCACAAGTAATAAAATCTATCCAGTATATGTCCCGCCCCGTATATAAATTGCTGGAAGACACAAGATACTTCTAAAAACTTTTATTTCAAAGACATTGTTTGTCGATCTAATCAATGCTAAATATTTTTAGCTTAGAAACTAGGATAAACCCGGGCCAAATGAGTGCACTACACAATATTTGGGAGGAAGTTGGATCGAAAGAGAGTGTCAGTGTAAAAGAAAGAAAGGGCATGCTTGTGATGTTTATATCTCAAATACTGGGACCCTTCATGAAGTTTCTTTGATTAGACTAATAGAACTCTGAATTCATAATTACTTTGCTTTATTTAGAATGTAATATGCCGCTGCCGTATTATTATACGGCATACAACCTTTAGCGCAGTGTTTCCTTCAGATTGTTTTATAAAATATTTAATGGAAATGGGTAGCGAGACTACTGTCATGTTATTCATCATATAAATGTTTGAGCTCGGGTTAAATTGAAAACTTATATTCCTTTAAAATAAGGCATGATTTAATTTTACGGTAAATTAGCTAGTATAAAGGTATAATGATAATTATACATTTGTAAATTTTAAGCAAATATTGGGCCATATAATTACTAAACGTTCCTTTAAGTTTATTAAGGTGACAGTTTCTTTGATACACAGATTAGGTAGGCTCAGTCTAAAATGTATATGCCTCGGTATAGACGCATAGTTTCATGCCCATCCGAGAGTTCATTTTAGGCTTTTACAATTTGATCTTAAGAAAGCGTAAGTTTTTAAGAGCTTTCTTTTTTTTTTTTTATGGGATAGGAGGGCAAACGAGCAGGCGTGTCACCTGATGGTAAGCAACTAACGCCGCCCATGGGCACCAGCAGCACATATAGTGTTACTGTTGCGTTGCCGAACTTTAAGGGAAGGGGATAGGAAAGGATGGGGAAGGGGGTGGGCCTCCGGGTACCTCTCTCACCGAACGAAACGTGGCATGGGCCACTTTACGTCGGTCTTCTGAGAGGTCGTGGTATTTCACCGGTCGAGCCGGCCCATTTATGCAGTAAACTGCTTGGCTCTACCACTGAAAACTTACCTTACTACACACCTTTCTTACTAAAGGCTAATACATAAAAAATAGATTTAAAGAATTTGGTAAATATGTTTAATTTTCAGAAATAAGCAGCTTGTGTGCGTGAGAAGGTGTCCTAACTGGCCCGAGGGGTGTCGAATCACCACTGTGCTGTAATATAGCTTACAAATATTGTGACAAATCAGTAACTATTAGCAGAGTCATTATTGTATAATATGTTAGTGTACACTATTAGGACACCGGTAGATACTAACGCGTCTCAACGACAATACTCTATTACCAAAGCACGTCCAAAGAAAGGAACTTCGATCTGCTTGGGAGGCTGTGCGTCCACCTGGCGGCAGCCACCAGAAGCGCGTCTTCACACAACACAATTGCTCAACATCCCTTTCTTTTATAAACGTCAGCTAATTTAGTGATCAGCACGCCGCCATGCCAATTACTGCGTACTACCAATACTACCCGTAATGAGTTATGGAGCCAAAAGTAGTTCACGATTACTGCAATGATGGCACTACTGTGTTCACGCTTCGACATAATAAATAACAATTGAAGTACACCTACAAGTACGTGTACATGAAGTTATGTTTTCATTACAGCCGAATATACTTGTAGATTGTTTTGTGAGGTTTCCTGTAAATATTTTCATTCAGTAATCAGATCTGCGTATCCGACCGTTCACCAGTTCACTTGCCGTTATTTTAACATTACAAGTACTGGTGTTACGATACCTGAAATAACATTTTAATTCTACATTATTTATGAACACGTTCAGGATTTCATATTGAGTTTTGGAATGAATATAACAATTTATTGCGTTTAACATTAATATAACGTAGAAATATAGTGTTTGATATAATTAACATCTACTTTATGTTGACGTTATTAATACCAGAAGGTTAATTAATTATAAGTTAATTGGAGCATTGTGGTTATAATGTATAACTTTATGTTAACGTAACATATTTATAATTAAGGGACTACGACTTGACGGAAAACGTCAAGTAAGTACTTTGGGATGGGTACCATTGTTGCAGCGTCTCATTTTAAAGAGAGTTTTGAATTTAAATTAATATCGTCTATCAGGATGTCGTTATTATTATGAAAAGCTTCTTGTTGTAAACACTAGAAATAACGACGATAATGATGAACTTTGCTTCTGAATCAAGAAGTCGTGGGGCCCAATCCCGGCTCACACCGATTAAATTATAATTGGAAGTTATGTGTGTGTTAAATAACGCGTAGAAGCGTAAAAGCTTAAAAGCGTAAAAACTTCAGATAAAAAAAGCGTTTATGCTTTTCAGTAATAAAATACTTATTTTCTTTGCCATTTTGTGATTATATGGAAAATAATATAGATTATTCTTAATCTAGTAGACTCAGACAAGGATTTATCATTAACTATCGTTAAATAAACAGTCTCGGTGGCGCAGTGGGCGAGCGCACGGCCTCTGATCCAGAGGTCCGGGGTTTGATTCCAGACACTGGCTCACAGCAATGACTTTTCGAAATTGTTTTCGGAAGTTATATGTGATAAATACCGATGACTGACAAACTTTGTGCCCGGTATGGCAATAGGTTCGCCACTTGTTCCATTTGGGACGTAAACATAACGGCGAGACGAGGCTTAACAGCCGCTGCCTACACCTTCGGGTAACAAAAGGCGTGAAGTTATGTTATGTTATCATTAATTCACTTTTTTATACATACATCATCATCTCATATAAGTATGATGTGTGAATACTAAAATATCATGACTATATTATCTTGAATAGGTTCCAATGTGGGTTGAAGCACGAAGCACCCTAAGGTAAGAACCAAATTGAATTTTCTCTTTAGTAAATATAACGGTATCGCGTAGATAAATCTCGAAGCCGCCTTATCCGTCCTCTAAAGAAAATAAATTTGGATATAAAAGTAAATAGAAAAAACAGAAGAGTAAATAGTGAATGCGAAAAGTTTTAATTCATTCCAAATACCTATTGACTACACTTATGACTTTTCAGAAATCTTTTCGAAAGTTATGTGCGATAAAGATCGACGGCTGACTATTTTGTGCTCAATATCATGATAGGTTATTATACAGTTGTACCACATGGAACCAAAAATTCGGAAGAGACAGACACATACACAAGAGACAATGGTATAACCAGGTAGCTTGCCGCATGAATGGGCCGGCTCGACCAAAGCAGAACCACGTTCTCTCAAAACATTGCAATAAAGTGATTTATGCCATTTTTTTCATTCGGTGATATAGATAAGGCAGCCCATCGCACTTCCGTCCCGTTTTCTTCTCATCTGGAAGACCGGTAACGCAAATGTTACACTATCTGTGTCGCAGGTGTCCATGATCTATGCTATTTGCTTACCATCAGATGACCTGATGGTCGTTTGCCTTTTATCCCACTAAAGAGTATTTATAATATTATAAAATATGCATATTAATAATTTAAAGTAAGTGTCTAAACGATTAACGACGAAGATAGTAACAACAGAAAAAAGACATTGTTAATAATTTTTAAATGTATGAACAAAATTACTTAGAAGCAGAAAGGTCGCAGTTAAGTCAGTATTGTTTACGTACATATTGATACAAATAAAAACAACATAAAATATTCATACTTCTCCTTCTCAATCTAAATTCTCTTTTGTTTGCTCCCTTAGCGAACGCAATAACATTTGCATAGGTCCCATCAACTGCTGGCGGAGTACTCATAAAAGTAATATGAAAAGGATCACATTTGTGCTACGTTGAAAATAGTGAAAGTTTTCCAAGGATCAGCAGAGTAACTCCCCTATGCTCTGACTTCGCTAAACAAGGGCCATATACATAATGAAACCACACACCCTACTTAGGTACCTAAGTAAACACGAATACATATAATAGATGACCTGCTTAACTTCTTATCGCTTCAGAGTTACCTATTAATTTTTGTCCAATTTACCATCAAATTACGCACTAAATCTAAATCAATAAGTATTGCCTGCAACTCTATTTCCGTCAATACAACTATATCTTTTCCAGCGAGAAATGATTATTTATTTTTATTAAACCACTAAGGAAAAAATATTAGATGTTCTCCGCGACTCAAACTACCAAACTAACACCTTATCAAATGTGATCGAAATGTGTCAGTAGTAAAACGTGAAAATTAACAAGGAAATGAGTTGTTGAGTTCTAAACGTCGGCACATAAATAAAAATAAGCCCTTAAGAATACTATTAAATTAAAGACAAATATTATATTCACGTGGCGCACACTTGCTGTGTGGCGCCGGCTTAGAATACCGCCACCCCATCTCTTCCCGTGGGTGTCGTAAAAGGCGACTAAGGGAAAAGCTAGAAGAATGGGCAGCAGCATTCTCTCTCAAGACAATACAGCCTACTGCGATCGCCAACCCGCCTGCCAAGCGTGGCGATTACGGCAAAAAACCCCCATGATTGAGCGGACCGGAAGGTGTGGCGCTCTATGGGGGAGGCCTATGTCCAGCAGTGGACCTCAAAAGGGTTAATGATGATGATGATGATTATATTCACGATATAAGGACGATATAAGGGGAGGTTCTTATAAATATTTTCTATTTTTAGAAAACGGAATCTTAATTAACTTAACTAATAATTCTATTTATCATTTAATCATTTAACTATAACTGACATTTAACAATAACTGGTAATAAGGTAATACTAGTAATACTTGTATTATTAGGTAACAATATTTAACAATAACTGGCATAATAAGCAACAATGTACTATAAAAATGGTGAGTTGTATACGAAAATCCAAAGAGCGATTTATTCAAACGACCAATAAATATTCAAAAGCAAAATTAACCAGCTCGCGGTGCCGCTGGTGTGCCACTGGTCACAGTGACCTGCCATCGATTTTATACCAATGCTTGATGAGTTCTTTACAAATTGTTTCTTTTTCGATCAAATGCTGAAATATTAATTTTAGTACACGCGAAGGAGTTTGATACATTGAAACCGAATGTTGACTAGTGGCTATGATTTAAACTCCAGTTATTTGATCAATCAAATCTAATACTATTGTAAAATAGAAAATTTATACTTATTATATAGAAATCTGTCTTGTATTGTACTCATAAGGAGGGTAGCCCCGTAAATTCCTCTACTCCTTATAGCAGTGAGGTTCCGTAGCAATATAAGGTAAGATAAGTTCCCAAGTGCAAGTGCTCACGAAAATATCGGTGAACATACATAAAAAATAAAATTGCGAATTGAGAACAGCCTCCTTTTTCAAGCCAGTACAGTAAAAGTGACTTGAGATAAATATCAAGCAAAATAAAAATAACTATAAATGGTTTACCAGATACAAGTATATGTAACTTTTCGACATTAGCTCCCCTACTATTTGACATGGCGTTTACACAGCGGGCAATTTTTCAATGTTAACCACCCCTGCTGCTGCACAACAATTTATGATGAGAGCATGATTTTACAACATATATATAAACGATAGTTATAAAATATGACCCGAAACACCAGTATGAACATTGAAAAAAGTTCAATTGACTTAAACTGTGAAAAAAGTAGTGGCCTGAGAAGCTTGATGCATCTAATTAAGAAAAAAAAGAATAGACTTTTGATCCACTGCCGCCAACTACGATCGCTTAAATGCTAAACAACTTATCAGTTTCCGTTAATATATAGAAAAAAGCGACATAAAACAATTGCTCGGCAATTTGATTCCTTAAATATTCGTATAAACCCTGTTTGGTAGGGTTGGTCCTGTCCTTACATGGTATTGCACATAATGATGTAAAAAGCCAAAAACTTCTTAGTTGTTAGTCTTTATAGTTGAAGCCAACACAATTTAAGTTCTAATTTAATATAAATGTTTCTCATATGTTCATCTCACGAGCACATAAGATGTACATCTGAACAGTAAATTGTCTTCCACGTACATTAAGAAATATTCAGCAAAAACCAAACAGGCTGTTTTAACGTGGAATAAAAAAGTCATTAAGAGGTAATATGATAATGCTTGTTGATGAGTTAATTAGGAGATATTAGGGTCGTGTTTTCATCTTTGAAAGTAGCAGGAGAACCATCGCGCGTAATAAAGGGTTGTAATCTTATAGATCGCATGACCATCCATGGAGAAAATTTCCCTCGACAGCGTCTATATGTAACGCTTACGATGATAAAAATTGCTGACAGGAACCTTATAAAAAATGCCATATATGGAGTTGAAAGTGTCTTTATTTTGTATAGACATGTTGTTGGTGTCGGCCTCATGAATACGGACGTGACGTTTTGTGGTGTGTACTGTGAGGATGATGTGAACTCTTTGGTATTTTTAAATATAAACTCTTTTACATATTTCTAAATTTGCATTTTTGAATTTTTAAAAAGATATTTTTGATTAATAGAATTTTCTGAGAAAAATAGAATAAAATATTAATTGTTAAATACATTTTGAAGAGATAGTATCATTTTAAATACCAAAGTTTTTAATATATGAATTAATTCGTTAAAATTAAATAATTTATCATTCACTGCATGAGATATTGAGAAGGAGGAGGATATTGAAGGAACCTGGACGAGGAGCCCAGGGATAGAATATAAAAGGAGAATTAGCAGCGAATTTGGCACGTAACGTTACCATTTATTTTAATATATAATATTATATACATTGATTCTATTATTTATCACACATGCACTGAGCTTATAATACCCCTATAACAGATCAATCTTTTACGTTACATTTACATATAAGAGGAGGTTCTCATGTCGGCGTTCCTTGTATTCAATAAATTGAGGAGCTGAGAAACGAACCCTACATATTACAAAAGAGACTCGATAAGTCCGAGCTCGTTACATTGGTGGAGGCGCCCTTATGATCTGAATGCATGTGTTGAATGTTTAATTTATGTATATATTTTGTGTCCTATTAAATATTAATAATGGAGAGCAAATGTAATATAAATAGACTAGACTGGAACTATCCAGAGAAAGCAGTAGAACAATTAGATTTATATTTTCTTTTAAATGCGGAAGATAAAAATAAGTGTGCCATTCTAAAACACTTATTACCAGAAAAGCTGCAAAACATATTTTTCCTAGAGTTTGTTGGCAATGAAAGAAATTATGAAGAGGTAAAGAAATTTATCATTAGAAAAGTATGATTCTGAAGAGCAAGAGAACTGGGATAGGATGGTGAGTGAAGTTTGTCATGCATATAATATCTCAAGACAACATTCCACAAGAGTTAGTCCATTTGAAATTTTTTTAGCAAGGAGTCCAAAAATCCCATTGGATAATGCTTTACATCTGACAGGTCATGTACCAGTAAGGAACCAGATGGAGCGGATGGAATATATGAGGCGTCTGAAAAATCTAGTAAGAAGAAATATGGCAAGAGCTCAAGGAAAGCAAAAGAATCAGTTTGACAAGAAGGCTTCTCCAAAAGTTATCAACGTCGGAGATCAAGTATTATTACACTCATATAAAAGGAGGAGTGGTTATTCAGATAAATTAAGGAAGGTATATGTAGGACCATATGCTGTTATCCAGACTTTACCACACAATAATTTGGTGTTAAGGAAGATAGGATCTAATAGGATAACGCGTCCCATTCATAGGAATAGGGTTAAAATTTATAAAACTAGAATGCCACTTAATTAGTAGACCTATTAGTTAGTAGTTGTTAGTTAGTTAATGGTAGTATTAGAAAATTGGAGTAGAATTTTATTTTGTTTATTTTTTTATATAGATATGTAGAAAAGTATGTTTAATATAAAATGATTTAACTTATAGGATGGAGAATGTAGTAAATGGTATGGATATGGTATGTAATATGGTTATGAATAGTTAATGATGGTATTTGGTATGATATTGGTTGGACATATGGTTTGGGGGAGTTATGAATCCATAATAGATTCAATCCTCGTATCGATGATACATGAATGGTGGTGTGAAGTTATGTTGGTATATGGGAGGAATAGGTTGATATAATGAAACATATGTTCATTATATTAATTGATGTGATAGGAATGGTATAATTATTTTTGAAGGTGCTACACTGTATTTAATTTAACTTAAATGAATTAATTTAGTATATTGAAATAAAATTTGTTGATAATAATATTTTAAATTGATTAATTGATATATTGGGATTTGATGTTACTATGATATTCGATTATCATATATTGTTATTTGATTAATTTAATTTCTTTTAAGGTGTATATCCCATGATTTATTATAGATAATATTATTTTGTGTGATTTTTCAGTTTCTCAAAGATAACTTGTGTAATATTTTGTGTGATTTTTCAGGACATATTTATTATTTCTTTATTATTTCTTGAACAGTTTATTTAGCTTGATTTGAATGTTTCAGAGACAATGGATTCGACAAATGTTAGGTCGGGTAGGTAGAGTTAGATGAGGTAAATAAAAAAATATGTAATATTGTTTGTGTAGGGGTCAGGACCCAAACATTGTATTATTAGGAGTTTTCCCAGTGTCAAGCTTTTCGTGGGTTTTGCTTGGCAAAATTTATTCAAGGAGGTTGATATACTGCTTGAGTAAATTCCACATCTTGAGTGGCTGGCATAGAACATCCCCCACAATAGGTAGGGCATCGTTAAGTCTGTAGGGGCATCATCCTCATTGGTAATTGTATTTTGTTGGCCATGATTAAACGCTTAACAGCTATAATCCAGGCTTTAATAAGGGGGGGATGATGTGAGGATGATGTGAACTCTTTGGTATTTTTAAATATAAACTCTTTTACATATTTCTAAATTTGCATTTTTGAATTTTTAAAAAGATATTTTTGATTAATAGAATTTTCTGAGAAAAATAGAATAAAATATTAATTGTTAAATACATTTTGAAGAGATAGTATCATTTTAAATACCAAAGTTTTTAATATATGAATTAATTCGTTAAAATTAAATAATTTATCATTCACTGCATGAGATATTGAGAAGGAGGAGGATATTGAAGGAACCTGGACGAGGAGCCCAGGGATAGAATATAAAAGGAGAATTAGCAGCGAATTTGGCACGTAACGTTACCATTTATTTTAATATATAATATTATATACATTGATTCTATTATTTATCACACATGCACTGAGCTTATAATACCCCTATAACAGATCAATCTTTTACGTTACCTTTACATATAAGAGGAGGTTCTCATGTCGGCGTTCCTTGTTTTCAATAAATTGAGGAGCTGAGAAACGAACCCTACATATTACAAAAGAGACTCGATAAGTCCGAGCGCGTTACAGTACCTACCATGGGCATCAGAGTGTGCGGTCAATTCATCTAAAATACAAGAAAATTACAGTCGGCACCGAGGTGTCTGGGTCTCCATAGACCCAGACATCTCGGTGCCCCAAAATGTGGACCCCCGCAACCATTTGCGGGGGTCCACATTTTGTGAAGACCCTTTTATATATTTCATTTTGTTTTTTACCAAATTTATGACGAAAAAAATTATATTTCCTATTAATATATAAATAGATGAGACATAACTTTCAAATAAAGGGGAAAAGAAGTTTTAATGACATAGCTAAAATAATTGGGCGTTTGGTTAAGCGTAAGAAAGAAAGAAATAATTTTTTATTTGCTAGATATGTGGTACATTTATATGATTCCAACACACATCACCATTTGGCTTGCAAATATTTACTGGTCAATATCTAAATAATGATTTATAATTTAATTACACAGTAAATTTCACAAACAAACCTAAAAACCGTAGTTTGTGTAGATATTGTAAAACATTTCTTTCTTTCATTACTTACATCTTAATCACGAGTTATTATTAGCTTTTTATTAGCTTCACTTGTATGTTTGTATGTTTGTTTGTAACCGACTTCTTTTTAGAGTTCATAGTTCACTTCTCGCACCACCATCTAGTGCCAATCAGCGGAAAGTCTACGTTATCAACTTGAAACGAGTTCCTTGTATAAGTCACAGATGGCGCTATTAACGCGCTTGTTATAGAAAAACCGAACTAAAAAATATAAAATAAATAATAGTTTAAAAAAACTAAAAACACGCTTTTTATAGAAAACCGAACTAAAAAATAGAAAAATAAAAAAAATATATTTTATTTTAAAAAAAGCGTGGGGTGCATGGTGTCAATAGTTATAAATATTTTATTGACAGATATGAGTAGAGTGATTATCATTTCGATAATATCTTAAAAAGCACCCCACGCTTTTTTTTAAATAAAATATATTTTTTTTATTTTTTAGTTCGGTTTTCTATAAAAAGCGTGTTTTTTAGTTTTTTTAAACTATTATTTATTTTTACATACACGACATTAAAAGAAACTCATCAAACAGTGTGAATGGGAGAAATTAAAATATTTCTGCTTTAATTTTGTAAATATCTTTTTTATTGAACATGTTTTTTTAACAGAATTACACATTTTGTTCTACTTGTTAATAGATCTTTAATAAAAATAACAAACGGGATCCATTCTACAGGCAGTTTTATTTTATTTAACTGATAAGCTAGCGTCATATGTATAAAACATTGTATATTTAATGTAGGTGTTGATTAATAAAATGATATATTTATGAGAACATTCAAATTGTGATCTAATGACAACATAATCTCCCCCTACTGCAGTACGAGTAGAAATGTCGAAGTAGGGGTGCTAATGTTCCACCCGCTGGTATTTATCACGTCAAATATTTTACAACAGATATTACTAATACTGATAGTATTTCTAACTTACGAGCGGAGAAAAGGGAGTGCTCGAGGGGAACCCCATGGTTGTGTAATTCCAAGATTTTATGGCAATACCTTTAAGTCAACAATAAATTTTGCTTCTTTATGTTTACGTTAGATTATTGAATATAATTATACAATTATTGAAAACAGTAATAATAATATACACCTATACATCAGTCAATTGCCCAATAACACTGATACTTTTCCGTAATTTGTGTTCTCAAATAAATAATATTTTTCATATCACAGCTACCACTTTACGTCAATTATGTTCTAGTGATACCATAGCCTGTTAAAAATTCAAGGTAAAGTGCTTAAGTGGCTCATGCCGCATTGCATTCGAAAAGCTATCATAATATTGCTAACAAAATCACAATTTATAATTCTAAATTCCTGTGACAAGGGATAAATATACTTCAATATTTTTTTTAATGGGATAGGAGAGCAAACGAGCAGGCGTATCGCCTAACGGTAAGCAACCAACGCCACTCATGGACACCAGCAACACATATAGTGTTACTTTTGCGTTGCCGACCTTTAAGGGATAGGGGATAGGGAAGGATGGGGAAGGGTTGGGCCTCCGGGCAAGTCTCTCTCCGAACGAAACGCGGCATGAGCCACTTTACGTCGATCTTCTGAGAGGTCGTGGTATTTCACCGGTCGAGCCGACCCATTCATGCAGCGAACTGCTTGAACATAATAATATTACGTTTAGCTAATTAAATCGTAGAACGCTCCGAGTTTGCATCTCACGAGGATTGGTTAGCGTCGAACGGCAAAGTACGACGGCCGCATTCAAATTACGCTTCTGTGATCCGCTACAAAAGACATTATTATAATATTATTAGCAGCCCATTGTTTCAATTTATGTCGACTGCAATCAAGGGGGTCGATTGAATTATATGCGTCAAATGCTTGCATTAAACATTAGAAATTCCACTTCAGAAACAATTGACCAACCTTAATATCCGGAGGCGATAAGAATTGTGGGATAGTGATCAGCGCTGAATTAAATTTCAGACAGTACCTTTACTTACCTCTTTCTTCGCAATCACGAAATTAATTAAGCTATGACTGGATTACCCCCTAACTCATCATCATAATATCTCACACTACTCCTTTTAAGAGTCAGCACCAATAACATAAATAAATCTACACAGTCTATGAGTAACTAATATACTCGTAAAAGCAGTCAGGCTGATTATATTTTTATTATGAAACCTTGTCAAAATTTCACATTTTTAAAACAGTCCATATTTGAATAAACTGAACTGAAACCATTGAAAGTCACAGAAAAGTAACAAACAAGAAAAAGGTGAGCTTTACCTAAAATTTCCATTTCAATGTGACAGCAATTTATATAACAATATTATTTCTAACTCTGCGTAGTAAAAACGTGCGAAATCAAAGTGCTCGCGAATGTAAGTCGGTAATTCAAAAGTTTGGGTAAAATTTCCACAACTCTTCCTCTCTTTCTTTCTCTTTCTGACATCTCTAATATTCCTTTTATATTTCATTTTCATTTGTTCCGCTCGTTTTTCTGTGTTTGTCGAGACCAGAAAATATAACATGTGATATAATTTGGTGTTACAGGAAAGAGATATCATTTGCCTCTTTAGAAAGTAAGCTTTTAAATGTCCTAAGTTTTGTACTCAGAATTCACCCAAAGGACTTTTGTATTTATATAATACAAAAGTCCTTAGAGAAATTCGCTATGTTTTAGTAACCGCCTGAGTGAATCTAGGTTTGATTAGGTCATTTCCATGAATTCCCGTCTATACAAGATTAGAATTTTTAGACGAATTTTGTATTTATGGTATCCATATGATTATATTACTCGACTGCACATGAAGGAGAAAATGTATCTGGTAATGGAAGGGTATGATGCTGGTTGTTGATGTTAGTGAATGGAGGGAGAGAAATGGCGAGAAGTAAAGAAAAAGGTCACGAAGAGATTCTATACCCAAAGGATTAGATTTAATTAATGTACAGTTTTTTGTCCGTAGCCTAAACGGCAAGGAACGTATACATTTTATCACGAAAGAACAGATTCTCGCGGAAATTCCACGCAAATCCAACACAGTCGTTTCACTTAATTCTTAAATAAATTCAGTAGTCTCGGTGGTCCAGTGGTAGAGCACATGGCTTCTGATCCAGAGGTGCGGGTTCGAATCTTGAAACTGGCTCACACCAATGACTTTTCGAAATTGTTTTCGGAACTTAAGTGTGATAAATATCGTTGACTGAAAACTTTGTGCCCGGTATGGAAAAAGGTTCACCACCTATTCCATTTGGGACGTAAACATAACGGCGAGACGAGGCTTAACAGCCGTTGCGTACACGTTCGGGTAACAAAGGCGTGAAGTTATGTATGTATGCTTAAATAAATTAATGTTCAACTTTTAGTAGTTGTGATTCAACGCGAGTATTGAGAGAACGTGCGCCGTTCCTCTATTAATTATGTCAATATTTGTGTTAGTGAAGACGAGATAAGCGAAGGGAAACTTTGTTATTTATCTATTTATTTGCCGCTAAGAATTATATATAGGTATATATATTAACTAACTTCTAAGTAGATTACAAGATACGGTTATATGAGGTGTACGTTTTCTAATAACTTTTCGCGGTCAAGGAAGATGATGAGGACACAGAAAAGTGGTTTTAAATTATAACACAACATAACTTCACGCCTTGTTCTACCCGAAGGTGTAGGCAGCGGCCGTTAAATTATATTTTATATTAAATTCCTATTACATAAGTAAATTTAAATGCATAATGTAGATCTAACTTAGAACAATGTAAAAAAGTGCTAATATTATAAATGCGAAAGTAAGTTTGTTTGTTATCTTTTTACGCAAAGACCACTGATCTGATCGTGAAACCTTGTATACGTACTCTTGAAGGTATCAGAAGTAACATAGGGTACTTTTTATTTTAAAAAAATACGATTTACGACAAAAAGACTGTTTGTCAAGGAAATCTCACAATCTGGTTACTTTAATGCCGTATTATTACACATGATATGATATAATAAAAAATATATCATTAAAAATATAACATAAACATAACGGCGAGACGAGGCTTAACAGCCGCTGTCTACACCTTCGGGTAACAATGGCGTGAAGTTATGTTTGTATAAATATAATCTAGCCGGTAATTTGCTATAACGGATATTATATAACTTATTTAACTAATATAATTATATAACTAATATAATTTTCTATATAAATTAATTTGCCGGTAAAACTAAACGTATTCGGCTCATTCATTGGCTGTTGAAATGAAGATGAAGTGAAAGATGAAGTGAAAGATAAAAATGAAGTTTCGTGAACTTCGTTCCAGAACTTCATTTTCATCTATAAAGTGACAATTTGTTTACGTAACATATATCAACTTAAAATCATTGCAATTGATGTTAATTTTGTAGTTTTAATAAAATAATACAATTATATACGATAGTAATACATATCATGGCACTGCTCTGGCGAAAAGTGCAACGCCATCTGTTTCCGTGGATGCCTTAAGCGGTGATTAGGGAATTCGCTGGGATGGGGCGTACTTCTAAAATCATAAGCCCCGATAGTCCAATAGTTTAGCTCTCCTATTCCCAGATTAAAGATCTCAAATTAAAATTTTAACCATCTAACGACTTTCGGAAGTTATTTGTGATGATGTATAGGAATAGTTTCCACCAACGCTTGTGAATTGACAGTCCCAATCTATATACATTTAAGTAAAATTGAAGTGTCTGTTTGTAATATTGAAATAACTGCTTAAATTATAAATATATACGGAGCATACACCAAAACAACATTCTTTTTACAATATTCTGTTTGTTTCGGCTAATATTTGAAATTGCTGGACTGAGTAGCTTAGGGTTATGTTTTAGAAAAAATCTGTTATTTACTCATTTTTTGCTTCAGATGGGAAACAAAGTTTGCCGGGTAGGCTAGTATAAATATATAAATAGCCTGTGAACTTCTGTCCTGTGTTGAATAACCTTCCCCGACTGGGAGCGTATACCTATTATGAGTATATCGAGTGTAACAGTCCACGTTTCACATTCACTGAGGGTAATGCTCATTCGTTTCATCTCAAGGGATGTGAAACAAGATTCCGTGAAGCGTGTGCAGGCACCAGCGTTGTTAGCAATATGCCGTCCGTTATTATAACGATATTCTTGACCCGATGTTGTATCGATAATGTAGCTTACTTTTTGATTGTGGGTAAAAAATAAAGGGGAATAGTCAACTAAAGAAGGGCATGCTCCGATGGTTTGACCATGTAGCAAGGATGGATGATGTAACATTGGCTAAGCAGATAGGAAGGAGTAAAAGATGGCTATGAAACATTTTACATGACCAAACAAGAGCTTTGAAAGTCGAAAACAAGAGTGAGCTGTCTGAGAATCGTGACTTATAATGTTCTGTTCATTCTGCCTACCCCGCTAGGGACTCGGCGTAAAGTTATGTGTTTAACATAATTGTAAGTTAGTATTTTCAATTAAACATTATTCAATGGATTCTTGCTAAGGCTTCCTGCCAGACGGATTTAGAAGACAACGTGAACGCCTCGTGCCTAAAACAACTGTCGATTCAAATTGTTGTAGTTGAGCATTAGGGCATTCATACATACGTTTTTATTTCTTAGATTATCGCGTATCACATTGATAACATTGAAATAACTTTTATGGATTATATCCCATTTATTTAGAACTTATTTTTATTTATTTCCCGACGTTTTTACAGAGATTATTTACTCGTAAACGTTTACGACTAACTTAATTACATGTCAATGTAAAACATCAAGCTTATTATTCACGATAGTCCTGTACACGTAAGTACATACATGTTTCTAGCCCTAAATGGGGGCCTGTTGGATTGGATGGTCTTGTTCATTATTCCTCAACAGTATAAGGCATGTTTTGGTAACCAAAATTCGAGATTATAAAGCAGGAACTATTAGGGATGAACTAAGATTCTGATAGCTTGCTTACTTGTTTTTTTCAGTTAAATAATTCATTGGGACTGCCTTGTGGTTTAATACAAGTGTTAAAGAATCTCGTTTTGGATCCCAGAACGCATAAAAACAAGGGATTTCTTAGTGATAGTTATACCCCTATATTTTCTTGGTATTAATGAGAATGTTGCCTACTTTCTGCAGTATTAAAAGTTAAGCCATAAATTTTAATTTGTTATTTACATTGATAACTTATTTCACAAATATCTAAGCATGTATGTTTTTCTCACTTATTACGATTAGGCGATAATCATGACCTATTTGGTGTATATTTTAGTAGATGTCTAGCTATAATATTTATAGGATAGTCTCTTCAATCAAAAGAAGAAAATTCGACGTGAATTTCTGTCTTTCATTCGAATATTCTGATTAAGGCAGATTTGTGAAAAGGACGTTTCCACAGTAATATACAACCTTCCGACATTTATCCGAGATCGTTGGTGTTCTATAAAGGCAAATTTTTGTGAAGATAGATTAAAATTTGTATCTCCATCGGATATCTTATTTGCTAAATACCATAGACGTCGCAAAATGCCACGTCAGAATAATAATATATATTTTCTAAGCCACGAAGTTATTACACTCGTATCTTTTCTTTGAATTGAATATGAATATTAATGATATTATTTTTGTAAAAACTTTTCAAATGAATATGATTTCATAATACGAAAGGCTTTTATAAGATTCCTGGACGCAAAATACATTAGCAGAAAAGCCCAGCTAGCAATCCACAATGCAGTCCTGATCCCAACGCTAACTTATGGAAGCGATAGCTGGGTATGGCAGATTGTGCATGAAAGTAGAATAAGCGCGGTAGAAATGAGGGCACTACGCAAAATCTGCGGAGTGACTCTCGCTGACCGCGTAGAAAACAAGGTTGTAAGGAAGGAAGTCGGTTTGAAAGAGAATGTCGGTGTAAAAGTAAGAAGGGACATGCTCCGATGGTTCGGACATGTAGAAAGAATGGTTGATGCAAGACTGACTAAGCAGATATACAATGCAAAAGTGGATGGATGTAGGAGTCGAGGACGGCCAAGACACACATTCCGTGACCAAATAGAACGTGTTCTGGAGGAAGGTGATGTTAAGAGCCTCAAAAACGCGCGTGCATGAAAAGAGTTATGAAAGTCAACGAAGCGAGTGAGGCGTGTAAGAATCGTGCCCTATGGCGCTCTGTTCTCTCTGCCTACCTCGCAAGGGATTTGGCGTGAAGTTATGCATCTATGTTTATAAAATATTTTATTATTTCTACTTTATTTCTACTCTCATTTAATTAGTGAAGAACATTTGAACTGAAAGTTATTGTGATGAATGTGAATTTTATCTACAAGATAAACAATTCCGAAAAAAATATGTGTGTTATTTTTAGGTTAATTATCATAAACGTTTTCAATTGAACGTACTTGCTGTATGTATAAGTAATAATAAATCCTGCCTCACAACTAAGTATGTGTATTTTGATTGAATCGGAAAAACAAATTTAATAAAAACTTATAGGTTACTCAAAATGAATAATTCAATTTTAAAAAAGAAACATTGAATATCCCGCGAAGTTGTTAAATGTTTTGCTTAAAATATTGTTTCGTTCTTCTGAGTCACGCTGGTTTGGAGGCTTGAACTATGAAGTCGTATCTTGACTTATAACGCGCTTTACGAATTACCTTTCAGAAGTCATATGCGATTAATATCGACCACTGACAACGATATATGATTATAAGTTCCGCCACCAATCACCATATTATCATATCACGTCATTTACGAAGAATAGCCACAACTTACACATTTTTTTATGGGATAGGAGAGCAAACGACCAGGGGTGTCACCTGATGGCAAGTGACTAGCGCGTCTATGGACACCTGTAACACATATAGCGTTACACGGAGTAGGATATGATTGGGATGGGGATGGGGAGGGGAGCCTTCGGATACCTCTCTCAGCGAACTAAATGCGGCATGAGCCCCTTTAATTCGATCTTCTAAGAGGTCGTGGTATTTTACCGATGGAGCCAGCCTATTCATGCAGCGAACTGTCAGGCTCTACCACTATTAAGATGGGGGATACGATATTTGGGTAGAAGAACGCGTAAAATTACAAAACACATTTCAACACATATAGCGTTACACGGAGTAGGATATGAATGGGATGGGCATGGGGAGGGGGCCTTCGGATACCTCTCTCAGTGAACGAAATGCGGCATGAGCCCCTTTAAGTCGATCTTCTAAGAGGTCGTGGTATTATACCGATCGAGCCGGCCCATTCATGCAGCGAACTGCTTGGCTCTACCACTGTCACTGATTTAAAGAATTTGGTATTAAGAATTTTCAGATTTCATATTATCAGTTCAAGGAAATAATATAGGTATTAAACAACAATTGTCCTCTTGCCCAAGTCGGATAGTGTAAAATATTACATACAAATGCAGTCGTTTATATTCAATCGCAATTAATCTCATTCGTTGGACATTAAATTGAACAGTTACATTTAAATTGTTTCGAATAAAAAATAATGTCACAATAAATATCTACCGAACGAGCCGTCCTCGTCTGTGTTCACGCAATTAAAACTTGGACAATTAAGTATACACTCTGGTAAAGAAAAACATGAGATTCAGAATATAGTGAGGTGAGATTAATTCTCGAATTAGTTTTATGCAGCACTTAGTTTGTAAGCTAAACTTTGCTTTGCTTTACAACAAGTTGGATTTTACTTTAATATTATATAGGTAAATAGCTGACCAAACAAACTGTATAGCAAAAAACAAATTTAATAGTATATAAAGGTGGATCACCTTAGGGTTGTAAAAAATATAATATGTTGTCCGATTTGCAAACCTATCCGGTATGTACACAAAATTTCAAATAAATCGGTCGCACCATTTTGGAGGAGTTTAATTGTAAAAACGGTGAAAAAAGAACTTTTTTTTGTCTTTCATAACACAGTATAAATTATAGATTAAGCCTAGTACTTTTATAATATATACATTTTTAAACAAAAAATCCCATCCCAAAAATCACCACTACCTGTAGCCTGTTCGTTACCAGTTCGAGTTCTTAAGGGGCAAAATATAAAACAGACTTGATAACTAACTAGGTTGAGGGTTAATTTAGAGGTCATGGGCTCGCGTCATTTTCTAGTGTACTTTTCTAATTGAAGAAAATTTGATTAATAAGCGTATCAATCAAATTTTGTTTCAATAAAATACTAAAAGCTATGTACAAATACGATTACGACAAATATATATAAGTGAACACAGTAGCGCTATCTTTAGATTATTCTCGAACTAAACGTTTTTATGTGTATTTGTTCTTTAAGCTGGCGACTTCCACCCTGTCTGTTCTACTTTCCTGCTCACTCTGCCATACCCAAAACTTTGCTTCTACATTAGCATTCATGTTTCAAACGTCCTCGCTTCGCTTTGGTTCAGTTGGAATACATTTTAAATATATTGGAATATATCATCACAAAAAAAGAATCAAGCCCGGTGGTGCCCCGAAATGTATTTTAAGTGTGTATAAATAATATACATATAGTTGGGTGAGAATAATAATTTTATTTGTAAATGAAATTCAGACCAGTTTCCCTGTGAAACTCAGTTGTAATCTCTCTCTCTAACTCTAGCTGTTATCCGCAGTATAAACCACTGCAGTATCTCTTGTATTTTCATATGCAAATACTGGAACAAGTTGTGTATACATCTAAACAGATAATATATAACAACAATACAACTTCAAGCCATATCAACATCATGTTAATTTCTTACGGGGGTAATCAAAAAGATCTGATTGATCTTGTTTCGACTCTTCCACATCAAACGCTTGTAAGCGTATCTCGCATTCTAGATAAAAAAAACTCCAGAAAAACAACTATTTTTATACACCTGACTTCACCTTAATTCCTCATCCTGAAAAAAATATTTTGGACTTTTGCCCGTATCCTTGGCACGAATTTATTACAGCGAACGTAAGCCCTAGTCGTGCTTCATTAATTTAATAAAATGTAATTACATCGTCTACCAAATATAGCCTATGACAAGCCATGGAATAGTTTTTTACTGGTGAAAGAATTTCAGTTCATTTTCATTTTTTCTTATATCGATCGCCAACAAACAATAGTTTGTTCTTTAAAGTATTTCATTTTTTATTTTGTATTTTATCATAAGCTTTAAAAACTGTAGTAGCAATGGTTGCTAATGGATACATAATCTCTGTATTGACTGACAAAGAAGGCGAACTCGAAGCAATCTGTGGTACTCGTGGGAAGGCACTTGCGTGCCTTCCCACGATACTAACATAAGGCAAACAAAAGAGCACATTGACTTAAGAGAGCACATTATTTATTTTTACGTTCTGAAATAAAAAGTAAAAGAAAAAAATTAGATATTGAATAACGAGTATCAGAACTTTTTCGGAATAGGAGAAAGCATGTTTTTTATTTTATTTATAGAAATTATATAGGATATAGTAATTAAAAAAGTATTATCATATAAATCTTCGGAGTATCATAACGATAAAAAAAAAAATTTGATTCTAATCGGTCAACTCTAAGAGAAAGTTAGAGATTATTTTACCGTAAAAGAAGTTATTCCGTAAGAATTCATTACGTTCTCAGCCCACAATGTTGTTGGTCGTTTGAGTGATGCGAGTTGTCGAGACGAATGTCTTGATTATATTCCCGCGGCTCAAGGGCGCTGCTACGTGGCTGATGGATGACCACTTCCCTTATTGCTGGCATCGACAACCAGCCCATAAATAAAGAGAGGAATAACCATTTGCACAAAAAATACGTATTTTCTTTAGTGAAAGTATTTAGGATATACAAATCAAAATAGTGATAAAAATAAATGTACAAATTTATTACAAATATAAAAAAAAAATCATTCATGGTTATGATTTTTTATGCTAAACCTGAATAATCTAAAATAACGTGGATATGAGTGACTTCTAAATAAAGTAAGCTTTCTACTGGTGAAGTAACAGTTAAACCCGGTTTATTCAGACTCAGTAGAAAACAAACAAAACATTTTTTTCATAAATTTAATACAGCTTGTAATAGACGTGTAAATAAAACGCTTAACCTTCCTTAACTTATCGACTTAATCCCCATTTTAGCCCATAAATACAATAGACTAGATATAGTTCGCAAGTTATTATGTTCCAAAGATTTGTATACATTTTTACTATCACTAATCAATCTAAAGCCTAAGGAGTCTTGTGTGTATGATTATTGCAAACAAATTAATTGTCTGTAGAGGCTATAATTACTGGCCCGGGGCCAATATCTAGTGTTTGTGTTGCGTCCTGGCACAATACCAGTTGTAAGGATTATCTTGTCCCACTGGTAGAAGCTGAAACCCAAAGTAAAATTTATTACAGAGCTGTATTTAGTGGATTACGATTAGATTTAACTACGATAATTAGGTTTCCAGCAATTCGAGTATTTATTTTATGCCTGTTACTAAGACATAAACACAGAAACGTAGATTTATTGATTAAAACAACTTTTAGGATTATATCGCGTTTATTTACTACTTATTTATATTGATTTTCACGAGTGATGAACAAAAAGATGGTAGTTGTTCAAAAGCTATTTTCATTGATACAGAGAGCACCCACTTTTTGGAAATAAAAATCAAAAAGTTTATGTTAAAAATATGATTTTTACTATTGGTAACCCACATCAGACCATGAGAACAAAAGTTAAATACTTATTTATAAGATGCATCTTGTGGGTGCAAAAGTGGGTGCTCTCTGTATCAATGAAAATAGCTTTTGAACAACTACCATCCTTTTGTTCATCACTCGTGAAAATGATCTCTGTAAAGAGTTCGAAACGTCGGGAAATAAATATAAATAAATAAACGCGATATAATCCTAAAAGTTGTTTTGGTCAATGGGTGGGATTCGCGAAAGTCTTAGAAATAAATATGTATTGTTAAAATTTAAAAATACCATTTTACCAAAAACGTAGATTAAATCTAAATTTGAATTTCAAAAATACTCCACGCGCATATCTTTAAATTATGAACGTTTTCCAGGGCAGTGTCCCAAAGTGAATATTGGAAGTATGAAAAATCCAAGGACGGTATTTTTATAAATGAGTGGACTCCTCTCTTTCTTTTACTTTTCATCAGTAGCTTACTCTAGTGCTGTTTGTTCTTGGTATGTTATTAATTTTGCACAACAGGGAAAAATTATCAAACAAGCTTACCTATTTCATGTATTTTAAAGAGGGAATACAAGCACATACGTACTCATTATGCTCACTCACGTAATTACAGCGACCGTGATGAAAATACCGAATCTTTATTCAAATTATCACACAAGCTGTAATCCTAGATTATAAAGGGGATAAAGGATATGACGTATATTTTTCACGTAAACCGGTGTTTCATAAAAGGTTTTTATCATTACATTGTATAAAACAAAGTCACTTTTCGCTGTCTGTCCCCTTAAAAACATATGTTTAAAACTACGCAACGGATTTTGATGCGTTTTTTTTTAATAGTTAGAGGGTGTTAACGGGTGGTTTTGATCTATAATTCATGTATAGTGTAGTAAAAAAGTGATAATTTTCAAGAATTAGAACTTTAATCGCAAACGCTGCCTGAACCCTAAGCGATAAATCAAAACAACGTACTACATTACTATACACCTTTAAAAAGTCTACAAAAAAGTCCGCGAGCACATATGTCTATCTCACCATGACCATTTTTATTTTTTTACTTTTTACGAGAAATAATGGGCTATTTACGAAGCGATTTTAAACATTACAGTATTAATTTCCATCGAATTAAGTGTCTTAAATAGATTGTCCATGTAATATAGATGATCCTGGCCCTCTTACAGCTTGCAATAAAAAAAAATATTTTCGAAGATATTGCAGTATTATCATAGCGGGACAGCAGATAATACTTTTGATGCGGAACAACGTTCGCCGGGTCAGCTAGTAGGTAATGTATAAAATATGTTTTCATTGCTCGTATACTTTTTCTTTTCATAAAATTTGCATACCATTTTCGTTTAACCACTGATTTATTTTTATTATCACATACATCTGTCTAATGTTAACTTGAATATATAAGAGGTTAGTAAAATACGAGTATTAGAGTTTATTTGACATATTTTAATAGTCGTTTAAATAAAAGACTTTCATACAAAAGATAAGTTAAAGAGCATTAAAGTTTAGTTGACTTACGAGTAACTTAAAACATAGTTATTACAACAGGTAGTAGTATGTTTTTTATAGATAATGTTTCATTAGAAAAGTTATAAACTAACATGATTGAATGATGAATTTTAATTTGTCTTCTCTGTATTTTTTCTTATTCTGGATATATCTTTTCTTTGTTTCTAGTGCTTTACCACATTTCACATAATGATAGCTGACATGATGGCGTTGGTGTTGAAGTTACTATATTGCAAAGTTAACATGAGTAGTCTTTTTTAAACATGCCCAATATTACTATTCGGGAACAAACAAGACACAGACAGTTAGTTTTATCAGTTGGCAGTAGAAGATGCAAACCGCTTACTTAGGTCTCAACTTATTATTATCATTTAAACCGGACATAGGTATCTTGACATAGGACATATAGCAATACTTGTCGGTCGCAATTAACCAACGTTATATTCGAGTGCATAGCTGCAACTACAGGAGTACCTCTCGCACACGCGTGGCTTCACTCCACTGCTAATTCGTACCACACCATATATAGATATGGCGCATATGGGTATAGGAATTGATGATCCATACAGCCTTTGGGCTCTGCTTTAAGTATTAGGATAATTTTACACTATGAATAGGGACGCTTAGGTAGTGCCTCCGTGTTTTCTTGTTTCACGGACGTACTTTCCTAAATCACATATGTGATCTGCTTATGTGATTTGATTTAAATTAGAAGTTTAATATTTTGACTATTTGTCAGACAATTAGTAAAAAATTATGAAAATAAATTAAGTTTTGATTTTTCACCAATTATGTGTAATCACCTTTCAATGACTGTCGAACTTACAACTTACACTTAACACTTATTGAGACAAGACAAAATTCAGAGTTTTGGTGTATAAAAGCCGCCTACATGTTTATGTATTAAGGCACTTCCTCATAAAAAATATCAATCCTACGCCTACTTTCACAATTATAATAAATTAATAGCAAAATGCGACATTTTGTGAGAGATCGATGAAACAAAAACACTTTCCATTAAACAATAGCCTAATAATACCTACTGACCATTGTTGGGTACTTTTTTACGAATAATTTTGTAAATACGAGTATTACGTGGCTTATTTCGTCGAAAATAACATTGAAGTAAACAACGAATTCGAAGTTGTTAATTGCTATCTTTACAATTTCGAATACCTAATTATATATTATGTAATAGTAGCTGACCCGGCGAACTTTGCCCCGCATCAAAAGTAATTTAACAGCGTTTACAATTAAAGTGCTAAATCTCATAAATTATCTCGTTTTCATTACCACATTATACATGAATTATACATAATGTATTAAAAGGAATCGCGTCAAAGTCCGACTTTTTGTTTTGTACTAAGTAATGATAATGATTGTATACTATGTGCTATTTGAAATGTAAAAAAAGATCTACGATTCTCACTGATGGAAACTATTTAAGGACCTCTATGAGTAGAAGGGAAAAATATTATCTGGTTTTTTTTTGTAACGACTTTCAATTTAACAAAAAAACTCGTGCTTTCCACGATTGGCTGAGAGGGATTGTATCATTTCACTCGGAATCGAATACATTCGTCTAACGAATACTATTACTGAATTTATTTCGGAAATATGTATTTGAATTTGATTGACTTACCATTTGACATTTAGAAAATAGCGTATTCGTATTATATTGCATTTTTTTATTTATAACATGAATCACCAGGAAATGAAATTTCTTGTCTTCTTGAAAGTGGTTAAATTATAATAGACTGTCTCAGTAAGGAGTCGCAAGCCTTGCCCTGAAGGTTTATTTAACAAAACTACATTTATATTTGATTATTTTGCGTAGGGTACTATTAGTTTACTTGTTGTAAACTAATAGTGCCCTACGAATTTTCTTGAAACGTCTCGGAAGAGGTGGCACAAACTGCGATACAACACACACACACACACACACACACACAACCGGCACAATCCGGAGGCCCACCTGTTTTCCCCTATCTTATCTTAAAGATCAACAATGTAACTGTGATCCTCTTAGTGTTAACAACTTCCAGGGGCTTTGTTAGTGACAAATAATCAGGTGATCCGCTAGCGCATATTTTCCCATTGAAAAAAAAGCTCGGTAAATATGTGCTAAACACCAAAATACTTCACAGCTTCTTAAAATAATACACATAAATAACACTGTCATTGAAAATATCTTGCGCATTGAAGGAGATGTGTGTGATGATGACACACCGTAAGAAGCAAGTCAGTCTCACGAAACAGGAACAAAGATGTCTCTATGAAATTATATATTACCCGGGCGTTGAGTGGATGACATTGACAAACGACACGAGGGTTGTTCCTCACTGTCAGATCGATCTGACAATGTTTTACCGTAACGTGAATAGTTAAGTAAAATTATAATATAAAGTATACTTAATGAAATAAGAGAGAAATAATGTACAGATTTTATGATTTTACTTATTAACATTACTTTAGAAAAGTTTAATAATATATGAAAGTAAAAGCAATGTGTTTAGTCCCTTTGACTAGAAAAATGTTTAGAAATCTGACAAAGGCATATTCCCAGCGCTTTAAAATTAAAGTACACGCCAGATACATAGATTTAAAAAAAAAATTGGACAGCAAAAAACAATGAGTAAACAAATGATTCTTGAGTAAAAATAATCTAAGAAACAAATTACGTATCATTATATACTGTACCACTTTTATAATAGGTTGGGGAAAAAGTATTTTCGTATTTTTGTATGAAAAGTCAAGACATTTTTTTCAAAGTTTATTTACATTTATTTACAATATATATGTACCGTTTTGTTGAATAACTTTCTGCCATTTTGTGGGCAGAGACATTATCCCGTTACTGTAGAAACTTTGGGACTTCTGATCAAAAAAACGGGACAAATAGTTTTGGCAGTCCTCTCTTGAGGTCAACCTTACAGAACCTAAAGAATTCTGAAGAGACCGAAACAGGTGAAAATCTGAAGGCACAAGGTCAGGGCTATATGGTGGATGCACAAGGACCTCCCAGTCGAACTCTCTTATTTTTGCTGAGTGGCTAAAGATGTGTGTGGTCTAGCGTTATCGTGATGAAAGACCACACCCTTCCTGTTGATCAATTCCGGCCGTTTTCTCTCGACTGCTTCCTTTAATCTCATCAGTTGCTGGCAGTAAAGATCAGAATCGATGGTTTTGCCGGACGGTAAAAGCTCATAATGAACAATGCCCTTCCAATCCCACCATACACACAGCATTACCTTATTTCGTGTTAGGCCAGGTTTGGCCACAGTCTGTGAAGCCTGGCCAACTTTCGACCACGACCTTTTTCGCACGTTCTTGTCGTACGTGATCCACTTTTCATCGCCAGTTATCAATCTCTTCAAAAACGGCTCGGTTTCATTACGTCTCAATAATGAATCGCAAATGAGTACACGGTTCATTAAGTTTCTTTGAGTGAGCTCGTGTGGCACCCAAATATCGAGTTTTTTTGTGTAACCAGCTTTCTTCAAATGGGTCAAAACTGTTTTGTGGTCAATTCCCAGTTCTTCAGCTACATCGTAACTACTAATATGCCGATCTTGCTTATTTCGTCGAAAATAACATTGAAGTAAACAACGAATTCGAAGTTGTTAATTGCTATCTTTACAATTTCGAATACCTAAATTGTTAAGTTGCCAGTTTTTAGAAATTTATTTTCACCGGTGGTAAATATTTAATTTGTAACTCGGATTGTTTGAGCGAACCGCGACCTGTGAAATTCACATATTTTGATTCCCAGTTTATTTTATACTCTCGAGAGCAATGAATCCGGGTCACTTAAAGAATGTTAAAAATCTCGGAAACTAAAAATGATAGGTTAATGCAATAAATTGTATTTAATAGACAATGTAATACTCCTTAAATGAAAGTAAAAAAAATATGAGTCACCATACATTTTATTAACACAAAATTACATAAAGAAAAAATCTGCTGATCTCTCCTTAAAACAAAAATAGGAAACATGAAATTTTTGAACTTTATTACGATTTTCTTGAATTTTAATACTTCGTATTGCCTCCTCGTGCTTCCATTACTGCGTTTACGCGGTTTGGCATGCAGTACACCAAGTTCCTTATACGATTTTGGGGAATATTCTCCCATTCCTCTGTGAGAGCAATTTTGAGCTCACGAAGCGTGATTGGGGGAGGGTTTCGTTGTTTTACGCATCTGCCTAGCTCGTCCCAAGCATGCTCGATCGGGTTGATATCCGGGCTGCGCGCTGGCCACTCCATACGAGTAATGTTCATCTCTTGAAGGTAGTCATTCACAATCCTACCTGTATGAGGTCGGGCATTGTCATGCATAAATATAGCATCCTCACCTAAATTGACCATAAATGGACCAACGTGATCATTGAGGATTTCTTCCACATATCTTACGCTAGTTAAAGAGCCGTTTTCTATGATCACCAGCTCTGTGCGACTTTCAGAAGAAATTCCGGCCCACACAAGTACAGACCCACCACCGTAGGCTACTTTTTCCTCGATGCATGCTTGCTTGAATCTTTCCCCTGGTCTTCGATACACTCTGTGTCTTCCATCGTGCTTGTAGAGCATAAATTTTGATTCGTCGGAGAACATAACTTTTGACCAATCTTCAATACTCCAATTTACGTGGCTCTGGGCATATCTTAGTCTTGAAATACGATGCCCACGCTCCAGTTTAGGGCCGTTTGCAGGTCTAAGGGGTTTTAAGTTAGATTCAGCAAGCCGACGTCTTACTGTCCATGCACTTGGGTTACTTCCTCCGAGGCGTCGAAACTGATTGGTGAGTTCAGTTCCTGTGAGAAAGCGATTTCGAAGCATGGTGTTCACCAAGTATCGGTCTTCTCGTGCTGTGGTATACCTGGTTCTGCCCGTTCCTGGTCTGCGTAGGTTAGAACCAGTTTCTTCGTAACGTCGGAGAACTCTTTGTACTGTTGACAGCGACACACCAACAGTCCTGGCTGTATCGCGCTGACTCCGGCCGGTTTCCAGCATTGTAAGTATTCTGGTGCATTCTTCAGGCGTAAGCGACATAATTTCAGCTTGAATAATGAATATAGAGCACTATCAACATGGTTTATGTACCCACATAAATGACAGATTACAAACAAAAGCAAAACCAAATGCTGTAATTTCGTAGTTCCATCTTCGAAAGTGGCCCTTTTTCAAATTTGATTTTTTTATGATATAACTTTACAATAACTAAGAAGTTTTAATACCTTCATTTAAGGAGTATTACATTGTCTATTAAATACAATTTATTGCATTAACCTAGCATTTTTAGTTTCCGAGATTTTTAGGATTCTTTAAGTGACCCGGATTCATTGCTCTCGAGTGTAGATACTTATTTTAAAATTCGTCATCAATGACGAGGACGGGGACCCAGTACACGACCTGGCAGCAATAGCAGATAGATGGCGTGGATACTGCGAGAAACTTTATGACCACCAGGCCTGCGCCTCCATAGATTTGGCTGCTGGTTGGCCCAGCTTAGAACTCGAACCCTCAATATTGCGGTCGGAAATAACAGCCGCCATCACAGCACTGAAATACAGAAAAGCCCCTGGACCAGATCAAATAACAGCAGAAGTGCTGAAGATTCTGGGTGACAACGGAATTGACTATATTCACCATATCTGCACCCGCACATGGCAGACTGGTAAATGTCCAGAAGATTGGACCAAATCGCTGGTCATACCACTTCATAAGAAAGGCTCCACAAGAATCTGCGATAACTATAGAACTCTGGCCCTTATATCTCACAGTAGCATAATCCTTCTGCAAATAATAAACCGACGTTTGAGACACTTTCTTGACTGGCAAATCCCACAGGAGCAGGCTGGCTTCGTCAAAGGAAGAGGCACACGGGAACAAATTCTCAACATAAGACAAATAATTGAGAAGTCCTACGAATTTAATATCTCATTCGTAATGTGCTTCGTGGACTACAGCAAGGCATTTGACTGCGTTGACTGGCAATGCCTGTGGAAGGTGCTAACTGAACTGGGGGTTCCTGATCACCTGATTGCCCTGCTCCGGTCATTATACTCTGACAACCAGGGTATGGTCAGGATCGACCACACTCTCTCCAGGCCATTCTCCTTTAAAAAAGGGGTCCTCCAGGGTTGTATACTGTCCCCAATACTTTTCAATATATATGGCGAGCATATCATGCGACGAGTATGTGAAGACTGGGATGGTGGCGTTTCCATTGGTGGGACCAAGATAACCAACCTACGTTATGCCGACGACACTACTCTCTTTGCTTCAAACAAAGAAGAAATGAGCATCTTGCTGGAGAGACTAGAGCGAACCAGTAGAGAGATGGGCCTTCTCATAAACAGGGCTAAAACGAAAGTCATGATAGTTGACCGCTGCGGGACCCTCACCCAGGCCTCTAATCTGAATCTTGAGGTTGTGGATAACTTCACATATCTGGGCTCTATTATTACCAACAATGGGTCATGCGAGAAGGACATCCGAAGACGCATTGGTATAGCGAAATCTGCCATGACACAGCTTGACCATATATGGGCCAACAGGATCATATCGAGGAAAACAAAGAAGCGCCTGGTCACCACCCTTGTGTTTTCTATCTTCCTGTATGCTGCGGAATCCTGGACCCTCAGAAAAGCTGACCGCCAACGTATCGATGCATTCGAGATGTGGCGCTGGAGAAAGATGCTCGGAATTCATTGGTCAGAACATCGTACTAATGAATCCATTCAGACCGAGCTTAAGATATCAACCAGACTCAGCACCATATGCCTGCGTAGGAGCTTCGAATTCTTTGGCCATATCGCAAGAAGGAGAGGGGACAATCTGGAGAGGCTGCTCCTTACGGGCAAGGTTGACGGGAGGAGACCTAGAGGAAGATGTCCCACTCGCTGGTCGGATCAGATCCAAACTGCACTAAACATGTCAGTCTACGATGCCATCCACGCCGCAGAAGACAGAGACAACTGGCGAAATATAGTCCTAAGTCTTGATTAAATTTATCAAAGAGACCACGACCCTCAGCACTGAGGACAAACGATGCGAGGAGATTTTAAAATTACATGAATTAGCTTAACCTTTATACAAAATCGATCTGTAATATAGTTATTTGAGGAAAGGCCATAGGATGTGTCGACCTATAGACAACAACAGGTTATGATTAATAATATGATTAATAATTGGCGAGTCCTTGATTAATAATTGGCGATAATTGTACATCGGGTGATCAGTTTTTCTTTAATATCTACAATATTGTCCAATCTACATTTTTGCCCTAATAACACACATAACTTCATGCCAAGTACCTTTCGAGATAAGCAGAGAGAATAGAGCGCCATACCACACGATTCTTATATAACTCACTTTTATAACTCTCTCGTCTGTTTTTAACGCTTTTGACATCAACTTCCATAAGAGCAAGTTTAGTCAGTCTTCCTTAATTGCTTTAAATCGACAAAATCCAACGTGCAACTTTGTTTTCAACGTACTCAAATTATACACAGTCTAACATTTAACTTTATTTTAAATTCATTATAAGTAACTATAAACCAGTATAAATATAGATGATAAACTATAATAGAAACGATAATTTATAATTTGTAATCTCCCATTAAAATATTAATAATGTTCATTTTCTCTTTAAAACTGTATCCCAATACGCGTGTCATGTAGTGTCGTGGCACAAAGCGTCTACATGTTCTTTGGATATAGGACACTTTCTCGAGAGACGTCACCTTTATTCTTTCTTGTACGTTTGTGTCATCTCAAAGTTTTCCAATATACTCATATTCTTCTCTTGAGACATATAAAGTAGTGCCAGAAATATCAGTAAGTAAAGTACTTATTAGCTGTTGTATTTGATAACTGTCAGAAACTGCAGGCATTGTCTACTCGGAACAAGTCGACTCAATTATCCGTGCTGAGCCATAAATTTTGTGTCCGCACCCCGACACGGCAATTACAATCGCCACTCGTCCGCAAAACAATGTTAATAGCGCTCTGATTACTACTCAAGTATGCTAAAGTTTTAAAGTTTATTCTGCCGGGCTCTTGCCCGGCAGAATAAATATGAGAGCATGTACGAAAAGTGTAACTTCACGCATTTAGGTGTGGACCAAAGATATAGCCAGGAGAAATTATGGCAAACATGTCTGTTAAATTTAGTCCCAAGTGCATGGAGTCCAACTTATATACATTGGAGTGCCCAGAAACTAGAGGATCTAATTGCCCGTTCTATCAGCGGACAACCTGATTTACGTATCATCTACAATATCTTTCGCCTTGGACATACCACTTTTCCGGCTCAAGCTTCTTGATAAAATATCCTGCCAATTAATGGAATGAATTGCCTTTGTAGCTGTTTTCTTCCCATTTTCGAAAAAAAGAGCGGATTGGTGTTTAAATTGACAGTTTATTTTCACCACAAGATCTTTTTACCACTTACCATCAAGAAAAGTGTAGTAGCCGTGTTTTGTAAATATTTGTATATATTAGATACTCAAGTGTTTCCTTAGGTGACATAAAAAAACGCTGCTATATTTTTCGAAAGAATCTATCAGAGAAGATAATTCAACAATTATCATAACTTTCATTTTCATTTCAAATTCCACGAAAGAAATAAACATTTTTAGAAATCAAGAGTTCGACAAACTTGAAATACTCATTAACATATAAAATACACAATTTCGAGAAGTTACTGAAGCCAAACTTCAATGAAAATGATATCATATTTAATCATTTTGGCTTGAATCTTAGCTGTAACCTATAAAAAATAATTTTAATGGCATAATACAAGGATTTCGCAACAATCAATTTGCATAATATTAATTAGTATTAATCGTATGCTTTACATGACATTTTGTACTAAGGAAGTCCTTTTATTAAAAAAAGGTTATATATTTATCATTTTTTAATTGCATATTGTTGTATTATATATTATGTAATAGTAGCTGACCCGGCGAACTTTGCCCCGCATCAAAAGTAATTTAACAGCGTTTACAATTAAAGTGCTAAATCTCATAAATTATCTCGTTTTCATTACCACATTATACATGAATTATACATAATGTATTAAAAGGAATCGCGTCAAAGTCCGACTTTTTGTTTTGTACTAAGTAATGATAATGATTGTATACTATGTGCTATTTGAAATGTAAAAAAAGATCTACGATTCTCACTGATGGAAACTATTTAAGGACCTCTATGAGTAGAAGGGAAAAATATTATCTGGTTTTTTTTTGTAACGACTTTCAATTTAACAAAAAAACTCGTGCTTTCCACGATTGGCTGAGAGGGATTGTATCATTTCACTTGGAATCGAATACATTCGTCTAACGAATACTATTACTGAATTTATTTCGGAAATATGTATTTGAATTTGATTGACTTACCATTTGACATTTAGAAAATAGCGTATTCGTATTATATTGCATTTTTTTATTTATAACATGAATCACCAGGAAATGAAATTTCTTGTCTTCTTGAAAGTGGTTAAATTATAATAGACTGTCTCAGTAAGGAGTCGCAAGCCTTGCCCTGAAGGTTTATTTAACAAAACTACATTTATATTTGATTATTTTGCGTAGGGTACTATTAGTTTACTTGTTGTAAACTAATAGTGCCCTACGAATTTTCTTGAAACGTCTCGGAAGAGGTGGCACAAACTGCGATACAACACACACACACACACACACACACACAACCGGCACAATCCGGAGGCCCACCTGTTTTCCCCTATCTTATCTTAAAGATCAACAATGTAACTGTGATCCTCTTAGTGTTAACAACTTCCAGGGGCTTTGTTAGTGACAAATAATCAGGTGATCCGCTAGCGCATATTTTCCATTGAAAAAAAAGCTCGGTAAATATGTGCTAAACACCAAAATACTTCACAGCTTCTTAAAATAATACACATAAATAACACTGTCATTGAAAATATCTTGCGCATTGAAGGAGATGTGTGTGATGATGACACACCGTAAGAAGCAAGTCAGTCTCACGAAACAGGAACAAAGATGTCTCTATGAAATTATATATTACCCGGGCGTTGAGTGGATGACATTGACAAACGACACGAGGGTTGTTCCTCACTGTCAGATCGATCTGACAATGTTTTACCGTAACGTGAATAGTTAAGTAAAATTATAATATAAAGTATACTTAATGAAATAAGAGAGAAATAATGTACAGATTTTATGATTTTACTTATTAACATTACTTTAGAAAAGTTTAATAATATATGAAAGTAAAAGCAATGTGTTTAGTCCCTTTGACTAGAAAAATGTTTAGAAATCTGACAAAGGCATATTCCCAGCGCTTTAAAATTAAAGTACACGCCAGATACATAGATTTAAAAAAAAAATTGGACAGCAAAAAACAATGAGTAAACAAATGATTCTTGAGTAAAAATAATCTAAGAAACAAATTACGTATCATTATATACTGTACCACTTTTATAATAGGTTGGGGAAAAAGTATTTTCGTATTTTTGTATGAAAAGTCAAGACATTTTTTTCAAAGTTTATTTACATTTATTTACAATATATATGTACCGTTTTGTTGAATAACTTTCTGCCATTTTGTGGGCAGAGACATTATCCCGTTACTGTAGAAACTTTGGGACTTCTGATCAAAAAAACGGGACAAATAGTTTTGGCAGTCCTCTCTTGAGGTCAACCTTACAGAACCTAAAGAATTCTGAAGAGACCGAAACAGGTGAAAATCTGAAGGCGCAAGGTCAGGGCTATATGGTGGATGCACTAGGACCTCCCAGTCGAACTCTCTTATTTTTGCTGAGTGGCTAAAGATGTGTGTGGTCTAGCGTTATCGTGATGAAAGACCACACCCTTCCTGTTGATCAATTCCGGCCGTTTTCTCTCGACTGCTTCCTTTAATCTCATCAGTTGCTGGCAGTAAAGATCAGAATCGATGGTTTTGCCGGACGGTAAAAGCTCATAATGAACAATGCCCTTCCAATCCCACCATACACACAGCATTACCTTATTTCGTGTTAGGCCAGGTTTGGCCACAGTCTGTGAAGCCTGGCCAACTTTCGACCACGACCTTTTTCGCACGTTCTTGTCGTACGTGATCCACTTTTCATCGCCAGTTATCAATCTCTTCAAAAACGGCTCGGTTTCATTACGTCTCAATAATGAATCGCAAATGAGTACACGGTTCATTAAGTTTCTTTGAGTGAGCTCGTGTGGCACCCAAATATCGAGTTTTTTTGTGTAACCAGCTTTCTTCAAATGGGTCAAAACTGTTTTGTGGTCAATTCCCAGTTCTTCAGCTACATCGTAACTACTAATATGCCGATCTTGCTCCACTCTTTCAAAAATGGCGTCCATTTTATTCGTAACAGGGCGACCAGAGCGAGGTGCATCTTTAACATCAAAATTTCCGGACTGAAAACGTTTGAACCAAATTTGTGCTACTCTTACTGACACTGCATCAGGTCCATAAACATCACAAATTTTTTTCACTGCTTGAGTTGCATTTTTGCCTTTTTTATAATAAAATTTTAAAATGTATCGAATTTCTTCATTAGATTCACTCATTTTTACGGAGAGAAAAACAAATGAAAAATAGCGGGAAACAACTTTTTTTTATTTTTTTCTTTTCTTTATAATGTAACCTTTTTAATGTTACCAAAACCAGCCAGACACAAATAGTACAGTCAAAGAAATTTTATAATAAGTTTATACCTACGTTATGCGAAAAGACTTTTTACCCGACCTAATATATCAGTGGCTACAATGTCTAGGTTAACAAATCTGAGGTTTTTAATTTATATATTGTATAACTGAAAGTCGTTTCAATGTTTTAAGTCTGTTAAAATTACAAAATTACTTTTATAGGGGATAATTAACTCTAAAAACAGGTATAGTTCGGATAAATTTCTATTGAAACCGGAAGCGTATACATATTTTTATAATATACAATTCAATCAACAGTTCTAAGGCTGCATGGGGTAAGGAAATAATTTAAAATATAGACGAAAACGATATTACAAAACGCTGTAAAAGTTTTTTTTTTGTATTTAACAGTGGTAGAGCCAAGCAGTTCGCTGCATGAATGGGCCGGCTCGACCGGTGAAATACCACGACCTCTTAGAAGACTGACGTAAAGTGGCTATTGCCGCGTTTCGTTCGGTGAGAGAGGTACCCGGAGGCCCACTCCCTTCCCCATCCTTTCCTATCCCCTGTCCCTTAAAGGTCGGCAACGCAACAGTAACACTATATGTGTTGCTGGTGTCCATGGGCGGCGTTGGTTGCTTACCATCAGGTGACACGCCTGCTCGTTTGCCCTCCTACCCCATAAAAAAAAAGAATTACGACAGTGGCGTATTTACGACGTTATATAAGCAGGCGCACCTCCTGATGGTAAGTGATAACCGTGATACATTGATGCGTGTATTTCTATAGTCCCTTGTTATTTTACCAGCCTAGCGTATCTCAGAGGGATCATAATACCTTGGGTGCTCCTTTTGGTTTCAAATTAAGATCAACAATATAGATGATGGAGTTTTAAATGTAAATATTTATAAAAAATAAAACACACTTCACAGCGACTACTTAAATAAGTCTTATTTTTTGGAGTGTAAAGCTTTAAACGTAATATTTTTTTTAAATAACATTCTTATTTCGGTCACAGGTCTCTGTTATGGTTATTTATGCTGTGGTTATGTAAGAATAAAAAAACATATCCTGAAAACATTACCATATCATTCATTATTGTACAAATTCTGCACTAGTATTTGAACGTAAACTGTCATTTAGAGGAAAACAGAAAATTGATAATTTACCAAGCAGATGGCGAGTGAAAACACATAAACGACTAGCCGAAGTTATAATCCGTCAAAACGTTGACATTATCTTCATCTACAAGAGATATTATAATGAATGGGATTCAACAAAATGATTATCAGATACCTTTCGACTTCTACAAGGACTTTTGACAACTCCCAAATTGAGTTTCATTTATAACATTGATACATAAGTGATTTGCCTGAATAACTTATGTTTAAATTGATTGTTAAAGCCACGCAGTTGGCTGCATGAATCTGATGGACGATCCGTAGGCCCAACCCATTCACCTCTTCCGTTCCCATGCCACTTCTGAACCTTTCCATATTAAAGGCCGGCAAAGCAACGGTAATACTATTTGTCATCAAATTTTTTTATGGGATGGTGGGCAAACGAGCAGGGAAGCAATGGTAAGCAACTAACGCGGCCGATGGACGCCTGCAATTTAGATGGTGTTACAGTTACGTTGCCAGCCTTTAAAATGGAATAAAGAAAGGGACGGAAGGGGGATGAAAACGGGAGAGGGGAAGAGGTTGGGCTTCCGGTTACTTCTGTCGCCGAGCGCAACGCAGCTTAAGCCACTTTATGTCAATATTTTGAGAGATCATAGTACTGCTATCAATAATCAATAAAAAAATCGATCACATTTATATATCATAAATATATGATAGAAAATGTATTAAAACTTAAAAAAAAAACAAAAATAAAATAACAAAAGTAAATTTTAAATTCTAAAGTTTCGCCAAGTCAGACTATCATGAATGTGTGTTGAGTTAGCGACTTATAATAATCAGCAGTCTGCAATTCTGTCAAGATCGGCTTACAGTTTCTTGCTGAAATCCCGCTTTAGTTAGAATATTCTGATAATATTGCAAGTCAGTGTGTAATTTGGGTTACTTATTTTTTGGTATATAGTGTAACACGATATTAATAGTCTTTGAAATTCAGCTGTAAGCATATATAAAATTTACTATTGGACTTGACAACTGTTTATTCCATATGATAATTTCTGATGAAAAATCTGAATTTTCTTTATACTCTAGTACTTTTGTTCACAGATAGATCGAGAGAAACATTCGAAGGGTCTATTGTTCTGGTTCTGGTCTAATGGTCTCGGTAGTCCAGTGGTCCACCCTGCTACTGAATCTAGCGGTCGCAGGTTTGAATTCTCATACTGGCTCACACCAATGACATTTCGAAGTTCTTTTCAGAAGTTATTTGTGAAAAATGTCGATAACTGAAAACTTTGTGTCCGGTATCGTAGTAGGTTATCAGGTTAAAGGTAACCGGAAGGTTCGCCACCTAATCCATTTGTGACGTAAACATAATGGCGAGACGAGGCTTAACAAACGCTGCCTACACCTTTAGGTAGAAAAAGCGGGAAGTTATGTTATGTAGTGTTCTAATCCACGTGCAAGCATTTATGATGATTATAAGTATGTTATAGCCTCATTATGTTTTCATGTACATATTTGAAGTATCTACATTTAAAATTTCTTTTCAGTAATGTAACAACTTCATATTTAGAAGATCGATATTTAATATTTCAGTTAGGAACAGCTGTTAGTTCTATTAAGAATCCTATCCATCGTCCATATAATAAACATAAATTCTCTTGTGAATGAAATATAAATGTAAAAAACACGATCATTTCATTTCTCATCGGATAAAATATTCATTAGGAGTGCTTTAATGTAACATAGCGCGTCATCAATCTTTGCCAGCATCGAACGTGGCCCATTACGATCGCTCTCTTACAATTATCCACTTGAATAAAAACGTTACTGGTAAATTAACGATATCTGAGTGAAACTAGAAAGCCACTTCTTGCTAAGTGATTAATTCAGATTATGAGAAATTCAAGCTAGTCTGTGCAATTTTAGAGGACTTAGTCGCATTGATGAATTTAACAAGTATCACTATGATAAAGTGTAGAGTTCAATTACAGAATAAAAGATTATTTGTGGGTAAGTACTTTAAAAATAATGACGTTTTCTTTTATGAAATAAGTATGAAGCAGTGATATATTATTGTCATCAAATGCATCAATCAATTTCAAAATTCTTTAGAAACTATTCATATGACAATACAATGCATATCGCGTCTGCTGGTCTAGGTTAGTTTATTTGTTAACAATTTTATTATTAACTGTTAATGACTATTTATTAGTCACTTTCTTTAGTTAAAATACGAGTTTTTATAATATTTAACGCAAGTCATTGGAGAACGTTTCTTGAATAACTAGAATGCAATCTAATGTCATAGGACACTATTCTATTCTTACACACTTCACTTGCTCATTTTCGACAAGCAATTGGTTTCAAAGTTATACGTGACAAATATCGATAAGTAACAAATTTGTACTCGATGTATGGCAATAAGTTGCGCCATATTCCGGTGCATCTAGGCGCAATTAGCGTTGCCTACGCCTTGAAAAATCATGATTTTCAAGTGTTCCATTAATACAGATTATAAACAAGTCACAAATAAAAAATCGACATGAAAACTTCGAGTTAAAAAATAATATTTTGAAGTTGGTAATAATTTATGTTAAACCTAAAGTTGTCTCTCGTTATAAGCAGCTTTCAACAAATCTTTTCTGTAATTGTTTCATATTATTTTCACCAGTGAATTAATTATATACTCGCAGACATAAAAAATGCTCATTTTTATTCTACACTCGTTTCAAGTTGGAAGTAAAGAAAGAAACGAATTTTAGAATAATTTGAGGTAAATAAATAAAGGCAACAAATTCCCTTTTTTTGTTAACTGCGGTTTCCCTTCGACCAATATCAACGCTTCGAATTTTTCAGCTGACGAAAACCTAAGCGACGTCATTCTAATTCAGAACATAGATTTGCAAAAGAAAACTATCACTGTTTAGAGTCTTGTTTTTCAGATCATGTTATTTTCATTGTCTTCTGAAAACTTATGTCAAAACGTGTATTGCATGTCAAGTATCATTATTGTTTTCACGATTGATAAAATACGAAATCATTATTTTATGTTTTATATAAAGACAAACGATGCCATCTGGAGGGAAGAGATGATTATATCGGACGAGTCTCTAAAAATCAAATAATTTAACCAGAATGTTTAATTTTCACAATAGCTAACATATGTGTAAGGATATAACTATATTTAGAGCCGACGATTGCATTTTATAACAAAGATTCTCTCAGAGAGTTGGCAAGAAGCACCCTCAGGTAAAAATCAAATTGAATTTTTCCCCGACTTAAGAGAACAGTATCCCGTAGATAAATCGTAAATCGCCTTATGCCTACTCCACCCAAAACAAACTTTAATAGAAAAGTGCGTGATAGAAAATTTTAAAGAGAAAACAATGAATTTATTTGTGTTTTATTTCTTGAAGTCTATATACTTTATTAAAGGCATTTCCATAAAATCTTGCAAATAAATATCATGCTTTAGTTTCTATTTTTTATCTGCTTGATGTAAGAAAATACGATGCAACCATTTTTAGAAACAGCTAAACAGCACAAATAAATAAACAGCAGTAAATTTAAATTACGCGGTTCTTATCGAGACCTTGTGATTAGTCAAAATTGGTATTCTGGGAGGAATCCAGAACGGATGCAACGATAATGGTTGACGATGTAATGCTGGAACAGGTGAATGAAATTGTATATCTTGGATGCGCTTTTAGCAGGGATGGAAGGTACACCGCTGATGTAGAAAGAAGAGTAGCGTTAGGAAATAAAGTAAATGGGGCGTTGGGCGGATTCCTGGGCGCAAAAGATATTAGCAGAAAAGCCCAGCTAGCAATTCACAATCAAAAAACTGATCCCAACGCTAACTTATGGAAGCGAGAGCTGGGTATGGCAGAGTGTGCATGATAGTAGGATAAACGCGGTCGAAATGAGGGCATTGCGCAAAATCTGCGGAGTGACCCTCGCTGACCGCGTGGAAAACAAGGTTATAAGGAAGGAACTCGGATTGAAAGAGAGTGTCGGTGTAAATGTAAGAAAGGGCATGCTCCGATGGTTCGGACATGTAGAAAGGATGATGCAAGATTGACTAAGCAGATATATAATGCAAAAGCGGATGGATGTAGGAGCCGAGGACGGCCTAGACACATATTCCATGACCAAATAGAACGTGTTCTGGAGGAAGGTGATGTTAGGTGCCTCAAAAACCGACGCGCATGCATGAAAAGAGTTATGAAAGTCAACGAAGCGAGTGAGGTGTGTAAGAATCGTGCCCTATGGCGCTCCGTTCTCTATGCCTACCCCGCAAGGGATTTGGCGTGAAGTTATGTGTGGTATTCTGTTTTTTAAAAGCTTTTATTTAACTTACACTGTATGTATGTAAGTATGTATGTTCGGTGGAATCTTGCAACTCAATTTTGAAGTAGATATCTTCAACCGATTGAACTGAAATTTTGTATACACGTTTACTTTGGATGACAATGCATGATATGATGTGTGACATTATTCTACATCCAATATGGCGGACCACCAAAGATGGAGGTATGGATATTTTAAATGCATTCCTGCAATATGGGTATCAAATGAAAGGGCTTATTGAGTGTAACTCAAAAAATAATATAATATCATTCTAAATCCAATATGGCAGATATTTCACCATATTTGCATTTCTACAATATGGGTATCAAGTGAAAGGGCTTGTTGAGAATAACTCGAAAAATAATGTGACGTTATTCTAAATACAATACGGTGGACCCACCAAGATGACGGCATGCATATTTTTCACATTTCTATGGCTATGAATTAAAAATCATCATTGCGATTAAATGGAAAAGAAAGCTCCAAGCTGAAATTGAATTAGACGATCTCCTTATTGAAGAGCTGGACTGTTTGAAATTAAGCGGTAAACTAACTTGCAATAATGATAAGTTGAATGAAATGACACTAACCTAGCCAGCTATAACTAAAAATAAATAAAAAAAATTAAAAGCAAAAACCCTTTTTAAAGAAGCTTTTATTTAAGCGCTCTAAAAATAAGAAAATAATATTTCCTTATAAATTTCAAGTATCAACTTAGAGCCTCAGTATGTACAATTTATATAATAATAAAAGCTTGTCGCGAGGTTTGACTCCCTATCAGTAGGTAATTAAATCGCAATTGATAATATAGTAAAGTTCGTAGATTAATTTACATGATTGTTTACCCATTTCTTCTCATGACAACCTTACACTCAGAATCGTACGTGCGTTTTTGTTCCAATGAGGCAATTTTCTCAAGCGCTCGTGTTTTAATATGATATGCTTTAAATATAATAATAAGTTAAATATCTGTATTTACGGACTATATTTAACTGTGTGTGAAGACCCATGAAAATAAAGCTATTTTGATTTGATTTGACATTATAAAATAAGTACAGTTTATTCGCAACTCGCGCGACAAGCTTTTATTATTATATAAATTGTACATACTGAGGCTCTAAGTTGATCCTTGAAATTTTTAAGGAAATATTATTTTCTTATTTTTAGAGCGCTTAAATAAAAGCTTCTTTAAAAAGGGTTTTTGCTTTTAATTTATTTACTCTAATAATATATTAAAAATGTAATAGTATGAAACACAGTAACTACACGAAATAGGTCGCGGGCCTGATTTAAATAAAGATTGACCAAGTTATTGCCTCAGATTTAAACTTCACCTCACGTAGTAAATTCAACAGCTGTCGCGAAATAAAAACCTTCAGTGAGTAGATGAAACTCAAGCGAGAGTAAAAGTTGCATATGTATACCACCTTCACTCAGATAGGATACTTCAATTAAAAACACCACGTCTTCACCACCACTATTCTACATATTTTCTTGATGTTATACAAGACTTGGTGCTTATCTACCTAAAGAAAATCGTAAAGTCCTTTCTACTTTTACGACTTTTCCTCGTAAAATTTTCAAACAGCTATATAGCATTAAATAATATTTGATGACTATAAAACTGCAGGCCATCGTGAAATATCTCCCGCTGGTCACATTAATTTTGTAATGGTTCCAAAGATTGAGTGCATTTGCTGCTGTAAAAAAAATATTTTGTTATCAAATTTAGGTAGCCTTTAGCCTATTTCACCAGTTTATGTTTAAGCTAATTTTCAAGAGGATAAAGAATTTTATGGGTCTCGTTGCGTAGTTGTTATTAGTAATAATATTTAGCTTAGAATTTCGGAGTCGGATAAGGTTTCTACAAACTTCCTGATTACGGTGTATTATCAGCAGCTTTATGACAATGAGTATAAAAGCTAAGAAAGTGAGCGAGGTATACAAAAATGTATATTTAAAAGTGATTAATTTTTCTGCCTACTACTCAAGTGACTAAACGGAGCTATATATACAGTATTAAATATATTTAAATTAAAAATAAAGGTTTTATTAAATTTTTAGGGCTTAAAATTATATTATTTTGACAAAAGAAATGTTGATGAATGAACTTTATTTCAAAATGAGTTTTAATTGAAGAGCGCTGCATTGTTTATTGTAAATGCCAAAATCAATTAAAAGTTCAATTTGGCGGGCAACACGCCAGAGGGTAGGCAGCTCCAGAAAACTTGATTAATTAATAGTCAAACGTCGGCGCAATTCTCGGTCCTCATTCATTGACGTCCTCCATTTAATAACGTGTTATCTCCAAAATGCAGCTTCCATCATTCCCATGCATCAAGACAATTCCTCAAAGAGCTGATTAAAGTAGTCACGAAAGAGTATGCATTTGATGTGCGTGATTATTTAAATTATTTAGATATAAGTAAAATAAATAAACTGCAAAAAGAAAAAAATTTAGTTCACGTAATTATAATTATTACTTAATAATTATTCTGGAGCTAAATTACGTTCATTAACGTTACGTTAATCAATAACTCTAATATAATGATAATATGCCCTTAGAAAATTGATTTTATTCGTATTTTTGATTTCAGGTAGTTTTTTAATTGTATATATTGTAAATAATGTAATTAATTAATTTGTTCTTATTATTGTAAATAAAGTTTTTATTCAATAATTATATGAAATAATTAGTTGAAATAAAAATGTTAAATGCTTACATATTATATTCTTCTCTTGGCACTCTATTGTAATAATAATGTATTTAAATGTCTGTATCAATATCTTGGTACAATTTGCAGTGATCACACAAAGCGATGTGGCACGAAACGCCATTAATCGCAATAAATCGATGTCTGAGGTCCGTATTTTGGAGCAAATTGTTGCCTAGCACTCAATCGATCAGCATTGCAACCATTAATCGAGAAGTCAGCCTGTGGCCGAGTTAACCCTATATCAGTTTGTACATTCTATATTATATACGCTTACTTACTAGAGTTCTAACATCAGTCACTAAATCTATGTATAAATATATCTATGACTATCTTTTCTTTTTTAACTTGAAGTATTATACGTATTCCATAAGAAAACTTTGTTAAATGAAAAATCTGGGAAAATAATCCGTTATATAACAATTAAATGTTGCTCTTATAACAAATTTTTACAATTATAAAAATAAACCTACAAGTTGAATTGCGATAATTGTGTTTAAAATATTTCGAGCATTTAGCTATTTTTTTAAATACAGCTTAATTTTTTACGTAATGAAGTTAATAAATAAACCATCTGAATCTGATAAATTTCCCCTCATTTCAATGTCCATTCATTTACGATGAGTGTGGCTTTGAACTCGCCTTTCGATATAGATTAATGGCAAATCGATATTCTGTAGCCAGCCCTCAGTATATTCTATATACAGTATTATTATACAGACATAGGCCAATTTGAGTTTGCGTTTTGATCCGAAGTACTCTTAGGAACAACTGCAGTTATTTACATAAGAAATTTTTTAACTTCAACAGTGGTAGAGCCAAGCAGTTCGCTGCATGAATGGGTCGGCTCGACCGGTGAAATACCACGACCTCTCAGAAGACCGACGTAAAGTGGCTCATGCCGCGTTTCGTTCGGTGAGAGAGGTACCCGGAGGCCCACCCCCCTTCCCCATCCTCTCCTATCCCCTATCCCTTAAAGGTCGGCAGCGCAACAGTAACACTGTATGTGTTGCTGGTGTCCATGGGCGGCGTTGGTTGCTTACCATCAGGTGACGCGCCTGCTCGTTTGCCCTCCTATTCCATAATAAAAAAAAACTATTAATAAAGAATATTTGTTAATATATTAGGTACTAAGGCTTTATATCATATACACATTAAATAAGATACTAAGAGTAATGGTAACATTTTACAAATAAGTGGTGCCTCTTGAGAGGTTTCAAGGAGAACACTTCTTCAACGGTTCCAAGCTAGGCAGGTTAATGGCTATGTTTTAAACTCAACAATTGCATATTAATATAAGCATGAAAATTTTTTTTCGAGTTATCATTTATAGTCACCATACAAACAAGCATAGAAAGTGTTGCTTTTTTAAATTTAAATATCATTTTTTTTTGGATCAAAAATGCGGCGAGTAGAGGCAAATCTGATGCTGCCAAATCCTTCGAGCTTAAAGGTAGAGAACCTCGAAAAAAATTGTTACCTGGAAAGTCGGTTTACTTGCGATAATTGAATGTAACCACGTAATAAGAAAATATTGATGGAATGGTTTCATTTGTCTAAAGAAAATTTCAATAAAATTACTATTTAATTTATTTATATATAGCAGCTGTCCACGCGGACGCATCGATTACTAAAAAGGCTTGAAGTGCATCTGTATTAAGAGCGAGGTAACGCCGCATGAGTTGGTTTTTCGTGCGTGCAGCCGGCTCCATGGAGTTATAATAAGTTATCACGTCAAAGATCACAAAAAAATAGATTATCCCTTAAAGAAAATGGCACAAATTTTCAGTAATTAATTAACTTTATTAATATGTCTATATTATAGGTAATTAATACTTAAAAATTTGTTATGTATTCCATATAAACAGAGATGTTTATATGGAATACATAACAAATTTTTAATATACGACAAAGTAACGCGAGAGCGTTACTTTGTCGTATGTCTCACGTATTTACAAATACAAAAGTCATTCAATAAAATTAATAGGTAAAACTATTGTTAAGTAACAATGTATTTTACTTTGATATGGAATGTAAACACAATTAAAATGCATATACTGCTGTTATTAATTAGTAATTTTAACATAGTCTGATAGCCTGATAGATCACAAGTTATGTACAATAGTCTAAATGGAATGAGATGTAATACAATAGCTACTCTTGAAATACGGTGAACTACGGTGGCGACCGAGCCAGTAGATCCTTCGTTCATTACCAAGTCACGTGATATGAATCACCGACAATATGGCTGACTAGTGTTGGGATAAGCTACATATCGATTACAATTTAACAGAATGTCGATTATTTTTATGTGTCAAGAAATAAAAAACATGTTTTTTTTGTGGTGCTGGTGTTTGAGCGCCTTCTTAATCAAAACGTATCGGGTTTGAGTTCATCAAAAAAGGAATTATTTTCGAGAATAGTGTATGATAAATATCGTTGACTGGCTTCATCATTTGCCTTTTGAGGTCCACTGCTGGACAGGCCTCCCCCATAGAGCGCCACAACTGCTGGTCCGTTCACTCATGGGGGGTTTTTGCCATAATCGCCACGCTTGGCAGGCGGGTTGGCGATCGCAGTAGGCTGTATTTTGTTGAGAGAGAATGCTGCTGCCCATTCTTCCAGCCTTTCCCTTAGTCGCCTTTTACCACACCCACGGGAAGAGATGGGGTGGCGGTATTCTAAGCCGGCGCCACACAGCAAATAACGTTGACTGGCTTAAATGTGCTCAATAATATGACAATAAGTTCCACTACTTATTTCAATGAGTGGAAAGAAGCGCGAAGTTAAAACCGGTCAGTAAATTGATTAAAAATTAAACACCAAGGACAGATGTAGATATATATTCTAATACGATTAGGTATTTTCAAAAAGATAATAATATTTATGCTAAGTATTAAAGTACACCGATATTTGTACAACACTACTGTCATTTCAACAGTACAGTTCACTAATGGATTTTTATTTATTCTGTTGCAGTTACGTGCAGCCAATTAGTTTGGTTCAGAACATTAAGAATTAAATAAAGTTATATCAAACACTGTTGGGTCTTTTAATTCTATACTTTGAAAATTAAATAGTAGTAGTGCCATGCCGTTCGCTGAATGAATGAGACGGCTCGACCGATGAAATACTGGACTCACACTGAAAACCTTCATTATTTCCACACCATCTAAACATTTCTATCTCCCATGTTAAGGGCCCGTTTGCCTCTATACTATAAAATAAATCCCGTTGAATTTGATAGCAACGGCATTAAAACTATTTAAATTGTTATGAAAACTCTAAACGCGTTGAAATCTCTCAACAAAACAACTTTAATTGCGCTTACTTTAGTTGTGTGGCTGTTGTTATAATAAACAGTGGCACACACTTGTCCTTTTAATTGGCGCCTTGACTACGTTACGGGAACTAGATTTTACACTGCACGATAATATATAGAAATAACATCTAACAGTGGCATAGCAGGAAGCACTAACACAATTTTCACTTCATAATAACTTTAAGTATATATCACTTATAAACTAGCTGACCCAGCAGACATTGTTTTACCAACAAAAAGTGGTTGGCTACCCTTAACATTTGGAAGTATGAAAAATATTTACCTATTTTCTGACTTACCCAATATACTTAAAAAAATATTGTGGAGGTTTAAAGTCCGTTTATAACTTAACTATTCGTAAGAAATACTCCCACCAAATTTCATATTAATCGGCTTCATAGTTTCGTCTGTCTCGTGATGTTTGAGCTCACAAATCGCAAGGTCTTACAAGGGTATCTTATATAGGTGCATACGTAGATTTTAATATAACTTTACATAATTAATCACATTGTTAACACAACAGGTAACAAACGTCAATCAAATACTAACTATGTGCGCATGTATTAATTTAAATTCGATTATAGTACCGATAAAGGGAGAACAGCTCGAGGTTCTGCCGCACAATAAAAATTGATTAATATTTGATTTCAGCACAAAAGATGCTATACTATAAAAATTTCTACCGAATTTGATTATTTCATAAGGGCAGTTTTACAATTAAAAACCTACACTATCCCTGTATGAACATTGTACATACATAACCTCACGCCAAGTTCCTTACGGTGTAGGCAGAAGAAACAGAGCAACATAAGCCATAATTTTCAGAACTCTTGTCATACACGCTAGTTGATTTTTAAGGCTCCTGACATAACTTTCCTCGAGGACTTGTTCTACCAGGTCATGGAAAGTACTGTGAAAGTATATGGTAATTTCAATTTGTTACAATAATTTAATTTAAGACATAACATAAAGTAAAAATTTTCATCATCATCATCATCATCAGCCTAGGTCTGTCCACTGCTGAACGTAGGCCTCCCCCTTAGCACGCCATAACTCCCGGTCCTGTGCCGCTAGCATCCAATGAGTCCCAGCGGTTCTCACTAAGTCGTCGGTCCACCTAGTGGGGGGACGGCCTACGCTGCGCAGTCCAGTCCGTGGTCGCCACTCAAGAACCTTCTTTCCCCATCGATCGTCGGTTCTTCGAGCGATGTGGCCTGCCCAGCTCCACTTCAGCGTGCTAACTTTACGGGCTATGTCAGTTATTCCCGTACGTCTACGGATCTCCGTATTTCGGATTTTATCTCGTAGAGAGATGCCGAGCATAGCCCGCTCCATAGCACGCTGAGCGACCTTGAGTTTCCTGATGAGGCCAGCATTTAAAGACCACGTCTCTGTTCCGTAGGTCATCGCTGGCAACACACACTGGTCATAGACCTTGGATTTTAGGCACTGAGGTATTTTGGACGAGAAGATATCCCTAAGCTTCCCGAACGCTGCCCAGCCGAGTTGGATCCGTCGGTTAACCTCTTTCTCGAAGTTGGCTCTAGCTCTAGTTGTTAGAAGGTTGCAAATGGCTGAAACGTAAAGGACGTGTCTGTCACGAGGCATTAAATTTTCATTCACAAAATTTACACCGGGATTTCTGTTACTGTGCCCACTTGATACTTTATAATCGACCAAAGCCCTATAGAATTCAACCAGTCCAGTCATATAAGAGATAAAATTCCTTGATTTAAATCGTGAATCATCAATTTATCTATCAATACTTGGACGCGTAGGTAACAGTTATCATACCGCGACACGTCGAATGTTTTATTATTGGTAGTTCACTATCGGAACTTCTAAGTCAGAAGCCGTAGTGCTCACTCGCTAGGGAAAAGAGATAAAAGATATAAAATGGCGTAGTTCGTTCTAAATCATCTATAGTAACTTTGAATATTAATATTTCATTGAATATATTTTTTTTAATTCAGGGGCTAATAATAAAATACTTCGACTGTAAATCATGTCGAATTTCAGTCGATACCGAACCTAAAATTATGTTTTATAGAATTTTTGTCTATTTGTGTTTTGTGAATTTTTGTATATGTTTGTTACTGATAAACCCTAAAAATACTGCATGCCTTTATCTCCAATTTTGCAAAATTTTCAAGAATATATGAGTTTTAAATTCATTTCACAATAATTTATAAACGATGAGGGTTTCGGCGAAGTATTATGGCTGATGGATTATTGAGGGTGCTTTAAAACCTACCTGTAGGGGGATTAACTCTCAAATCGACAGCGGAAAAGAATAGTCTCGCAATGTATCGGCGCGGCGCGGTAGTTAATTACTTTTGAATATTTATTGGTTGTTATAGCAAATGGTTCGTAGTGGATAAAAATATTAACTCATCGAGCTTTTAATTTTTTTACTGAATTTTCCCTAGGACTAAGTACGCATAAAATTCGATCAATGCAATGCTGCAGTTACACTGTACTGAAAAATGATCTTTTGAAAATTTTTGTAAATACTGAATAAAACAACTTTGAAATCACTTAATTTCTACTGATACAAAATTTTGAATAAGACGAAGAAATGGACGCCCAAGGCATAATTTTCAGGATAAAAAGATGAAATTGCGTTGCGAAAAATTATGTTAGTTGTCTGAAAAAACGAGCGTGGTTTGAAAGACTCGTACCTTATGGAGCTCTATTCTTTCAGTACCAGTACATGTGATACTAATACCTAGTAGGTAGGCCGTCCCTTACAATGGGAGATGGAAGGGGTCGGGGCGCAAAACGCCTTTACGTCGATATTTTGAGAGGTCGTGATATTTCAACGGTCGAGTCGGTCCATTCATGCAGCAAACTGCGTGGCTCTACCGATGTTAATATAATTAAAGGTGATTATGCCAATAGCCAATATTTCTGTATTGATTTTACATACAAACGATTGGTCATTAGAATAAACGATACACGGGAGTATACGCTTTATTGATATTGTAAGCAGATTTACTTCAGATAATGTCTTTATTTGCTGCCTCATTGATTCTCAATAGAAAATTGATCAAAAAGCAGAGGATTACTCCTAAACGTTTATTTACTAGACCTTTCCTGTAATTCATAAAAAAAATAGTTTATTAGCTGCACTAAATAACATACACATCTTGACGCCAAGTCTCTTGCGTTTTAGGCAGAGAGAACAGAGTACCATGAGACATAACTATCAACGCTGATATCTAAATACTCTTTCTTATATTAGTAAATGAACCTATAATAGATAAAGGTATAGGTAGCGGTAGTTACCTATCCCTCTATACGTTGAAATGATTTTCCTAACTTAAACTACTTCGACTTATGAAAGAAGTGGTATTCCTTACAACACCCCAGAGAAAGAGGAGAATCAGCATTATTTTCTGGGGCTTTACTATGTTATACACATATCACACACATTACTATCATAGTACGTTGAACTTATTAAACCTATGTATGTTTAAAATTCGCATCCCATGTAAATTGGTTGTGGTGAGCAGAACCTTCCAATTCCATCTAACTCGCAGTACAAATTAAACACAGAAACATCGCCCGCTGTAAAATTCATTACGCGTGTAACGCGACAAGCCTTCAATAGAAATAGTCTCTTAAAAGGGTTGGTGAACTGAAATTTTGTCTACTACTAAATCCTTTTAGCAAAGTAGGATTACGTCCTTCTTCTAATTTAAAAAAATAAGAATAATATTTTCATGTCAAATAATAGGTCGGTAAAATTAAGTCGATAAAATCAGTGACCTTCTACTTTTTTTTTATGGGATAGGAGGGCAAACGAGCAGGCGTGTCACCTGATGGTAAGCAACCAACGCCGCCAATGGACACCAGCAACACATATAGTGTTACTGTTGCGTAGCCGACCTTTAAGGGATAGGGGATAGGAAAGGACGGGGAAGGGGGATGGGCCTCCGGGTACCTCTCTCACCAAACGAAACGCGGCATGAGCCACTTTACGTCGGTCTTCTGAGAGGTCGTGGTATTTCACCGGTCGAGCCGGCCCATTCATGCAGCGAACTGCTTGGCTCTACCACTCAATATCGTATTTTATAGTTTTTTTTTTCTGGATTCGGGTGCAAAAAAGTATGCAGGTCACCTGGTAGGTAACTGGGGCCGCACATATAGCGCTACAACACAAATAGTGTCTCAGTTGCTTTGGGGATCGGGAGTGGAATGAAGTAGAGGGGAAGTCGCTTTAGATATACTGATAGGTCGTGTATTTCACCAGTATAGGTGGTCCATTCATGCAGCAACCTAACATACCATACCATACCTAACAATAATTATTTACTACTCACTGTTATTTATTCATTAAATGGTGCAAATATATAGTTTATTATATTCCATTATATCTTGAATTGAAATTTAATAACACAATCATAGCACGTGGTCTATATAGAAGACTATTAAAACTTATAAATTTAGAATAAACAAGAAATATATTACTATACTTAAAATTCCATTTCAGTGGACGTGACCAAAAGTTTATTGGTAGAGAAATAATATTTTTGTCGAGTCAAGTCAATGTATTGGAAATGTACGAACGGGAACGATTCAAAAGTTAGTGGAAAGTTTCCAAGAATCTATGGTACAAATTACACTTTTATAAGTTTATTTTTTCTTTCCATTAAGTAGATACTTTATAGTATTTTAATTTAAATAATAATATAATAATTTTCTACAATATTTTATTGTTTTAGTATTTTAGGCATAACTAATGTGTCATATTATAATGTATTGTAATATCTAGAGTAGAACTAGTGAATACTTTTAAAAAATGTTTCGTAAACCTCTATAATAATTGTGAGCAAAGTCATATGAATTTTGAATAATAACTGTAATTGAATATGACCGTCAGTAACTCCTATAGTATTCTAGATATTACCATCAGACTGAGGTAATCCTGGCTATTGTTACTGTGCCAGATCGCAGTCCCGGCTTTGTCTGGGTATTGGCTCGCGGCCAGGAATAATAGGCTTCACTACCGAATATGTTTACGCAAGAGGGGTGAAAGCTTGAAAGTTTAACGTGACATTTTTATTTTGAAACGTAATAGGTTTGGTTACAACATTGAGAGTTTAAAAAAATCAATACTTTCAAAAACATAACACAGTACTTCCACTTCTTACCATTTCTTTTCACATGTTTTCGCACAGCATAATGAAGCTGTGTCATTTATTTACTGAAGAAATTAATTGTGACTTTCACATTCAAAAACATTCCAAACATACTGAAAGGATTTTTTAAATGGTATGCTTTAGAAACATGACCATGCTGCTGATACTTGCCAAATTTTCGGATAAATAGTGATTTTTATATAGACAGACTAGAACGCTGACAACTAGAAAAAAAAATATTTGTGATGGTGACAGTTGGTACTAAGGATTAAACATGGCATTTCACAACATATGCCTTACAGATAGTTGCAAGTTCAAGATTAACATAATTATCTACCAAAATGTAAATTAACGGTAGAATATTTTAGTCTCCTTTCAGAATTTTATTTAACCATTAAAGGGCCTTTATCAGTTTCCGTTAATTATGTTCCAGTTCTATCCTATATAAATATCAAAACCATTTCACCACAGCTGTACAAATATTATTTAATCCTTTACATTGATATTTGAGTTTAAATGCGTTTTCAGAACAATATGTTTTCATTTTGGGAAAAAAAAATATTAAAGAAAAAGTGTTAAGATAATTTTCGACATTTAGGACTTTAATTGCAAACGCTGACTGAACCCTAAATGGTAGATCAAAACAATGAACTATATTATTATACATCTGCATAAGGTCTAAAAATATCTGCAATGATCTATGTCTTTCTTTTTGGTATAGTCAAAAATGGTTATATTTATTTCTTAACTTTTTACACAAAACAAAGCACTTTCTCGTTTTAAGTTTTAGAATATTTTTTTTTGTAATTATAAAGTCGTAAATATATACATCGATGTTATTCAGATACACTGAGACTTTCTTTTAACTCATCTTACTCTTACATAAACAAAATTCATCTGTTTTGCTTGCTGTTTAATATTTTTGTTATTCATAAGCCAAGTTACCGTATTAAATGTGATTTGAACGGACAAAATTGTTAGTGCCCGACCGAAGCTTCGGCTTCGGCCACCTTCGGCCAAAAATCTATCTTCGGCGAGATCTTCCGTAGGTCCGAGAACAGTTGAAATTAAACGAACTGTTACGAAAAAGTGAGTAACTGACGGACCGGACTGCACTTAGTTCAGTGCGAATTCCTCTATTGCCGAGAGAAAAGCGGCATGAGCCACTTTACGCCGATATTCTTCTTTAGCTGTGGATAATATTGAAGACAAATATTAAATTACTAATAGTTTATAAACCTTCGGCTCCGGCTTCGACCGATGGTTGTGGAAATTGCCGATTAATCGGCTTCGCCCAAAAATAGACCTTCGGTCGGACACTAAAAATTATGCACAGCGTATGTCAATATGTTTCGTCAGCACAGACCGAAATAAATTCGGCGTGTCGCGGCATAATTAATGCTGCTTTATAACTTTACTTTAAAATGCGATGCGTTTGTAAGTGTTACTGGAGTTTCTTCTTGTAGATGATGCTGTCGTCAGGTGGTTCCTCGATGATGGTGGATGAGTGGTCGATTAATAAAAGACGTAATTATAGACTTGTTATATTTAATTTTATTATTTGCAGTGACAACTGTCTGTCACTGCTCACAGACCACTGTGGTATACTGTGCGTACAGTGTTTATTTACTACTGCTGGCACGTACATGTAGGTAGCCGGAGTTTTGGCGGGACTGTGGAAGAGACATGTCCGTTATTTGCATTATTTTCTCAAATTTGTGTTTCAATGGATATTATTGGATAAAATTCGTGGCGTTTTATTTAATAAGTGTTCGTATATGAGTGCAAATGTGGGAAATGGTGTAAATATCGTGTTTAGTGTGCTCTTCTACATTGTCGTCAAAACTCCCTCGGAAAATCATGCATAAAGATTTGATGATGATGACTTTATGGATGATTAGGTTAGGTTAGGTTAAGCTGTAGGTTTAGGCTAGGTTAGGTTAAGATTAGTTTAGGTTAAGAATGAAGATGTTATTTATAGCAAAAAGACTCGACTTAAAGGTCTTAGCAACCAGGTCGTTAAATCTTTAAAAAAAAATGTAGGTAGCCATAACGTGCAATATCCCTTACGCGTAAAATTACAAAAAAGTTACTGGTTTGGTTGACATATTTATTTTAAATTAATTACATTATACTTTGAGTATACCGTATAGCACATAATGTTAATATATAATTCATATAATTTTAATAAACTTACTACTTTTGATTATTGTTTTTTTTTATGGTATGTATAGGGGGGCAAACGAGCAGGCGTGTCAAGCCCCTATGGTGAGTAATAAAAGCCGCATATGGAGACCTGAACACAGATAGTATTATAATTGCATTACCGGCCCTAACAATGGGATATGGAACTGGTTGAAAGTGGGATGAGACGGTGGGTGAGGACTTGGGCCTCTGAATACCTCTCTCGTAGCGAACTACGTGGCTCTACGCTGTTAAAATGGCATTTTTATCGATACAAATTACGATATCAACCTACAGCGTATAAGTATTAAGTACATAAAGAGATGTGACATATTATCTGCTTTTGAACTCTTAAACTTCCATTATTAGATACTTTTATATGTGCTATTAAGGAAAACGAATAACTCAATTAAATAACTTTTATGGTCGGCTATTGACTTGATAAGTGTGCTTACTTTACCAAGTTATGTTGTTCACAAATTTAAGTAGTTTAGCTTAGTGACTTACTTTTTATCCACCATTTAGTTATTATATTTAGCCTTTATAAGTAGTTATCTACTTATAAAGGCTAAATATAATAACTAAATGGTGGATAAAAAGTTCAAATGTTCTGCTGCTATTAACTACATCATCAAAAGAAATCAAGCCAAAGTTATGATGTCTCCCCCGATTCAGCAGTCGTCGTAAATAAGGCTCTATCTGTGAGACGACACAGCGTATACTGCCAAATTGCTTTGGCAACCTCCACTAACTTCCGCTTTGAATAACATTACAACAAACAGAACAAGGTTTTTTAAGTTATTTAATTTTAAAACACAATACACACAGCGCCCCCTAGTTCCAAGTTGTGCAACTAAATGCTTGTGTTAAGAGTTAAACTAGAACTTGAATATTTAATTAAACAAAAACTTTGTACTACTAAATTAATAATATTATGAAGTGGTTATCGGATATTATTTCATTTATAAAATATCTATACTAATTCCTAATGGTTTAGTGGTCGAAATTTTTTTCTGAAGTTATTCGTCATAAATATCGATAACGGAAAACGTTGTGCCCTGTATGTAGATTACGCTACCTGTACCATTCGGGGCGCAAACATAACGGCGAGTCGAGGCTTAACAGCCGCTGCTACACGTTCGGATAGAAAAGGCGTGAAGTTATGTTATGTTAACGTTTGCTCAATAAATTTAAAATGTTTACGCCGTGTATAAATCAGACTGTTAAGTATAATCTGGCAGTGATTACGGGATTCGAGGGCCGCCAGGTATTTCAAATTAAACATTTTAATTTTTCAAAACAGTCATCTTGTCAAATGTCGTTTATACACTGTCACCCATTTATAAATATCACATGTAGCTTAGAAAGCTAGATTCAAACTTAGATCTTTTCAACATTAAAATATAGAGGGAAAAACATTATCCATTTCCTCCATTCTCTCAAGCTAGACTCTGTCAAGCTACTCATGTTACTTGCAATGCCAAAGTAATGCACAAACATATACTCTGAAAACACAACCTCTCGTTCTTGGGGAGCCGGTTAAAAAACAGGAACTCGTTAGCTGACAGCTGTGTGTCAATTAAATGTAAAATATAGCCAAAAGCCAGCGCTCCCGGACGTCCCGCACTTCGGCCGCACCTCAAAGAAGACCCCGTGCACCACATTTCAAGTCCCTCCCTCCGCGATCTCATTAGTGGAGCTCTGGGTGTACAATTCATAAAGAAACAGACACCGGTTTTACTTCAGTTTTAAAAAAATCGTGGCTACTCGTTTATGGTCAATTTCTTCTATTTAATTTTTTATCTTTCTGTTTCTTAACGAGACATTTGCTAATGAATTATTTTTTTACCAAAATATCGAGTTGTTTTTTTAATTTTCATGAGTGTTTTCTACCCAACGGTTTAGGCAGCGGCTGTTAAGCTTCCAATTATTAGATTTTTAATTACAAATGTGACAGAACCTACCACCAAACACCGGTTACAATGTTGTCAGTGATCGATATTTATCCCAGGTAATTTCGGAAAATAATTGCAAGCAATTATTATAGCTGTGATTCCACTTGATCCCACGACTTCTCGATCCAGTAGTGGACCAGTATAGAATATAACCCATACTGTTTGTTCTATATTGTTAATAACATAACTTAATTTTTTTATAAATAAAAAATATATCAATCTCAGATTAACGAACTGTTACACCACAATTTGTCCATTTTCAACAACTATAACTTGTTTTATTGACTTAGCTCATAGGAAAGTGAAAAAATTACGTCTGATAACGAATTTCGTGTATACTGTATTGTAATTGTGGTGTAACAGTTCGTTAATCTGAGATTGATATTTTTTTTATTTATAAAAAAATTAAGTTATGTTATTAACAATATAGACCGAACAGTATGGGTTATATTCTATACTGGTCCACTACTGGATCGAGAAGTCGTGGGATCAAGTGGAATCACAGCTATAATAATTGCTTGGAATTATTTTCCGAAATTACCTGGGATAAATATCGATCACTGACGACATTGTAGCCGGTGTTTGGTGGTAGGTTCTGTCACATTTGTAATTAAAAATCTAATAATTGGAAGCTTAACAGCCGCTGCCTAAACCGTTGGGTAGAAAACAGGTATGTCTCACAAATTCAATTCCTATTCACAAATTAAAAACCTTTTAAGCAGAATATAATTATTGGCCTCATTTAAAATGAATACTAACGATATTACGTTCAAAATCAATTAATAAAATTATATATTCAACTATGCATATAAATAAAATTGGAGTGTCTGTTTGTTATATTTAAATAACCGTATTTTACTACATGCATATAAATATATCTACGGTGGCGGTACTAATGTACGACCAAAATAACACTATTTACAAGTTTTGTCAGTCTGTTCGTCCTTATCATTGAAATGGTTGGATGGACTGGATTTTGACTGGACTTTTATTGGCAGTTAGCTGATGTAATAAAAAGTAACATAGACTACTTTTATTTTAGAAATAACCTTTCATTTACTCGTTTAATGTTTTTGAGGCGAAATAAAGTTCCCTCGGTCAGCTAGTTCAGAATATAACCAGATTAGTAAGGACAGGTGCCGTGTAAAGCTCTAATAAACGTTCAAATATTCAATTCAAAACATTACTAAACTCAATGTACATTAGTATTAGATTAAATAGGGTTCCGTAATGTGTGCCAACTATATTATAATGTTATCACAAACAATACCACCTGAAGGTTCACACCGGTAAGGAATTAATTATTCCGAGTGTTACAGGTGAACTAACAAATGCCTTGCAAATGTTGGGTCCTATATAAACATAGTATTAGTGTAAGATTAATAATCGGGGTTATAAATAACAAGTACAGTTTTACAACATTAAAACAACTTTTTATGGGTTATATTGCGTTTAGTTAGAATTTATTTTTATTAAGAATGCCGCAAGGTATTAAGTTCGCCTAGGTACTGTATTGTTGAGAATTAAGTTTTAAAAAAGTGGGATACGTTACGGGGAACAAGCAAGTGGTTCACATGGTTTTAAACAACGAACAACGGTGTATTATTGACCCTTATAATAGATTCAGGAAGAGGCAATGAAGGGGATGGGGAAGGGAAGGGGAGTAACACTGAGGGGGGCACCACACTCTCTCTGAAAGATACCCAGCATTAGCCACTATTCGTTGATTTCCTGAAAGAGGTGCAGTGAACAAGTGTGGCTGTACGACTTTAAATATCGTTCAACTGATATTAATTCACACAATAGCAATATAGCCTGAAGGCTGAGTATAAGAGATGTACATATTTGCGTACATCCCGATACGGTTCATATCGCGATCGTCGGTTAGCTACATTAAGCCCACTACGAGTACAACACGTTATGTTAATGTGTGCTGACTTCACATTACAATAATTCATGAAACTTGTCTACGTGATGATACTGTTATGAATTATGTAAACATATTCATTATATACACTTCAACAAGTCCCCTGCGGTGTAGGTAGAGAGGATTGAGTAATAATACACAAGTGCAAATGTGCAAATCAAACCACAACTTTAATTTTAGATATATATCTATTTTTATATATGTAATAAGAGGAAGGCATTATAAGCTTTTATTATAAGTTTAATCCAAGACTAAGAAGCCATACTTGAGCACTTTCACTTCTTTTGAAGTTAATCACACTAAAGACACTCCGGAAATCGATTTTGGAAAAAAATATTACTGATTGATTTATTAAATGTTTTTGTGTGCTACGTCAATATGATTCCTTTAAATGCCTCTAACTGGATTTATCATGGATAATAATTAGATATGCAAATTTTAATTAAAACCTTTATAATATCTTTATATTAAAACGATTTTGTATATTGAACGTGTATTTTGTATATTGATACTTTATATTGAACGTGTTTCTGTTGCGCGTAACCTAGGGTTGCTGTTTGATGAGCAGCTCAGGTTTGAAAAATATATCTCTGAAATAGCCAGTAATTGTTTTTATAGACTAAGTGTGCTATATAAAATTAGGCCGTATTTAAGCACCGACATAAGAATTCTGCTTGTTGATTCCCTTATTTTGTCGCGTTTCAGTTACGTTGACGTAGTGTATGGTTCTCGTCTGCTATCACGAACTTCTCGTCTGATTCAACGAGTTCAAAATGCGTGTACTCGCTTTTGTTTTCATGTTCCGTCGCGTAGTCACATTTCACCTTTTCTTAACAAGCACGGCATTCTGAACATGGAGCACAGGAGGAAGGTTCACATGGCCTCTTTAATGTTTGGTGTGGTTAAAACTCGCCAGCCAGAATATTTATTCGCGAAACTTGACTGGGCACATCATCACAACAGATATTCCGCTCGATTGCCGTACTTTCTACGTATCCCCGCACACCGCACTGTTGCGTTTCGTGGCAGTTTCCGTTTTGCTGCCACCAAATGTTGGAATAGTTTACCTCCACCTCTGCGTTTGTTAACTTCTAAGTGTAGCTTTCGTAAGAAGTTTAAGTTGCACATACTTCAACTACAAAGATCCATTTAGGTGTACATCATTTAAATTATTTACTAGCAAACCGCGCGAACTTCGTACCGCTGTATTGTATGTGGTTTGCCGCCTCACGGTGTTGCTCGCGTGCAAGCGGAATGTTGATGACGACGATGATTACACATAGCCTATGTTACTCAGTGATAAAGTAGCTTTCTAAAGGAAAAAGAATTATTTAACACGGTCCAGTACTTTTTTGGGTTTATTCGTTACATACAGGAGTGCAAATCTTTCCTCTTTGTGATATAAGGGTAGTTTTAGATGCTGATACTTTTGGGTGAATTCTCAGAAATGGAAGTAATTATCTATTTATAATAAGTACTATGGTTTTTTAATTGTTTTGTTTATTTTTAAGTATTATTTATTTTTTATTTATAATATGTATCTATTTTTTACGTTTCGTGTCTCCCAGGGTGTGGGCTGAAAATCAGCGTTGTGGACTAGTCCTCAACACATGCTGAGCTCAAACCTAGTCTGGCTGATACTACATTATCACTTGAGCTATCTTCTTCACGCTTGCCTTGGATATATGTCTTTTTTAATTTATTTTACTTTAAATTTATAAGTGTTGGTATTAAGTGATGTTCTGTTTCTTTCATTCTTGAATTTGTGTTCTGTAGTGTCTGCCAAATAAATGTTTCTCATTTCATTTCATTTATTTCATTTCATTTCATTTCATTTCATTTTAAATAAAAAAACAACAATTAAAAGTGTATATATAAATTATGTTTATTTTCTTAAAATAAAGTTATCGGTAGAATAGACTCGTTAATATTCTTGAAAGACACGAGATGTCCTTTGAAGTTGTAAGTTTGTTTCAAAGGTTGTTGTTTTGAACAGTTACGAAATCTGTCCTAAAGAAAACGTACGCCTGAGATATCACTGGCAGTGCTACCGTTATTAGTGGAAAAATTAAAATTCGTTTTCGTTTGGGAAAATATAGGTATAATCATATCCTTTCCTTTAATCCTTTAAAAGATATTTGGTATCTTAGATCTCTTACGAGAGCCGCAGGATAATATCTCAACGTATCAGCATGACCTTTATATCTAGAGGGGGGGGGGGGGGGCTTGTTTTGGTGACCAAATATCTGGTCTCAAGGAATACGTTGTGATATTTTATCACTCATCGATTAATATCACAAATAATAACGCCGGTCTGATCACTTTCGTAAGCTGTAACTAATTGGTATAGGACTATTTATTTATAGTCAATTGTTTATGATTTATTTACATGGAAATATAGGTTATCTTAAAAATCATTTTACAAATTCTCACGCAGTTTATAATTGACTTAAGCGTTTTGCACGGTGAGAGAGATATACGTAGGAAAAGCCCTTCCCCTCTCAATTTCCCATCCCACCTATCCACCACATCCACCCCTTACCTACACCATTTGGAAGGCAGCAATGCAACTGTAACACTTGTAACACTATTTGTGTTGCAGATGTCTATGGCAGCATTCCTTTCTTGCCATGGTATGACAGGTCTACTTTTTGGCCCTATGGAAAACACACCAGACATTACAGTTATATCTTATCTGAATTATATCTCACACAGTGCTCCTCAGTTTTTCAAGCTGAGCTATTAATTACTTGGGCAAAGTAAACCTGATATAACAGCACAGTAATTATGTAAGAAGAAAGATTTTAGTTTTCTATATTTTCGTAAAATATTTTCTACTGATAGTATATAGTATTGTTTTATTTAAGTTCATTAGAAATAAACAGTGTTACTAATTAACATAGTTTTGTTTCATTCTATTAATTATTTTAGAGTTTATGAAGCATCAAAGTTTAAATGTGCACATTTGTTCCACATAACATAACTTGACGACATTGTTACCCGAAGGTGTAGGCAGCGGCTGTTAGGCCTCGTCTCGCCGTTATGTTTACGTCCCAAATGGAATAGGTGGCGAACCTATTGCCATACCGGGCACAAAGTTTTCAGTCATCGGTATTTATCACACATAACTTTCCAAAATCATTTTCGAAACTTGGTGTGACCCAGTGTCAGGATTCGAACCACGACCTCTGGATTCAGAAACTGTGTACTGGACCACTAGACGACCGAGATTCTATAATTCCACATGATTCTATAATTTAAAAGAACAAGCATTTTTTGTTTTAATTGTTAGAGTTTCTTAATTAAAATCGTACGATAGTTTTGTTTAATTAAGTTTAACACTATTAGAGTTATTAAGGCTGCTAAAATATGGAAAGGGTAGTCGGTAAAAGCAACCACTAATAATACTGAAGATGTGACACTGCCATTAACGTTGTCTGCTATCTAAGTCGTTATTATAACAGGGACATGTTTTAGGAATATCTATTCTGATAATACTACACAGTAGTGTAATAATGTTGAGCAAGTTTAAATGGATTTAGCATTGAAGAAGTCATTTAAGGAAAATGTCTTTTGTGGCCATTAGGTTTGTGAAAATTGTTTGGGTTTCAAGGATTTTAAAACTATAAAGATAACATTGCCGTCTCCGGCGAACATAGAGATAATTTTAAAATGGTTTTATTCAGGAAACGTAAAGAATTGAACTTACTAAATGAACACTACAACACTACTAAATAAACTATTTGTTAAATAAACAAATTGACTTACTAATTATTATTTGGTTAAATTAAAATAATACAATAGATAATTAATTACGTCACATTTAACTTTAAGCAGTTTCTAAAAAAATGTTATAAAGTTAATTTGTATGATTATATAAACACATATTATATGTATATTAATTAAATATTTACCTTGTATCTAGCATAGTCAAATTAGAGATAATTTTAGTTCTGCACCCCCTGAATACTCAAGGATCTAGGCTATCAGTGAGTTGTCTTGACGTATTAAATATTTACTTCCATGAAATACGTGTTAATCTTTACAACATTGGGTACAATTTATCAGTCATCGATACTCATCACACTTATTCAATCGAAATGCTAACTAATCCAGCGAACAATGTGCTGGGATACAGAATTAGAGAAAAAAAAAATCGGCTCGCAGGACAACAATTTTAGAATTTTATTTTTAGGATTTTAAAGATAACAAATGTCAAAACAAGAAAGATACACCGGGCGTTAGAGCTAGTGCCCCAGCCTAGCATCCTCAGAGCTAAGCTAAGCTTTCTTTCTAGCTTCCGGACGCCATCCGGTGGACACTTTAGAGGCCACTGTCGATGAGCGAGTAAAATAAGTAAGTAAATTTTAAACAAAGATAATATATTTTGTACATGTATTTATGCATAAAACAAGCATCAATCATCTAAATATTATTATTACAAACATTTCAAATTCAATGCGATATTGTAGATATTTAAACAGGCATGTGAATATTCACGTTAAGGCAAACTACATGAATTTGCTTTACTCGGTAATTAACAAAGTTTCGTCTTTGTTTCAATGAGATGGCAGATCGCTCGGATAACGAGGGCGAGCATGGAGCTGCTGACTTTTAATTAATAGAGTCGTAACAAGGGATTGTCATAAGTATAATAAATTTCCCGTCTTTTTTTATCTCGTATGAGGAACATAATGTCATAAGAATGACTTGCCAGATTCAAAGGGGCTAAATACGGATCAACTCGGAGTCCAGTAAATCATTTATATTATCTTTTCGACAGACCGCGTACAAATATTTATGTTGAGCATGGATATAGATATGTATGGCGTCTAAACATTTTTCTTTTAGTAGTTTACAAATAAAGATTAATTGATATATTTGTTGGTGAGTAACAAAATAATTTAGTTTATTTTAATTTGACTAATATCATCTACATATTATTATTTAAGTTAGAAAAAAGATAACGTGATCCATGGCTTACTTCAGAAAATTATGCTTTCATAAAACCAAAGTAACAATATATCTAAGTCTACTAAAACACATTTTATTATAAAATTAAACAGTAAATACTGCATTGAGTTGCTAATTTTCATTTAAAGCCTGGAAATTAGACAACTCTGTGTGACTTCAACCATTTGATTGCCAAACTTGTTTAGAGAGACAAATGTTGTTCAATAAAGCTATTGTATGCATTTTGTTTGGGACAGTCGTTCGACGTAAGCTGCTTTAGTTGGTAATTACAGGTTTTGTCATTTAAAGGAGACAAGTCTGTGTATCTCCTAAATAGTTTTATTGGTTTTCCTTTAAGCACGCCAATATAAAGGTTGTATATAGAATGAATGATTGATTATAACTTTTTAAAAAAGCATAATATTTTATTTTCAATAATAGGGTCTAATAAAAAAGTCGAGACTAACGATATAAAACATAATTTTCTTCTACAATAAAAGCTATGAAACTCTATATATTTAATAACTAAATACAGATTTTGTATACAACAACTAAAATTTAAATGATTACTAACTTCGACTTGTACTGATAGAATCGTTGAACAAGAGATAATGAACTTCACAGACAAATGACATCTATGGAATGATTTCAGAGTTACACCAGCGCGATAGTATTGATGTTTGACAGACTTTTATTAAAACCGATACTTTTTTTGGCATTCGGCTTTTCTTCATTAGAAAAGCCGAATGCCAAAAAAAGTACCGGTAAACATTGTTATCATAAACATCATATTTTAAGTAAACAGCGTCTTAGTAAATTCAATCTAAAGACAATCCATCGACTTAAGAGACGATATATTCACACAATAGTTGCGGTATCACGAGAGAGCTTACAGCAATACGGATAGAATTTTCTTTTCTTCAATAAAACCTTTTTGCTCAGACTTCAGACATTCGGTATTTAAAACTATATAGTCACTAGTGTTCCCGCGCTAGAAATATCATTAAAGAACATTATTCGATTCTTCCTCTCCGTCTCTTTCTGTGTTATATCTAAAATTATATCATTAGCGAAAGTGTGTACAATTTCATCTTAAATGGTAATTAGTACCCACAATAAGACGAGCGCGCCAGGTGATTTAAGTTGTAACAATAAAACTGACAGTAACGGTACTTGCATTGTTTAAGCGATGTCGTTACCGCCACCCAGGGCTTTGTGCAACTGACTCACTTGTACTTACGGGATTTGGGGATCGCGAATGTAAATATAATTACAGTGAAGCAAATGTTTCTCTGTTTATTATGTAGTAGTTATCTTGAAATTTAATGATCGCATGTGACAATTTGCTATTTGATTTGAAAATTACTTTAATATACTTAGTACTAATAGAATGTATATACATTTGTTTGAGAATCAACCCCACTCTGAAATAAGAATTCTTCTAGAGTTTCTTTTCAAAAATTAGTTGTGATTAATAACTATGACTGTACATTTGTCAGATGTATGGCAATGGATCAAGGCACTGATTTCAAGTAAGTTCAAGTGGGACGTAAAAAATCGGCAAGTCCAAGTTTAACATCTGCTACCTACTAAACCATCGGTTAAAAAGGCGTGATGTTACAAAAATAAATAAAGGAAAAAATAGTTGATCAATCGAATTTACAATTGATAAAAAAGTCCAAACGCAAATTCGTAGAGAACCAGCGGCGCCCTATACAATCGCTCTGTACATCCCTGGGGGCAGTTGGCTCAAAATCAAGGTATTGTGAAAAACATTTACAATACCTATTTTGTTTTGTATTCTATTGCTGGGCAATCCAAAACTACCATTTACGTTGGTCGCGATATACCTTCTGTGTACTAAGTATCGGGAATTTGTCAATAAAACAAAAAATACAAATTATTCATCTAAATTTATTTTATCGCCTTCAAAGTAGGCCCCATCGCTTGCAATACAACATCTCCACCGCTTCACCCAGTCTTCCATACATTTTTCATAGGCTATTTGCGGTATGGCCTTTAGCTCATTCAGCGATTTTCTTTTGTGGCTTCTATTGACTCAAAACGTTTTCCTCGAAGTGGTAATTTTAACTTGGGAAATAAAAAAAAGTCAGACGGAGCCATATTAAGTGAATAGGGTGCTTGGTCGAGAACGTTTGTTGAATTTTTCGCTAAAATCTCTTTCACTATTATGGCTGTGTGTGATGGTGCATTATCATGGTGCAGCATCCATGAGTTGTGTCGCCACAAATCTGGACGTTTTCGGCGGATACTCTCACGCAAACGCTTCATGACGCCTAAATAATATTCTTTATTCACTGTTTCTCCCTCTGGAAGGAATTCGGAGTGAACCACACCACGGTAGTCAAAAAAAAACTGTCAGCATCACCTTGATTTTGGTGCGACTTTGCCGCGGTTTTTTGGGTTTCGGCTCGTTTTCGAGACGCCATTCTGAAGACTGTTGGCTTGTTTGCATGTTATACTCATAAACCCATGTCTCGTCGCCAGTTATTATACGTTTCATAAAGGTCGGATCCGTAGAAGCTCGGGAAACCATGTCTTCAGCGACATGCTTTCGCTGCCCTTTTTGAACAAAATTGAGCTCTTTTGGAACTAGTCGAGCGGCGACGCGTTTCATGCCTAAAATGTCAATGAGAATATTGTGGACGGACTTAAAAGATATGTTCACCTCACTAGCCAACTCTCTCAGACTCATACGTCGATTTTCGAGCACTAGCTTCTTGATTCTGTCGATGGTTTCTTTGGTCGTAGCGGTTGAAGGTCTACCAGAACGAGGCAAGTCTACTACTACTTCTCGGCCTTCTTTGAAAGCCTTATACCATTCATAAGCCTTTGTTTTCGATATACATGAATCGCCGTAGGTATTTCGCAACATTTTTAGTGATTCACCACATGAAATATCTTTCGAAACACAAAATTTAAGGCACACTCTTTGTTCAACAATATTTTCCATTGTAAAAATCGCCGAGGACTCAAAACTATGACCAACAAAAAGTTTAGTTTAAAACAAATTAAATGACAGATCCCGTTCAAATTTTGCGCGCTAAATCAGTACAGTGCTACCAACATGCAGTAAAAAAATTAGAACGACCTCTTTTACGCGGGTCTTTTTATTGACATATGCCCGATACTTTTTACACAGAGTAGTATCTATATGTAGATTTCTATTTTTAATTTAACTTTTTACTTTTTTTAAAACTTGCTATAAAACCTCATTTTAATCCTTGTCAAATTAATCCATTCAGCCAGTATGCTTATGAATTGTTATTTCAATTAAAGAATACTATTACTTATAACAATATTATGGAATATTATTTAATAATCAACGCATTTTGTGAATGTCAAACTGACAGAGTATCGGTGTAAAGTAGTTCATGTCGCGTTTTACTTGGTGAGAGAGGCTTCCGGAAGCCCAGCATCTTCTCTTCTCCACTCAGTGACTTTACAGTCCTATTTTAAAGGCTAGCCACGCTACTGTCACACTATCTGTATTGCAGGTAGGCCCGACATGGACTTGGCTCAGCACATGCTGGAGGTCTGCCCGGCATGGGCGGCCGAGCGTCGAGTCCTGGTCGACGGGATTGGGCGAGACTTGTCCCCGCCGGCGTTGATCGCGACAATGCTGGCAGGAGAGGTGGAATGGAGGGTGGTGGTCTCCTTCTGCGAAGCTGTAATGCTCCAGAAGAGAGCCATAAATTATTTCATTCTTAATACCTTAAATTTTAAGTAAGAGTTAGAATTTATAGCGACTTAAAGAGAAATATTATAACGCTAGCACCTTACACTTGAATAAAAGCAGACACTTAAATACAAAAACACAATTTTTAAAGAGCTTTAAGTAAGCTTTTTTAAAAGCTTCGCAAGAGTTAATGATGTGTTTGTTTTTAATCTTATTAACAACACTTGGTACATAATCTTAGATGTTGTAAAAGTATTTCATTATTGGGATTGCTTTTCAAATGTACAATTTAGTTTCAGAAGTTGGAAAAATAAATAACCAAATCAAGATATTTTCGAAAGATGTTTGTTAGTCAGCCAGTCAGTTAGGTAAGTCATTTGTGTAAATGCGAAGTTAGAGAGAAAAAAGAATATTGATCTTTTGGAAAATCTTTTTACTCTTTTTTTGTAAGAAATTGTATGTAGGACTTTAAGAGGATTTAGTAAATAAACATTTAGAGAAGCAATAGTACTTTGTTGGTTTTTTTATGGGATAGGAGGGCAGACGAGCAGGCGGATCACCTGGTGGTAAGCAACCAACGCCGCCCATGGACACCAGCAACACATATAGTGTTACTGTTGCGTTGTCAACCTTTAAGGGGTAGGGAATAGGAAAGGATGGGGAAGAGGGTGGGCCTCCGGATACCTCTCTCACTGAATGAAACGCGGCATGAGCTACTTTACGTCGGTCTTCTGAGAGGTCGTGGTATTTCACCGGTCGAGCCGGCCCATTCATGCAGCGAACTGCTTGGCTCTACCACTTCCGAACTGTTACGTTTCTCATTTAGTTATTAAAGACTTGTATAACACAATTAGATTAATACCGTAAGTCAATCTTATTCTAAAAGTATTTAGATCTTATTCTAAAAGTATTTAGTATCGTCATTTGTGTGCTAAATGACGTTAATTTACCATCTCATAGTCACCATTGCCACAGTACCAACTCACTGGTCAAATCAAATAGCGCTACCTTCCCCAATTTCCTTCCATTTAACTATGGAGATGTTGCTTATCAAAAACAAACATTGCCATTTTCTTCCCTGTCCTCACAACGGAGCAGATATGATGACAATGGACCTTAATATATGAATGTTTTATTTATTAGAATCATTACTTCATTATTCAACACATAGTGTAAATTTCACATAGAACAATGCAGATGTTATCTGTTATATTATTATGTTTTAAGGGCTGTTTGTTTGCTGGCTGTTGTTATCAAGTCGTGCTATCGTAAAACATACGAAGGGTGTAATTTGGCAACACGGCGCGATGTTATCACCACGAATTTCTCTATAGATATCGTTATTTACTGCCGCTGTTTGGCTCAAATTTGTTACAAACAAATAAACATATCTGTTTGTATTATTTCAGTTACTGTATGTTCAATTACATTATATTATAACATTATACCTTAATTGATATTCTTATGATGGTTTTTTTTATGTTATGGCTACACTAGGTGCACTATTAAAAGCTTTTATTTAGCTTGCACTGTATGTATGTATGTATGTATGTAAGTTTTATATATTATTCCACCGAAAATACATATGTTCGGTGGAATCTTGCAACTCAATTTTTATTATTATATAAATTGTACATACTGAGGCTCTAAGTTGATACTTGAAATTTTTAAGAAAATATTATTTTCTTATTTTTAGAGCGCTTAAATAAAAGCTTCTTTAAAAAGGATTTTTGCTTTTAATTTATTTTAATTTTACATCACCTATCAAATGAGAACTAAATTGATATTTTTAAAGATATTTTTGAATTTTATAATTATTCAATAGAATAAAATGCACCATTACTAGACACCATTTCTAGGTATACATTACATAATGCAAGTACAAAAGACGGTCTTATCGCATGCTGCGAACTTTGCCAGAAAACATTAAAATTTAGGCGTACATGCTAAGATAGTAAGTGTTATATACGGTGTACTAGTTACTTATTTAAAATATTTATCTATATATATATATATAAGAGATTTCCACCTATATATTGACTCATCACGATATCTCTGGAACCATAAGACGTAACGACTTGAAATTTGGTAGGATTATTCCTTTTGCCGAGTGGAGGTCAGCTAAGAACGGATTTTACGAAATTCCACCCACAAGGGGGGTTGCGGGGGTGTTAACAATGGAAAATTCCCATTTTTAACCTATAGCTGCTATCGACTTCAAATTTGTCGAAGATATTGCAGTATTAACATAGCGGGGCAGCAGTTATTACTTTTGATGCGAAAATGGAAAATTGTAAAAAAAAAAAAAAACAATGGAAAATTCCCATTTTTAACCTATAGCTGCTATCGACTTCAAATTTGTCGAAGATATTGCAGTATTAACATAGCGGGGCAGCAGTTATTACTTTTGATGCGAAACAGAGTTCGCCGGGTCAGCTAGTAATATATAAGCGATTTCCACCTATATATTGACTCATCACGATATCTCTGGAACCATAAGGCGTAGCGACTTGAAATTTGGTAGGATTATTCCTTTCGCCGAGTAGAGGTCAGATAAGAACGGATTTTACGAAATTCCACCCACAAGGGTTGCGGGGGTGTTAACAATGGAAAATTCCCATTTTTAACCTATAGCTGCTATCGACTTCAAATTTGTCGAAGATATTGCAGTATTAACATAGCGGGGCAGCAGTTATTACTTTTGATGCGAAACAGAGTTCGCCGGGTCAGCTAGTTATACATATATATCTTCACGCCAAGTCCCTTACCAGCTAGCTAGAGAATACAGCTTCACCGTCATAAGGCACAAGTCTTACACACGTCACTTGACTTTCATAATTCTTGTTCATACACGCTCTTTTATTTTTAATACTCATATACTATATACATATATTTATATATCACCAAACCTATTTTTTATATTGAAATTAATTATGCTGGTGCATCTTCGAGTCTGCTCAGGCGAGTATATATTACGGTCCATAGTTCAGGTCCGACTTGAAGGATACTGAAAAATTTATTTATTCTATATATATAATTTATATATTCTATAAGGTCTCGGTGGCGCAGTGGTCGACCACACGGCTTCAGATCCAGAGGTCCGGGTTCGATTCCAGACACTGGCTCACACCAATGACTTTTCGAAATTATTTTCGGAAGTTATGTGTGATAAATATCGATGACTGAAAACTTTGTGCCCGATATGGCAATAGGTTCGCCCCCTATTCCATTTGGGACGTAAACATAACAGCGAGAGGAGGCTTAACAGCCGCTGCCTTCGGGTAACAAAAGGCGTGAAGTTATGTTATTTATTCTAACTAACAGTTGCGGTTTACCCTTCTTCTGTTTTCTGTCTCTTTTAATGCCTTTTTTTACGCGAGGAAATGCTTTATGCACAGCCTAGCGACGGCAGGGTGTCGTGTGGGACTACCAAAACAGTAAACTGTAATCCGATCCTAGGGTTACCTACTAAAACCTCGCGGCAGTTCATCCTTGGGGAGCCTCAGTGAGGCTCCCCCGGGCGAGGCGGCTCCAACCGCGCGCTGTAAAGATGCGCGCGGCTGGCGGCGCCCCCGACGACCCTCCCCGGCCGCACCGGGGGGTCATACTTCCCGGGCCGCGACCCGGGCGCACCCGCGGGGTGTGTGCCCTCGCGACCCGCCGCGCCTTCGAGCAGTATCAGCTCTCTCCCGATCCCGCTCGGCGGCTTTCTTCTGGAGCATGACTGCTTCGCAGAAGGTGACCACGACCCTCCACTCCTCCTCTCCCACCAGCATTGCCGCGACCAACGCCGGCGGGGACAAGTTTAGCCCGATCCCGTTGACCAAGACTCGGCGCTCGGCCGCCCAGGCCGGGCAGACCTCCAGCGTGTGCTGGGCTGAGTCCAGGTTGGATGCGCAATGGTGGTATCTCGCCGTCTCTTCTCGTTTTATTCGACTCAGATACTCACCGAAGCACCCATGCCCGGTGAGTATCTGAGTGAACGTGTAGGTGATAGTGCCCCATTTACGGAGTACCCAGGCCTCGAGGTAGGGCAGGACGGCACCGAAGGCGCGCTAACGCGCACAGCCCTGTAGGACCAGCGCGTCGCGCCAGTCCCCGGAGACGGACCCGACGGAAGGCCCCGCCTCCGCACTTCGTGCCCCCGCGCGTCTGGGTCCCCCCCACCCCGGCCGGGATCGTATGCAGCTGCGTACATCTCGGCCATGATGATGAAGGGCGGAGAACGCGCGAGGACCGTCGCTGCCACATATGAGATGGTACGGTAGCCCCGTAAGATCCGGATGGCCATGATCCCCTCCAGACTCCTCAGCAGAGCCCTGAAGCGGGAGGCCCCGCGAGGTCTCTCGACCAAACGGGAGCCCCGTACAAGGCCACGGACCCCACGACACCACCGCAGAGGCGGCAAATTCCTTCTCCCGGTCCCCCGAGATTGGGCAGCAGCTACAGCCACAGGTCCAGCCCACGGATCCGTCTGACGACGATTGCCACCACCCGCTCAGCGAACATGAGCGTACGCTCGAAGTCGGGCCCCGTGGCGACCACCAGAGTATCGTCTGCGTAGCAAACGACATTCACGTCACGGGGCAGGGACCCCTGCGGAACCTCGAACGTCACCAGGAGGTGACGTTCGAGGTTCCGCAGGTTTCTCAAACTATGGCAACCGGAGCGGGACGGAGCAAAGGATCCTTCCTTTGCTCCGTCCCGCTCCGGTTGCCATAGTCTAACCATCTCTCCTGCAGGTAGGCCGACCTTATGACCGATGACCGACCTTAGGTAGTGAGGCACCTCGTGGTAGACGAGGGGCTCCCTGATAGCCGGCCAGGGGAGGGTCCCGAAAGCGTTGACGATGTCTAGCGACACCGCCAGCGTGACCCCCCCTTTAATGCCTACCTTTGCACTTTAAAACCTTTTTATTTAAAGTTCTATGTTTAATTGCACGTCATGCTAATAGTTTTTATTTTTTTATATTTATGTGTGAGCGCGGAATCGATCCCGACTTTTGAATCAGAGCTCGAGCACGAGCGACTTTTTAAATGTAAACAAAGAAAATTAATTAATGATTTTAAAATAAAAATTCAGAAGACTAATTACGCTCCATGAATGGGCCGGCTAGACCGGATATTAATACCACGAATGAATTCTCGGTGATATAGGTATACAGTTGCTTTTTGCATTTCGCTCGGTGAGAGAGGTATCCGGAGGCCTAGCCCAACAACTGTCCCCCTATCTCACTTCCATCCCCCTCCTTATCCCCATCAACGATTTTCAAATTGTATTGTGCCCTACCGAAAAGGCGTAGCCGTTCAAGATTAATAAACAAGTCCCATACGCAATTCAAAAATAATAAATAAGAAATCTTAATAATTGTCAATTATTAATAATTAATTTTAAAAAAAAAATGATAACCATTTTCTTCTCAAAATTGTAACAACTTTTAATTGGTAAATGTAAAATGAGATTTAAGACTTTATCAATCTCGTTTTTTTATCTTCTTAAATCAAACATGTCGTTGGCTTACCTATTGTAAAATAAATAATATCTATAGTATATTAAATCCACTTCAATGTAAACTACCTTGGAACAAAGCCGCTTACAGTCAACACATCAGACCCTATAATTTAACATCCCTTTATAATATTCCCCAGAAGTTTATGATAGCTTCATTTAATAATTGGAACTTTGATCAGTAATAAATTGAATCAAACCAAATTCGTCGTTATTATGAGTATTTGCTGCTCATTAATACGGACTGTCTGTATTACTCTTTTATCAAATATATGCTTAATTAATGTTATATTTTTCCGGGTAAACAAATAACCATAATACATACATACATAACTTCACGCCAAATCCCTTGCGGGGTAGGCAGAGAGAATAGAGCGCCATAAAGCACGATTCTTACACGCCTCACCCGCTTCGTTGACTTTCATAACTCTTAATGTAAATAAAAATAATAATTAACCATTATGTTATTCATATAATTTCAAAGTATTAGATGAGTCTCGGTGGCCCATCCAGAGGTCCGGGTTCGAATCCTGACAATGCCTCACACCAATGACTTTTCGAAATTGTTTTCGAAAGTTAAGTGTGATAAATATCGATGACCAAAAATTTGTGCCCGGTATGGCAATAGGTTCGCCACCTATTCCATTTGGGACGTAAACATAACGGCGAGACGAGGCTTAACAGCCGCTGCCTACACCTTTATATAACAAAATGCGTGAAGTTATGTTAGATGAGACTATAATCGTATTAATTTATGTTAAAGTATGTTTCGACAATTTACATATTTATACTGATAACACAACTACACATCTTTCTTTAATCGAAGGATATACTTTCAGCAGCGACAGGTGCCTTCACTCGCCGAATGGTTACATCCCAAATGGTGTACAGAAGTTTTGTAACGTTGTACTATTTGCCGATGACACATCACTTCTCTTCAAGGTAGACCGTAAAAAGAGTATATTTGATGATGTGAATTGTTCTCTCACACAAGTTCATGAATGGTTCACGGCTAATAATTTAGTTCTAAATGCGAATAAAACTAAAATAATAAAGTTCACTATGCCTAGTGTTAAAGGTCCGGATATAAGTATAGTTCTAAATAATAAAATTCTTGACCCAGTGAAGTCTACTGTATTCTTGGGATACCTTAGATAATACGCTACAGTGGGGCCCACAAATAAAGTCTTTAGCGGGAAAACTTAGCTCTGCTGCTTACGCGGTTCGAAAAGTTCGACAGCTTACCGATATTGTAACCGCCAGAATAGTTTATTTTAGTTATTTTCATAGCGTTATGTCATATGGTATATTGCTATAGGGCAGAGCAGCTGAGATTCAGTCCATTTTCGTTATTCAGAAACGAGCAATACGGGCAATTTATAATTTGGGTGCTAGGGTCTCCCTCAGAGAACGTTTTAAGGAAATTGGCATTTTAACGGTTGTCTCCCAGTTTATATATGATAACATCATGTTTGTGAGGAGAAACTTAGATAAATATACAAAACATAGCGATGTACATAATTTTAATACTAGAGGCAAGCATAAGCTTGAATTACCGTATCATCGCCTGCACAAGGTACACAAGTATTTTTTGGGAATGGGTGTACAGTTTTATAATAGGTTACCTGCGCATATTCTGGATTTGTCTTATGATCGCTTTAGGCGGGCTGTGAAGGGTCGTCTCATTGGTGGTGCATACTACACCATCAACGACTTCATGACTGACAAGTCGGAGTGGGACCGTCATTGCTTGCTCAACGCGGATTTTGTAGTTTGTGTGTTGGAATTTGTTCACTTTTTCGGAGTGGAGGCGTTCTGTAATAATTTCTGATAGCTTTTTAATTGTAAATTTGCCTTGATATGGTGTTCACATATATAATAGAAACTTATTTTTTTTTTATTATTCGCCACAATTTTTGCACAACGTTACCACTCTGATTATAAGGTGTCGCGTCAGTTGTGCTCGACTACTGTGATCGCATAGAATTTCTTAGTTAACTTGTAGGACGTTGATTTTAATTTGGTTGGATCTTAATTGTGATTGTTGAGGGTTCTGTTTGCTACACCTTTTATTCACCAACCTACTGATTTGTTTTCAGTAGTGATAATAATATTGTTATTTATTTCAAATGGTTTGAAAAGAGTATTTGGCACATGAGTTTCTTGCCCGATTCTTCTCATGATAGCCCCTACACTCGGAATCGGGCCGCTCGTGGCGATTGAGTCCGTGTCTTTTTTTGTTCCACGGAGGCACTTTCCACAAGCGCTCGTGTTTGTTTTTTTTAAATTTAATTTTAAATCATAATATTATCTGTACTTGTTGACTATTTTTAAGTGTCTGTGAAGACCTATAAAAATAAAGTTATTTTGACTTTGACTTTGGTGACGAACCTATTGCCATTGATTGGACAAAGTTGTCAGTCATCGTTATTGATCACACATAACTTCCAAAAAGAATGACAAGGATTGATGTGAGCTCGAAATTGATGCCAAGACTTCTGAATCAGTAGCAGGAAATATGCCAGACTTTTTTTAAAATTTATTAGAAGAATAAATTGAAGAAAGAGGAAACAGATCAACAAAAAACGACTCGGCATCATTTTTATTTTTTTATACCATACTGAAAGATACCCAGATGCTCCGCAAGGGGGATCCAACCCGCTTACCTCCTCAAAAACTATCTTGTTACACTTTGACTCTAGCTCTGCATACCTTAAGATTATTATCTTAAAATTATTATTCATTTTTATTCATTGGTTTTTTACTTGCAATAAGAACGCTAAGGCTTTATCTTCAGCGCTTGAATTTTATTTTGTACTTTGTTTATTATACTTTGTTCTTTTCAGTAGTAGACGACACCAGGATTTACAGAAAACCTTAGCGAATGCAATTTATTTTGCGGTAATATGCTTTCAGTCTTATTATTCAAAGATACACCGAGTCTTGATAATATTTTATGTTCTTGTAGTCATTTATTAATACAGTAGCTTGATACTTATACGGATATCTTTTCCATATTACAGCAGTAACTCAGCTCTCTTTTTAAAAGGTTTTTTTATAGCTTTTTGCGAGGATTCACTGCGTCAACTGCCATTATGGTACGGATCCCATGTCAACAGCTTATATAATCCTCATGGGGACTTAGATAGAACCTTTCTCAAACTAAGAACACAACATTACATAAAGTATTACTGTAGATTATTTGCTGTCATTTAATAGAAATAGTATGATTATTTCAAATGCGACTGCAAATATTAAGTTATCATAAATTTCACGCCATAGGGAGCTGCTATTAAACCTCGCCTCGCTAAATCATTAGTTGCGCTCCAAATGAAATAGGTGGCGTCACCTATTGCCATATGAGGGCACAAAGTTATCAGTCATCAATAATTGTTTATTAGAAAATACATGACGTATTGATACGTACTTTGTAGTGTAATAATAGGAAACCCATTCAGAGGACAAATGGCCATGCAGCACCCTCATTGCGGAGTGCTCTGGAGTGGCTTTATCTTGGAAAACCACTTGATGCAGTGCCAAAGCATGCATTGTTTATGCGCTTTACTGCACCCGCGTATTAGGCGTATAGTAGAATTTTTTATCGTAAAATCACTGTAGCAGAATTTTTGTTGTCATTAACAATTCATTTTTCAATAATTTCAAATGTAAAATATGCAGCACAAAAATGGAAGCAAAAACACAACGTGTTTTGGCGTAAAATTGAACTATAAGTCTTTAAAACCGATCGCTGCTTTGATTCTAAACTGTAAATTAAATTACACTAGTTTACAGCAGCTGATCAAAGAAAAATAATAATATTATTTTATAAATTGTAACAAATACAATGCTCGTTATACATAGTAAGGAGCGTATTTTTACGCTGTATTAATATTATTATGTTGTTTTTGCACAAGTGACAATAGGGTGGTCAAACTTACGTTCTAGATGAAAAGTCAAAAGTGCGGCAAGTCTTATCGACAGCCACTGGTTACACCTTCGGGTAGAAAAGACGTGAAGCTATGTCTTACATTTTTTAATTTTGTGGTTGAGGTACCTATCACAAAGAGCAATTGCTTCTAATTGATGTCGAGAAAGTAGCGCTTAAAACAATATTATGTTACACGGTCAATCAAATTTTTATAGTTGCTTAGACATGATAGTCATGATTTTTAATGTAATTTTTGACGTGACAACGTCTTAAATTAGGTTGCGGCTGGGAGTCACTTATGAAAAAGTGTAACGCTCGGTAACGTTACGATGAGTCACCGAACGAGAGAGAGGCCCGCCGAATGCCTTGCGTCTCTCTCCCACTCAACTATGATCGGTCTGCCGCGCGCGCAGCACTAGAGAATTAGGCGCATTGAATCGGCGCATGCTTGTGTCTCTGTCTTTGTCTTTCTCGAACGTTCTTGGCGTTGGAAAAACAAGAAAGCGTCATAATACAAGTTCACACGTGTGGTTAAAGTATCGTCAGCTGTGTCTGTAGTGAAAATGTGGAGTGCTTAGATTCGTCATTTACAACAACTACAACAATAAAGGTAAATAATTGTACACTGATATTTCATTATCGTAAACTATGATTGATTGATTAATTGTTAGATTGACACAAAAGTTGAGAAACTGAGTTTATAGGTTATGTCATACTATTGATAAATGTTGATAGTGTTAAGTAAATTATTAGTTTAAAATTAATTAATTAATTAATTATTATTTTACAAATTTTCATTAATTTCAAATTTATTTAGCAAAAATTTGAACCTTCGATCTGAATAAATGTTTTGATTTTCGAATTGATTCTTTAAAATTACAAATATTAAGAAAAAGTGGCAGATATAAGAAAACTTGATTTAAACTGTGTTGAGCAAGAATTTTAACATCTAATTTAAGTAAATGTTTTAATTTTCAACTTCATCATTTACAATTACAAATTTTAATTAATTTCAAATTTATTTAGCAAAAATTTGAACCTTCGATCTGAATAAGTGTTTTGATTTTCAAATTGATTCTTTAAAATTAAAAATTCATCCATTCAATTTCAAATGTTCAACAGGAATCACCACTCTCAAAACAATGGAAACGGACGAGCAAATGCCTTCAACTTAATTATATTCATATCAATAAATATTCTACCGAGAAAAAGACGTTGTCACGTAAAATCTTCGCCCGTAAAACCGACTTTACAGGCAACCAGATTTTTTTTTCAGTATTTTTTCCTAGATAACGAAGTTGTTCAATAAAATACTTAGCCATGGAGAAGTTATGAGCAGTTTACTTACTAATATTTTGTTAGTTTTAATTAAATCAAAGGCAGAATAAGCAAATTAATAATTAACCTCAATTATTGATTGCGATGAAAATGTTATACGCTAACTTACTTTGATGTTAAATAATTAAATTAATACATCTAGTCGGTTTCAATTAGTACATGTTATTGAAAGGTTGATAATTCTGTATTACCTATATCTTAAATTTATAATTTTCAGAAGAATATTGAATATTTGCTAAGAATTACATTCAAATATTATGAGATAGTTATTTAGTTCCAGGTATAGTTCCAGGTATAGCTTCTAATCTTTTCTCAGAAACAACAATTTTCCCTTTTTATCAACGTGGACGTGCAAAGTTTCAAAGTATATCAACTTTTGTTCTGGTCATTCTCAGTAATTTATATAGCTGTTCGAATCGAAAAGTCTCGGTGGCGCAGTGGTCGAGCACACGGCTTCTGATCCATAGGTCCGGGTTCGATTCCAGACACTGGCTCACACCAATGACTTTTCGAAATTGTTTTCGGAAGTTATGTGTGATAAATATCGATGACTGAAAAACTTTGTGCTCGGTATGGCAATAGGTTCGCCACTTATTCCATTTGGGACGTAAACATAACGGCGAGACGAGGCTTAACAGCCGCTGCCTACACCTTCGGGTAATAAAAGTAGTGAAGTTATGTATGTTTATGTTCGAATCTACTATTATATCTTAAAAGTTTCCTAACATCAAAATCCAATTAAAACTTAAAATCGTATGCCATGATTGAGGCAGAAAATAATTCAATAGATTCCAAGTTGGTGTCGGAGGAAACGATTTTCTGAATAAGTTCACAGAAAAAGGCGATTATATCAAATCGAATTATTCAGATTTATTAGCAGATATCGATTTCAAATAGTCCAAACGCCTCTAAAAATATTATAGTATTAGGTTTTTCGTTGAGACAGCAATTTTGAGATACCTCTTGTAAATAAATTTACTTTGATCTGCTACATTTACAATGACTTCGCATGATATTTTTATTTTAAAACCAGCAACCAGCTGGAAAGCGACCAGCGATATCTGCAACACTGAGAGGGTCACCGTGCTTTTGGCGGCCATTAAGACGGATAAAAGTGGGGGATGGGTGAAACAGGGTTACCAATCGCGGCTTGATCCTCTTTACGTCGATTTTCTAATAAATCGTACTATTTAATGGGTCCATTTGAAATATACCTTCAAAAATCTTCTATTCATCAATTTATTTTTAACTGAAGAAGTAACTAATGTGATAGTAGCTGTAGCATAAAAATAATATCTATATTAGGACCTCACGAGATCCTAACTTCCTTCAGTTGCGAATTTCTATGTAATATCACCGTGCCCTAACTCTTGAAACGTAAATTTATATCAAGATTACTTTACTTTAAATTACAGTCACTTTATTTGCATACTATCCTTCGCTAATTATCTTACTTATTCATTTAAATAAATACTATAAAACATACATACATAATTTCACACCCACTCTCTTAAGGAGTAGGCAGAAAGAATAAAGCCGCATGGCACGATTCTCATACACCTCACTCCATTCTTTGACTTTCATAATACCTGTCATACAGGCTCACGCAATCGCCGTCTTCAATAACTCCTTCATCTATCCACTTTTTCATTATGTATCTGCTTATTCAATTTTGCATTACTTCAAATGAATAACAAAAATGAAATTAATACAACTAAAGAAAGATAACTCTCAATTAAACAAGTTGGTGGCGCAATGCTAATTATATCTTAAATAGCATTAATAGCCTCGATTCTGCAGCGCCTCCGGCATGTTTGCAGACGCAGCTGTGGACTGCTTTAATGCTACCATGCGCAAAAGGTGCTCGTCTCTGGTCGGCAGGGTGCGAGGCAGCTCTAACAAAGTTCTGGTAATGGTGGCAGACCGGTTGGATTCCCCCTTCCTTCGGCATTGTTGCGAAAAACATATTATCGCCCCGATGCCGAAGAGAAGGTATTAGAGTTGTTAAATAAATTTCACATTCACGATATCAAAAATAAATAAATAAAATAAAAATAAATAATAATAATATGTGACTTGATAAGGTAAAAATAATAATAATAATAATATACACACACACACACACACATAACTTCACGCCAAATCCCTTGCGGGGTAGGCAGAGAGAACAGAGCGCCATAGGGCACGATTCTTACACACCTCACTCGCTTCGTTGACTTTCATAACTCTTTTCATGCACGCGCGTCGGTTTTTGAGGCTCTTAACATCACCTTCCTCCAGAACACGTTCTATTTGGTCTTGGAATGCGTGTCTTGGCCGTCCTCGACTCCTACATCCGTCCGCTTTTGCATTGTATATCTGCTTAGTCAGTCTTGCGTCAACCATTCTTTCTACATGTCCGAACCATCGGAGCATGCCCTTTCTTACTTTTAAACCGACACTCTCTTTCAAACCAACTTCCTTCCTTACAACCTTGTTTTCAACGCGGTCAGCGAGGGTCACTCCGCAGATTTTGCGTAGAGCCCTCATTTCTACCGCGTTTATTCTACTTTCATGCACACTCTGCCATACCCAGCTCTCGCTTCCATAAGTTAGTGTTGGGATCAGGACTGCATTGTGGATTGCTAACTGGGCCTTTCTGCTAATATTTTTTGCGCCCAGGAATCTGCCCAACACTCCGTTTACGCTATTTCCTATCGCCACTCGTCTTTCTACATCCGCGGTGTACCTTCCATCTCTGCTAAAAGCGCATCCAAGATATACAATTTCATTCACCTGTTCCAGCACTACATCATCAACCATTATCCTTGCATCTGTTCTGGATTCCTCCCTTTCAAACACCATGACTTTCGTTTTCTTCGCATTCAACTGCAAGCCTTTAATCATGCAATCATCTTTCATAGTAGTGACTAGTGTTTGCAGGTCCGACGGCGATTCGGCTAGAAGCACAGCGTCATCTGCGTAAAGCAGGCAGCTCACAACTAGGTCACCCATTCGCAACCCTACATCCATCGATCTCATTCTCTGGAGACAACTGTCCAGGTACAGGACGAACAGTCGAGCGGACAGCACGCAACCCTGTCTGACGCCGATATTGACGTCAAACCAGGGGGACAAGCCGCCGTCAACACGCACACACGCTGTGCAGCCCTCATAAGTGGACTGCACAGCGCGCAGCAGTGCTCCGCTCACCCCGTAGCCCGGGAGTATATCCCACAGATCCTTTCGTAACACTCTGTCAAACGCTTTTTCCAGATCCACAAAACCGCAGAAAACCTTCCGGTTAACAGCCAGTTGTTTCTCCACGATGTTGCGGAGAGAAAAAATCTGATCCATGCACCCTCGTCCGCTTCTGAAACCACCCTGAGCCTCCCACAACACTCCATCAGATATCACCCTCATTCTCCTTTCAATAATTTTCCCATACACTTTTGCTGCTAAACTGATCAAACTGATGGCCCTGTAACTGGCGCACTGCATACGTGATCCCTTACCTTTATACAAGGGCACGATGACAGCGCGCCTCCAGTCCATGGGAACCTTACCCGACCTCCAGCACAGATTGCTCAAGGTCAGGAAAGCATCCCGGACACAGGTTCCACCGTGTTTGATCATTTCAGCAGACATCATATCAATTCCAGCTGCCTTACCATTTTTCATACTTCGTAACGACCATTCAATCTCTTCCATAGTAATGTCCTCATCAGATGCTGGCGCAGCGGTGTCAGCCGTAGGCTCACTCGCGGCGCCCACATCCGGAACATACTCATACATTTCCCCAAAATACTCACTCCACCTGCCCAATACATCGCTTGGGTTTGCAAGAATGTCACCAAACTTAGACATAATTTTGTCCATTCTGGATGTTGACGAAGAACCCCGAGACTTTCTAACTTCCCTCCAGAAGAGTTTGTTATTCGCCTCGAAGTTCTCCGTCAACCTCACTTCCTCATTCGCAACAAGTCTTTCACGCTTCTCTTTCACTAAGGCTTTGGTAACATTCCTGCAGCGGCGGTAGCTCTCATACTTTTTCTCTGTCATACTATCATTCTGGTTCAAACTTGAGACATAATCCAACCATGCTTTTTTCTTTCTTTCGACGCTGGATTTCACATCCGCGTCCCACCAGGCGTCACCTCTCAGAATCTTATGCCTCTTTGCACTACCACATACTTCTTTTGCACTATTCACTATACTTTCTTTCATTCTTTCCCAGCATTCTTCAACACCTAGGTCAGAAAGACTCGTCTCATTGAGTCTTTTACTGACTAGGCCTACATACATACTCCGTACACTTTCATCTTCTAATTTCTCACATTTTATCCTTTCAAGCTCTCCGAAATGGGTACGCACTCGCCAGTGTCTCCACTTCTTGAAAAGGCCCACGAATCGGCTTACCACCAGGTAGTGGTCCGTATCAAGAGCGGGGCCTCTGTAGGCTCTTGTATCCCTTAGAGTATTTCGGAGACGACTATCTATCAAAATCAAATCTATCATACTCTTTTGCTCATTCCGTCTCCACGTATACGTGTGAATATCTTTATGACGGAATAATGTGTTAGACACAAGGAGGTTCCGTTCCAGACATACATCCAATATCGGCTTACCAGCATTAATAATAATATCTTGGACACAAATCACACAGCGCCCTCTAGTTCCAAGCTAAGCAACTAAATGCTTGTGTTATGGATACTAGACAACGGATAATAATACATATATACTTTTCTTTTGTAAATACATACTTATAATACATAGAAAAACACCCAGACGCCACACAAATATTCATGTTTGTCACAAATATTTGTGCTCGGGTGGGAATCGAACCCCCGACCTCGTTGCTGCAGCCGGTAGTTTTTTACCAATGCGCCACGAGGCTCGTCGACGAAAAATTAATGTAATAATTTTCTAAAATAGTTATAAGTTCAAATGTAATACTAACAAAAATATGAATCTATAGTTATCTGAAAATAAATGAATAATAATAATAATTAATTGATTTGCAATAATTTGTAAACATTTCTTATGCAGTTACAAGTGCTTATTTATCAGAACTATTAGGTAAAATAAACTTTATTTGCTTCTAGCACTAAGTGCTAGAAGCAAATATAGTTTATTTTACCTAATAGTTACACCTTATACACTCTAAATTCTTCTCTCTCATTTATATTTATTCTCTCAATTATTATAATTGAGAGAATAAATATAAATGAGAGAGAATAATTTAGAGTGTATCGGTTATTAGGCAAGTACAATTTTTTTAGTACGCCTTAAATATTTAATAAATATTATATAATTTCTATTTATAATTTTTAATAGCACCGATGTTTTCATTACTATTATCAAACGCACATATTCTTTAAAAACTAATAAATGTACATTCAGTAAATAAAGTATTCAAATACTATTACTACTAATTACCTATTTTCTAAATCACTAAAAACCTAAATCAAGAAATAACAATCATCTAAAACCGAATTGACAAACTCTTGGTTTTGAAGTCCATTATATTAAATATAAAAATGACAGTATTTTTTCTCGATTCACGGTGGAAAATTTATTCATTTGCCAAATTGGTTGATCTCTAGTGAATACATTTTTGATGTGAATATTTTTATACAATTTGAACGGTTATTATTCTCAACGCTGTTAAGTAAATTGACTATTGTTTTAATGGGTAGGTGTTTACGTTTGATATTTTGAGTGGTTTTTGGTAAGTTTATACGTATAATTCGACACGAATATGTACATTGTGTCGAATAAATAATGTTTTACTATGCTCTTCAAGTTATATGTAATATTATTCAAAGGGAGAAATTCTGTAGAGTAAGTAGTTGCCAAGCAATTTGGCAAGAGTACGAGGCAGTTTTGTAGATAGAGCGTTATTTACGATTACCGAAGACGGCAAAGTAAACATAGTCTCTGGGAAAAAATTGTGTTTATTAAATATGACCGAAACTTGAATAAACATGGTCTAATTTTTTGGTCGAAAGAATTTTATTCGAAAACAGTAAGATGTACTACAGTGTATTTTCTTTTAGCTAAGTTTGTTAGTAGTAGTTAGTTAGTTAGTGTAGTAAGTCATTCAATCGAAATATTTAAATCTGATTTATCATACTACTAAGTATTTTTATTTTTGTCTTACCATGTTTATCCTCCAAACGAATTAACGAGGTACGCAAAAAATATTAACATACTTGTCTTTGATTGGTTATGTGTGTTTAATACCGATGCTTGAAACACAAAAGCCTTTCTCACCAGCTATTAGATGGGACCAAAAAGAAGCTTTTTTTATGGGTACGGAAGGCAAATGAGCGGGCGTGTCACCTGATGGTAAGCAACCAACCCCGCCCATGGACACCAGCAACACATATAAAGTTACTGTTGTGTTGCTGACCTTAAAGGGATAGGGGATAGGGAAGGATGGGAAAGGAGGCTGGGCCTCCGGGTGCCTCTCTCACCGAACGAAACGCCGCCACTTTACGTCGACATTCTGAGTGGTCGCGGTAATTCCCCGGTCGGGGCGGCCCTTTCATGCAGCGAGCTGCTTGGCTCTACAACTGTTAGCTAAGCGCATAATTTCCCTTCAAATATTAAGAGCGCGTAGCTACAAAAAAATAATCATTTAGATCAAAAATATTCACATAATTTATAATATAACGAACGAACTTTTATTTCCATTCAATCTTGAAGATATTGTTGCCGAATCAGTTAATTTTCTTTCAACTGGCTGCCGAAAATATTCAAATATCACTAAAAAATTTACAACGAAAAGGAATTTTGATGGAGTAATTTCTAGACAGAAGTGAAAAGAAAGGGAAGCTAATTAATATAATGAAACAAGAACAAAAGGCGGCAGTACAAAGGGTTCAGTGTACGGATAGCAGCGCCCCTATGTCAGGGAGCACGGCAGAGTTTGTCACCGTAATCAGCACCCGGCCCACAGGATATTTAGACACTTGATTTTTTTAACGCTGTGACTTTTAATTTATTTTCGTTTTTGTAATAGTTTTTTTTTTATGGGATAGGAGGGCAAACTAGCAGGCGTGTCACCTGATGTTAAGCAACCAACGCCGCCCATGGAAAGCAACACATACAGTGTTACTGTTGCGTTGCCGACCTTTAAGGAATAGGGGATAGGAAAGATGAGGAAGGGGGTTGGCCTCCGGGTGCCTCTCTCACCGAACGAAACGCAGCATGAGCCACTTTACGTCGACATTCTGAGTGGTCGCGGTAATTCCCCGGTCGAGGCGGCCCATTCATGCAGCGAATTGCTTGGCTCTACCACTGTTAAAATTGATAGATTGCTTTTTTCTATGCGTAACTAGACAACAGACCTAACAAACATTATGCTCATCACATTTACAATATTGTATTTGAATAGCAAACCCACCGACCTCTAAACAATAGTCAAAGTCAAGGTGGTTTTATTTTCATAGGTCTTCACAGACACTTAAAAATAGTCAATTCACAAAAATGTTTAAAATTAAAATAATATTTAAAATTCTTAGACACGAGCGCTTGAGGCAAGTGCCTCAGTGGAACAAGAAAACACGGAAGCAATCGCCACGAGCGGCCCGATTCCGAGTATGTGTCATAAGAAGAATCGGGCAAGCAACTCATGCGCCAAATACTCTTTTCAAAACCATTTAAAATTTATACAATAGTATTATTATCGTTACTGAAAAAATAGTGCATAAAAGGTGCAGCACCCAGAATACTCGACAATCTCAGTTATGATCCAACCAACTTAAAATCATCGTAGTACAAGTAATGAGATAAATTTTATGATATTAGTCTACGATATTAGTCGAGCAAAATTGACGCGACATCTACTATTTAGAATGGTAACGTTGTGCAACAAGTAAGTACAATAATAAAACTTATATATAGCATTTATTAAAACAACATCAATATAACCTCATAATTATAAATGTTGATTACTATTAAAAATGTTTGCAGAACGTCTCCACTTCAAAATAAGTGAACAAATTCTAATACGCAAAGTGCACAATCCACGTTGAGCAAGCAATTTGGCGGCCCCAAGACGACTTGTCAGTCATGAAGTCATTGATGGTGTAATAAGCACCAGCAACGAGACGATCCTTCACAGTCCGCCTAAACCGATTGAAAGAGAGAGCCAGAATATGCGCAGGGACCCTATGATAGAACTGTACATCCATTCCCAAAAACGACTTATGTACTTTGTGCAGGCGATTTCACTGTAACACAAGTTTATGCTTGTCTCTTGTATTAAAATTATGTATATCACTAAACGAGAGGCGAGAAACTCCATCCGATCAGCTGTCTTCGTCAGAATGGAAAAGCCTAAACCAGCGTATTAGAAAGCTGATGCGGCGCGATCTTCGTCGATCGAATACTCGAGCAATCGAGGACGCGATCGACCGCAACAAAGGGTCGAAAGTGTTCGCTCAGCAGCTTGGAAGGCCCCATCTGACGAAGCTGAAAACTGCGGATGGACGTGTCGTCACCTCTAAGCCTGAGATTCTCGCAGAGATAGAATCTTTTTATGGGCTCCTTTATTCCACACGGATGACCAAGCCGACGAGACACAGCGATGATGACCACAGAGCCCCGCTAACGCGTCACTATAGTGAGGGCATTCCCGATGTCACTGAAAGCGAGATTAGTGCGGCTCTCGAGCAACTCCAGAACAACAAGGCACCCGGTGATGACGGAATTACTACAGAACTTCTAAAAGCCGGCGGGACTCCTATCCTAAAGGAATTAGCAAGTCTTTTTAATTCCGTCATACACCAGGGCATAACACCACAGGCTTGGGGCAGGAGTGCGGTGGTGCTGTTCTTCAAAAAAGGTGATAAAACCTTACTGAAGAATTACAGACCCATCTCACTCCTGATCCATATCTACAAGTGGTTCTCGAGGGTCGTCACGAATCGTCTCGCTGTAAGACTCGACGAATTCCAGCCTCCGGAGCAGGCCGGGTTTCGAAAAGGCTTTAGTACGGTGGACCACATCCATACTGTTCGGCAGATTGTACAGAAGACCGAAGAGTACAATCAGCCGCTGTGTATGGCATTCGTGGATTATGAAAAAGCCTTCGACTCCATCGAAACTTGGGCAGTTCTGGATGCATTACAGCGATGTCGGATTGACTGGCGTTATATCGAGGTGTTGAGATGCTTGTATGACACCGCCACGATGGCTGTCCAGATACAGGACCTGGTGACGAACTCTATCGAGCTGAATCGAGGTGTAAGACAGGGAGATGTCATATCTCCCAAACTCTTCACCAACGCTCTAGAGGACGTCTTCAAGACCCTGGATTGGACTGGACAGGGTATCAACGTGAATGGTGAGTACATCTCAAATCTTCGGTTTGCGGACGATATCGTTGTAATGGCAGAGTCACTGGAACAGTTAAGCGGAATGCTGCGCAGCCTGGACGAGTCCTCCCGGCGTGTCGGTTTGGGCATGAACTTGGACAAGACCAAAGTCATGTTCAATGAACATGTCGTGCCCGGACCGATAAGCGTCGAAGGGTCAGTTCTCGAAGTCGTAAACAAATACGTCTACTTAGGCCAAACTATCCAGGTAGGTAGACGAAACTTCGAGAAGGAGGCCGAAAGGAGGATTCAGCTGGGTTGGGCTGCATTTGGCAAACTGCGTCGGGTCTTCAGCTCGCCTATACCGCAATGTCTGAAGACCAAAGTCTTTGACCAGTGCGTCCTACCGGTAATGACCTACGGTGCCGAAACGTGGACACTCACGGTGGGGCTAGTCCACAAATTTAAAGTCGCTCAGCGAGCTATGGAGCGGGCTATGCTCGGGGTATCTCTGAAGGATAAACTCAGGAATGAGTATATCCGCCAGAGAACTGGGGTAACCGACATAGCTCGTAGAATAAGCTCGCTGAAGTGGCAATGGGCTGGTCATATCTGCCGAAGGACCGACTGTAGATGGAGCAAGAAGGTCATTGAGTGGAGACCGCGTCTTAGTAAACGTAGCGTAGGACGCCCACCAGCCCGATGGTCAGACGACCTCAGAAAGGCTGCTGGTAAAGACTGGATGCGGAAGGCAGAGAATCGGATGTTGTGGCGCACATTGGGAGAGGCCTATGTCCAGCAGTGGACTGCAATAGGCTAATGATGAATGATGATATCACTATGTTTAGTATATCTATTTAAGTTTTTCCTAACAAACATTATATTGGCATATATAAATTGAGAAGCAACTGTTAATATTCCAATTTCCTTGAACCGTTCTCTAAGGGAGACTTTGGTCCCCAGATTATAAATTGCCCGAATAGCTCGTTTTTAAAGCACAAAAATAGACTCAATTTCAGCTGCTCTACCCCACAGCAAAATGCCATAAGACATGACGCTATGAAAATAACTGGAATAAACTAGTCTGGCGGTTACAGCATCAGTAAGCTGTCGAACTTTTCGAACCGCGTAGGCAGCAGAGCTAAGTTTTCCAGCTAAACATTTTACTTGAGGACCCGTGGAGCGTATTATCTAGAGTAATACCTAAAAATACAGTTAAACTTACTGGGTCTAGAATTCTGTTATTTAAATATATATTTATAACCTGACCTTTAACATTAGGCATAGTAAACTTTATTATTTTGGTTTTATTGGAATTTAGGAGTAAATTATTAGCTGAAAACCAATCATGGTCTTGTGTAAGAGAGCAATTTACATCATCAAAACTGTTTTTTTTTACGGTCTACCTTAAAGAGGAGTGAAGTGTCATCGGCAAATACTCTCGAGAGCAATTAATCCGGGTCACTTAAAGAATGTTAAAAATCTCGGAAACTAAAAATGATAGGTTAATGCAATAAATTGTATTTAATAGACAATGTAATACTCCTTAAATGAAAGTAAAAAAAATATGAGTCACCATACATTTTATTAACACAAAATTACATAAAGAAAAAATCTGCTGATCTCTCCTTAAAACAAAAATAGGAAACATGAAATTTTTGAACTTTATTACGATTTTCTTGAATTTTAATACTTCGTATTGCCTCCTCGTGCTTCCATTACTGCGTTTACGCGGTTTGGCATGCTGTACACCAAGTTCCTTATACGATTTTGGGGAATATTCTCCCATTCCTCTGTGAGAGCAATTTTGAGCTCACGAAGCGTGATTGGGGGAGGGTTTGGTTGTTTTACGCATCTGCCTAGCTCGTCCCAAGCATGCTCGATCGGGTTGATATCCGGGCTGCGCGCTGGCCACTCCATACGAGTAATGTTCATCTCTTGAAGGTAGTCATTCACAATCCTACCTGTATGAGGTCGGGCATTGTCATGCATAAATATAGCATCCTCACCTAAATTGACCATAAATGGACCAACGTGATCATTGAGGATTTCTTCCACATATCTTACGCTAGTTAAAGAGCCGTTTTCTATGATCACCAGCTCTGTGCGACTTTCAGAAGAAATTCCGGCCCACACAAGTACAGACCCACCACCGTAGGCTACTTTTTCCTCGATGCATGCTTGCTTGAATCTTTCCCCTGGTCTTCGATACACTCTGTGTCTTCCATCGTGCTTGTAGAGCATAAATTTTGATTCGTCGGAGAACATAACTTTTGACCAATCTTCAATACTCCAATTTACGTGGCTCTGGGCATATCTTAGTCTTGAAATACGATGCCCACGCTCCAGTTTAGGGCCGTTTGCAGGTCTAAGGGGTTTTAAGTTAGATTCAGCAAGCCGACGTCTTACTGTCCATGCACTTGGGTTACTTCCTCCGAGGCGTCGAAACTGATTGGTGAGTTCAGTTCCTGTGAGAAAGCGATTTCGAAGCATGGTGTTCACCAAGTATCGGTCTTCTCGTGCTGTGGTATACCTGGTTCTGCCCGTTCCTGGTCTGCGTAGGTTAGAACCAGTTTCTTCGTAACGTCGGAGAACTCTTTGTACTGTTGACAGCGACACACCAACAGTCCTGGCTGTATCGCGCTGACTCCGGCCGGTTTCCAGCATTGTAAGTATTCTGGTGCATTCTTCAGGCGTAAGCGACATAATTTCAGCTTGAATAATGAATAATATCTGGATGACCGAGCTTTGCTCGGTATTTTCTTTTTTTTTATAAACAACGCCATCTGCTGGAATAGCTTTAGTGTTGTTGTCGTTAAAGCAAGTTAGTTGCTCACAATTTAAAATAATTATAGCATTCGCCAATAGATGTCAGGAATTCCAAAAAGTAAGTTGATGTTTAAGTTGATTATCGATAAAACACGATAAAATGAAATTTTCTAAAAATGATTCCTAGCTAGATCGATTTATCGCCCCCGAAACCCCCTATATACTAAATTTCATGAAAATCGTTGGAGCCGATTCCGAGTTCCAATTAATATACATATATTTTGCTCGTTTAAAGATATAAGATATATATACATATATATATACAAGAATTGCTCGTTTAAAGATATAAGATAGAGCACTATCAACATGGTTTATGTACCCACATAAATGACAGATTACAAACAAAAGCAAAACCAAATGCTGTAATTTCGTAGTTCCATCTTCGAAAGTGGCCCTTTTTCAAATTTGATTTTTTTATGATATAACTTTACAATAACTAAGAAGTTTTAATACCTTCATTTAAGGAGTATTACATTGTCTATTAAATACAATTTATTGCATTAACCTAGCATTTTTAGTTTCCGAGATTTTTAGGATTCTTTAAGTGACCCGGATTCATTGCTCTCGAGTGTAGTACAATGACGCAAAAATTTTGTACGAAAAAGGGCAAATCATGAATATGGATAATAAACCATAGTGGACTGAGAATGGAACCCTGGGGAACGCCCATTGACACTGGCGAGCCAGACGATCTCACTCCGTATACATCTACTAACTGAAACCTGTTACTCAAGTATGATGCAACAAGACTAAGAGCAGTGTTCCTAATACCTTACTTAGCTTACGCAAAAGTGTGTTGTGTTTCACGCAGTCAAAAGCTTTAAAGAGATCACAGAATACGCAGATTACATCCTGCGAGTTCTCCCAAGCATCGAAAATATGTTTAGTAAGAGTAGCGCCAGCATCAGTAGTAGAACGACCTTTTGTAAAACCGTACTGTTCTTTGTGAAAAAGATTATTTAAATTGAAATGGTTATGTATTTGATTAGGAATATTTTTTTCAAAAACTTTGCCGAGTGCAGGTAAAATGGAAATTGGACGATAGTTGGTTGGATCATTCTTACAACCATTTTTAAATAATGGTATCCATTTGCTGTGCTTCATTAAATTAGGAAATACACCTGCATCTACACATTTATTAAAAAGCACAGCCAGGTTTGGAGCTATGAGGGCAATGATTGAATCTAATAGTTTTACGGAAATGCCTCATAAATCAGCCGTTTTTTTTAATTTAATTGTTTAAACACTTTTATAATTTCGTAAGGGTTGACATGTTCAAATTTAAAAGAAACGTTGCACTCGCCTACACCATCCTTGAGCAGGGCTTCAGCTTTGACGGGGCACGAATTTAACCTATTTGTAGTAGAAATGGGAATTTTGGCAAAAAGGTCATTAAATGTTTCGACAACAGAATAACTATCGTCGATAATCTTATTATTAACTAAGAGTTTAATATCATCATCACGGTTCCTAGTGCGACCAGTCTCGTTGTTGATGATATTCCAAGTTGCTTTAATCTTGTTCTGAGATTCTTGTATCCGCCTACTTAAATATATTGATTTGGCAGTAAAGCAAACTTTTTTTAAATATATTAGAAAATATTTTAAAAAAGTTGTATGTATTGAAAGCGGGATCAAGATTCCACTTCTTTAAACTGTATATATAAATAGAATAATGAATATATAAAAATATAATAAATAGTCGCTATTGAAACAATGCAGCTTGAAAAAATCTAATAAATTACCAACACTCGTGAAATAGGTGTTGTTTGATGGTAAGCAACTACCGCCGCCAATGGACACCTGCCACCTTGATAATGTTAATCTCACAAAATACGGCATGAGCCACTTATAGTTGATCTTACTAGAGGCCATGGTATTTCACTGGTCAAGCCCATTCACGCAGCGAACTACGTGGCTCTGCCGTGGTACTGAGTTCAGAAAAGTTCAGTCAGAAATAGTTATCACACATAAAATTAAAACAGAATTTGGTGTGGAACAGAACGGGTTAGAAACCGTCCAAGCGGAAGAATAGTTAATAAAAAAAAACCATAGATACGATTATTCCATATTTACACTTATGCTGGGTTACTTCGGTTTTATTTGGCCGACTGTAATGAAACAGAGAGAAGTCATTACTTAAGACATTGATATTATAGCAACGTAACTTTAAGTATCACTGTAATTTTAATGAACCCTTATAATAGAGTGCTTTAAGCCACGCTTTGCGGTATTATACAGGTAATGAAATTCTTTGAAGGTCTAATGGCCTAAATTTTTTCTCAAATATAAAAAGTGAAAAGTCATTAATATTAATCTAAATCGTTTATATAACTTTGTATAATGCTCAAATATTAACTTGAAGTAATCAATCACAATTAGAATGAAGGCTTGTATCAACATTATCATGTCCAATTAGAACGGTCAAAGGTTTTATTATCCGTAGACAAAGATTGGTGACAGCAAATGTGACAGTCTTGTTGATACGAGAATTTATATTTGACTTGATAAGATTATAGGTATCAAAAGTTTTTTATACTTATGAACTTACTTCTCTACTAATTTTAGAGTACGAAGGCCACTCGAAATGTTCTTGGCCAAACCTTGGTTCGATGGTAGAATTGCAATATAAGTATTATCGTTTGATGACCTGGTCTCTTAATAAGCTGTGTACAAATTTAGGATATATAGGAGTTATGATACGTTAGTTACTTTTTTTTCTATTTTATTTTGTATCAACGACTCTGAACCTCTCTTGAAAAATAGTCAAAATTTAAATTAGAGCCGTAATCAAATAGCCCGTACAAAAATTTACGCCAAAAGAAATTAAGGAACATTGGTGTATAAATAATATGTCAAAGTAAGACTGAGTTTAGATGAAACTTTGCAATTTTTATGAAAATATGAGATATAGAAGATATTTAAGGTACATGGGGCTATTGTTACCTTTACACTTTAAAAAACTGAAAGTGACGTGCCACGTACGATTGACTCCCTAAAATGAAATATTTGATGAACAGGACCAGTGATATCCATACAAGGAGCACACTTTGAATGAATTTCAAAAAATATACAAATCAAATTAAAAAAAATATAAAGATATAATAAGCCGGGTTTGAACCCTTTATTTCTTATTACATCAGAAGTCATTATGTTATGGCTCTAGTGTGTGGTGAAAATATAAAAAAAAGGACACAGTAAACGTAATTGTTATCAGGTCACTATTTGGGAAACTTGAATTCGGCTCACACACCAAGTGAAAACAAAATCAAAAAAACTAAAAGCGGTTTGTCGTACATTCTCGAAAATTGTTTTCTTTCAATTCGGTTATTTCGATAGATGCGTGTGATCTTTGAGAGCAACGTTTATTCCCCGGGGATGTAATTGATTGATCAAGTCAACGGGAAGGGCGACCCCCCAATCTTTCTCTAAATCTGATATCACTGGTCCGCACTGCGTCGAGCCGTTGCACCCGCTTACGATAACTAAATTGAATATCTCATCGTCTTTAAATATTTAATTCCATTATCTTGGGGAAATTTCTATTTAAAATAAAAATGAATTAATTTTAGTAAATGAGTCAAGATTTCTCTTTCATCCAATATTAGGATGTGAAGATTTCCAAATTAAATTAATAAAAACTTTCTCGAACTTAAGTGCATTTATTTGAGTTATATTATACCTACGTTAAAGATGTCAAAAAACATTTATGCTCGATAAAATAGACTGAATCCAATGAAATATATACAAACACAACAAAAAGGGTTAAATATCAGTAGAGAACGAGTAGAAATACCTAATCGGCATCAACATAAACGTAACTGCGTTAACTGCAAGTTAATTTTCTTCATAAATATTAAATGTTAATATTTTTACTTGAAAATGGTGCAATGCAATTTGAACAATTCACAAAAAACTTTCGCATAATATTGGGCTCCTTTGAAAGATACCAGATATTTAGAGAGTGAAGTAAATTACGCGCTATTTGGCAGACGAATGTGGTTGACTCAATGTGGAGTGATACATACCCACTTCAAGTATTGGAGGGTTTCCTTATCCGTATGTGCGTAGATACAAGCACTTATGTTGAAACTTTGCATAATTGCAAGATGCTTATTTATTATCTATTTTATAAAATTCTCGTGTCATAGTGCTAGTTACTATACTCCTCCAAAACGGCTTGACCGATTCACATGATATTTTGTGTGCATATCTGGTAGGTCTGAGAATCGGACAACATCTTTTTTTCATCCCCATAACTGTTAAGGGTAACCGATCCCTAATTACGTTTTGTATATTGTATTAAGTATACAAATGAGTAAGTTACGTTATTTATCGCTTTCTAGTAAAAAAGTTAAACTGACTTCTAGAAACGTAAACCACAAAATCTTTAAGTAGATGAAAACAGTTCATCTACTTAAAGATTTTGTGGTTTACGTTTCTAGAAGTCAGTTTAACTTTTTTTTAAAGTAATTTATCATATTTTTTAAAGCGGCATACCAAAATACATACAAACCACCTCTCTACAATCAAACCCTATTTTTTATTTGTTCATCAAAAACTTCATTTTTTGGTAAGATAACGTTCGCTATGTCAGCTAGTTTAATACATCTTTAAGAATCAAAATCCCTGCTTATACCAATGACTACTCGAAATTATTTTCGAAAGCTATGTGTGATAAGAATAGATGACTGCCAACATAGTGCCCGTTATATGGCTATAGGTTACGCAACCTATTGCATTTGGGACGTAGTAATTTAGCTTTAAAAACAACTGTCTAAACCTTGCATACATAACTTCATGCCAAATCCCTGGCGTGGTAGGCAGAGAGAACGGAGCGCAATAAGAGACAATTCTTATACGCCTCACTCGCTTCTTTGACTATCAGCTAGATAAAGGCGTAAAGTTATAAAAATTTACATATAAAATAATCCTTTATGGATTACGATACTTTTTACATTAAAGATTAAGAATGCACATACAATAAAAATAAATATTAATTTCGTTACTAATATTTATAGCAGAAAGGTCATTTAATGAAACACGTAAATTATCAAACATTAAACAGGATAGGAAGGAAGCAAAAAAAAATTTTCACGCGTAAACTAATTGTCGTAGATAGGAACGATATCAGATATTTATCAAGAATTATGTGATAAAATTTCAGAATTCATCATTATAATAATAATAATAATAAAGCTTTATTTAATTCCATGCACAATACATATGAAGATTAACAGTTGGGAGTTTATTAACATATAATATTTAGTTTATAAATAAATAAATATATACATATATATATATATATATATTTAAATATTTTAAGCAATGTTTATGCAAATATAAATAAAAATTAGCAAGTGGAAGGTGACTTGTTAAATATTAATCATAGTATCTAGTTTATGTATAGCTTCTATTTATTTTAACATAATTCATTTAAAACAATAACAGTTGCAGCTTATTGACATATTATATTTAGTTTATATGTATTTATGTAATGCTTAGGTCAGTATAAAACAGTAGCAATTGGTAGGTAACTTATTAAATATTGATATTAAACTTTAATATCTAGTTTAAACATACATGCTTCTAAATATTTTAACACAATTCACTTAAAACAACAACAGTTACAGCTTATTAACATATTATATTTATTTTATCTAATGTTTAGGTCAACAAAAAACAATAGCAATTGGTAGGTAACTTATTAAATGTTAACCTTTAATATTTAGTTCACACATAGATAGCTTCTACATATTCTAACATAATGCATTTGAAACAATAACAGTTGTAGCTTATTAACATATTATATTTAGTCCATATTTATTTTATGTAATGTTTAGGTCAATAAAAACAATAGCAATAGGTAGGTAACTTATTAAATATTAACCTTCAATATTCTGTTTATACATACATAGCTTCTACATATTCTAACATAATGCACTTGAAACAATAACAGTAGCTTAGGTAGCTTAATATTTAGTTTATATATATTTTATGTAACACTTAGGTAAGTATAAAACAATAGCAATTGGTAGGTAACTTTCAAATATTAACCTTTAGTACTGAATTTACATATACTCGTATATTCCACATTTACATATATATTTTTTATCGCGTCTATGATTCGGTGCATGGACCCCGTTTGGGTAAAAGCCTCCCCCAAGGAATGGTCGCCATCCTTTTCCATAATTTTCTCTGTCTAGGTAGGTGTTTTTTTTTTTTTTTTTTTTTTTTTTTTTTTTTTGTTTTGATTGTTGTTCCTGGGGGGTTTTGGTCGAACTCTCCCGCGGTGACCGGCCGTACTGGGAGATCAGGGGGTTGGAGGAGTGCTTGATTTTGATTTCTAGGCTGTGTTTTAGTCTGAGATCTTGGAATGGCATCCATTTGGTTCTGCCTGTGTGAGAATTAGTTTGGGCTTTTGTATTATATACTTATTCATGTCAATTTTATTTTTCTTACTTGTTTTTTTACCAGTTTGTTGGACAATTTTGTTATCAGAGTGGAGCGTTTCCGGAGATTCTGATAAGTTTCTTTTGCTTGACTGTTTCTGTAGGGATTTCGTGTTATTCACTATAATCATTTTGTCATATTTTATAAAAGCGGTATTACCTGCATCTTTTTCTTTCTGTACTTGGGCTTGTAGCTCTTTACGCTTAATTATGACTTCGATTGGGAAGTCTTCTTTTAAGTAGTAGGGGGTAGTATGAAGGTTATTTTTATTTCTTTGTAGTTTTAATTTGAATCCCAACGTATTAAATGTTATTACTATTGGTCTAACTTTTTCACCCCTTTTCCCTAACCTTCTAACAGCTTCTATGTTGTAAGTGTCGCATGAAATTTTTATGTATGTATTTATTATATTAATTACCATTTTTTCCAGATCTTCATAAGACTTTTCTGTCTCTTCTACGCCAAAAAAGATCAGATTTTTACGCCTGCTCTGCCTTTCTAGGTTGTTAATTTTATTTGATTGCTCTTCTATTTTTTTCGCCAAAATCTCATTTTTCAATTCTAAGCTATTGAATTTCTCGTTGAGGCTGTTGATTATTGTGTCTTTAATATCTTCTTTCATATATAACAGGTCTTGTTTTTGCTGCTTTATATCTTGCTGCATGTTAATTAGCATATTTTTTATTTCTTCCATAATTGGCTATACTTCGCTCAGCGACTTAGCTAGAAAGTTCTGATAGATCGTAATAGATGGGGCTGGTAGATACTTTAATCGATGGTTTAGGAACGGGGAAATTATTATTTGTATGGTTTCTTTTGAGGTTATAGTTCCTGATATTTTTAGTTTACTCACTGTAATAATGTAATTCAGGTTCCAGTTTCGTCGTACACTCGCCATAAAGTAATTTAGCACTGAATAATTTTAATATGTTCTTAGTAGGTATCTTCATAAATTGCTGATCACTGTCATTTGATAGAACGATTTTATGCACTTTTTAATAGATTTAATTGTGTATATACTATGTTTTATATATTGTTCGAAGTATTTTATGCACTGGTTTTATATTTTGTTGATAGCACTATGTTTAGAATACTTAAATATTTTTAAAACTTATTTACCTATTAGCGAGTACGATGTTGACAGTACCGCAGTGGCTCCCCCAACGGTGTCCATCATCATTACATAGTATAAAACAGTCACCTTTCGCTTTCTGTCCCCTTATATGCGCATATCTTTAAAAATACGCAACGGATTTTGATACTATTTTTTTTAATAGTTAGTTGTTTTGATCTATAATTCATGTATAGTGTAGTAAAAAAAAGTGATAATTTTCAAGATTTAGAACTTTAATCGCCTCCGGGTACCTCTCTCACCGAACGAAACGCGCCATGAGCCACTTTACGTCGATCTTCTGAGAGGTCGTGGTATTTCACCGGTCGGGCTGGCCCATTTATGCAGCGAAACCGGCTCATTTATGCACCAATTTTTTGGTATTGCGTTGTTTTCCCGATTTCATTAGCATTTAGCTTGTACAAAACTATCAAAACATTTTTTTTTTTCAAATAACAATGACTTTTATATTCGCCATGATTGATTCACTCACTCAAATTTCTTTCCCCTTTGTTCACACCCTTAAGAGGGATGTTCGTGATGAAAATGCTAGCGTGATGCAACGCAATACCTTCCTTCTTTTCCACTCAAGGTATCTTATAAAATTATTCGCCTTTATTTACATTAACGAAATTGTGCTGAAATTTATTGATGATATTCTAATCAAAATCATATTAATCTCTGTAATCTAGGTTTTTTCTTAATTCAGGACTACGTAATGAGAATCAGCAACCGTTTACCCGGCTTACCGTTTTTTTTTCGAACACAAGGAAATGATTATTAAGGATTAACTCGACTTTCCATCAGAGAGATCATTAGGGACTCTACAAGGATAAAATGTCTTTTCAGCATGTTAAAATGTCTTACGGAGTTAACTAAATTCTAAAAAAGACTGTATTTAATAGAAAATAACTATATTCAAGATCTATTATCTCGTATTACTCAATATTTGATTTGTTATTAAATTTTAATTTAATATAAACAACCTATAAGTCCGAAATTGCACAGTCATAATTAATGAATAAATACATTCCCAATTGTTATAATGTAAATATACTGCATACTAGGGAAGATTTTTTGTAATTTTACTTGTAGTATAAAAGCTTTGGAAATCGTCCGTAACATCGAGACAAATATGTGAAATAAACACCTGAAAATTCATTAATTTTGTGTTTAGTAACTTAACGACTCGTGGTGTAATGGGCGCTTTTGCCCTCCCTCCTTGGAAATGTGTTCGTTCATTAGTGGTAAGGGAAGGCATTGGAAGTGGGATGGGGAGACGACAGTGGAAGGGGTTGGGCCTCCGAACACCTCTCTCACCGAGCGAAACGCGGCATGAGCCACTTTACGTTAATATTCTGACTGGTTGCGGTATTTTACCAATGGAGCACGCCCATTAAAGCAACGAACTGCGTAGCTCTACCACCCTGTGATGTCATTTCAATTGTAAAGGAACTACTTTTGATTGTTGATTGAACATTAATTGTATCATTATTTCGTGTTCATTCAAGAATTTATCTTTCAATCAACTTTTCGATTCAAGTAACCAAGTTCAAGTAACAAATAGCGAATTCGTTTATTATAAATTCATTTTACTAAGTGTTATACGGACCGTTGTCAAATGGTTTGCTTATCAACTCAGCCTTTATTTAACGTCATTGTTTAAGCTTTAATATTAATTATTTGGTAGAGAAGCATCATAACAAAATCCTGAGAAATTTGTGTTTTAACAATACCTATACTTGGCACTTTGATAATACAAGTATTGTATTGTTAATATAATACTAACCTGATAGTATACGAGTACTCAGGTATTTATTTCCAATAACACATCTTTATTATCTTTTATTTTGATTAAATTATGTTTTTCGGACACATAGCTTTACAAGCTAGGTAAATGTTTTTGGAATTGAAATTTAAACTATACATAAGACTTTCCGCCTTTTGGCATATTATTTTAACAATTAACCACGAGGTCCGTCAAAGAAAAAAAATAAACAAACAAATATTATAAGATTCGTGTATTTTTCAGTAGAAACAGACAACAAGTTGAAAAGTTCTAGTCCTCAACGTATTCGAGATTATACTCTAAAAAGTCAAAGTCGTCAAAGGACTATATTAATTAAAACTCCGACAGCATAATATGACTGGATTCAAAGTAAAGTAAAAAAGTGCATTCAAAGGTTTTAATAAACGAACAAATTGAGTCATAAAATTTTGCTGCGGACATGTCACATCAAATTAAATATAAGTTAGATCAAATATCACTGAACGTTCGTGTTAAAAATAAAATCCTTCTAATAAACTCCTTTCACTCGCAGTTCGTAATTTTAGTTAACAGCATTTTCATTGTAGTTTAAAAAAAACATTTATGTATCTGTAGATAATTAGGAATTGCTATTGATATTCTTACGATTTATAACTGGCAGGATATTACGAATAATGCGTAGGTATAGCTTCAATTGTGAATTTGTGATTTCTTTGTAATTTTCAATACTTGGTCTAAATGCTATAGTACTTTATATGTAATGAATCATAATTGTAAACAAGAAAATAGTATCTACCGACTTAGCATGTACTCAATTATCGACACTATCTATAAAGTTAGTAACAAAAAGTTATCCAAACTAAGCACATAGTTATACGCTCATACGCAACTTGTACGGGTAGTTTTAAACTAATCATAATCCATAGAATATAACGAAATATCTGCTTACTCTGCCAGCATATTGATGTACAAACTAATATAACCTGTGAATCTTTGATTAAATTAATCCATAATACTATCATTTTAGCCATAAATACTGGTCTATCTAAACGTTCTTTAATGACTTCAAACGGAACATCGGATAAAACTTAGTTGGTTGTAAGACAGTAATTTATTAGCTATTTAGCGGTCTGGGAGCTACCAAATTCTTAAAATTGGAAAGTCACTAAAATGCATTCGTGAACAAATCCAAGACTGCCAAATCAGAAACCGGATACCAAAATAGTAAATCACTAAACATTTAATAGTAATACACCAAATACATTGTCAATAAAGCTGAAGATAAACTAGTAGAGTACTACGGACGGAAATACAATGTCATTGAGAAAATTACACTAACATTCTCGTGAAGGCGAGTAATCCCCAAGGAACGTGTGATTGGGATACCGGAATTATGGTCAGATAGCTTGGTCTAGCTGGCCAGGATCATCAGATAACGGGGAATGGTTTTATTTAATATTAGCGTCTTACCTCCTTTATGTCAAAACTCACAAAATAAAGTAATGAAATATTTGTTAGTGAAAGCATGGATTTGTCTTTTTAATAAGATTTCGTTAATCAAACTACGGTAACCGGTGAAGTACACTTTGAGGATTTGTGTGGGTTCTTTCACAAATGAAAATAGTAACAGCTTCGAGGACTTTGGTACTCTAATATCTTACAGTAATATATTCATGTCAATCAATATAGTTCAATTGGTAAGTAATAATGAAGAATAAAAGAGTGAAATAGGACTCAAGTACCTAAATCATTTTTCTTAAATTCATATTCAAAAAGACACAGTACAATGTCACACTTTGAATATTTGGAGCTAAATGTAGCGGCATTTATGCTTCGACACACCGAATTTTGTTGAGGTCTAACAATAAGTTAGAGGTGTATTGCTATATATCAAGTATTTTCATATATCTTTACAAACACCAGGCAAAAAACTATACTAATAACAAGCAATGTATATATATAATAATTATAATAATTATAATATCGCTACTGAAAACAAAGCAGTAGGCTCGTGCATAAAAAGCGTTGCAGCCAGAAAACTCTACTCTAAGTAATATAAAATTTAAGATTCAACCAAACTAAATTAAGATTTATTGCTTTCATACTCCACCTACTCCAAACAATATAGTAGAATAGCTTTATTATTTATTGGTTAATAAAATTCATCTATAATTATTATCGATACAAATTTCGTCTCGGTGATGCAGTGGTTGAGCTGTCTTCTTCTGAATCAAGAAGACTTAGGGTCGATTATGGGTTCACATCAAATAGACTTCGGAATTATTATCCCAATGATGATGATCAATGATGAATAACTATTAGGCCGGGTGTATGGCAATATGTTCAACTAACCAGCTACACGTTAAAATCGCTCAGTAAAGGCTGATAAGCTGCTGTTTACGCCTTCGGCTTTATAGAGGCGTGAACCTATAAAAAGGCGTGAACCTATAAAAAATATTTTCCACAGATAAATAACCACAACGGCATCAAAAAGACTCTGTCTGTTTTTTGGAGAAAAATAAGAGAATACATATTCTCAGACTCTTTTAAAATTACTAATTGAGGCGTAATTTATGGTGTAGATGACATTGTTCACACATGTTTGCTAGTCATAACAATACCTATACTGCCTATCATGAGGCAGTTCGCTCACTGCCGAACCCATAAATTTGATTTTATCTGTTCATTGTGGCTCAACATGGTGGCATTATGCATGCCTATGGCGTTACACATCACTGAGCCTGTTGTGTTCTATTACGCTTCACAAAATACCTCTGATAGTAACTGCAGTAGTCCCTACGGCTAGTAAAATTCTACGTTGAAGTTAGAGTCCAGAATGACCTTTACCTTACGTCCTGACATTTGTATCAAAACGTGTAGGATTATATATTAAAATCAACAAAATTTTACAGTTTTGTCATATGTTGGATTTGATATCAAAATCTTAACTAAACTTCATTAGGAACTCTTCGGTTAATGTAACTTCTAGTAAGGTACATTTATTAATAAATTTACTTTTCTAAATATCTAAAAATCTAATCATTCCATTGTTCCACTAATTTAGATACTGTCTCAGTGGCCCAGTAGTCGAGCACACGGCTTCTGAGCCAGAGGTCCGGGTTCGATTTACAAACAATAAACACCTAAATATTCTAATGAATCTAATGACAAAAAATTCTCAATTCTATATTTTCTATCTAACACCGCCTGTGTAAAGAAAGCAATTTTCTTGAAAGCGTCATTCTTTTGTAAAGATTAATTCCCTTCCGAAATGCGAGGAATTCTATCAGAACGGTTTTTATTGGCATATTTTTATTCGTAAATTGGATGACAACATACCTACGTTTTTCCATTTTAATATTTGCTTATTGATAATGCTGTTCACTACTATATATACATATTAGGCTTTACTTCGAGCCAATCTAAAAATAAAATTACAATTCTCTGCAACATTCTTAATAGATTTTCATGATTTTTTTACGATGTTTAATATTTAGTCGAAGGCGTCTGCAAATGAGCCTCGTTATAATACTCATTGAACTAAATCACCACAGTTATGTTAGTCTTCAAGTTCAATCATTGAGCATGATTCAGGATGCGAACGCTAGACTTCTTGATAAATAAGCGTGGTGCTCAACGTCCACCGAGACAATAGGCCACGTCTTTTAATATCAATATTCATCTCTCTATAGAGTTGAGATAAAGATCCTCTTTGTGTGAGAAAATAAAAATGAACTACTAGTACTGATAGTCATTCCAATCAAAGTTGGAACCGAGCGCGAATCCCATGACAAATGCGAGTAGAAAGCGAAGAACAAGAAAATGACTGTCTTCTGTAAAGTTTGACAAATTGTACTCTGGCCGAATATTTTTTAATTCAACTCTTTTATAAGATTTTACGTAAAGATTAGTTTTCAAAATTGCCATAAATATACCACGTACACCTTAAGTGGTTGGAGTTTTCTATGAGAATGAAATATTTCAAAGCATAGGATACATAATTTTTGATGATTAGTTAAGTATTTAAGTTAAGTACAGTGTTTAATAAGCATACGATAATAACATTATACAAATGAATTTATAAGTCAACTGCTATAATATTTTAATTGTTAAAGTTTAATATCTCACATGCAGATATACCTAAATAAGTAAAAAAAAAAACAATAAATGTCATTTTCATTGATTGATTAGCAAGATCTGCTGACAATCCATAAAAAGCCAATCGCCCTCTTATCGACCAAGGTTTATAGCGACAACCTAAATACGCTACTGCACTACGTAATTTAAAACCATTACAATTTATTTCCTATAAATATAAAAATAAAGAGAGTGTCCCTTGGCCCTTGACACTCCCTTTGGCGGGCAATGGTTTGGACATGTAGAAAGAATGGTTGATGCAAGATTTGAGTAAGCAGATATACATCATATATCATATATCGTTATCAGTGTAAAAAGTTGCGTTCATAAAAATACATAAACATAACATAACTTTACGCCCTTTTCTACCCGTAGGTGTAGGCAGCGGCTGTTAAGCCTCGTCTCGCCATTATGTTTACGTCCCAAATGAAATAGGTGGCGAAGCTATTGCCATACCGGGCACAAAGTTGTTCAGTCATCGGTATTTATCACACGTAACTTCCGAAAATTTCGAAAAGTCATTGGTGTGTGCTAGGATTTGAACCCATTACTTCTTGAATCAAAAGCGGGGTGATAGCCACTGCGCCAGACTGTTAATTACTACATTAGATAAGCAAAACTGCGTTCTACCACTAGTGTACCAAATAATTAAAAATACATCATACCAAAAGCAAAGCAAATAAAACAGCGAAGAAACTTTGCCAAGTCGAATTGATTTTTAAATACCTAATCGTTTTTTAAATGATGAAATTTTAATTCTGAAAATCAAGTAATCTTTTATATCATCACATTGAAAAGAGATTCAATATATTCTGACTTTTTTAACATTACACAACACGCCATCAATCTTGGCCGGGACTCTTCTTCTAATGATATAAAAACGTTTGAGATGTTTAATTTAACAATATTTCATTAGACAAAGAAAGCCATGCTCTTAGTGACTGATTAATTTGGACGCAGAGAAATGAGCTAGCTCCCACAGTTGAACAGAGCCAGTAAATGATCGCCACAGTTTTTATAAATCGTTATTGTTAATACACAGTATAAAACTATGTCGTTTTCCGCTGTCTGCCCCTTTATATGCTACAAAACTACGCAACGGATTTTGATGTATTTTATTAACAGTTAGAGTGTCAATAAAGTGGCTTATATTTTAAGTACGCGTATACTAATAAAAATAGATAATTTTTGAGATATTTGCAGTTTAATTGCAAACGCTAGTTGAACCCAAAGTCATAGAACAAAAGGTCTACAAAAGACCTCGATGGCATATGTCTATATTTTAGGGATAACTCACAATTAGTATTTATTTTTAGACGCGAGAAAAGGGTTAGCTGGATCAACTAGTGTATTATAATTATCTTCTGGACTTTTTGTTTAAGTGCAATAGCAATATAAACACTGCCTAAACTTACGCTTGTTCATCATCATCTTTTTGCCCTTTTTCTATCATTTTGGACTATAAGTTTTCCATTAGCACATTTACCCTATATTCGCACCTTCCACACCAACACCCTTCTCAATCTTATCATCTTTCATATATCCCACACATGTTTATGTGTTCCTTCTCTCTTGTTTCCTTCTATATTCAGATTCATTATTCTTTTTGTGACATCTATATTCCTCCTCATCACATGTCCATACCACGTAAGGCGATTTTCTCATAACCTCTCAGTTATAGGAGCATCTTAAAAGCTTACTGTCACGTACTAATCCCGTATTTTATTCATACTATTATTTTTGTTTTATTATTATTATTGCCACATTAGAAGTGAGCTAAAATTAATAAAGAAAGTTATATACAGATTAATTCAAAGGATTTTCATATTGATAATGGAATACAAAATTTTACAATTCCATATTACAAACAGCTTATAAATTGTCTTCTACTTCAAAATCGGCTACGTTCAAATATAAACAACGATGATTTTTCTTCTTTACGCCCGTTCCGTGATAGAAGTAAAGAGAGACAAACGAGTTGTGGAATAATGAAAGGTAAATGAAAACAGCGAAATCGCTTTTGTTAAATCTTTCGATTCGTCCCGTTGTCAACATTTAGAAAGTTTTCTTGAGAGAAAATAAAAGCTGAATTATTATCACGCCAATTCTGAACAAAGGTTTTACAAACATTCAGCTACACTAATATTTTTGCAAGTGATTTATCAGTACTACCGCGTATTAACAATGCAGTGCCGGTGGCCTTGTGGTTCAGTAATGTGATATTATTAAGAGGTCTATAGTTCGAGTACAGATTTATTTATTTTTGGAAATTACTTCAAATTTATGCGAATGTTCAAATATTGATGAATAACAAAATTTTAGTATGGCCAGGAAGTTTCTGCCAGTTTTAACTTTGCAGAAATAAATCTATATAATGAGACATAATTGCATGAATACAATTATGTACTTATATACAGAGTTTGAGTAGAGAAAGTACTGTTCATAAAATAAATAAAACTTCTCAACACATTTACTAACTTTCATTTCTCCTTTCTACTTTAACAAATAGGTTTCGTATCAAAGAGGTTTATTTTAGCATACAATAATTATTAATAAACTTGGTCATTTAAGATTCCCATTATTTTTACACCGGGTACAATGTGTAGATACTAAAACATCGTGATTATATTATCTTACAAAGATTCCAGTGAGGGTTCGCACGAAGCACCCCCAGGTAAAAACCAAATTGAATTTTCCCTCGACCAAATAGAACGGTATCGCGTAGATAAATCTCAAAGCTGCCTTATCCGACCTCTAAAGAAAACAAAGTTTAATACAAAAGTAAATAGAAAAAGTGGATGGGAAAGAGTGGATTGTTTAAGTTTTAATTTGTACAGATGTGCACCCCCCCCCCCCCCCCGCTTCATATTTAAGTTACTTATATTAACATGTATAATTTATATGCCGTTCAGAAAAATACTATTGTTTTGATGACCTTTTCGTGAATCTATATCTCTCAAATTTTACTAACACGCTTTTGTGTATTGTGTATTTGTAGACGATAAATGGCTACAGTATTTGATTACCAGAATTATTTCTGAAAGTAAGACAGCCAAATTTATTCAGGGATTTTGAAATAATAATATAATTAATTAGGCAAGTTTTTAATAACTTACAGCCATAAAGCTTCTAAAAATATCTCTTTTGCTAGATTTTTACTATTGACAAAACATTTCACACATAATTATCGAAAATCATCAATATAGGCCTTATTTCGTGACCTTGCGCTAGAAATTCTGTAGCACAGTTCTTGTTAACAGTGGTACAGCCAAGCAGTTCGCTGCATGAATGGGCCGGCTCGACCGGTGAAATACCACGACCTCTCAGAAGATCGACGTAAAGTGGCTCATGCCGCGTTTTGTTCGGTGAGAGAGGTCCCAGAGAGAGAGGCCCACCTCCCTTCCCTATCCTTCTCTATCCCCTATGTCTTAAAGGTCGGCAAGGCAACAGTGACACCATACGTGTTGCTGATGTCCATGGGCGGCGTTGGTTGCTTACCATCAGGTGACACGCCTGCTCGTTTGCCCTCTTATCCTATAAAAAAACTATTTATTTCAAAAGACAACAGAACTGAGTCATAACAACGTTAAATTCGCAATTTATATGTTTAGAGATTGTTTCTGTGCTCGTTTCGCTTTAACTTTTCCAGGAGGGGTAGATAAACTTTAATACATTAAAATGCGATGCGCCTGTGAGAAGTAACCTTCATTAGTAAGACCACACGAGTAGACCTAAGGGCTACAACTAGAGGCAAACCACAACTAAAATATTTGACCAATCAGTCAATCAATCTTTTTCATTGGCGTAAATATCCAAGTACATTTAAAAATGTGAAACATGAGTTATACTATTTTATTACTTATAATGTATTACTACGAAAAAAAAAACGTGCAAACTCTTGAAATTCGCAATCCCTTACAAGAACAATTAATGTTTCTTAAAGGTTTTGCCCTTGTCTTGTGGTTGCAAAGGTAAGGCTTCCCTATGTCAGCTTAGACGTGACTTACCGAAGGGGTGAATTTTATCCATCTCTCTTAGTATTCCCCAACTGTTATTCGCTTAAGGGTGGGATCGCAAAGAATAAGAAAGGTTGCGCCTGGTATTTGCGTCTTCTACTTTCGTATTTATTTATAAAAGAAAAATCATAAACTTTAGCAAAAGTCATAAACTTGTGTTGGGGATTAATAAATAATAATAAATATAAATAAATAATAATTAACAATCAATACATATAACAATAGTAGTTATGTAAGTTTCTATAAGACACCAGTAACATTTGATTGTCTTGCATTCGCATAGGCCTCCCCAAATACTAAAATGTATGTCAGTGTGTCCAGAATCGTCTCTGATACTCCTTGTAGTAGTTCATTTGAGATGTTATCTTCGCCGGGTGTTTTCCCTTTTTTCTGTGATTTGATGGCTTTTCTAGCTTCATCTTTCAATATGCTAGGAACTGGTTCTTCTTCAGTATCTATAATTGTTTCCCTCTTTGTTACTGATTTATTAGGCGATAAATGATAAAACTTCTTTCGACAAAAAACTAATATGTGTAATTCGTGCAAGACCTAAGCTTCAACAGAACAATGTATTAATACCCTCTAATATTGACAGAAACATAAAAAATAAATAGGTAATATGCAAACATCAATCGCACGGGTTGCGGCTCCCTTTTGAATAGGCACTTTATGCTCGTGAATGCTTCTGATACAAACATCCCCCCGGGCGTTGAGAGCTCGTCTCTCAAACATAAAAATTCAGGAATCCTGTGGCTCCGGTAGGGGACAAATTCGGCTGAACGCCCGACGAATAATTCCAGCCGTGGTTTTTATGTCAGCGACACGGCTGACCCCATCTGGTCCAGGGTATACGGCTGTGATGCGGCCCAATCGCCATTTTAGCGGTGGAAGATTCTCATCTTTAACGAGTACGAGAGCATCTGTTTTTAGCGGTGTAGTACCAGAACGCCATTTTACTCTCTGCTGAAGCTCTGCGACGTACTCTTTGCTCCAACGAGACCAGAAATGTTGACGCAATTGTTCAATTCTTTGGTACCTGGTTAAACGATTCGTAGAGAAATCTTCGTAATTCAGCGCTGGCAATGAAGTAAGGGGTCGCCCGATCAGGAAATGTCCTGGAGTGAGTGGCAGAAGATCACTGGGGTCCGATGACAATGGTGTAAGTGGACGCGAGTTCAACAATGCCTCTATTTGTACAAGCACAGTGTTCAGCTCTTCAAAAGTTAAATGACAATTGCCCAGTACTCTTTTCAAATGATATTTTATTGATTTAATACCGGCTTCCCAAAGTCCGCCAAAGTGAGCCGCGTAAGGAGGGATAAAATGAAAGTTAATTTCGTCCTCGGCTAAATCATCAGTTAACGAATTGCAGTTGTTTTTAAGAAATTTACCAATTTCGTTATATGCTCCAACGAACGACGTACCGTTGTCCGAATAAATGTGTTTAGGCTTACCCCTACGGGACACGAATCTACGAAGAGCTGATAAAAAATTGTTGCTCGTTAAATCACCTACCAACTCAATATGCACTGCTTTAGTTGTAAAACAAATGAACAAAGCAATGTAAACTTTAATAAGGCGACAACCACGTCCTTGTCTACTAACTGATAACATAGGACCGGCATAGTCGATACCTACGGACTCAAACACGTAGCCCCCCGGATTCAGTCGCTGCTGTGGTAAATTACCCATGAGAGGTGACACGACTTGTCCTCTCATACGACAACACAATACACACTTACGATATACTGATTTTGCTAATTTTGTACCACCGATAGGCCAATAATTTTCTTTGATAGATGCCAATAATAATTGTGGTCCGGCATGTATATGTTTCCTATGCATAAATTCAAATAACAATTTAGTGATAACATGAGTGGACTGTAATAATAACGGATGCTTTTTATCATAGGAAAACTGTGAGTTTGCGAGACGACCACCGACCCGCATTAGTTTATTCTCATCTAAAAATATATTAAATTTTAATAATGGACTCCTTTTTGGTATCTTGTCATTATTCAATAAAATTGTATATTCAGGAAAGGCATCCATTTGTGAAAGTTTTATAATTAAATTTAATGAACTGTTTAATTCATCAACACTAAGATATTGATGTTTAGGTGGTTGTTTTCTGCAAATATTTATAAATCTTAATACATACGCTATACTACGTTTAAGTCTTGAAAAATTTGAAAACCTACAAAAGTCTATAAATTGTGGCTTAGAAGAAGATAAAGCGAGTAAAGAGACCTCTGATCGCACCTCCGGTAATTTTTCATTTGTAACTACTGGATTGACCGGCCACTTTGTGGAATCATGTCTCAAAAACTCAGGGCCTGACCACCAAATCTCTAGACTTTGCAATAGATTAATATTAACCCCCCGTGATACGTGATCCCCTGGGTTTAAATGAGTTGGAACGTGTCTCCAAGAACAGTTTCCAGTCTTGTCCAGAATTTCAGAGACACGATTCCGCACAAAGGGTTGTAATTTATTGGGTAACATTTTGAGCCACCCCAGGACTACCGTTGAGTCAGTCCAAAATGTGACGCTTCTTATCTGAGCTCTGAGTGAATTAATTACCTTTTCATAAAGTCGAACGCCAAGTAATGCCGCGGATAGTTCACTCTTTGGTATTGTTAGAGGCTTAATAGGCGACACTCTGCTTTTAGCCGTAAGTAACCGTACATGTACATTTGTAGAATTTGAGCTTCGAACATACACACACGATCCATAGGCTAGCTCAGAAGCATCATTAAATATATGCAAGTCTATAAACTCATACATATCACAAAGGATACAACGAGGAACACGTATTTTATTAATAAGTGGCAAATCGTGTAAAATATTTGACCATAATTTTAAAATGTCAGGTGGCAATGGATCATCCCACCCCAATTTATATATCCATAACTTTTGTATTATCATCTTCATGGCAATAATACAAGGGGCTAAAAGACCTAATGGGTCAAAAATTTGTGAAATTGTAGAAAGAATACTGCGTTTAGTTAAGCAATTCGAAAGGTCCTGATTAATTGAAAAACATAGTACGTCTGAGTCAGTGTGCCAACGAAGACCTAAAGTTTTACTTGGTTCTATTGAACCTATGTTTAAATTAACTGATGTAGGTTCAGCACAGTCAGATGTAACTAGGGCGCTATTAGATTTCCACTTACGCAGCGGCATTCCAGCAGAAGCTAATTCTTTGGTTACCTTCTGTCGGATGCTCATTATTTCCTCAACGCTGTCTCCACCTGAGAGCAAATCGTCGACGTAGAAGTCGTGTTTTATAATTGTAGCAATCTTTTTATCGACGCAATCAGTACCTATCTGTCGAAGACACCTAGTAGCTAGGTATGGGGCACTCGCGGTGCCATACGTGACAGTGTTTAACTGATAAGCAACCATAGGTTGCGTAGGGTTGTCGCGCCAGAGTATCTGCTGTAGATGCCTGTCATCGGGATGTACAATAATCTGACGGTACATTTTTTCTACATCTACCGAAATAACATATTTATATTTTCTAAATCGAAGTAAAATAGATATCAAATCATCTTGTACAGTCGGCCCTATCATTTGTAGATTATTAAAAGATACCCCGGAAGTGGTACAACTACTAGCATTAAAAACAACTCTCAGTTTGGTAGTTGTACTGGTTTCTCGTACAATACCATGGTGAGGTATAAAATAATTCACCTTTTGAGGATCAGGTACATATGCAGACATATGCTTTAAATTAATGTACTCTGTCATAAAATCACAGTACCGTTTTTTAAATATAGGTTGACTCTTGAATCTGCGCTCTAAAGAGACCAAACAATGTTTCGCTCTTTGCTGAGAGTCACCTAAACAACTATATGATTGTTTTAGAGGTAATCTAACACAAAATCGGCCATCTTTTAGGCGCGTAGTATTTTTAATAAAATGGTCTTCACACATTTTTTCTTCAGATGAGTAGACTGATGACTGATGGCTGACTTCTTCAAGTTGCCAAAAACGCATTAAAAGGTTTTGAATGTCATCACTACTCGGATTATTTGAAACAACAGAATTATTAGTCGCAGTACCTAAATTACATAAAATAGGAAAGGGATGCTGTGCTTGGTCGCTTAATAACATTGGACCTGAAACTATCCAACCAAGTCTAGTTTCAAATAGCACTGGCATTCCGTGACCGAGGTTAATTTTCTGTGTTCCAAGGAGGTCCCAGAAAATATCTGCACCTATAACTAAATCCACATGCGAAGGTATATAAAAGTTAGGATCAGCTAGACGAAGATTACTAGGAATATTCAAGTTTTTAATATCTAGCTGTCGACTTGGCACTTCATCAGTAATAGAAGGCAAGATAAAACAGTAAATATTAGTAGAAAAGTTTTCATTTAATGATTTTATGGGCACACTACACATTTTACTTATGGGCGACTTAGAATTATTTATACCCATCACTGACTCATTAACCTTAACAATTGTCAAATCTAATAAATTGCATAGGTTTTCTGTCATTAGGCATGATGTGCTACCACTATCTAGAATAGCTCGGCAAATATATTCAGTATTATTTTTACCATATAATTTTAACATTGAAGTGGCTAATACTACTTGTCCCTTGTTGTGAGCGTATGTCGTTAATTTCGCAGATAAAGTAATATTACTAGAAGGATTAGGCACACTGACTGCGTTTTGTTCATTGCTAACCGACTTGGCATTTGTAATATGTACTAACGTATGATGCCTTCGTTTGCACACTTTGCATCCACTAGATTTGCAGCGGTTTGCAAAGTGACCAGGTCGGAAGCAGTTAAAACAAACCTTATATTGTGGCAATAACGCTAATCGTTCTTCATTGCTAAGTGATACAAATTTTGCACAATTACTGAGATTATGTTCTCCTTGACAGTTGGGACATGATTTAGGTACAGTATTATTACCACTAGGAAGTCGAGTACCTGACACACTATTAACAGAAACCATACTTTTAATTTTATTATTGCCTTTAGAATGAGTGAGTATATTATTGTGTGACGTTTCTAAAGTTTCTAAAAAGTCGGCACGATTACGTATAAAGCCTATAAACTTCTCTAATTTTATTGGGTTATCTTTATTAAGACCACCTTTAAATTCTTCCCACTCGCGATGAGTCCTGTAATCAAATTTACTTGAGATTATATAAATTAAAAGCGTATCCCAGTATTCCGTGGGCTCCCCTAATATTTCTAAGGCTCGCAAATTTTTGTTTACGGTATCAATGACTTGATTTAAAATAGTAGACGATTCCTTTTTAAATGGCTCAATGTTAAATAATGCGGTCACGTGATTATGAATTAAAAGACGTTTGTTATTAAATCTGTCACATAATAATTGCCATGCAATCTGATAATTTGATGCAGAAAATTTTATTGACTGAATCACCACAGCGGCTGAATCCGTAAGACTACCTCGAAGATAGTGAAATTTATTAATATCATCTATGTCATCATCGGCATGAATTAGACTACAAAATGTGTCTCTGAACTCAAGCCAGCCCTCAAAATTTCCATTAAACGTTGGCAGCTGTATGGTAGGCAATTTAACAAGCCTATGATTGTTAATTTGAAGTGAGCGTTTTTCACTACCGGAGGGTTCATTCGTCTCCGATTTACAGTTCCGATTAAGTAAGACTTGAGCTGTCGAAACGAGGCTATAATATGTAGATTCAAACTCATTTCGTTCTAATATCTGACTGTCCATCTCGTCGGATAAACACTCTATTCGCAACTGCACCTCGTCATACTGAGCAAATACGTTTTCTAACTTACCCAATCGCAACTGCAACTCGCCAATCTGAGAAGGATTTAACGAGTCTTCTAAATCAGCAAGATAATTACCGAACGCAGTTAATCGTCCTTTATAACTGGACCTGCTCTTTACCATTTTGTCCTTTTCCTCTTTAGCGGCCATTCTGGCAAACCGGTATTAACTGGAAATCACCGAGATAACAAATCAATAACACGAAAAAACAATAATAAATAGATCTCGCTGCTCTGAAATACACTAAATAATGTTAATTCAATACCTAAATAATTGTATTTCTTGTTTTCCAACAAAAAGTATACTAAATACCTACGTATTACAACTACAGCTGCTTATTCTATCAAATACCTACTAGCATTGACTTAATAATTACAATTTATGAATTTAACAGCAGTGCAATATTATAATAAATTTATTCAGTTTTAAACAATTAACAAAATAAAGTAGGTGAATAGGTATGTACCAACCTTAGCAATTGTCGACAAATACGAAATTTTACCTGAATATACACCTAATTGAGAGTACTGGGTATCATAAATATGTTTTATATACTGAACACTGCTTATCCTGCTATCCAACTTCTCGATTCAGTCTTGATTTCCACGTAGATGTTCAAGATGACCTTTGTACCTGGCACCCGCAGATTGTCCAACGTTCAATAATGTGTTCCAGTACAAATCCACTGTATTTCCATACGCTGCTTTAATTACTGACTTCATCCGGCTCGGATCGGACCATGTTGGGGATTATTAGGCGATAAATGATAAAACTTCTTTCGACAAAAAACTAATATGTGTAATTCGTGCAAGACCTAAGCTTCAACAGAACAATGTATTAATACCCTCTAATATTGACAGAAACATAAAAAATAAATAGGTAATATGCAAACATCAATCGCACGGGTTGCGGCTCCCTTTTGAATAGGCACTTTATGCTCGTGAATGCTTCTGATACAAACAACTTGTTTAAACTTTTGGCGAAGCAAATTTTGCTGCACATCGTTTAAGAAGGTAATAATAATATTTTTTTTTTTTATATTTTGTTGATATATTAAGTTACTTCATTACTAGTTTAATATTTTTTCTGTATGTTTGAATTGTTACATAATAAGAAATATAACTTTCTATGTCTATGTGTGTATAATATGGTGAGGATGTTTGATATGATGTTGACTATCATCCACATCAAAGGCTATCTAAATATTACCCATGATACCATGAGTGCTCATCCAGTCCATCAGATAAAAATATATTCAAATATTCCATGATCTACGGATATTAAAAGTTTTATATTGGGTAAAAAAATGACACATCAGTTTTATTTAAGGCAATGCCTACTTATACTTTTCCAAAATAACGTTGCCAACCCAATTTAAATAATATTTGATTTGAGACCAGTCAGTGCATAGTAATTTCAGTTATGATATATTTACATTTTTACAGATAAGTATAATATTTCGAAATTAGCACCCCCTACAGTTTGACATGGTGATAACGCGGAGAGCAATTTTTTAATGTTACCCACCCCTGCTAGTATAGAAGGATTTATGAGGCTGAACATGATTTTTCAACTTCAGTAAGCGATAGTTGCGATAAACCTAAACTAAATCACTGATGTAAGGGAAGTAAAAACGCTGACTCAATTGGCTTCCGGTATGAAAAAGTTTTCGTATTAGAAGCAAGATACGTCGTATCTGCCTCCTTAAGAAAACTAACTTGACACAAAATGTGATTTCACTTGAATATATAGTATGTGTAGGAACTTTTGAGGGTGTATGCAGCGGAAATAATACTTCAACAAGATGAGTGAGTTATTGTTGGTTCGGTTGGTCGGTGTGTATATTTTCAAAAATCAAAGGGATATAGGAAAGAAAAGGAGATATTTTCTATGCTTTTTTTGTGAGTGAAAAGATGAACATTAAATACATTAAATGACCCAAATGGCTAGTTTAAAATCACTTAGAAATAAATAAAGTTTGCTCGACTCTCGGACTTTCATGATTGCTACTCCAATTCATTAAGTAGGTACAATCATGTTTCAAACTAAACAAGTTACATTTTGTAAAAGGAGTTTTTGAAATTGAACTAAAAATACCTGATAAATAACAAACCCAATAAATTTGAAGAGAAAAAAATGATACAGATAATTAGTTATGCGCGGATACATAGTATAAAAAAATATATTTTATAAATAAACTAAGGTAGCAAGGGACACATATGCTGCATCAACTAAAAGCCGAGTTCTGTCTCTGTTATTTTATAAGCAATCATTTTTAAATCATTTTATCATTATAATATAATTCCGTATTATCTTCGCACTAACTTTTCTGATAGAAAATATACTATAATATCAATGAATATACTATAATATCAATGATATTTTAGTAACATTTTATTTTGGACTGGACGTAAATACTCCTGTAAAAATGTAACAAATGTTAGAAGGCAAACGTTTGAGTCGTTTAAAGCTAATATTATGAAACCTGAAAGCAGGAGCAGATAAAAAGTGGAGTAAATTCAACAGTCAATAGTCCACAAAAAATCATAGCTTATAAAATGTTCATTTAAAGATAAAATCGCAGAGCCACGACCGGTCAAATATCAGGACCTTTTAGAAAATATACGTTATGTGGCGAGTTTGGCTTAGTGAAAACGGGTATCTGGATTTAAACCCTTTACCTAGGTGGTATCATGGTATAGATAATGCTCTAGGTGGCGTTCGTGGCTTACCATCAGGCAACTATCAGTTTGGTCTCCCATTTTCCCATAGGAAAGTAATAATTGGATTAAGTAAATTATTATGAAACTGGTTCTATCAGATCGCACTAGAGTTTTCTCGCTTTCTCCCGGACAGTTAGATATAAGATAAAACTGCAATTTAAGAAACTTCTTAAAAGCCATTTTAAAAGTAAGAAATAATAGAGAAACTTGTTTACCGTTTTGTAATCAAAAACTCTGACGGCAATGTTTATTGTTAAACGATATTGATATTTGAAACTATGACTAGGAACTCGTACAATTTCATTATGGCATTTTTATTATTAAATTTATCAGAATTTTAGTTAATAATTTACCGAGTCAGTTTTGTAAATTAAAGCCCAAGATATTCTTAAATATTGGTAGCGCCACAACTTATACCCAATGAAAAAAAAAAGATAATTTAGTAATATTTTCAGTCGGTCATGGATATTTTTTAACAGGTTCTGTCACTTATTCTATTTGCGGTGTGAGCATTCGGTGATTTCAAACTTAACAGCTGCCGCCCTTCGGGTAAAAAAAGATAGAATGCAATAAAAACATTTAATAATATTATTAAAAATGTAACTTTGTCTAACACTAGTTCACATTCAACCTAGTTTTTATGTTGTTTGCAGTGAACTGCGGTCTATTTCCCGTCACGTAGCCAAGGCGCCATACGAGTAGGCAACACAAACGAGCCCGAGTGTTGTATTGTTTGTGTTCAACAACCACACGCCTGAAGTACACACCAGTTGTGTGGGTGTGTCTGTTTTGATTGATGAAGAATTTTTACATTGAGGTAATACAAAGCTTTGCTGGAAGAGTAACGTACTCCAACCATACCAATTCTGAAGTTAAATGGAAAATTTTCTAATGACGCTATTTTCATGGGATAAGAGGGCAAACGAGCAAGCCGGATACCAGGTGGTAAGTGATTAGCATCGCCCTTAGTCACTTACATCACAAATTGTTTTACAGTTGCATTACCAACCTTTAAGGGAAGTGGCAAAGGAAACGAGGAGGAAAGGGCCTACGGATACCTCAGTCGCCGAAAGAAACTCGGCATCAGCTTCCTTACGTCGATATTTTAAGGGGTTGTAGTACGTCAACTGTCAAGCTGCAGGCAAGACTTCGTCGCTCTAGAACTCCGCTATACTCCACTGCCTACAACACTGATAACGCGAAGATAACAAGGAACGATATAGGAAATAGTTTTTGAAATCATAACTACGAAATAGTCAGAACTGCTAACAAGGCTGAGTTAAAAAGAAAATATGGCAAGTATTAATTCATGATCTAACGTTAATACTCTACTAAATAGGTAAAGTACTAAAGTACTGTCTGCTTTAGTGTTGTTCAAATATTCTGAGCTTAATTTAGCTTACGGGTCAAATATTTGCTACTTCTAAAATGTGTACGAATTTTTGGATAAGTTATGAATATTCCACAACATTGGAATGTCCCTGAACAATTACACTCAGATAGGGACCGAATATTCTAATATCTACTCAGCAGTCAATATTTTTACCGATAGATCAATTTTTTATTCAATTATATTTATAAATGAATTATGTTTTGATCCAATTTTCCTGTCATAAATCTCATTTTCCATCTCCAATTGAATATCGACGATATTTTTTTTAATTCTTAGAGAATTCTAAATTGGAAAGAGAAAAAGTTAGTACAAGAAGTTCTAATATCATAATATAAATATATTCTATAACTATTCATACACCAGCTTGCCTTGGGCGCCTGTTAGCGGGATTACATCTGTCGGAGTCTGTATTTTAAACCATGATCGATCATGACTGTCAAATTTCATAGTTGCTACGATAGGCTTCTTTTCACTTCATTTAAACTTCTGAATGAAAACTAAATGTACAAGTTGAGATAGGCGCGGTCGTATAAGTGACCTCCTAACTACACAAATTAATATAATACTCTGAATTATTCACTATCAGAGACCCTAATATTTTCGAGAGTCTTTCTCAACTTCTGTATATGTATTAAACGTTGTGAATATTGAAGTCAGTTGTGACTATGAAGGGACATTTTTGGAAAATGTTTATTGATATGTAATAGTATGGCAGAGCACCAATCACTAGACGTATTCTCAGAATTAAATCGTTGTAAGCAACGCTTTTTATACTGCTGAGGCTCCATATTCGATGGCCTCAAATTAGTATCTTTAGAGCAACCCTCAAACTGGCCTTAGGTAAGACCAGCCTAAAGTTCCTCCTAACAACAAATAGGTGTTATGTAATCTTTATTTTTCACATCTCTCTTCATTTTGTTCTTCTGCTCGTATTATTGTAATTTTTGCCTACTTATATTAAGAAAATAAGAGATAGCCGCATCACTCACCCTTAAAAGTTTATTGATAGTAATGACACCGGTTGCCTCAACTTTAATCTGCCCTGCCCCAATAAGTCGTAGCAGTCTGACTCCTCGAGAAAATCCTTGCAATCTGAAATACTGTTTTAATTTCAGGGAACTTGCCCGAGTGACAAAGAATATATGAAAGGATTTTCGTTTCACTTTATATTAATAAAAGGTGAAGTATACGATAGAGTATAATGGACTTGATGTATCTTTATCTATACATATAATAAAATTGTAGAAAAGTCAAAACTGTACATTGAATATTTTTTAAAAAGAATACTTGGTGTGTGATCTGCAATCGATACCGAAGCCAAAAATATACTTTTTAGAATTTTTGTCTGTTTGTCTGTTTGTCTGTTTGTCTGTTTGTCTGTTTGTCTGTATGTATGTCCGGGATAAACTCAAAAAGTACTGCATGGATTTACTTCAAATTTGGCACGAAAATTATTAAGAAGTCGGGTCAACATATAGGCTACATATTATCACGCTATCACCTACGAGGAACGAGCAGTGAACCTTTATTTCTTCAATGTATTCTGTAGCAACGTGTAATCTAACGACGCATATTTGTATGTTGTTATGGTGTTATTATGTTAATAACCATGCTTTAATCTATACATATAATAATAATATAATATAAGTTAGCTTCACATTTTAATTAACTTATGCCGTTAAACATAACAGACAATTTTAAAACAGTGCCATCTATGAGATTTACAAAACAGAAAACATTAAGTTGAATTACACGTGTAAGCACTTTTTGGTTTTAGATATAAATAAATCTTTGAGATTTTAAAAACATCAAGTCGAATTACATGTTTAAACACTTTTTGAATATAAATAATTGAAATTTCATCATGCGCTTGCGGTCAATAGATGTTTTTAAGAGTCATAGATGGAGTTGTGCATTTTCTTCTTTAAAATTGTATCGTTAATTCTTTTCAGAGATGAGCAAGACAATTAAAAAAATGTATTTGTATTCTATACATATAATAAAATTGTAGAAAAGTCAAAACTGTACATTGAATATTTTTTAAAAAGAATACTTGGTGTGTGATCTGCAATCGATACCGAAGCCAAAAATATACTTTTTAGAATTTTTGTCTGTTTGTCTGTTTGTCTGTTTGTCTGTTTGTCTGTTTGTCTGTATGTATGTCCGGGATAAACTCAAAAAGTACTGCATGGATTTACTTCAAATTTGGCACGAAAATTATTAAGAAGTCGGGTCAACATATAGGCTACATATTATCACGCTATCACCTACGAGGAACGAGCAGTGAACCTTTATTTCTTCAATGTATTCTGTAGCAACGTGTAATCTAACGACGCATATTTGTATGTTGTTATGGTGTTATTATGTTAATAACCATGCTTTAATCTATACATATAATAATAATATAATATAAGTTAGCTTCACATTTTAATTAACTTATGCCGTTAAACATAACAGACAATTTTAAAACAGTGCCATCTATGAGATTTACAAAACAGAAAACATTAAGTTGAATTACACGTGTAAGCACTTTTTGGTTTTAGATATAAATAAATCTTTGAGATTTTAAAAACATCAAGTCGAATTACATGTTTAAACACTTTTTGAATATAAATAATTGAAATTTCATCATGCGCTTGCGGTCAATAGATGTTTTTAAGAGTCATAGATGGAGTTGTGCATTTTCTTCTTTAAAATTGTATCGTTAATTCTTTTCAGAGATGAGCAAGACAATTAAAAAAATGTATTTGTATATGCTAAAAACTGTTAATATTTTTGTTCGGTATTTATTGGTGTAATGATTGCTTCGTAATTTTATAATTTTACACCATTAAAAAAAAATGTTTCCTATTCGCTAACTAGATGGCGTTGGCGTCGAATTAGATCGCGCTATAATTTCGTTCACCAAAAGTGATGTTATGAGTACGGATGTCGCCGCGACAACTCATAGAAACTGGGGTTACCTGCGTTGCTATAAGTTATCGTGTGCTTAGTCGAATTTAACGTGAAAACTGAAAATACTTTCCTGAAATATAATTAAAAAAAAAAATATTTACTTAAATAAACTTCATTCGGAATCGGACTACTGCTTACTGCTTAGCTATCATTATCTGTGTGTAAATTCTCAGCGTGTAAATTATTTTCTGTTATTTTTCAAACTTAAAATAATCAAAATGCCTAGAAAACGGTCTAATCTATCCCAATCCTCAAACGATAGTCGAAGGAAAAGGTTAGCTCGATCTCTTGAAACCACCATTGAGCGTGAGGCAAGGATAGCTACTCTTCGAGAACACAATGCGGAAATTCGAGATGGAGAAAGTAGTACGTCGCGCCAGTCCCGATAAGATACTATGCGCACTCAAAATGCATCGTTGCGGTCTCTGGAAAGTATAGAAGCATACGAAATGCGGCTATTAAATGATCGGAAGCGCCATGCTGAGTCTCGCGCGTCAGAGACATACACGCAACAAGAGACAAGACTGAGTTTGCAGCGCAGCCGCACTTATGCCGCTCGATCGTGCGAGAGTGCTGAAATTCGAGAAGCTCGATTGGAAAGCGACCGGGAGCGTCACGCTGAGTCTCGCGCGTCAGAGACGTACACGCAGCTAGAGACGAGGTTGAGTTCCCAGCGCTCTCGCACAGATGCAGCTCGATTTTGTGAGAGTGTCGAAGCGCGAGAAGCTCGACTGGAAAGCGACCGGGAGCGCCACGCTGAGTCTCGCGCGTCAGAGACGTACACGCAGCTAGAGACGAGGTTGAGTTCCCAGCGCTCTCGCACAGATGCAGCTCGATTTTGTGAGAGTGTCGAAGCGCGAAAAGCTCGACTGGAAAGCGACCGGGAGCGCCACGCTGAGTCTCGCGCGTCAGAGACGTACACGCAGCAAGAGACGAGGTTGAGTTCCCAGCGCTCTCGCACAGATGCAGCTCGATTTTGTGAGAGTGTCGAAGCGCGAGAAGCTCGACTGGAAAGCGACCGGGAGCGCCACGCTGAGTCTCGCGCGTCAGAGACGTACACGCAGCAAGAGACGAGGTTGAGTTCCCAGCGCTCTCGCTCAGATGCCGCTCGATTTTATGAGAGTGTCGAAGCGCGAGAAGCGCGACTGGAAAGCGACCGGGAGCGCCACGCCGAGTCTCGCGCGTCAGAGACATACACGCAGCGAGAGACGAGGTTGAATTCGCAGCGGAGTCGCACTTCTCTTTCTCGGTCGATCGAAGATCATGAAGAGCGGATGACCCGGTTAAGAAGAGATCGTTCTCAGCATGCCCTTTCACGGTCGTTAGAGAACGATGAGCAGCGTGAAGAACGTCGTGCAGCTGCTCGGCAGCGGTACCACGACGTGTGTGGCGATACGTCTGCTCATCTATCGCTAGAACGGGATAGAATTCAAGAGTTTCGAGGATCTTGGTCGGGTGAACAGCGTGCGGCACAACTAGAACTAGATCGTCTGCGGCGTAGCATGAATCAACTTTCAACATCTGACGATGAATCCATGGTTTACGATATCGAAGAGCAATCGTGGCTAAATAAAGAGGGAAGTGGATTTATGTACAATGTTGCGATTAACTACGCCGCACACGGAGATATTGGTGTCTTAGAAGAAGTGTGTGCCCACTGTCAAGCCCGCAAATGGAAAGGAGAGCCCAATGGGATGTGTTGTGCATCTGGTAAGGTACGCTTGGAGTCTATGCAAGACCCACCAGATCTGTTAAGAATCTTACTAAATGGCGAACATCCGAAGTCCAGCCATTTTTTGAAAAACATCCGAGCTTATAACAGCGCCTTCCAGATGACTTCGTTTGGTGCAAATCAAATCGTTGAAGCAGGTTTCATGCCGACATTCAAGGTCCAGGGGCAAGTTTACCATCAAATCGGTTCGCTGCTACCTACAGACATTCCAAAATTTTTGCAAATTTATTTTGTAAGTGATTTTGAAGAACAAGCAAACCTACGAAGTAGACACATCCCCAATTTGGACCCTGTTCTGGTCAGAGGATTGCAAAGTATGTTGCATAACGTTAATCCGCACATTGGCAACTTCAAAGCCGCTCTGGCGTCGGTGCCTGAGAACGAGCGCAACCGCTTTAAGTTTGTCATCAGTGCAGATAGAAAGCCGATTGCAGCCCATCCGGGACGATATAATGCGCCAACGACGAATGAGGTCGCCGTTCTCTTAGTCGATCAGGAGTGTGATAAAAGAGATATCGTCTTACGCACGCACGATGACCGGCTTCAAAGGATCAGCGAAACTCACCGCGCGTACGATTCTCTTCAATATCCGCTCATGTTTTGTCGCGGAGAGGATGGCTACCATTTCGCCCACTATAATGTAGACCCCCAGACACGCTCCCCAAATTATAACAAAAAAACGTCCGCCATGCAGTTCTACAGCTTCTTGATCCAGCTGAGGGTGAACAATGGCTCTTATCTCCACCATCATCGTACACTCTTTAGTCAGTTTCTGGTGGACATGTATGCCAAAATTGAGACAGAGCGTTTGGTATTTATAAGGTCCAATCAAAGAAAGCTGAGAGCTGAGAACTACGTCCATCTCAGAGATGCCATGCAGAATGATGCCAATGCTCAAGATGTAGGAAGGATGGTCATTCTCCCCTCCACCTTCACAGGAGGTCCGCGGTACATGCACGAGAGGACCCAAGATGCATTTTGCTATGTGCGAAAGTTTGGTCGCCCGGACCTCTTTATTACTATCACTACCAACCCAAAGTGGCCTGAAATAACAGCTCAACTCCTTGCAGGACAGGTTTCGTACGACAGGCACGACTTGATCTCTCGCGTATTCCACCTGAAGTTGAAATGCCTTATGGATCTTCTAACAAAGGCAAAAGTGTTTGGTACAGTCCGATGTCATATGCACTCCGTGGAATGGCAAAAACGCGGCTTGCCACACGCGCATCTGCTTTTGTGGTTGGAAGAAAAGATCAGGCCTATCCAGATTGATCAAGTCATAAGTGCAGAGCTTCCGGACCCTGACGTTGATCCTGTTCTGCATCAAATTGTTAAAAGTCACATGGTGCATGGCCCCTGTGGCACGTTAAATCCAAGTTCCCCTTGTATGAAAGACGGACGTTGTACAAAAAGATTCCCAAAAAAATTTACCAACGAAACCATTACTGGTGAGGATGGATATCCCTCATACCGGCTCCGATCACCAGCAGAGGGCGGGCATTCCACTGAGCTGAGCGTGCGTGGCCAGGCGCGACCGGTCGATAACCGATGGATTGTTCCTTACTCACCAGTACTGTCCAGGACCTTCCAGACGCACATCAACGTCGAGTCGTGCACCAGCGTCGGGTCGATCAAATATATCTGCAAATACGTGAACAAAGGTAGCGATCAGGCGACGTTTGCTTTACAGAACACTGACAGAGACGAGGTGACCAAGTATCAGTCCGGTCGCTACATCAGCACGTCTGAAGCAGTTTGGCGGATACTGGCGTTCTCTATACATGACAGGCATCCTGCCGTCATGCATTTAGACGTCCACCTAGAAAACGGTCAGCGCATATATTTTGATCCCAACAACGTTGCTGAGCGCTTAGAAAATCCGCGCCAAACAACTCTCTTGGCATTTTTCAGGCTCTGCGAAATCGACCAGTTTGCGAGGTTCCTTACGTATGACGAGGTGCCTTCATATTACACGTACGACAAGCAAAGGGGAATATTTAACCGACGTCGAAGAGGAGGTGCTGTCGAAGGTTTTCCGGGAATTTTCAAGGACACCGTATTGGGTAGAGTTTATACCGTGCACCCGAATAATGGCGAATGCTATTTTCTGCGGTTATTACTTCACACGATCCGAGGCCCAACGTCTTTTGCCTTTCTGAGAACATTTGATGGCGTGGAGTATTCCACTTACCGCGCAGCCTGTGTAGCACGTCACCTTCTCGACGGTGACCAAAACTGGGATGACACCCTCGCGGAGGCGAGCGTCAGTAACAGCCCCAGCCGTATGCGTCATCTGTTTGCCGTCATCTTGGTGTTTTGTGGAGTCACGAACCCGGTAGCTTTGTGGGAAAAATATCGACATCATCTATCTGAAGATTTTCTACGAGCTTTGAGGCGTGCTACTGGAGACGAAGTCGAAGTAACTGATGAACGCGTGCTGAACACCTGTCTTAGTTCACTTCAAGACGTGGTCATTTCCATCGGCGGCAATCCATTGGTCGAATATGGGTTACCAGCTCCCCAATCATCACCGCATCAAGACCGTGGAAATCGAGAGTATAACGCTGAGACAATTTACGATCCGAGCGAAATGACCACCATACGAAATCACCATGTCGCTTTGTTCTCTTCAGAGCAAAAACAAATTTATGACACTGTTCTTAAAAGCGTTGGGCAAAACCAGGGTAAAATGTTTTTCTTGGATGCTCCTGGTGGAACAGGAAAAACATTTGTTACCACTGGCATACTTGCAGAGGTCAGGAGGCAAGGCAAAATTGCCATTGCTGTAGCGTCGTCGGGAATCGCTGCCACACTGCTTCCGGGTGGCAAGACAGCACATGCCATGTTTAAAATTCCCATCGATTTAGAGAGCACCGAAACGCCTGTTTGTGGTGTGTCACGCAATAGTGATAAGGGACACGTGCTGAAGGATTGCTCTCTGATCGTATGGGATGAGTGTACGATGGCCAATAGAAAAGCAGTTGAGGCCGTGGACAGAACCCTGCAGGACATCCGCAGGAACGAACACTTGATGGGTGGTGTCACAGTTCTATTCAGTGGCGATTTCCGACAAACGCTTCCCGTGGTGACGCGGGGATCGAGGGCTGACGAGGTGAATGCTTCGTTGAAACGATCTTCGCTGTGGTCACGAGTTCGTACGCTGCGCTTGACCATTAATATGAGAGCTCGGCTCGGCGGCAATGCACGTGCTCAAGAATTCTCCGATGTTCTTCTAAGTCTTGGCGAAGGCACTCTACCAGAGGAGAGAGGTGGGCAGGTGGTGCTTCCAGAGTCTCTCGGTAGAGTCGTATCCAGCTTAGAAGAACTCATTCGCTGTGTGTACGGGGACATCAGTCATATACCGCACCAGCAGAATTCTTGGGTATGTGAGCGGGCAATTTTGACGCCCAAAAATGGTCAGGCTGAAGCAATCAACGAATGCATTCTCTCGAAAATTGAGGGGAATGAAGTGGTTTACACCTCTATAAACACTGTCATCGAGCAAGATGATGCCACACATTATCCCGTGGAATTTCTGAACTCTCTGTCAGCAAGTGGACTTCCAGCGCATACTATCAAGCTGAAAGTCGGTGTCCCGATTATGCTTCTTCGGAACCTATCTCCTCCGAAGTTGTGTAACGGGACCCGCCTTAAAGTCATCTCGCTCCACAGACACAGCATTGAGGCGGAAATTCTTACGGGTTGTGGCGTAGGCGAGGCAGTATTTGTACCACGCATTCCCCTCATACCTCATAACTTCCCGTTCCAGTTCAAGCGCGTACAGTTCCCCGTGAGTGTTTGCTTCGCGATGACCATCAATAAGTCGCAGGGGCAGACACTGAGAGCAGCGGGTGTCGACCTCAGGACGAGCTGCGGGCAGCTGTACGTCGCTTGCTCCCGCGTCACCAGTCCTGACTCTCTTTACATTTTGGCTGCGGAGAGCCAAACCAGCAATGTTGTTTATAGAGAAGTTTTATAAGTATATATTTTTATCCTTTTCTATATTTATATTTTCTTATTCATTATTTTCTACATTTGCTTCAGTCGCAACTTATTACTTAATTCAGCAGAATCACCATAAAGTCATTTATTCAAAGCAGACTGAAAATCAGCACTTTTGAAGTTCAACAATTTTACAAAAGACAGTCTCCCTCTGTTACTGTACTTTCTGTATTTATGAAATGTAAAGAAGTAACGGGTAAATAAATGTTATTTTAAAAGGTATAATCGTAGGTATTTTTGGTGCTGTATAGCGTTCAGGCAGATGACGTCGCGGGCTACAGCTATACTACAAAAATTCCTGTTAAAATGAAAATAAACAATGCGGGCAACAACCATTGCTACCGCAATCTGTACTTATCCTACCAGTTACAATTTCATTTTAGAGGTAATTACTTCTCAACTGTCTATGTAAAAATATAGCTATCTGATCACAAATTCAACGCGTACGAAGTCGCGGGCACAGCTAGTTATATAAATAAAACAGGTAGCTTAAAATATTGTGATATGATATAGCACCGGTCCGGTGAGCGATATTGTTGATTACTTTTGAACATTTATGAGTAAATTGTTTGCAGTGGATAAAGACTTAATTTATTCAGTCACTACGCTTTTAGTTCTTTTGATATATCATTATCATCATATTTGTAAATTAAAACAACAAACATAAATACTGACAATAGACTATAGGACTTGAACATCAGACGGAACTTGACCTACTCAAAAATTACCTTGATAATGCAGTAGCATTACTACCTGTTTCACCACGCGATTCATCAGAATTTTTAAATGTTTATTTTTATTTTGAATTGATTTCACATTATTGAATATTAAACAATTACTTGTAACAATAAGCGATTACCAAAATAATTGCGATTTATCGAGATGGTGAAAATTTAAAAAGACCTAGTTCAGATAATATTCCAATTTGACGCGTCATTGATTCTCAATAGAAAATATCTCATTTGTTCAAGGATTACAGGGCTTTGATTTGAAATTATTAATTCAAAATTTTTCTCATGTATGTTCATTTTCGAATAAAAATTATAAAACCAAAGTAGATTTTGGACTTAACTACTTTCTTCATTTAGATTTTATCATTAACAGTAAAAAGCAAAAGTTAAAATGTTGGTAAAAATGTGATTAATAAGATGGTAGAATAAATAGATAATACACGATTGACTTAGGAAATATCCAATGCAAAAGCGAAAATATGTAGGAGTGAAGGAAGGTCACGAAACAGTTCACAATTGGAACGTATCCCTGCGGAAAATGGTATCAGGTCTTAAAAACTGAGATGCATGTTTGGCAAGAATTATGAAATTTAAATGTGAGTAAGGTATGTACGAATCGTGCCTTATGGCGGTCTGATCACTTGGAGTGAAGTTTTGTATATACGATAATACGTTTTTTTTAAGCATCAAGACAAAATCTAATGCTAAGCTTCATTAATATGGTATCTAGACTGTTTGCCTTTATCGTCACATATTCAATAAATTTACCTACATACCTTCTGTGTACTAAGTATCGGGAATTTGTCAATAAAACAAAAAATACAAATTCTTCATCTTGTAACGGATGACGTTACTAGTGGCTGTCGCAATGGATGATGGTATATCGTGAGTGATGCTTCTTCCATGATGGTGGTTGAGCGGCCGGTAAATGAAAGGCGTAATAATGATCTTGTCATCTTTATTCGTGTCAGCGACAACTGTGTGTCGCTGCACACCGACCACTACTGCATACTGTGCGTACAGTAGTTATATACTATTGATGGCATGTACATGTACGTGCCACGAGGTGTAGTATCCCTTACATCTAAATTTATTTTATCGCCTTCAAAGTAGGCCCCATCGCTTGCAATACAACATCTCCACCGCTTCACCCAGTCTTCCATACATTTTTCATAGGCTATTTGCGGTATGGCCTTTAGCTCATTCAGCGAATTTTCTTTTATGGCTTCTATTGACTCAAAACGTTTTCCTCGAAGTGGTAATTTTAACTTGGGAAATAAAAAAAGTCAGACGGAGCCATATCAGGTGAATAGGGTGCTTGGTCGAGAACGTTTGTTGAATTTTTAGCTAAAAACTCTTTCACTATAATGGCTGTGTGTGATGGTGCATTATCATGGTGCAGCATCCATGAGTTGTGTCGCCACAAATCTGGACGTTTTCGGCGGATACTCTCACGCAAACGCTTCATGACGCCTAAATAATATTCTTTATTCACTGTTTCTCCCTCTGGAAGGAATTCGGAGTGAACCACACCACGGTAGTCAAAAAAAACTGTCAGCATCACCTTGATTTTGGTGCGACTTTGCCGCGGTTTTCTGGGTTTCGGCTCGTTTTCGAGACGCCATTCTGAAGACTGTTGGCTTGTTTGCATGCCATACTCATAAACCCATGTCTCGTCGCCAGTTATTATACGTTTCATAAAGGTCGGATCCGTAGAAGCTCGGGAAACCATGTCTTCAGCGACATGCTTTCGCTGCCCTTTTTGAACAAAATTGAGCTCTTTTGGAACTATTCGAGCGGCGACGCGTTTCATGCCTAAAATGTCAATGAGAATATTGTGGACGGACTTAAAAGATATGTTCACCTCACTAGCCAACTCTCTCAGACTCATACGTCGATTTTCGAGCACTAGCTTCTTGATTCTGTCGATGTTTTCTTTGGTCGTAGCGGTTGAAGGTCTACCAGAACGAGGCAAGTCTACTACTACTTCTCGGCCTTCTTTAAAAGCCTTATACCATTCATAAGTCCTTGTTTTCGATATACATGATTCGCCGTAGGTATTTCGCAACATTTTTAGTGATTCACCACATGAAATATCATTCGAAACATAAAATTTAAGGCACACTCTTTGTTCAACAATATTTTCCATTGTAAAAATCGCCGAGGACTCAAAACTATGACCAACAAAAAGTTTAGTTTAAAACAAATTAAATGACAGATCCCGTTCAAATTTGGCGCGCTAAATCAGTACAGTGCTACCGACATGCAGTAAAAAAATTAGAACGACCTCTTTTACGCGGGTCTCTTTATTGACATATGCCCGATACTTTTTACACAGAGTAGTAAATCCCTTAACTATAATAAACTATTAAATCGAGTCTCAGGGGACAAATATGCTTTTATGACATAATAATTGTGCGTTGAACTAATTAAATCTATGTACGTTTATAGTTTGTATCCCATGGGAATCGACTTTGTCTCGAACGTAACAACGATTCCCTATACACTCACAGTTCAAATTAGATGCTTGCTTATTCTGTAACCGGATAACACCCGTTTGCGAACCGGTACAAAATAGATTACCCGTGTAATGCCGCAGACCGTCGATAGAAGCAGTGGATTAAAATGGTACGTATGATAATATTCCGGATACTGTGGCCTCCTTAATATCATGCTGTGGACATAATTTTGTATTTTATATATTACACTTGATAATATAGTAATATGATTTTTTTTTATGGGATAGGAGGGCAAACGAGCAGGCGTGTCACCTGATGGTAAGCAACCAACGCCGCCCATGGACACCAGCAACACATATAGTATTACTGTTGCGTTGCCGACCTTTAAGGGATAGGGGATAGGAAAGGATGGGGAAGGGGGGTGGGCCTCCGGGTACCTCTCTCACCGAACGAAACGCGGCATGAGCCACTTTACGTCGGTCTTCTGAGAGGTCGTGGTATTTCACCGGTCGAGCCGGCCCATTCATGCAGTGAACTGCTTGGCTCTACCACTCTGAAATCTTCATAACACTTGTCATAAGCCCTCGTCGGATTTTATGACTCCTGATATAACGAAGATCTAAAAAAACAACCGTTTTTACCAAATAAATAAGTAACTACAGATCTACTGTACATTAATAAATGACATCAAAATAAATTCATCAAAAACGGGCAATAGTAAATCGTGTAGTATCTGTTCTAGATATTTCTACTGGAACGAGTTAATCCAGACTATTTACGGTGTGCCAGAATGCAGTCAGTGTATTTTGCTGCGTATTGGCATTGAGTCAAATGTTTATTCCAATGTGAAGCGGTTTTGCTAAATAACGTGCGTTTATATACTTTTTGATTATTCTTTAAAATATATGAAAGCAGTGTGTGGATTTCGTTATATACAACAGCGCGGCAAATTAATATACTAAGAAACACCTTGTACCCGGTTAAGTAACTCCACTAAATATGAGCCTCATAAATGTATAAGATCGCCCGTGAATGATAAAGTATCAGATTAGAAAAATAAAATAGTTCATGGAGTCCCTCTGCTCTAAAGAAGTAGAACTTTGTAAGCAATAGGGCTTCCAAAGTTCTTCCACACTAAATTTAAAAATACTACCCTCATTTTACACGATTTATACATACAAACTGCCCCACTGTAATGATAATACATCATATTACTGTACTATTTAAAATATTTCTTCCAACTACTCACTCAATAAAAAGTCTTTTTAGTCTCAAGTGTATTGGAATCGGTTCTTTAGTTTTTCTATGAAGAAAATACCATCTAATCCCTGAAACCCAATGGGGAAATCATAGTATTTTAGGGTTAGACAAGACGTTGAGATAATTGAAAAACTGCCTATTCATAAGCCTTTCGTAAGATTTCTTCCAGATTATATTATTTTTTTCTTTGCTTTGTAGTATTTGGATAAAGTGACAGAAGAGTAAGTCATAAATATTTGATTGGATTGGTGGAGCAAATGTGAGGTTAAGATAAGTGACTAGCGCTGCCCAGGGACAGTGGACACTCACAACACAGTGTTGCAGTTACATTGCCGTTTAAAGCAGCGGGGTGGGTAGAGTAGAGGGTGGATCATGGTATTTAAACTGTCGATCCGTTCCAATCATGCAGCGAATTACTCCGAGTCTTAAAACCTCTAAATTTAAGACATTCCAATAAGGGATACACTTAATGGATACTAAGAAGTAGCTGTTGAGTATGTTGGTAATATCATTTAGTGCTATCTACACCGTTAACCTACTATCAGAAGCAATTGACCAAAGTTAAGATATTTCCCTTCAGCTTCCATAGTCACCGTAAATAAGATCTATATCTGGGAGACGACGCTGCGTATTCTGCCAAATTGTTTGGCAACCAACCTCAGACATTGGTCTTAAATAACAACCAATTACAATAACAAAACAAAGAACACAATTTACTTTTGTATTTTTGTGTTAAATACACATACGTGTGCCTTTAAATGATATAATTGTATAATACTGTTTGTATTTATTGTTGATATAATCCTGAAATAATTATTTTTGTAAATTCTATATGATGGCGAAGGATCGTGCTAAAATAATGTTTCGTTTGTGGGTGGCGGTGACCTGTGAGCCCGTGGTTTTATTTAATAATTATTAAAAAAATAAACCTAAAGTAGCGATAACTTTTTTGTTTATGTTTTCTTTGAGTTGTAAAGTCTTAATTACAAAAAAGAAATAATAAAATTTTAAGAATTTTTAACTTTTTTACTGATAGAACTACAACCACCAATACACTAAAATACACGTTGTCAATCCTTTGAATACTGAAACCAAAATTCTGCAAAATTCACATTCCTTAAGGATATACAGGCTGCATTTCACCTTCGTATGCACTACTGGGAGCGCATTAATACCTTGTTGTGTTTGTAATTTATATTATTACAAAAAAAAAATCAAAAATGTAATTTCCCAAAACGCAAAGTTTGTTAGCTAATAGATATCAGCTGTAATTGAGAGAGTTTACATAGATATGTAAACTGCCTCAATTACTGGTAAAATAAATAATTTGAAAATAGCAGCATATTATCGCACTCAACTAGTAACGTGTACCAGGATTTTAGCAATATATTTATACGATCTCGTTGTATGATCTACATTTATATTCAATTTGTTTAAAATCGGACATATATTCCTTCTTTCTTTAAAATGTTTTAGAACTTATTTATTTATATTGCTATGTTAACCAATCTCAACTCACGACCTTAAAACTACTTATAAGTCGTTTAAAGTCATGAACTGAGATTGGTTGAGACTTCGGGGGGCGACACAAAGAAAGTATTTTTTTATTTAGTTGTACACCGTTTCATAGATTACTTTATGTCTTTCTTTTTCACAGAGGAGTTCCATTTGCAAGATATATTTTTGTTCATGGGAATAAAATAAAAACTTAATAAAACGTCAATCATTGATCAAAACAACTTTTACGATTGTATCGCGTTTATTTATTACTTATTTATATTTATTTCCCGACGTTTCGAACTCTTTACAGAGATCATTTTCACGAGTATGAACAAAAAGATGGTAGTTGTTCAAAAGCTATCTTCATTGATACAGAGAGCACCCACTTTTTGGAAATAAATAATCAAAAAGTTGATGTTAAAAATATGATTTTTACTATTGGTAACCCACATCAGACCATGAGAACAAAAGTTAAATACTTATATATAAGATGCATTAATATAATCCTGCTTCTAAAGATCCTTTGTTGTATGATTTAATAAGTATAAAAAACGTCAATATAAGTTTTTATCGTATCACATGACCACGAACCAGCCTGTTTCATAGTTTCCATAACTTTCAAGTCTGGAACACTGTTATCATCCTCCTGCCTTGTTTCCATATTTGCTACTGCATTTGGGGTCAGTACAAGAGGTTTACTTTTCACACTTCATTATCATTGCCACACTCGAACACTCTTGTTAATCATATCGTCTGTCACACAATCCATCCATATTTTATCAGGTCTGTCTCTTTTTTATTTGATCCCACATTCAGGTTTGTCATTCTTATCGCAATATGTGCAACATCAAGCCAGGAATATTATAATCAATCAAATCTGAAACACAGTAAGTGTGTTATTTTAGAGAAGCAAGCTCTAATAAATAATAGTTTAAAAAAACTAAAAAACACGTTTTTTATAGAAAACCGAACTAAAAATAGAAAAAAAAAAATTTAAAAAAAGCGTGGGGTGCTTTTAAGATATTATCGAAATGATAATCACTCTACTCATATCTGTCAATAAAATATTTATAACTATTGACACCATGCACCCACGCTTTTTTTAAAATATTTTTTTTTTCTTCGGTTCTTCGGATTTTTTAGTTCGGTTTTCTATAAAAATCGTGTTTTTTAGTTTTTTTAAACTATTATTTATTTTATATTTTTTAGTTCGGTTTTCTATAACAAGCGCGTTTCATAGTTTTTTAAACTATTGCTTATCTATTTTAAAGCGTGCTAACAACGGATATCAAAACCGAATTTGAGGAATAGCGCCATCTGTGACTTATACAAGGAACTCGTTTCAAGTTGATAACGTAGACTTTCCGCTGATTGCCACTAGATGGTGCGAGAAGTGAACTATGAACACTAAAAAGAAGTCGGTTACAAACAAACATACAAACATACAGGTGAAGCTAATAAAAAGCTAATAATAAAAATATAAAAGCGTGCAGATCGTCTAATGCGGACACTATGATTTGAATGAAGAATGGACTGCATTGGAATGAAATGGAAGGATAAGTATTGTAGGCCACGCAGGAGTAAATAAACAGCCGATGTGGTTAAAATACTAATATATTCAAAAACAAAATAAAATAACAATAGGGAATATAAAAGCGCACATTAGAGGTAACACAATGAAAAAATACTGCCAAAAAACAAAACACTATCTTCTTTTTATAATTTAAAATTATTTAAAAATAAATTTGGTGCCTCTCAAAAAGGTTATAATTTTTACTACTATTTTAAATCCTTCTTAGTGCAGATTAATATTGCGTCGCTTACAAGTATATTTACCCAAAAATATCCATAAGTATCTTGTTGAATGAACTGGTTCGTTTTCTTGAAAGGCGCGTGATGTCTTTGGATGCAATATGAATTTCAACAGCTATTTCTTGTTAACAAAATCGGAAGTCCAGTGGCCGAGCTCCTCGCTTCTGACAAGAATACTTGGGACATGATCTACATTTGATAACGAACCCAAACAATTTATTTCTTAGAACTGTTGTCTGTTTATTTGTATATTTGTTACAGATAAATTCTAAAAGTACTGCATGCTTGTTTTGCATAAATATAACAAAGAGGTCGGGTCAGCACATGGGCTAAATATTATCACGCTATCTTTATATGGTGTAAGCAATGGAGCCCAATGGAGCACATTTTACTGCTGTATACACACATTTTTTACTGCTTTTTACACGCAGATGAAATCGCGGACTACAGCTTGTATATAATATTTCTCGTTAAAAGGCGCAAAGTCAAATGTTTAGGAGGCGTATGAAATATTTAATAACTCTCAGAACTCCTTTCCAATGGAAATTTGTATTCGAGTCAGAAGATACATATTAATGTCCTCCAATGTTGAAGAGTCGATCAATCATTGATACCTTTGTGGAGTGCACGACTCTTAATGATATATTTAATACGGTCATATTTCAAAATGTATTGACAGTCACATTGGTTACTGCTTAACGTTTCCACAGAATTTTACGTGATAATTATATATAACATAACAGTTATAACGCATAATATATCAAAAGGAAATTTATGTCTATAGGTACATCCAAAATAATTATCTATAATAATTATTAATTGACAAGAACTATGAAAGTGATAGATGCGAGTAAGGCGTGTAAGAATTGTGCCTTATGGCGCTCATTTGTCTCTGCCTACCCCGCAAGGGACATCACAGATACCTCTCTCAGCGAACACAACGAGGTATGAGCCACGTTGCGTCGATATTCTGAGGCCGTGGTATTTCATATCTCGAGCCGACCCATTCTTTTTCCCCCAACTTTTTCCTGTATTTTTCAAAATTTATATAGATTGATTGACCTTAAAGCTTGAAGCATTACTTACGATTTTTTTTAGTTAAAAAAGAATCATCATTAGAAGGTTGATTAAAAACACCTGCGGCTTCAATTGAAACTGTCAAACAAAGTTATTCTTATCTTAAAATAAAGATAATTGTATTTTCATATCAGTTAAGAAATTTTTAACGTTTGTACTTCTTAAAAACTCAACTAACTTGCAGAACATTGTATAAACATATTGCGGCAATTGCAGAATAGATAGACTATTTTCTATTTCACTAAAAGAGGACCTAATACCGAAATACGAGAAATCATAACGCGGGAGCGACTGAGAACGCTTACCATTCAGTACATTAGCTAAATAGTACAATTATAACTAGCGTCAATAAAACTGAAAAAACAAACCACATCAATTCATAAACCAAGTAAGAATTCAAAAATAACTTTATTAAATTAACTTCGCCTCAGGTGCGTCTCGCTTTATTATAACGAGCTCAACTAAAGTTGGTGGCTTCGGAGTTTGCGAGAAACTTGAAAAATTCTCATTGCGAGTATATTAATTCTAGCCTTATAACAAACTTCATTTGTCCAAATATAATACTTGTGTCAAGTATTTGCATTTGTCTCAGAGTCAGATTTAGTGGAAATATTACTAACGTTTTGTTCGAAACTTTATGATCGTAATGCTCGAACTTGTAAGCAGCACAAATTATACTGTTTTTGTCATAACTTCACGCCAAATCAAGTGGGCAGCGGCTGTTAAGCCTCGACTCGCTAATAGTTTATGTCCAAATGGAATAAGATGACAGAAATTCCTAAAATAATTTTCGAAATGACGTAGATTTGATGCCGGTATCAATCCCACGCCTTCTTGATTCAGAAGCCCGAGTCCGGTCATCGGGTCACCGAGACTTCTGTGTTTTTATGGTCCAATATGGTTCAGTGGTGCATTTGATTACTTTGTCAATAAACGGTATTTGTCACACAAAACACCAAAAAACATTTTTAATATGAGATACTGGTGAGTAGATTTGACCGTGGATCTCTTTGAAAGAAGGGCGAAAAACTAGTAAATCGACGAAACTGTATCCTCAATTAAACCTGAAATATGTTCAACTTTGAAAGAAATTCCGTACAAAATACACAAAATAACGATGCAAGCTTGTGAGCCAGCTGCAGATAAGAGGCTTTGCTCGATACACTGACTAATACGAACTTTCGTATTAATCACAGGAAAGATACACGTTGCGTGAAGTTAAATTGTTTTTTATTCTTCTTTAATTAAAGATAATTATAAACATCCGTACCAGCTCTGTACGTAGACTTCTGTTTGAAATGACTAGGGTTTGTTGGATCGTTAGATTTCAAAGATAAATGTTCTAATGTAAGTAGGTTATTTAACAACTTGATTTGAGCGCTGTGATTAGGGGACAATAGTCTGGTATAATAAAAAATGTCTGCTTTTTTCAGTTTCATTAAATCTATGAAGCGCTTGCTAGAAATGTGATAGTCTCCAAAACGCTTTACTAAAATTGGCGATAACATTGTAGTATCATGAGTTGGGTTTTCAATGATAGTGTGTTATACCCCCCGAAGTTAAAGGCTGCAAACAACTGTAAGGGATATAACATGACATGTCATGGCACGTACATGTACGTGCCAGCAGTAGTATATAAACACTGTACGCACAGTATGCGGCAGTGGTCAGTGTGCAGCTATAGACATGTTGTCGCTGACATTATTAAAAGATGACTCATTGATCGACCACTCATACACCGTCACCGAAGAACCACCACCTGACGATAACATCATCCACCAGCACCACAACACCTTACAGAACTAAATACTATAAAATTTCAACCTACTTAAATATTAACACTATATCAAAAGCTTATTTTACTAAGAAAATTATTATTACTGAAAAATATTAAACATTTCAAAGACAATTAAGTTTATACTATCTAAGATAATTATATTTTAGCCTGACACGAGACTTAAACCTTAACCAGATTTGTATTACTAGCAACTCAGAAAGAGGTAAATTCATTTATTCCAATTCAACCTGTACATGGCCACGGTGAATGTTAGCTCAGGTATTTAAATATATTTTATGGTAAAACAAAGCAAACGAGCAAGCGTGTCACCTGATGGTCAGTGACTAACGCGGCCCATAATAACATCACCATAATTGTCACAGTTGCGTTGTCATTCTCTAGGATGGAATAGGAAGGTACGGGGAAAAGAGTAAGCCTCCGGACACTGAACGTCCTGCGATATCACCGGATCGCCGGATTCGCCTAATCTTACAGCAAAGTGCTACCACTGATACAATTATTAAACCACATAAAATAAGCCAATTAAATAATACTAACCGATTATTTATGCAATACGTTTACATTTCATAATAGATTTAAGTATTTTAAGTGTCTTGTCCATAAAATTTTATAATTAAACTGTAAAAGTAAATTATAATGATAGTCTTTATTAAATCTTTATTAAAACTATTAATCTTACGTCAAGCGCACTAGTGTTCAGTCTGAAATTCGAATTTGATGAAAACCAAATTTATTTTAATTAATGCCCAATTGAAAAAAGTTTAAATTTTTTACGATCACATAACAAAACTTTATTTTAATCACTACTTTACTCGATGAACCTAGCTTCCCATCAAAATGAAAAAGTCAGTTTCAAGTTCTATTACTATTTTTTCGCTATGAGTAGTGTCGTGACTATGAATAGCTTTCAGATAGATCAATCATCAGTGGTAGAGCGAACTAGTTAGCTGCATGAATGGGCTGGCTCCACAGGTGCCATACAATGGTGAGAGGTCATACCCATATCACATACCCATTCATCAGATCGACGTAAAGTGGCTCATGCCGTATTTCGTTTGGTGAGAGAGGTACCCGGTGGCCTACCTCCCTTCCCCATCCTACTCCTTTAAAGGTCAGCAACGCAACTGTAACACTAAATGTGTTGCAGGGCGGCACTGGTCACTTACCATCTGGTGGCACGCATGCTCGTTTGCCCCCATCTCTTAAAAAAAGATTAAGTAATAAATAAGAACTTCACATAACAGGAACATTTCATATGATCAACGTTCAAGAAACACTACTAAATATGTACTTATTCTATGTGTCTACTGCCAGTTTAGAAACCGAATGAAACGAAAGAATCGTAACCTATCTACCTATCCCGCTTATTCAGAAATACGGTAACAGAAAAGGGTCTTATTGAGAAAAAAAAGTGAAATTAATACCAATATTGTAACAAAAGGGAAAAGTCTATCTGATTTATTAGTATAATTACATGAGATGCGAGGATGGCCATTGTGTGATAGAAAACACAATTCACCCCCATAATAAATAACCCACAGACACAATAGCCAATAAAATTAGATAACTTTGGGTTTCAGTATTGGTGAAGAAAATATGCGTTTTTGCGAAGAGACGTAGATAAGGTACCATTCCAAAGGAATAGTCGGATAATAATATTCACCTACATATCGGAACGTTGAAGATTGAGGCTGATTCGGACGAACACGGCGATATAAACTACGTTTCAAAGGAGATGTATGAAATTTACATCATATTTGAGATGTGTGACAATATTTATTTTTGATATCGATTGTATTGTGCGTCTGCATATCGTTTTCAGGAAAATATTGGAAAAATCTACTTGAGAGTATTTAATTTATCTCGCATTTATTTTATTCATATGTATAAAAAAGTACACTTTAATATAGGGCGCCGCGGTAGCTTTTTGCTATCTGGTGTCATGCCTGGACGATTGCCAAATAAAAATTACAGACACCAAATTAGAGAAGATCATTATGTCTACAGAGGTATTATATCTTGTTATTAGTCATGGAAAGCTCACTGAAGACCTAACTACAATTTTACATATACATACATACATAACTTCACGCCAAATCCCTTGCGGGGTAGGCAGAGAGAACAGAGCGCCATAGGGCACGATTCTTACACACCTCACTCGCTTCGTTGACTTTCATAACTCTTTTCATGCACGCGCGTCGGTTTTTGAGGCTCTTAACATCACCTTCCTCCAGAACACGTTCTATTTGGTCTTGGAATGTGTGTCTTGGCCGTCCTCGACTCCTACATCCGTCCGCTTTTGCATTGTATATCTGCTTAGTCAGTCTTGCGTCAACCATTCTTTCTACATGTCCGAACCATCGGAGCATGCCCTTTCTTACTTTTACACCGACACTCTCTTTCAAACCAACTTCCTTCCTTACAACCTTGTTTTCTACGCGGTCAGCGAGAGTCACTCCGCAGATTTTGCGTAGAGCCCTCATTTCTACCGCGTTTATTCTACTTTCATGCACACTCTGCCATACCCAGCTCTCGCTTCCATAAGTTAGTGTTGGGATCAGGACTGCATTGTGGATTGCTAACTGGGCCTTTCTGCTAATATTTTTTGCGCCCAGGAATCTGCCCAACACTCCGTTTACGCTATTTCCTATCGCCACTCGTCTTTCTACATCCGCGGTGTACCTTCCATCTCTGCTAAAAGCGCATCCAAGATATACAATTTCATTCACCTGTTCCAGCACTACATCATCAACCATTATCCTTGCATCTGTTCTGGATTCCTCCCTTTCAAACACCATAACTTTCGTTTTCGTCGCATTCAACTGCAAGCCTTTAATCATGCAATCATCTTTCATAGTAGTGACTAGTGTTTGCAGGTCCGACGGCGATTCGGCTAGAAGCACGGCGTCATCTGCGTAAAGCAGGCAGCTCACAACTAGGTCACCCATTCGCATCCCTACATCCATCGATCTCATTCTCTGGAGACAACTGTCCAGGTACAGGATGAACAGTCGAGCGGACAGCACGCAACCCTGTCTGACGCCGATATTGACGTCAAACCAGGGGGACAAGCCGCCGTCAACACGCACACACGCTGTGCAGCCCTCATAAGTGGACTGCACAGCGCGCAGCAGTGCTCCGCTCACCCCGTAGCCCGGGAGTATATCCCACAGATCCTTTCGTAACACTCTGTCAAACGCTTTTTCCAGATCCACAAAACCGCAGAAAACCTTCCGGTTAACAGCCAGTTGTTTCTCCACGATGTTGCGGAGAGAAAAAATCTGATCCATGCACCCTCGTCCGCTTCTGAAACCACCCTGAGCCTCCCACAACACTCCATCAGATATCACCCTCATTCTCCTTTCAATAATTTTCCCATACACTTTTGCTGCTAAACTGATCAAACTGATGGCCCTGTAACTGGCCCACTGCATACGTGATCCCTTACCTTTATACAAGGGCACGATGACAGCGCGCCTCCAGTCCATGGGAACCTTACCCGACCTTCAGCACAGATTGCTCAAGGTCAGGAAAGCGTCCCGGACACAGGATCCACCGTGTTTGATCATTTCAGCAGACATCATATCAATTCCAGCTGCCTTACCATTTTTCATATTTCGTATCGACCATTCAATCTCTTCCATAGTAATGTCCTCATCAGATGTTGGCGCAGCGGTGTCAGCCGTAGGCTCACTCGCGGCGCCCACATCCGGAACATACTCGTACATTTCCCCAAAATACTCACTCCACCTGCCCAATACATCGCTTGGGTTTGCAAGAATGTCACCAAACTTAGACATAATTTTGTCCATTCTGGATGATGACGAAGAACCCCGAGACTTTCTAACTTCCCTCCAGAAGAGTTTGTTATTCGCCTCGAAGTTCTCCGTCAACCTCACTTCCTCATTCGCAACAAGTCTTTCACGCTTCTCTTTCACTAAGGCTTTGGTAACATTCCTGCAGCGGCGGTAGCTCTCATACTTTTTCTCTGTCATACTATCATTCTGATTCAAACTTGAGACATAATCCAACCATGCTTTTTTCTTTCTTTCGACGCTGGATTTCACATCCGCGTCCCACCAGGCGTCACCTCTCAGAATCTTATGCCTCTTTGCACTACCACATACTTCTTTTGCACTATTCACTATACTTTCTTTCATTCTTTCCCAGCATTCTTCAACACCTAGGTCAGAAAGACTCGTCTCATTGAGTCTTTTACTGACTAGGCCTACATACATACTCCGTACATTTTCATCTTCTAATTTCTCACATTTTATCCTTTCAAGCTCTCCGAAATGGGTACGCACTCGCCAGTGTCTCCACTTCTTGAAAAGGCCCACGAATCGGCTTACCACCAGGTAGTGGTCCGTATCAAGAGTGGGGCCTCTGTAGGCTCTTGTATCCCTTAGAGTATTTCGGAGACGACTATCTATCAAAATCAAATCTATCATACTCTTTTGCTCATTCCGTCTCCACGTATACGTGTGAATATCTTTATGACGGAATAATGTGTTAGACACAAGGAGGTTCCGTTCCAGGCATACGTCCAATATCGGCTTACCAGCATCATTCACTCTCTTGTCACCATTCGGACCAAGGACAGCCTCCAGGCCGTCTCGCTTGGTTCCGACCCACCCATTAAGATCACCACACAGAATTATCCTTTCATTTTCCTCAGCTAGATCCAGAATATCCCTAACAGTTTCCCAAAACTCTTCGAGTTCGCGGGGATCCGCGGAGCTAACGGGAGCATAAGCTGCGACCAGGAAAACTCGCGTGATCCCCAGTTTTATTCGAACCCAAAGATGTCTTGGGCCTACCAACTCATAATCTTTCACTCCGGAAGCACTACAATTTTAATACTTAATAATAAATGTAATTTATTGTAAACAACATATATACTATTCAAAATAAATTTTATTAAACTGTGGTAAGCAGTTTAAACACATTAGGAACACAAACAAACGCAGAGGTCAAAACCATAAACATACATACACAAGCCTCTCTAGTGGGAATACAAGTATTAATCATTACGTCACCAAACGCCTTAGACAAAATACAAACCCACCTCATCGAATAGACCTCGCCCAAAAACGTCGAAGATATATAAGATTTTTGTTTAGCAAGCGATATTTATGGCAAGCAGAGAGAACAGAACGATACTTTCGCACCACACTCGCTTCATCGACTTTCATAAGTCCTATCATCGCTTTTTTAGGCTCCCCTGATCTTACCTTCTGTGTCCTTACACTTTCAATTTGGCCATAGAAAGCGAGACTATGTTGCATGGAAAGTGGTTTCACAGAACTAATTTAACTCTAGGATATTTTTAAATTTCATATAACAGGTGAAATATTTTTTTTATTGTAATCACGATTTCGATTAACAGTAGCATATTTTTATGTTTTTTTATTAATAAAAAAAACATATAACGGATAGGGATACTACCTCTAATTAAGAAAAAAATGTCTGACCAACCATCTTCATTCATTCAAACCAAGAATATTTAATATTGACATTACTAACTTTTCCATAATATTTATCGAACAGAAACAAACCAATACGATGGGTTTGCGTTTTTTCTTATGCCCCGGTACAAGTTCTCTCACTCGCTTTATCAACTGCAAATAATTGAAAAGTGTTCAACCATTAGTCAACACGCTCGTTGGAACATTCCTCTTGACGCAATTACTCGTTATTTCAGTATTCTGGTATTCCTATAATTAGAAATTACTTTTAAAAGTGAAAGTTTTAACATTAATTTTCCGGTACTCAACGTTATATTTTGTTTACTTAGCAAGTTAGCTTAAAGTATTATGTTTATTCTGAATAGAGTTCAATTTGTGTTAAATATAACTGGCATTTCGTAAATATTCCTAACAAATTTTGTAATTTGTTTTCACTAAACGACCAATACCGTATAGTTTTACGTCTTTTTCTACCCGAAGGTCTAAGCAGCGGCTGTTAAGCCTCGACTCGCCGTTATGTTTACGTCCCAAATGGAATAGGTGGTGAACCTATTGCCATACACCGGGCACAAAGTTGTCAGTCATCGATATTTATCATACATAACTTCCGAAAAAAATTTCGCAGTGTTTGGTGTGAGCCCGGATTTGAACCTACAACTTCTTGATTTAGAAGCGGGGTGCACGTACACTGACTTACCGACACAATAAAAAATATTGAAATAAATCTGGAAATTAGCTCTAATTTCTGTAGATTACACACCTACCATTTTTAATGGCATGGAAAAAATGGTGTCTTACATAGTATCCCTTTTGAATCAGGAGTGATGAAAAATATAAACGAATATAATTTAAAAAAATGTTCAAAGGTCAATAAATAAATTTTGATTCTATAATAGAGGTAAGGGTTAAAAAGATTCAATAAAGTGGAAGGGCGAAATGTTAAAGACCGGTAAACTCTTGCAAATGACAGGCCACGTGACCCGATCAACGGGGATGCTTTGAATAGGGCTGTGTTTTACGTAGGCTTATACACAACAAAAAGGCTCACCGAGTTTTAGGTAAAAGTAATATGCGGTTCGACTAAGATAAGTGCAAAAAAATATTGACAAATAAAGAACTTAGCTAAAATAATATGTGGAAATTATTATTAAATATAATAATTAGATAAGTTAATTTGTTAATGAAGCTGAAAAGAAACTATATTATGCAAACAGTACACCTTTAACACAAGTGTTACAGAGGTCGTGTATTTTACCGGTCAAGATAATTACAGAATAATACACATAAAAAAATAAAGTGTGGATTGCATTCACATGATTGATACACTAACATGTCTGAACATGGACATATATATCTGCTCAGTACCTATATCTTTTTTAAACATGTCTCAACCATCTGAGCATACATAATTTAACATATTGAAAATAAATATTTAATCATTTTTATCGACAGTACAGTATTTTGCTGCTATAAATAATAATAATATACATTAAATCGATCTCTACAACAAATGTCATTGCCACGCTAAAGCTCTTCATCGAAAAGGCTCACAAAGATTTACATTTTTATTTTATAACTCAATTTTGTTCGTGCGCAAGAATATTATCTGTAATGTGCTAAGTTACGCTGCAATACTCGTGTTGGGATTTAGATCGGGTTTTTGTATATTTATTTATACAATCAAATGTAAATAGTTTCAATGCTTTGTAACTATTTAATAGTGGTAGAGACTCTCTGTTCATATGAATCGGCTCGACCAGACTATCGACTCAACTACCACGTCCTCTTATAAAATAGACGTAAAGTTCTTCGCCCCTATCACCAGAAATGAAAAAGCACTAACATATTTTTTATATTCATATGAAGTCTTATGGGTGACATACACAGTGAGTGTTAGAAGAAGTGCTAAAACAAACCAAACTAGATCCAACTACGCTTAACTGCCCCTGAGAATAGAATATCTCACGGGCAGAACTCCGGACAGCAACTAGTTATACCTAAATTTTAGCGTCTTTATTAAATGAACGAGTATACGAATTCTTTGGAGTAAATTTACTATCGTTTTGCAGGCGAAACCTTACTCAACTTCGCCCACAACTTTAGTCTCACGTAATTTTAACAGTTTGCTATCAAAAATATATAGGTCTTCTTGTTCATGTTGAATATTATATAATCGGTATAAATATTTATTACTTAAGTATTTTAGACGTTAAAAGTAAAGTAAGCCTAGCATTCACATTTAAAATATTTACATGAGGGCTTCCAGAATACGCTACTTCGATTACTGTGTCTTGAAACATAATATAATTATCACTGATCCGTAACTACAAACGTCTGTATGTAATAAAATTTACGATATGCCCTGGAAAAAACCTCAAACTAACTATGTAAGCAAACATTACAATTTATTTTACTAGTTTCTTATATTCAACCGAAAGAAATTCCGTATGTTTAGCAATTTAATGTATAACTATGTATAACAATATTTTCCAGCATTTATTTACTAAAAGGGGTAAAAATATATCAAATGTAATGAAGAAAAAACAACATGGAAATTTAATAAACAAAATTGTAGTGAAAAATATAAAGAATAGTGTTTTTTTTTTGTTAATTTTTCAACTCTAACGCTGACTTCTTTTACTAATAAAATAACGAGGCTTTGTTTTAAATTATGCATAAATCTGATAAAGAATAGACGAAAATCACTCCGGCAGAAGACGAAGAGGACGAAAGTACTCCCCTGGAATGGGTCGGCTGGACTGGTGAAATACTACGCCCACTCTGAATATCTAAGTAAAGTGGCTCATGTTGCGCACCCTTCCTCCTCGTCTCCCATTCGCGACTTCCCTCCCTATCTTTTCTTAAAGGTCGACAATGCAACTGTGACATTATCTGCATTGCACGCGTACATGAGAGGCGCGAGAAGCTTACCAGGTGACCCTCTTGTTCGGTTGCCCTTATCTTATAAAACGAATGTTCAATGTTATAAACTAAACTTATTTAATGATAATGTTTTATTAATAGATAAGGTCTAATTAGTTCTTGTTTATATTTAAAATAAAGTTTAAGTTTAGGTTCGCCACCTATTCCATTTGGGACGTAAACATAACGGCGAGACGAGGCTCAACAGCCGCTGCCTACACCTTCGGGTAACAAAAGGCGTGAAGTTATGTTATGTTTATATTCAAAATAAGTGTTTACAAACAGGGGTTAATTAGTGTTCTATATTTACAAAGTACTCTTTCCTCGCACAAGCCAAGCGGGCTCTTTTAATTTTTTTAATGAATTCTAGAAGTACTTACTTTTAATTACGATGTAAAAAAACTAGAAAAAATATTATAATTGGGCTTGGTCCTCTTTTTTAACTAACAAACGTAGAGAAAAATATGCCACTACTAACTTTGTGTATTTATATCTCTTTTTGGCTTCAACGTTACTAACTAGAATGTTATTTCAGCTGCGATTCCGTTTAATACTTAAGTGAGCGGCTGTTAAGCATCGACTTGCCGTTATATTTACGTGCCAAATGGAATAGGTGGCGTACCTATTGCCATACACCAGCCCCAAGTTTTCAGTCATCGATATTTATCACACATAATTTCAGAAAATAATTCCCAAAGTCAGTGGTACAGTGGTAGAGCCAAGCAGTTTACTGCATAAATGGGCCGGCTCGACCGGTGAAATACCACGACCTCTCAGAAGACGGACGTAAAGTGGCTCATGCCGCGTTTCGTTCGGTGAGAGAGGTACCCGGAGGCCCACCCCCTTCCCTATCCTTTCCTATCCCCTTCCCTTAAAGGTTGGCAACGCAACAGTAACACTATATGTGCTGCTGGTGTCCATGGGCGGCGTTAGTTGCTTACCATCAGGTGACACGCCTGCTCGTTTGCCCGCCTATCCCGTAAAAAAAAAAATTGTGTGGTTTTATGAAACCACCGTAAAAGTGAAACTTTTAAAATTGAGTCTTGGGTTATTGATTTTTAAATCTACTTTTTAAATATACATAAACAAAATATTTTTTCAATAATTATTTTTCAATAATTTAGTTAGTAAGTTTTTTAAATTGATGATTCTGATAAAATGATTAACATTTATATTTTTTTAGAGTGCAACAGTGTAAAACAGTTACTTCACAGCAATTTTTTTAAAAGTTTGCTTTGGCTTCGTTTAACTTTAAGTTAAAGATTTAAATCAATTAATTCGATAATCTCATCATTTTCAAGTTCTTTGGAAGTTAACGACTGAAGATTAAGAATTCCTAGATGGCGCTACTAGGTTGCTACTATTGATGATTCTGCCGTAATATCGTATTATATCGATAGATGTCGCCCGAATCGACAAGTATTCCAGCTACGGCACTAGGGATAACGCGACACCTATTAAACGTTAACAACATTACAACAAAGGATCTTTACAAAACAAAACGATATTTTTTCCTCCAGTAAATATGATATTTCGATTTATTATGAAAATGTGACAAATACATATATAAAGAGCACTATCTTATCTTATATCTTTAAACGAGCAATTCTTGTATATATATATATATATATATATAAAATTGGAATCTCGGAATCGGCTCCAACGATTTTCATGAAATTTCTATTCCAGCAGATGGCGTTGTTAACTAACACGAAGTCAATGTGTGTTTGCTTTGCTTTTATTACAGTTTATCACTGCGAAAAATTAAGTATATGTTTCTAATATAATATGTTAGTACATAGTATATATTAGTATATATTTATTATTCTGTCGGTAAGATCGAAAAATATTATTGATATTTCATTATTTTATTAGTATGTAATTCGTACTTAAATATAATTTTCAAAAAACACAATTTATAAAAAAAAAGAAAATACCGAGCAAAGCTCGGTCATCCAGATATTCACTACTAAATTGACGAACATAACTGTGTCACATATATGTAGTTCACTTTTTGGAATTGGAAACTTAAAAGCCGCCGCCTACGCCTCCGTCGTTTACAATACATACGAATTTATTATATTCCCTTTTATCGTGTCATTTGTTATATTAATAATATAATTTTTTTTTTCTCCGCCTGCAATACGTACGTACGTATATGTATGTATGTAAAAAACAAACAAACAAACAAACCCGATCCTAGAAAATGTGTCGAAATTGGTAAAGAGGACGGTAATTAGACGATTATACATACGGCCCTCGTGGTGCATCGGTAAACCGCACTACCGATAACACAAGGTCGGGGCGGGTTCGATCCCTCGTCTGGGGGTGTTTTTCTACATGTTTTTACGGTATTTATTTACAAAAATAAAGTGTATATTTGGGTAATTAATTAATAATAAATAAACGATAATAGACGTGAAAGGCGCTCTGACGAGCGCCTTTCACTTTATCCCTACTCCGCGGCCGACCGTCACGCGACATGCAACACGCAGACGAAAAAGTTTGAGACGATGTAATAAAAGTTTCACTTTAAAAAAGTCTTAGCAGTGAGCCCGGATCTAACCCACGATTCCTTGATTCAGAAACAGGGTGCTTTGTCTTTCTCTATTCGTATATTTTAAAAGTAGGGCTGTATTGGAAAATATCAGTAGTACACTGATGTTTTTCAATAAAGACGTGTGTGTCGTTCCTATTCTTGTCACGGATTCCACAACTACGGACGTTGTAACGAACCTTGTCACAAGTGAAAAGGCTACAACAGAATCTAGAATCAGATATTATCTTAGATACTGCCAGTCTGTGTTTATGAGACTGTCAAGATTTACGTGTACAAAATTTTTCTGTGTTTCTATATTTAAGTTAGTAAATTCGTATATATAGTATATATTACTGGATAAGATTAATTTGTATCATCATTCGCTAGCCCACAACTCCTTATGGGTTTTGGCCTTTTCACCATCTCGCTCTATTTGCACTGTTTCCTGACTCTCCTTTTGGGCCTCTTCTAGTGCACAGTGCAATAAGAGTTTGCTTTCGTTTACGATTAAATAAAAAGTATGAACTAAGTTTAATGTGTTGTTATTATATGTAACAAACGAAAATAAAAATATAATCGGTCCTCCAATTAAAGCCATTGAACGTTTGTCAAAGTAAATTTGTCACATCATGAGAAAAGACTTATTTACTCCAACATGGCAATTCGTGATAATAGGTTTCCTTTTGATAAACGGAAATATTTAATAGATTTTAATTTATTTACCTGCCCCTTATTTATTGTGGATAGGTCGTAAACTCTTGCAGGTTCAGTTCAATGTAAGACTTTAGGATAAGTGTAAGGAAGGTAGAAGGCGGGCCTCCAGATATGTTTTTCTCCAATCGATAGCATACAATCTATATATACCACGCCCTAAGTTGTTTGAGATTATAAGTTCACGTTTAGATTGAACATAGTTGTCATTCTTTAAGAAAAATAAAAATCAAATGTTCCAAATAAATACTGTATTTAGATTTCGAGGAACCTGCCACGTGACAGATTTAATTAAAATGACAAAACCTCAATCTTTGCTGATCTTCTTGTAACAGTTTTAGGAATAAAACATTGTATTTTCTTTTATTAAAATCATAAATCCTTTCCTCAGATGCACTCGTTCTTTCTTTCCATACTAAACAATTGATGTGCAGTATTGTGTACAGTTTATTGCCTTTATTCTAAATAACTTTTGTGTATTCAAATTGTAGAAAAATATCTTTACAAAATGAGTTTTCCATCAACATGATTTTGAATTTTCATGAATGTAATATAAACGTTAGAACACGCTGAAATTAATTTAAGACGCAAGGATAAAAATTTAGAGTTCAGGTACACAATTCATGGCCGGACCCATACTCATATAAAATGCCTACTTTCTGACATTTGTCGAGAAATCTTAAAAAGAAAACGGGTCGTTCCTTTCGTGAAATCAATTTAATATCAGTTCAAACCTAATGTAATAAGTTCGCAAATATTGAAGAACAATGGAAGGTAAATTATTTCTTAGGGAACAGAAACTCAATTGTCCAAACACATATTGCTACGTTTCGTATACTGCACGAAGAAATCGTTCGCTTTTATTGCTTTCTTTGCTTTTATGTCTTCAATATAAGTGCAATATGCTTCTATTTTAAAGACCTGTGATTTGTGTGAAGATATTATTTATTTATTTATTTTAATAATCTAAACATTTAATAAAATCGTAGAAAGGTGAAAATTGTATATTGAATATATATTTTTTTGTATACAGGAATAATTATCTACAATCGATACCGAACCCAAAAATATGTTTTTTTAGATTTTTTGTGACTGTTGTTAGAAATAAACTCAAGAAGTACAAATTTTGCATGAACTAGGCAGAGGATGAGCCATGCACCCATCCCTCCAAACATCTCTAAGAAAACGGTACAAAGTAATTATTAACTTAGACTGTAGTATATGAACTATATTTAATAATAATATATTACTTCTTCCTTTTAAAAGGTTCCAGATTCGAAGACATAAGACATAAGACATGTGTTCCACGACTACTCTTTTTATATTGCGATATAAGAACGCTGCCTACACGATCGAGTGTTGTTAACGTAATGGCATAAAAATACTGTTCATGCAAGTGACTTTGCCTAAATTAGTGGAATCCTGTTTTATTATTTATGAATATTTAATTTCAAGGCACATAGCACAAAGGTTAATAATACTCGTACAACAAAAAATATATAGCGCTAATGAAAAAGGGAAAAACGAGGAGTGCTTTACTTTTAGGAGGCGGAATGGCTTACGCAAACTATTTTCATGATTAGCAGATGCTTTTTAGGTCCATTCAATTGTTCTGGATTTAATGTAGAGCAAGATTAGAACATTCCGAAGTCTAATTCTCTTTTATTACAACAAAGAACATTTTATTATGTATATATATGTTTTATAATGATTGAATTGATGAATTAATTAATTCATTTAATAAAACGACTAATATTCATTATTTATATTTTTATAAGATAAGTCAAGTGCCTAACGCTATCCATGCGCACATGTAACAAAAGTAATGTTACAGTCGCGTTGCCGGCCTGTAAGTGTATGGGAAAGTAGGAAAAAAACAGTAGACTTCTGGATACCGCTTATACCGAACGAAACGCGAACAGAACCACTTTACGTCATTATTCTGAGAAGCCTTATTATTTCTGCGGTCAAGCCGTCCCATTCATGCTGCGAACTGTTTGTATCTACCACTGATAATAGAATTGTAGTAAATATACAAAGACTGTAAATTATATTACATAGATATAAATACGTATAGTTTTAACCAATATATAGAATATAGGTAGGTATATAATTTTTATTCCACGTAGTTTCAGTAGGCGCGGAAACCCTTACGAAACGTGAACAAAATTTTAAGCGTCCGAGACATCACGGCGAAGATTTCCAAATTTACTTTACTATAGATATATACGAAAGAGAAGAATAGAAATATAAAATATGGAGAAATTATATAAATATAATTAACTTGTAAAAATATTATTGAAACTAGTCTTTAAAGAAATCCAAAAAAAAAACTCTTTTTATTACAATTTTAATTAGATCTTTTTAAAAATGAAATATTTTTTTATACGTTTTTAACTAACTTATATTTATTTTTATCAGTTGAATATTTTTTCTCTCTGTACAAAAATATATAATAATGGATAATGGAAAAACTAATTGGAAAATGAATCAATCGCTATTTGGTAAGAAATATAGCTAATAATTATGGTGGGACAATGAATATGTCATGTTTACAATGTATCTTATAACTAATAAAATAAAAAATAAAAAAAACCTTCTTAACTCATTATTACTTCATCCCCAAACCATCGGAGCATCCCTTTCTTAACTAATTATATTTTAAATAAATATTACCTAAGTTTTCGCCCATAATACTCAAAGGTGTAAGCATCTGCAATGTTGTAGTAAAATTTGGACGAGATTTTATGTTTAGTAACTTCGTAATTCAAGGATGTCTGTTACAGGGGCACGGGCAGGTCCCGTCGGGACGTCAACGGAATATTAACTCAGCGGAGGACAAAAATAGCGGTCATCAACCGGTCTTGTCTCAGGTGACACTGGGTTGGTAATTTGATGTCTTTATTTGGGTCAGTTTTCTATTAACTTAAAAATGGATACTGAATGGAGTGAATAATTTATATTTTAATGATAACTGGTATAAGGATACTAAGCCTTAATTATTATTAATAATATGACGTGTACCTATAGGGTCTGAATCTTTATTTGCGTATATAAATAAGTCTTTGCAATGGTAGGTCTTGGTATTTCCCGATTTTTTTTTTCGTACGTTATGATTAATAAACATATTATTATATAACTGACAACTTTGTCCCCGATTTAGGGCAATAGGTTTGCAACTTATTCTACTTAAGTAGTAACGTAGCAGCGAGTTGAAGATTTAACAGCCGTTGTCTACACCTTCGGGTAGACAAAGGCGTGAAGGCGTTTTTGTTACTTTTTTCTAGGTTTTTTTTTACAATGGTTAGTAGGAAGTAAGGTACATCAGGATTTATAGGTGCGTAAGACTACGGTTTTAGGGCTCCAAGAGGATTCGATATATAATATATATTTTTAAATAGTTATTCCTCATTCTCATATATAAATAACCTATTATTGCTAATTATTGTGTTCCTCCACATCCAGGTACTAATCAAAAGGCAAATACATTATTTGTCACGGGCACACAAAAAAGAAAATAAATCATTTTTAAATACAAGAGTAACTTAAATTGATTTATGGACCTGAATGAAATAGGAAAGCTTAATTATAATACTGATGAAGAACAAAAGAGTGGTCCAGTGTGGACACAAAACATATTTTAAATGATATTTTAAGCCGCGATATTTTTCTCTTTTAACAATTCACTTAAAAACAGATTTAAACTATGTTAAATATTAATATGAACCTTAAAATAGCGAATTTATCGTGGTCTACAATTTAAATGCTCTTGTAAAAAGAGTAATTTCAAGCAGTCATTAAATATTTGTAAATATTATTTAAATTTGTGTGCAATATGATTAAGAAGCTTTCTATCAAAATTAGTTTTAGTCTCGGTGGCCTAGTGGTCGAGCACATGGCTTCTGATCCGGAGGTCCGGGTTCGATTCCTGAGGCTGGCTCACACCAATGACCTTTCGAAATTTTTTTTGGAAGTTATGTGTGATAAATATCGATGACTGAAAACTTTGTGCCCGGTATGGCAATAGGTTCGCTACCTATTGCCTTACCGGGCATTTGGGACGTAAACATAACGGTGACACGAGGCTTAACAGCCGCTGCCTACACCTTCGGGTAACAAAAGGCGTGATAAGTAAGTTATGATATGTTACTATCAAAATATGCGATTAAAACAAATAAATTTCCGTTTTCAATCGCACTTGTAAACAAGCTACAAAAAACAGTTTATCAATGGTAGAGCCACATGGTTCGCTGCAAAAATTGCTCGGCTCGACCGGTGAAATACCACGGCCTAACTATCGGCGTAAACTGACTCATGTCTCGATTCGAGAGAGGTCCGATCCCCTTTCCCTTCCTTTCTCCTCCTAATCTCTGAATGTACGGCAGTATCTGCAGCTAACGGGTCCTTTAATGCGTTAAACATGTTCACGTCGCATAACAAGTTTCGTCTACATAAAAAAAATATCTTTATTTACTCACTCATAACTTTCGAAAAGAATTTCATTTCAATCAAAAGCCATTGGTCTGAGCGCAGATTCGAACCAACAATTTCTTCATTCAGAAGCGGGGCGCTCTGCCACTCGACAATCAAGACTCTTTAAAAACGGATTAAATATGTATTATTGAAACAAAGGATCAAAACCATTATATAGTACAGTAATTAGGAATAAGCATATAATATAATGTTTGTATACGTTGTTCGCACTATAAGCATAAACTTATGCTAACGAGACACACTTAGGAACATGTTTGAACAAATAATAATATCATAAACACGGGTCTCGCTGACGCCCTGATTAGATATCAAGGGACCGTGTTCATTAAATATTAACATGATGTATTAAGTTAGTTTGTGATATGGAACAGTAGTAATGTAACATCAAAGATATTGTTATTTGTAAGCAAAACTATAATTGTAATGTATTTAGTTTGACATTTTATTGAATTATTAAATCCATTCTAAGGGTTATTAATTATGTCATTACACACATAAAACCAATATTTTTCGGTCAGTTCTGCTTTTTTTTTGGCAACTTAAGATCTATTTCTACCCGAAAGTATAAAGAATCGATTGTTATTCCATGATTCGCCGTTTTTTTACGTTGCAAATGAGATATATGGGGAAAACCTATGGGGGCACGATGTAATCAGTCATCGATATTCATCACATATACATACATACATAACTTCACTCCAAATCCCTTGCAGGGTAGGCAAAGAGAACGCTATGAGACACGATTCTTACACACCTCAGTCGCTTCGTTGACTTTCATAACTATTTTCATGCACGCGCGTCGATTTTTGAGGCTCCTAACATTCCTTCCTCCAGAACACATTCTATTTGATCATGGAATGTGTGTCTAGGCCGTCCTTCACTCCTACATCCATCCGCTTTTGCATTGTACATCTGCTTAGTCAATCTTGCATCATCCATCCTTTCTACATGTCTGAGCCATCGGAGCACATAAATAACTTCCGAAAAGTCAGTAGTTCGATTTCAAAATTTATTTATTTTGATGCAGCGTGCTCTACCTCCACACCACCAAGACGACATTATTTTTCCAACTTTTTCTATAAAATAGTAACAAACCTTTAAATAAGGTTTTATATAAGGCTATACGTGACGTCCAACGGGTCATCACGATACTGTTACAGGTAAATTCACATTATATGATGTTCACAGTATACGAGTCACGTACGACATTGAATTCAAACGTGCTCTTCTGTTCTATAATATTATAATCCAAAAGTTATCTATAAACCGTGTTCATTAAATCTCGACAAATATTGCTATTCGTTAAACTTTTGTAAAAGTTAAATGTTTGGATTAAAATGGAATGTCCGTGTTGGAAGTTAGAATATCGTGCAAATTTAATATTAAGTGTTAATATTGTCTTAATATAATCCAATTGCTTTTCCTCGAGTCTATGCTAACGTATAATTTCTAGGTTATTGTAAGTAGTTGCGATGCTGTAGTAGTTTTGCTTTTTTTTTCTAAGTTTATATTAAAATCTCTAGTTTCATTACCAATCTTTTGGTGATTGCCCAATCACTTGGTATATTTGGATTGCTAATAAAACTAGAGATTACAACAGCTAAGCAAACTTAATTTTATTTTTCTACAAAATAATTACAAAATCCATACCAACTCTATGAAATCTTAATAAACGAAACAAAATGAATCCTTTTTCCAATTTTTGTTATGCACGGTGATTTAATTTAATTTATAGTAAAATTATATAACGGATCAAATACATATAATATTATCAACAAAATTAAAATACAACCATTTATAAGATATAAAATTGTGTCCTTTCAGACTCAATGGGTGTTATAATACCTCATATAGCACGGAAGCATTAGAAGTAAATCTTCGTTGACAGATTAACTGGAGTTAAGCGTGATTCGGGACAAAAGTGAGAGTGTAGTAAAAAGGAGACAAAAGGAATCAAATGTTAAAAGCTTCGGTAAAAGCGATAAATGGGACAGTAAGTCGCTGAAATTTCATATTTCTTGTTGAGTGTACATTATTGCTTATGGTCGTCGGATATTACCCTTATTTCTTAACGTTAGATCAGAATTTATGAATGAAGTCTGTTTTTTTTTTTTTGGCAAACGAACAATCAGTTCATCTGGTGAAAATTGAGTAGCGCCGCACATGGGTGCCTGCAACTCATATAGTGGTACAGTGGCGTTGCCGCACTTTACGGTAGCAAAAGAAGTGGGAAATTAAAGGAAGGAGAAGATGGATGGGCCTCCGGATACCTTTTTGTCGAACATTCCATTCATGCAGCGAACAACGTGGCTTTGCCATTAGAAGACCATAAGACCATTTAAGCACTTCGCTTGATGGTGTTATCTATAATGAGATGTTAAACGCATACTGATGACTATGTATTATTTACAATTAGTTAATATTTTTATGGATTTGTCCTTGCTTGAGTTATCGGAAATTTAAATTTTGCGAACTCACACAAAAATTAAATTTAAGTAAAGAATTAACAGCCTGTTTCGACATCCAAGATGTTAATCCTGCAAACTTGGTGACAAACCTACTACTATATGCCTAGGTCTCCTATATCTGTATCGTTTTAATAAACGTAATTTATTGAAGGAATCTTATTAAATAATCACGTGTTCTAAAAGCCTGTTATGTATAAACTGTGAATGTGTGTGTGTGTGTATATGTGTTTTTGAGTGATTATTATTGTAATTTGTTAACTTCAATTTGATATATTTTTTTCTAAAAAACTTTATTTGCCAATAATGATAAAAAAAAGTTCGTTCTTAAAAAAATTATAGCAACAGCGGTATATTCCAGAACATGTCCTTAATATTAGACTATGTAGAAAAAGAATCAATTTTTTTGCATAAAACAATTACTAATCGCATCGAAACACACACACATACTCACATGTTAGTGCTAGTATTATATTTCATTATTCCACGTAAGAATTCCAATATCATCTCGCGATCGCAAACCAATATACCTAATATTAACCTATAAATATACTTATTATTTTATTTGGTATTTTTCCCTCCATTGCGAAGGAGCGCGTGTCTTTCCGCATCCAATATTGCAAATATTGTGCAATATACCCGACTAGAATAGGTAATAATGTGCTCCTAATACAGACAATTTTCATCCAAAATATTTCGCTTCTTGATACGAAAATTTCTAGATATAAATATATGCAACATCCTTATATATTATAACACTCAAGTACATCGTACATATAAGGTAAAGCATACTTGTTGAACTAGATATTTATAATACACTTATGTTCTGGAAAATAAACAATATATATATATATATATAAATATAAGGGTGGTCTTGGTGGTCCAGAGTTCGAGGGTTTGAAACATGGCTCACACCAATGACTTTTCGAAATTATTTTCGGAATTTATGTGAGGTAAATATCAATGACTTAAAACTTACATAACATAACTTCACGCCTTTTGTTACCCGAAGGTGTAGGCAGCGGCTGTTAAGCCTCGTTTCGCCGTTATGTTTAGGTGCCAAATGGAATAGGTGGCGAACCTATTGCCATACCGGGCACAAAGTTTTTAGTGATCGATATTTATCACACATAACTTCCGAAAACAATTTCGAAAAGTCATTGGTGTGTGCCAGTATCTGAAATCGAACCCGGACCTTTGGATCAGAAGCCGTGTGCTCGACCACTGCGACACTAAGATATATGGGCCGATATATGGCAAAAGGTTCGCCACATATTCCATTTAGTACGTAAACGGCGAGTAGAGGCTTAACAGCTGCTATCCACTCCTTCTGGTGAAATAATGTTTATATCTAGTACATACAAGAGAAGATACTTAGAAGTAAGTAATAGTCGTCAGAAAATTGAGCATCACTCCTCTGAATCAAGAAGTTGTGGGATCGAATTCTGGCTCACACTGATGAATTTTTTAACAACGGCTGAAAATATCCTCCAGTAAACAAAACATTAAAAAAAACTAATAAAATTGTACAGAATAATATGTATTATATATACTTACAAAGAAAATATTATTACATACGACAAGACATTTATGCCAGTGAAATAACTACTACACTTCGTAGAAAATGAGCACAACGACTGAACTTTGAAAAGTGAGTCCGTAAGAATTATTGTAGTTCGTAACTCTGTAATGACAGTCATATATGTAGACATGCCAAGTTATATGGACATGTTACGTGCCAGCCTCCGTAATGATAATCTATCGGTCACTTAGGCGATGCTCATCCTTCAACAACATGATCGAATTACGAGGAGTGTGTATACGTGATTTTATAAAGGAAACGGATAGTAATAATGATAGGGAAATATTATATTCAGAAGTGATAATTAATATTTAAAATTTCAAAAAAGCTTTGATTTATATTGAATGAACAAAACTAAATAATGAAGCAAATATATCTCATATGTTATTTTCGCTCGATAGTACATTCATAAAATACGTGAATAGCGCCCATAGGAATTTGATTCTCACTCAATTGCAGACATTTTTGTGATAACTATTCAAATCCCCCAATGAAAATAAAAATATTCCCCAATACTAATGTTTGTGTTTGTATGGTGTCAGATTGTATGGTGTCAGAATAGCGTATAGGTTTTTTTTTACCTTTACAATGCATTTGGTGTGTGTTCTAGAATGTAGCTCTAGAATAGTAAGTCTGTCTCTTGTCGTGTTTGTCGTAAGAGGTTACTAAAGAATTTTAATTGATTTAAGAAGGAAAATTTATATTAACAGTCAGTCTTAATTCTGGTAATAAAAGCAATAATAATGACTACAGCGGTAATTTTTGCAGTAGTTACTGGTTATTATGTGTAGGTATTAGGTGTAGGTAAGTAGGTTGTTTATCTACATATTTAAATCTATACTAATAAATGTATTGGACACCAAACATACACCGCACTGAAGTTCCCCAAGCTAAGCAAGTAATTGTTATGGGCTCTAAACAATGCTTAAAAATAGATTTATTTTATTGAAAATACTTATTTTACGAGAGGTTTTAGGAAGCCATCCAATAACAATGTTTGTGTTTGTATGGTGTCAGATTGTATGGTGTCAGAATAGCGTATAGGTTTTTTTTTACCTTTACAATGCATTTGGTGTGTGTTCTAGAATGTAGCTCTAGAATAGTAAGTCTGTCTCTTGTCGTGTTTGTCGTAAGAGGTTACTAAAGAATTTTAATTGATTTAAGAAGGAAAATTTATATTCACAGTCAGTCTTAATTCTGGTAATAAAAGCAATAATAATGACTACAGCGGTAATTTTTGCAGTAGTTACTGGTTATTATGTGTAGGTATTAGGTGTAGGTATTAGGTGTAGGTAAGTAGGTTGTTTATCTACATATTTAAATCTATACTAATAAATGTATTGGACACCAAACACACACCGCACTGAAGTTCCCCAAGCTAAGCAAGTAATTGTTATGGGCTCTAAACAATGCTTAAAAATAGATTTATTTTATTGAAAATACTTATTTTACGAGAGGTTTTAGGAAGCCATCCCTCTCCTTTTTCGCCTTCTCACGAATTTTTGGTACGGTTTTGTATTCATCACACGTAATTTCCTAAAAGATTTCCGAGTAAGCATTGACGTGCATGCGAATTTCAACTTCTGATTCAGAAGCGAGGTGCTGGACCACTGATCAGACACAAAATATTTATTTATATTTTACAAATATTAGATGGTACAAAATCAAATGACATTTTGTAAAGCAAATACACAAATTGCCAAAAAGAAATTGAAAAAAAAATATAATTCTGGCGGAACTTAAAACCAACACCTTATAAAAAAATAAGAAAAGAATAAAAGTAAAAAGATCCTTTTTGTCATTAAAATTGGAAAACTTTCGCTTTGTTGAAGGGCCTCTTGAAATTAAAATTGACAGAAGTTTTGTTTGGTTATATCATACGATCCTTTGAGTAGAAAACGAAGATAAAAAAGGCTGTATCATTCATCTATCTTTCAGCCTCTGTAGATATTTACATGCTAAAGCGATACCTTTAAATAATGTACTAGATATTAGACCTACAATATAAAATAAAATATATTTTAGTGAAAGTGCTTGCTACGAAATATCTACATGAACATTCAATATATTAGCTTTTTTCCTAAAATTTACTCAAGAGTCTCACGATCTACAACAGGATTTATTTCTTGAAAATAAAGTAGTAGCTGTATTAGTAGAATCTATGTCTATATGTAGCTTATACTTTGAAACTTTTTTTACAAAGAATTTAGTATTGTTTATTATAACGACCTTTATTTACGGTAGAAAGGTTAAAGCCCAAATTAACTATACGAGTGATATGTTTGACCCACTCTACTCCACTCCACTAAACCTATATCTTCATTTCAATGACCATCAATTTGCGATCGGTACGGCCTCCAATCCGTCTCTCACTCTCCTACTATAAATTAATGGCATATGTATCTTCTCTGGCTAACCTACGTACTATATTATTTAGTCCGGTAATATATAAAGCTAGAGTAAGCCGCACTCAACTGCCACAACTTCAATTTTAAATTACATCGAAAAACCTCTATTTTAAGGAGATTTAAAGATTTAAACAGAACTTAAGTAACTAACTTGAGATTTTACAAATTTGGCATTTATACATTCTGAGATCGCATTTCCGAGAATAATCAAAAACCAACAAAACTATACCCGACAGAAGTAGAGTGAAATACCACGACCTCTCCGAAGATCGAGGTAAAATGGCTCATGCCCCGTTTCGTTCGGTGAGAGAGGTACCCGGAGGCCACCCCCCTTCCCCATTCCCTATCCCTTAAAGGTTGGCAACGCAACAGTAACACTATATGTGTTGTTGGTGTCCATGGGCGGCGTTGGTTGCTTACCATCAGGTGACACGCCTGCTCGTTTGCCTTCCTATTTAAAAAAAGCGTGTGTAGATCGCTGTAACGGTAGACGTTACTGGTGACTATTCCGGTGGATGATGGTGAATCGTGAGTGGTGCTTCTTCCATGATGGTGGTTGAGCGGCCGGTAAATGAAAGACGTAATTATGATCTTGCCATTTATTCGTGTCAGCGACAACTGTGTGTCGCTGGACACCGACCACTACAGCATACTGTGCGTACCGTTGTTATATACTATTTATGGCACGTACATGTACGTGCCACGAGGTGTAGTATCCCTTACACCATTCCCCCCTTAGTTGAAAAAAAAAAAAATCCTTAAAATTGATCACAAAAGTAAAAAAAAAATCCTATAGTTACACAGTACAGTACATAATATCTTTACAGGTTCATGTTAATAAACAAGATTAATACAATAATAACATATAATGTTTAATTGGCAAAAACGTGATTTTACAATAAATATTTGTCAATATATCGGTAATTAGAAAAACTAGTTCTCAATGTCAATGTTAATATGATGCCTACATTGCAAAATAGTGACGACGTGATTTAACAACGATTAGTCGTCAACATGCTTTGCGGAAATTGCGTGACATTGTCACAGTCACTATAACATACAAAATATCTTATGATTACGTGTTTTTAACAATTATACAATCCGGTATAGTAGCCGCGTTTTATTGTCTAAACTCTCTACAATGACGTATTTACCAATTTTTAGGTACAACGTGTAGATCTATCTATCATAGACTTCTTGACGGCCTACGTATCCCTAATTCCTGGATAGCAGCGGATTTTGTTTAAACACAAATAAATTGATCGGGCGGTAAACGTTTGGCGCGCGGAGATATCCGGCTCTGCTACGTGTATACCGCCGCCACACCTAGTTTTCCTGCAGCCTTCTTCCGGCTCAGGGAGGCACACATCTATAAGCATGTTTCTTACGTGACACTGACATATCTAATCTTGGCTTTTGGAGTTCTGGAGTGTACGCGTGTGGCTGCGTTGTTGCGAGTTGGAACGTGAGCGGCGGTGGCTAAAACTTCTGTCGCGACCGGCCGCGTTGCGCTCGTTCCGTGTCTTCGTTACGGGAACTCGGCTTCCTTAATATTTTTTCTGTATTTGGCGCCTCTGTGATTCCTTGTCTCGTCTCGCATCTTCAAAGTTTCTTACTTATTGTATCGTATCGGTTCTTTTCCTTAGAACTTGGTCTCTCGTCGCTGTGCTTCTGTGGAGTGCGTACTTTTGACTTCGTCTTACTTATTCTGCCCTTGTAATGCATACGCGAGGCTGGTCCGTCAAAAATTTCGGAATTTGCGAATCGAAGGAAATGCTGTCGCGTTATAGGCTTCAGATTTCGAGTCATTCTTCGATGGACCTTGCGTAGGCGACGGCATTGTGCTGGAGCATGGAGTTTGTGGATTAATTTTTTATAAAAAAAATAGTGCACTCACTGTGTAACAATTTCTTGGCAGTCGGATTTTCTTGAATCGTCGGGGTTCACAGGTCGGGGTTTTTTCATTACGTGTTCGTCAGGGTCACCAGTGTAACGGTAGGTACAGGTGACTATGCTGACGTCGGGGATTCTTCATTGCGTGTTCGTCGGGTTTTCTTCATTGCGTGTTCGTCGGGGTCACCAATGTAACGGTAGGTTGTTACTGATGACTGTTCTTCTGGTTGATATCATCGTGAGGCGGATGTTCTTCGGTGATGGTGTTCGTCATCAGAAGGTTGCGTGTTCAGATCACGTCGGGGTCACCAGTGTAACGGATGACGTTACTGGTGACTATTCCGTTGGATGATGGTAAATAGTGAGTGGTGCTTCTTCCATGATGGTGGTTGAGCGGCCGGTAAATGAAAGACGTAATTATGATCTTGTCATTTATTCGTGTCAGCGACAACTGTGTGTCGCTGGACACCGACCACTACAGCATACTGTGCGTACCGTTGTTATATACTATTTATGGCACGTACATGTACGTGCCACGAGGTGTAGTATCCCTTACATCGCTACCTATATTCTTTCGAAACGCAAATGAGCAGACATCGCAAATGAGCTACGTAGGAGACGTTGTTTGTCATAACAATGAATAACAACAGCCACAGACGTCGTGTAAAGAAAGAGCAATTAAAGTTGTTTTGAAGAAAATTGCGTTGGGTCTTTGTATGACGGCGTTCTTATATTTTTCTTTAATAATTATAGATCCACGGTTATACAGTGACTTTTTTTAATTTTATGCGTAGTATTTGGTCTTTTTAGGGATGCATGATATCGTGCATGATGCAGGATGCGAATGCAGTATTGGTTCCCACTCGAATATAAATATTTTTGGTCAATAGTATGGAGGCTGATAGTATCTAAAAATATAATATCCGTTATCTAGTCTCGATAACACAAGAATTTAGTAGCAAAGCTTGAAGAACTAGATGGTCTTTATAATGTTCAAAATATTATTATTGAAAATATTAGCCCGATGTGTAATAAAATAAATAGGACCTTGAATAATGTAGCTACATATGTATACCGAGATATAGAGCAGGTCATTCTTTTGTTATGAAAATGCAAGTATATGATATTCATAGTGACTAGTGTTGCGATGCAATGGAGGTTGATATTAGCTATTAAACACAGCTTAAAGCTATTGCTCGGAGCCCCAGTAATTCCACTGAGGGTCTCTTCAAACGTATGCAAAGTTATTATCTTTGGGAAGTACAAATGTACCGTTAATTGATTCGTTAACTATTGATCTGGTAACAAGGCTATGCCTTACTTCAGAGATATTGGAGATAAACTATTATTCGGAATATGTATTAGAAAATTAGAAGCTAGGACACGAGTTCTTTTAGAGATTTTGTTTGTATTTTTTGTATGTTTTCTGTACACGCATGACGTGAAATTTACTACTAATACTTTTAGTTTTAAGTCTCGGTAGCGCAGTGGGCGAGCGCACGGCCTCTGATCCAGAGGTCCGGGGTTCGATTCCAGACACTAGCTCACACCAATGGCTTTTCGAAATTGTTTTCGGAAGTTATGTGTGATAAATATCGATGACTGACAAACTTTGTGCCCGGTATGGCAATAGGTTCGCCACCTATTCCATTTGGGACGTAAACATAACGGCGAGACGAGGCTTAACAGCCGCTGCCTACACCTTCGGGTAACAAAAGGCGTGAAGCTATGTATGTATGTTAATACTTTTGTCATACACCGGGTACAACGTTTTCAGTCATCGATATTTATCAAACAATACCTGATCCAGCAAACTTTGTTTCGCATCAAAATTATTTTTACAGCGTTAAGAGTTGAAGTGATAAATCTCAAAAATTAGCACTTTTTCTTTTTTAAATTATACATAAATATATTAAACATACAACTATAAACACCTTCAAAAAAAAATTTTAAAAAAAACTCTCTATTTAAAAAAAATAGGTGTAGACAATCATTGTCAATAAAAAGACCACGCGTATGGACCAACAAGCATCAATTACCTCAATATAATTTCGATCTTCGTCGGCTTAGAACAGGTACGAAATTCGCTAATAAATTACATTCTTAGTCAGCGATTATCGGAATATATGCCGTGAGAGGCTGCGCGGCGGAGATAGCTCATAATGCCTATTCAACGATATTAATACGCGAAAAGATAAAAAGGTTGCCAGCAGAGTGGTTGGAATTATATAAGTAAGCTTAGCGGAATTGCATTCACCCCTTTTGTTTAAGAAAAATAATTAGAATGACATTTTTTATTAGATAGGGCCATCGACAATAATCTAGTACATATATATATATATAAGAGATTTCCACCTATATATTAACTCATCACGATATCTCTGAAACCATAAGGCGTAGAGACTTGAAATTTGGTAGGATTATTTCTTTCGCCGAGTAGAGATCAGCTAAGAACGGATTTTACGAAATTCCACCCACAAAGGGGGTTGCAGGGGTGTTAACAATGGAAAATTCCCATTTTTAACCTATAGCTGCTATCGACTTCAAATTTGTCGAAGATATTGCAGTATTAACATAGCGGGGCAGCAGTTATTACTTTTGATGTGAAAGAGATCACACATCTCCAGTCCTGGATACTTTATGGCAAATTGCAAATCTATCGACTCATAAAATTAAAAACCTTATTCTAAAATATTTTTTTGATGTGTCATGTGCAAGTTATTACCTAAAATGTAATCTGTATTAATCTCAGTAAAATAAATACAAAGTTGTAACTATTATCTTTATTATTCACTTGAAAACCTCTAACAAATGGTAGCAGAGCGTGGTTTTCTAATTCAGCGGTTAACAACGAAAAAACTCAAAAGAGTAAATGGGCGAGTCATCACCATCATTTCACCGCATCGAACCATTAAATAAAGATAATTACGACACGTGGCAAGTTCAAGCCCAAGCAATCCTAATTAAAAATAATTTGTGGCAGTATGTAAGTGGAGATTTAAGTCCGCCTACAACCGAAACCGACTTGAAGGAATTTTTGAAAAAAGATATAATTGCACGTTCCGAGTTGCTGCTACTGATTACACCTAATGAAATAAAGCAGGTGAAAGGCTGCATTACTTCTAGGGAACTATGGCAAAAATTAAAAGCTATATATCAAAGCAAAGGGCCTGCAAGAAAAGCTACTTTATTAAAACAACTTGTGTTGAAAAGATGTAGTGTCAGAGAAAATATGAGAGACCATTTAAATAACTTTTTAAACATTGTGGATAAACTAGAGGACATGGATGTCATAATTCACAAAGAACTACTAAGTATTATGATGTTATATAGTCTTCCTTCAAACTTTGAAAACTTCAGAATTGCTATTGAATCTAGAGACACTCTCCCATCGCCTGAAGATCTAAAAACTAAAATAATAGAGGAAAGTGAGGCTAGAAAACAAATTAATAATGATGAATACAAAGATAGCCAAGAAGGTGCTTTCTACACCAAGAAAAATAAATTCTGTAAATTTTGCAAGAAGAAGGGACATAATATTGAGTCATGTTGGAATAAGAAAAATAAGAATAAAGAAGAAAAAAATTTTAACATAAGTCTGTCAGTATCCAACTTTAAGAATGATAAATGGTGTCTAGATAGCGGATGCACATCCCACATGTGTGGAGATGATAAAATATTTGAAAATATAAATATGGAAGATGGACAGTTGTTACTTGCCTCAAATGAAAAAACGGCACGGATTAAGGGAAAAGGTAAAATAAAACTGGAGAAGAATAATTTTATTTATAACTTGAATGATACATTATACATTCCAGAAATATCAGCAAATTTAATATCAATAGGAAAAATTACCGAAAACGGCAACAAAGTCATATTTGAAAGGGATAGAGCATATATTATCCAACAAAATGGGAAGAAAATACTAACGGCAAAACGAGAAAATGGACTCTATTATATTGAATTTGATGAAATTAAGCACAAAGCTAACTTTACTTAAAAAATAACAAAAATATAATGGAGTGGCATAGAAAATTAGGACATTTAAATGAACAAGACCTATATATATTAGAGAAGAACAATTTGATGCGTGGTATAAAATTGAATATTGAAAAACTTGGTACTTGTGAAACATGTATAAAAGGCAAGATGTCTAGATTGCCGTTTAATAAAAATAACCTCATAAGGACTAAAAATTTATTAGAAATAGTACATAGTGATGTATGTGGTCCTTTTGAAGTTGATTCTTTGGCTGGTTCCAAATACTTTGTCACATTCATCGATGATTATTCTAGATACACCTGTATATACTTCATGGAAAGAAAAAGTCAAGTTATTGAGAAATTCAAAGAGTACAAAAACAAAGTTGAGAACATGACTAATAGAAAAATTAAATATCTACAATCAGATAATGGTCGTGAATACATCAATAAAGAATTTGATGAATTTCTTCAAGAAAATGGAATCCAGAGAAGATTGACAACACCTTACACTCCACAATAAAATGGTATGAGTGAAAGAAAAAATAGATCCTTGATGGAAAAAGCACGTTGCTTGATGATTGAGGCAAACGTCCCAAAATTTTTATGGGCTGAGGCAGTATATACAGCAAATTATTTAATTAATAGAAGCCCTACAAAGCTTTTAAATGGGAACATCCCATAAAATAAATGGGTTGGTCGAATCCCTTCAGGTAATCATTTAAATGTGTTTGGCCAAAAAGCTTTTGTATTAATTAAAAATAGAAAAGAAAAATTACACCAAAAGTCTATTGAAGGAGTATTTGTGGGATATGCGAAAAATTCAAAAGGCTTCAGAATTTACATACCAGAAAGGAATGAAATAGTTATAAGTCGTGATGTTAGAGTCATAAATAAACTTTACTATGAAAAAAAGAATTCCTCAGATGATAAAGTTTTAGAAAGGAAATTTGAAGATAAGATAGTAATAGAAAAGTCTTTTTTACCTAAAAAGGAATATAAAAATAATCAAAAGAAAACTCCTCAAACAATAGACATTGAAATAAGAAAACCTCATTTACCTTCTGAAGAAAATCTTGTGATTGAAGATACCTTAAGCGATGATGGTGAAGAGGTGAATTCTCTTGATCATCCCACAGAAATTACCATGACTCAAGAACCATCAACCTCATCTCATGATATACAAACTGAGAAACGAATAAGAAAACCACCTAAGTGGACTCAGGATTATGTAATAGAAAACAACTTCGAAGAAAGTTTCTTTGCCACGGATAATGTGGAGATGAACTACCAAGCTATTGAAAATGATGAAGGTTGGCAAGACGCCATAAAATCTGAAATAAAAGCACACTTGAAAAATGAAACATGGAAAATAATTAAGAAGGAAAACTGGATGAAAGTAATTGATAGCAAAATAATATTGAGTAAGAAAGTAAATCCTGAAAAGGGAGAAACCAAAAAGGCGAGACTCGTGGCTCGAGGATATAACCAAAGACCAGGTATAGACTTTAACGAGACCTTTGCTCCAGTGGCTAAGATGAGCAGCATTAGAACCGTTATTGCTTTAGCAATAGAAGAAGATCTTCAACTTGCACAGATGGATGTCACTACTGCCTATCTTAATGGAGAACTGGAGGAAGATGTCTACATGAAAATACCAGACAATTTACAAGAAAACATAATGGAAATTATGATAGATGAGAGTAATAATCCAAAAATATACAATGAAGCTAAGAAAATGTTACAAGATATGCAAATTCATGAAGGAGAAAAAGTTTGCCACTTAAAAAAGGCAATTTATGGTCTGAAACAGGCTGGAAGACAGTGGTTTAATAAATTAGATGAAGTTCTAAAAAGTTTAAATTTTAAATCCTCAGAAGCAGATCCATGTATCTACATATCAGAGAAAGGAGGAGAAAAGCTAATAATAGCAATATATGTGGACGATATATTGATTGCCTATTCATGTCATAAAAGACTAACAGAAATCAAAGAAATTTTAAATGAACGATTTGAAATGAAAGACCTGGGAAAACCTAGAAAACTAATAGGTATAGATATTTCATATGGAAAAGGTGAAATTAAATTATCCCAAAGAACTTACACAGAAAGTTTATTAAAGAAATTTAAAATGGATGAATGCAAAAATGCAGTTACTCCTATAGAGACAGGAATAAACTTAACACCTGATAAGAATAAGGAAGATAATTTACCTTATAGAAATCTTATTGGATCTCTAATGTTCCTATCAGTTGCAACCAGGCCTGATATTACATTTGCAGTAAATTACCTCTCGCAGTTCAATGAATGTTATGGAACTTTACATTTCAAGTCTGCTAAACGCATTCTACGATACCTGAAGGGTACAATAGATGTGGGATTAGTATTCAAAAAGACAGGAAAACCCCTAGAAGGGATGGCTGATGCTGACTGGGGCTCATGCAAAGTTGATAGAAAATCATACTCAGGATATTGCTTCATGTATGGAGGAGCATCTATTAGTTGGACTACTAAAAAGCAAAGAAATGTAGCATTATCTACAGCTGAAGCTGAATATGTTGCTTTAACTGAATCATCAAAGGAAGCTATACACCTGAAACAACTTTTGAAAGATTTAGGAGTTAGTGAGCAGGAAGTCATACTGCGATGCGACAACCAGGCTGCAATCAAGTTAAGCCAAAATCCTATGGTGTCCTCTAAATCAAAACATATTGATCTAAAGATGCATTTTATAAGAAATGCTATAAGAGAAGGTAAGATCAAACTGATGTACATGCCCACTGAAATAATGACAGCAGACATATTAACCAAGGCCTTACCTGGACCCAGATTTAATTCTCTAAGAAGAGAGCTTGGCCTGGAATGAAGATGTGAGGAGGAGTGAAAGAGATCACACATCTCCCTTAGTTATGGATACTTTATGGCAAATTGCAAATCTATCGACTCATAAAATTAAAAACCTTATTCTAAAATATTTTTTTGATGTGTCATGTGCAAGTTATTACCTAAAATGTAATCTGTATTAATCTCAGTAAAATAAATACAAAGTTGTAACTATTATCTTTATTATTCACTTGAAAACCTCTAACATGATGCGAAACAGAGTTCGCCGGGTCAGCTAGTATATTTATAAATGCGTACTTTAATATATTTACATTAACGTTAGTTATATTATATCACATTAAAACCCCACGTCGCTGATAAGTCTGTAACTAAAGCTAACCGCTTCCGAATTAAAAAGTGTGGGGTTGAAATCTTAATTCACAATAATCACTTCTCAAAATTGTTTTCGGAGGCTATGTGTGATAGTTATGAATAACTAAGAACATTATGTCCATTATATAAGACAACATGTTATTTCGATTTCGCACGAATGTCGGATATCTATGATAGCCCATCACTATACGGATAAGGCGTTAAATTACTTATGGCGATAAAGTACTTATGCTACGAAGCATTACATAATAACATAAGCGACGTGTTTTTTGTAATCGCCTTTACATAGAAACAATTGCTCGTTACGACAAGCGATTGACAAGAGAATACATTTTATAGAGATTGTTAATTAGACCTAGTTCCGATAATATCCCAATTTGCCGCATCATTGATGTACAATAGAAACTAAATAGAACCTTTTTTGTCACGGAAGCTCCAGGGGTCCTGTATAATTATTAATTCGACCTTGACCACTTACGTAGATCAGCGAATACAAATTTATGGGTATTGAACCGGAATGTATGGATTTTTCAGATTACTTTGATATTTATGTCAGCAGCTCTAATATTTTTGGAATTAGAAATCTCAAGTTCGTATCCTGGTCACAATTATGGCTTTTTTTGTCACACTTTAAATCTTGCTCTTCTTATTTTCATCAGTGATACGAGCTTGCCAGTGACGGTGAATTGAACAGCTCGATCATTATATTTAAAACTAATTGTTCTGTTCAGAATTTGCCCTCATTAATTTAATTTTTAACAATGGTTGAGCCACACATGTATGTGCCGGCTTGACCGGAGAAATACCATGGCTTTTCAGAATATTGACGTAAGGTCGCTAACGCCGCGTTTTGTTCGGTTAGAGAGGTAACTGGAGGCCCAACCTGTTCCCCCTCCTTTCCTATCTCTTCTTCATTAAAGGCCCGAAACGCAGCTGTAACACTATGTTGCAGGTGTAAATCGATGGCGCTAGCTGCTTACAATCAAGTATCCCGATTGCCCGATTGCCCGATTGCCCTCCTATTCCAAAATAAAAATAAAATGCTTGGCATGCCTTGATCGTGATCGTTGGTTGAATACTAATGTCTAATAGTGATCGTAATGGTAGTTCATGAACTTGCGTGGAGTACAGCGTAAGCAATGTTAAATCAAATTATCGTAATAAATAAAAACCCAGTATAGAAATAATTAAACTACATAACATACATAACATAACTTCACGCCATTGTTACCTGAAGGTGTTGGCAGCGGTTGTCAAGCCTCGTCTCGCCGTTATGTTTACGTCCCAAATGAAATAGGTGGCGAACCTATTGCCATAACGGGCACAAAGTTTTCAGTCATCGGTATTTATCACACATAACTTTCCGAAAACAATTTCGAAAAGTCATTGGTATGAGCCAGTGTCAGGATTCGAACCACGACCTCTGGATTCAGAAACCGTGTGCTCAACCACTAGACCACTGAGTCTGTAAATACTAAACTAATAACTAAACTTACCTCACGAAAAAGGACAAAATATTCTTAATATATTCTTGATTTAGGTTTTGTCATTTAGGTTTGTTAATTTAAGTCACTTTGACTTAATGAAGTCTTGCTTGTTTATGACAAAAGTAATAGACGTAAATGTTATCCAAATATTTTTATGTCAAATAAAAGTTGTCAAAACGTCGTCGTAGTTAAGACGTCTGGTACAAATTAAAACTTTTAATATCAACTTTTTCCAAACTCCACTCTTTGCGTACTTTTTAGAATTTTCAATTCTTATATTAATATAACATATAACTGCACGCCTTATTTATCTGAAGGTGTATGGTAGCGGCTGTTAAGCCTCGTCTCGCCGTTACGTCATTCTTATATAATTTTTTTTCTTATATTTAATTTAAATATTTTGAAGAGTAATGTTTTTTCAGTTTAATTGGAGAATAATTTAAACCTTACTTCACGCTTTTTCCTCCCGAAAGGAGTAGGTGGCGGCTGTTAAAGCCTTGACTCGCCGAATCGTTACATTACATCTAAACGGAATAGGTAGCAAACCTAACCATCACATATAAGTTCAGAAAAGAATTCTGTAATTTCATTGGTGTGTGTCCTGAATCGAGTCCACAACTTCTGGATGAGCCATTACAATAATTTAGTTCAGTATTAATGTTTAAAATTTCATCTTCAGCCAAATATGTATAAATCTTGACATATACTTAAGATCGATTAGAGTCTCGGTGGCCCAGTGGTTGAGCACACGGCTTCTGATCCAGAGGTCCGGGTTCGATTCCTAACACTGGTTCACACCAATGACTTTTCGAAATTGTTTTCGGAAGTTATGTGTGATGAATATCGATGACTAAAAACTTTGTGCCCGGTATGGCAATCGTTTCGCCACCTATTCTATTTGGGACGTAAACATAACGACGAGACGAGGCTATACAGCCGCTGCCTACACCTTCGGTGAAGTTATGTTATGTTTGTTTATTCTTAAGATGTTGGCAGAGAATATAAATCGCGCAAATTTTAGTCAGTCAAAAGATTGCATTTAAGCAAAATAAATATTTACCTACTTGCCTAGTATAATAAAGTTTTTATGAGTCGTAGAGTTTTATGTCATCTACTGAATAGCTTATGGTCATTCCTCTTTATTGTTTTCTAATAAATTTAGTTTCAACTATCCTCTATAAATAATTTTACAGAGGATGCTCTATTTTCAACCCTTTCGCCACAGCTGTGCAAATGCTCTTTGTACCCTTTGATTGATATTTGAATTCGAATGAGTTTCAAGAACAAAACAATACTCCATACAAATGGATACAAATGTTAAAAAAACGCCATACAAATGTTAAAATTTAACGAAAAGTATGTAATGACGTAATGATACAAAAAGAAAGTATTTCCTCAGCAGTGGTAGAGCCAAGCAGTTTACTGCATAAATGGGCCGGCTCGACCGGTGAAATACCACGACCTCTCAGAAGACCAACGTAAAGTGGCCCATGCCACGTTTCGTTCGGTGAGAGAGGTACCCGGAGGCCCACCCCCTTCCCCATCCTTTCCTATCCCCTTCCCTTAAAGGTCGGCAACGCAACAGTAACACTATATGTGCTGCTGATGTCCATGGGCGGCGTTAGTTGCTTACCATCAGGTGACACGCCTGCTCGTTTGCCCTCCTAGCATCCCATAAAAAAAAAATATTGACTACAACGTTTTCCGTTTCATTATAATGATAATCCCATAAAAAGGAAATCCTTTTTAAAACTATCAAGGTAGAACGCTGCACTGCCGGTCGTGGACATTACCTCAAGGAACAATGGCCCGAAGGACAATTCAATTTTCTTTTATAACCCATGCTACTTTGCTGCCACGGTAAGCTGGGTTCACATGAACTGATCATTTGATTCACGTCTTCATTTTCTTATTCGTTGCGCCTGAGCGTTTTCAGTGAAAGATGTTTATTTATTAATTAATCTTTGATTTATTAGCACTAAGTGTATATGATACTAAATTAATTTCAAGGCAAGAAAAAATCTATGATTTAAAACCTGCCTTAGAAAATTTATTTAAATTACTTATTAGTTACCCTTTAAATGATCCATCATTTAAAGTGGAAAAAATGATGGATCATTTAAAGGGTAACTAATAAGTAATTTAACGTAAAAAGTAACATAGTAATACTCCAGTATTACTATGTTGGTCATTTGCATAATAATTAAATGTATATTTAGTATCGCAAATAAAAACCTTGATTTTATTGCTAAATAAAGTCAACGTTATCAATAGTAGTAAAAACTATTCTATGAATTTCTATTACCAATATTCAAGTTTTCTCTTTTTTATATTTGTTTTTTAAGATAAGAATGGTAAATATATAAATTTCTTTTGTATCTATCTAGTTCAAATCAAATACACTTGAGGAATCGTGCAAAGTTTTATGAGTCCCGTTCGTCCCATGCAAATTTTATTGTTACTCTGAACAAATCCTGTCTTGCCTCACTTGCTATTTATTCTCTTTTTTTATGATCTAACCAAGCAACATGTGGCACGTGTTACAAAGGTAGTACAAACAGAATTCATTGTATTGGTTTAAACATAACTAATTATAACATCAAACTTTCTACTCAAAAGTGTAGGCAGCGGCTTTTGAGCCTCAACTTGCCGTTATGTTTACATCCCAAATGGAATAGGTGGCGAATCTTTTAACATTCACCGGGCACAAAGTTGTCAGTCATTGATATTTGTCACACATAACTTCATATTCCCATCAAAATCGGTTCAGCCATTTCTGAGATTACCCGAAACTAGCGGTCAGCAGACAGACAAAAATTATATAAAAAATATTTTGGTGTGTGTACCATTTTCATATAATTGTTGTAGAAAGCAGTTTTTTCACCATTACAAACAGACACTCCAATTTTATTCGTATGTATATATTAAACATACAAATGTACACATATAAATATATATTATATGATGATATGCTGTAGAATTACTGTAGAATATTTAAAAGAATAAACATTACTCTTGAATGCCTTCTATGAACACTGTTTTAAATGAATTGTAAGTATAAAAGGCAAACAACAGTGGTAGAGCCAAGCATTTCGCTGCATGAATAGGGCGGGTCGAGGTAAAATACCACGACCTCTCAGAAGATCGACGTAAAGTGGCTCATGTCGCGTTTCGTTCAGTGAGAGAGGTACCCGGAGGCCCACCCCCTTCCCCATCCTTCCTTATCTCCTATCCCTTAAAGGCCGCACAACGCAACAGTAACTCTATATGTGTTGCTGGTATCCATGGGCGACGTTGGTTGCTTACCATCAGGTGAAACGCCTGCTCGTTTGCCCTCCTATCCCATAAAAAAAAAGATGGATAACGGCGACAGTGAGCTCTAGATATTATTTCTTTTTTTTTCTTTTATGGGATAGGAGGGCAAACGAGCAGGCGTGTCACCTGATGGTAAGCAACTAACGCCGCCCATGGACACCAGCAGCACATATAGTGTTACTGTTGCGTTGCCGACCTTTAAGGGAAGGGGATAGGAAAGGATGGGGAAGGGGGTGGGCCTCCGGGTACCTCTCTCACCGAACGAAACGTGGCATGGGCCACTTTACGTTGGTCTTCTGAGAGGTCGTGGTATTTCACCGGTCGAGCCGACCCATTTATGTAGTAAACTGCTTGGCTCTACCACTGTGTTCGATTGCCTGTTTCACATTTTCTGTAAAGAACCTGCTGATATCGAAACAATGTATGTATGAGAACAACTACAAATTATGAGTTTGTACATAGTTCACTTAACAACCATACAGAGCTATTCGTGTTTCAAACAAATAAAAGACAGTTGTCAGTACTTCTGCCACAATATTCTCTCTTTACTTCATATAAATTTTCAGAAGAAAGTCCTCACATAAAACTGTAAGGTGTAATGGCCCTGGAACCCTTCAACCTGGCAGCTCCATAAAACACAATACACGCAACAAGGTTTCGTGGCAATTCTTTGAGGACCGCATTGCAGTATCTGAATTATTTATTAGTCTACCTCAAGCTACTTCCAAAATCTACGAACTGAACAATACTTTAGTATCTCATCAGGCTGGCCATATAAAATAAAGGGTATTTCATTACTTCTACGATTTCAAATTTAATGCCAAATCAAACGTTTAGTGTTATAGTATAGCTCAATATAGCATAATATATAAGAAGCATTAGGAAAGATAATTTGAAATACAACCAACTATCCCTAGCTATATTAATAGACGGACACCAAGATTTCATGTCATATAAAAAGCGGCTTCTTGACCGCACGGCTTCTGATCCAGAGGTCCGGGTTCGTTTCCTGATACTGGCTCACACCAATGACTTTTCGAAATTGTTTTCGGAAGTTATGTGTGATGATGACTGAAAACTTTGTGCCCGGTATGGCAGTAGATTCGCCACCTAATCCATTTGGGACGTAAACATAACGGCGAGATGAGGCTTAACAGCCGCTGCATATACCTTCGGGTAAGAAAAGGCGAGAAGTTATGTAATAAAAATTACCAAGTGATATTGTACCGTTTCATGATTTTAAATTGATTTGTTATTATAGTATTTTTATCATATGAAATAAACTACCTATTTTTAATGGTATAGGAAGGCAAACGAGCATACGTGTCACCTGATGGTAAGTGACCAGCGCCGCCCATGGACACCTGCAACACATATTCTGTAACGATTACGTTGCCGACGTTTGAGGGAGTCAAGTAGCCATGTCTTGTTTCGTACTGTAAGCGAGGCACCTATAGACCCAAAGCATTTAACATCCTCTTTTTAAACCCCCCCCCCTATCCCATTTTAAAGGCCGAATTAGGAACTGTGACCCTCTCGGTATTGCAGATGTCCATGGGCGGCGCTAGTTTCTACCACCAGGTGCCGTGATTGCTTAGTTACCCCAATATCCCATACAATAGAATAAATACTACTACAAACAATAAGTAGACTGACACCATTAAATTCAAATTGTAACCTTCACAAGAAAACTGAGTCACCTTCACTCGACACTACTACATCTTGGAATCGTAATAATCGAGTCGAGTCGTGGTACCTACATTATCGATTTGCGCGGCTGCGACTTAAAAGACGTTTGGTTTATTATAAGTTGTCAGATTTGTTCAATAAAAAGGAAGCGTTAAATGTCATACTGATACAGTTCAATTTAGGATGGCGTGTGAACAAATAACTTAATATTGAAAATGCCATTCGATGAAGTACAAAACTATTCGGTAACATTGTGGTATACCTTTAAGAAGCAACGCTGTAAAATTTACTTTTAATGCAGAACAAAGTTCGCCGGGTCTACTAGTTAAATAATAAAAGTAACCACATCTACCTAAGTTTGTTAAACAAATCGTGATTTTATAAAAGAGATAATGGACGTGTAATATAATTTTAAAACTTCAACCAATATTGCTATTAAGGAGGCTACAATAAAACTTGGGCAGTTAAATGTAATTCGGCGTTGCCAGATAAGACTTGTGGTGCTACTTGGTACTACTGATAGGGTGACCACATTGTTGTACATTCTCGCGCGTTTTCGACTTACCGTAGTATAAATAAATAACACAGATGTTTTATGTTGCAGTAATATATTATAGTCTCAGTGGTCCGGTGACCGGTTTGATTCAGGAGTCGTAGGATCGATTCTGGGTTGACCAATGATTTCTCCGAATTATTTTCAGAAGTTACATTTGATAAATATCGATGACCGAAAACATTGTGCCCGGTGTATGGCTTCAGGTTCGCCACCTATTCCATTTGGGACGTAATATATTGATTCGCCGAGTCGAGGATCAACAGCTGCTGCTTACACCGTTATGTTTGTAAGTTAAAATATATTAGAATTAAATGTGATATGAAAAGCACATGGTCACCTCAGTTACGATAATTGAGCCAAATTTAGCTAAGTCCGAACGACAGTAGTAGAGCTGTGGCTAACTTTTACTTGTTCCTCTATAATTACTTTGACTACTTTGCCACTGTCATTAAACTTAGATATTTGAATAGATATTCAAAATTACTTTGAATATAAATGTAATAAATGAATATTCCCACTAGATATTTAAATTTCTAAAAATCTAAAAAGACTTCGTGATATTATCGTAAGTCAGGGATTTTTTTTCCAGTGCCATATACGAATGTTCTGTAAAAGTATTTCAAGAAAAAAAATACAATAAGCAATTTAGTTTCATAAACAAGATTGTATGAGAGCTTGACGGTTCTAATATCTTTATATTATTTCCCTGAGGATATCATCCACTAAGAGAATTTGAGTTTGAAATATGTCAGCACAATTGAGAAGGAAGAGTGCTACAGAAATACACAGATTATAAGATAGAAGTCTTACTCCTCAAGTACCGCATGCCATCGTTTATAAAAAAAACGTAAAAAAACCCGAAAGCATAAAATTTGTAGCTTAAGAGTCTGAATAAATTTATTGGTCTTGCAAGTAGCAGCACATACGCACATATAAATATTGAAGTTAAACGAAAAAAATAACTATATTGAAAACATTTAAAAAAAAGAGCATACCTTTTTCAGAGACAAAAATAAGCGTAAAAACTGCCTTGTCGATTTTTTATAAGTCTGAAATGAATAGGTTGCTCAAACTGTTGCCATAGTAAAAATAATCTGACTACTTGACCCATCTAAATTGACCCGATTCTCAGACCTACTCAATATGGATATATTTTTTTATCGGAATCGATTGAGTCAATTCGGTCGAGTTTATTAGTAATATTTTGACTGAGTTTCAAACTTATAAAATGTGTCTTTTCATACTTCCCCTTGCGGTTGGAGTTTCATGAAGTATTCGCTCCTCTTTGTAAATGACAAGTTTCGTGCCTGAAAATGCACATTCGCCGCATGCATTGTTTTTCTTATATAATGAATAGCAAAAAAAAAAAGTAAAAGTGTGTGTCCGCTCCGACGCACGACTGGAGTTTACTCCTCAAGAACGATTATAAAATAAAATAATAAATATTTACTGTCTACAAATATGAACACATTTCTTCGTAATAGAGAATGGCGTATCGCTATAAAGAGTGTTTCTATAAAGAGCTCAGGACATTGTATGGAGTGCCGACTCTTATTTATATGCTCTGTGACTATAAAGAGCTCAGGACATTGTATGGAGTGCCGACTCTTATTATTATATATTGTAAATCGATTCTTAAGGAGTAAACTCCAATAATAAATATATACTAATATATACTATGTACTAACATATTATATTAGAAACAAATAGTAATTAGTTAACAACGCCATCTGCTGGAATTAGTTAACAACGCCATCTGCTGGAATAGCTTTAGTGTTGTTGTCGTTAAAGCAAGTTAAGTGCTCACAATTTAAAATAATTCACATTCGCCAATAGATGTCAGGAATTCCAATAAAAAAGTAAGTTGATGTTTAAGTTAATTATCGATAAAACACGATAAAATGAAATTTTCTAAAAATGATTCCTAGCTAGATCGATTTATAGCCCCCGAAACCCCCTATATACTAAATTTCATGAAAATCGTTGGAGCCGATTCCGAGATTCACACACTTTTTATTAGGAGTACGATGTTGGCGATGCTACTGTGGCGCCCCTCGTTTCATTACCAAAGATCGAAAAATATTATTGATATTTCATTATTTTATTAGTATGTAATTCGTACTTAAATATAATTTTCAAAAAACACAATTTATAAAAACACAATTTATAAATAATATAATTTTTTTTTTTCTCCGCCTGCAATACGTACTTACGTATATGTATGTATGTAAAAAACAAACAAACAAACAAACCCGATCCTAGAAAATGTGTCGAAATTGGTAAAGAGGACGGTAATTAGACGATTATACATACGGCCCTCGTGGTGCATCGGTAAACCGCACTACCGATAACACAAGGTCGGGGCGGGTTCGATCCCTCGTCTGGGGGTGTTTTTTTCTACATGTTTTTACGGTATTTATTTACAAAAATAAATATTTACTGTCTACAAATATGAACACATTTCTTCGTAATAGAGAATGGCGTATCGCTATAAAGAGTGTTTCTATAAAGAGCTCAGGACATTGTATGGAGTGCCGACTCTTATTTATATGCTCTGTGACTATAAAGAGCTCAGGACATTGTATGGAGTGCCGACTCTTATTATTATATACTAGCAGACCGCGCGAACTTCGTACCGCCATATTTTATACATTTTCCACTCAAAAGATTATTGCCGCAATCATATTAATACCCCAAAGCTTTCATCATAAATGGACTATCTAACACTAATATTTATTTAAATTCAAGTTCTTGATACATACATAACTTCAGGCCAGATCCCTTGCGGGGTAGGCAGAGAGAACAAAGTGCCATAAGGCACGATTATTACACGTGTCACTCGCTTAGCTAGTATGTATTAGCGTACTGACAACCAAGACATTGATATTATTTACAACTTCAAAGAAAGCTTTATTAGCAATGCCACTTATGAACAATGAATATAGCAATGAACTTGTCCCAAGTTTTTGCTCAACCTTTAGTTTTTTTTAATACAACATAAACAATTTTTTTTTATATGGTCACTATTGTTGACTTCAACGAAAAAAACGGGCCACCATATGTTCAAACCAGGGTAGCTAACTCACAGTGAGTGTTTTTTTTTTATAAGTCAAATGATGTCAGTCTAGCGATTACGCTTATCGAAATAAATTTACTACATTTTAAAAGATATCACGATCTTAAAAATGTAAAGTTTATTACATATATCTAGAATGTATTATAAATCAGTCACATCAGTCACACCTTGTCAGTGGTAAAGTCACGCAGTGTTCGCTGCATGAATGGGCCGGCTCGACCCGTGGAATACCACGACCTCTCAGATTATCGCTGAAAAGTGGCCTTAGCCGCGTTTCACTCGCTGAGAGAGGTGTTCGGAGGCCCAATCCCTTTTCCCCTCCCCTACCGAAACCCACTCCCGACCCCACCCATATCCCATTGTAAGCGCCGGCAACGCAACTGTAACACTGCATGTGGTGAGGTGGCCATGGGCGGCGTTTGTAACTATCATAAGCCTGCTCGTTTGCCCCTTATACAATAAAAATGTAACCTAATTCCTATCCTATCCTACTTCTAATATATAAACTTCTCGTGTCACAATTTTCCCACACTCCTTCGAAACGGCTTGACCGACTCATTAAATTTTGTATTCATATCGGGTAAGTCTGAGAATTTTCAACCCCCTACGATCAACCCCTATTTTTTAAATTTAATTTTTTGGCAAGACAACGTTTGCCGGGTCAGCTAGTAATATATAAATGTGAATGTAAGTTTGTTTGCGTGCTTTCACGCGATAACTACTCAATCGATCATCATGAAACTTTGTACACATATTCTTTAAAGTAATTTACATATTATTGAACCCGAAGGAAAAACTTATAAAATAGTCTACAACAATATCCTACATTTTATATTTATACTTTTATACTAATATACTTATACTAATATTATAAATGCGAATGTAAGTTTGTTTGTTACGCTTTCACGCAAAAACTACTGAACCGATCATCATGAAACTTTGTACATATACTCTTGAAGGTATTAGAAGTAATATAGGGTACTTTATATTAAAAAAAAATAAAAAAAATTACGAAAGATAAAACAATTGTTTGTCAAAAAATCGTCAAATTTAGCTACTTCAGTAATGAAGTTTTACAGTATTCGTAAATTAGATAACATAACGTAACTTCACACCTTTTTCTATCCGAAGGTGTAGGCAGCGGCTGTTATGCCTCGCGAGGGACGGTATTACAGTATTCAGGGTTGATACTTATACTTATACTTAACTTTACTTATACTTATTACTTATCATACTTCATATCATACTAATATTATAAATGCGAATGTAAGTTTGTTTGTTACGCTTTCACGGGATAACTACTCAACAGATCATCATGAATCTTTGTACATATATTCTTGGGGGTATTAGAAGTAATAAAGGATACTTTCTTTTTTCTCTCTTTAATTAACATATATTTGCACCCTAAGGAGAAACTTATAATATAGTCTACAAAAATATCCTACATTAATACTCTGCATTTATATTATATAAAATTGTTAAAGTCCAAAAATATTTATTTTTGTTACAGAGAAATATATTTTACCGTTTGTTGTTGCATTTTAATAAAGCATATTGTGAGATTTTTAAACGTCATACCTAATGTTGTAATTTTGAAAATTGATAATCCCAGCTAAGTAAGAAAATAGAGTTATTATATTGATTCAATTCTATGGTAATGATTTTGATACTTATTTATTGGCTTCAATGCGAGCGAAGCCGCGGGTAAAAGCTAGTACTCTTATAAAATTGTTACAGTCCAAAATTATTTATTTTTGTTACAGAGAAATATATTTTACCTTAAAAAATGTTGTTAGTTTTTTAAACGTCATTGTAAGTAGTAATTTTAAAACCTAATAATTCCAGCCAAGCAATAAAACAGAGTTATCATATTGGTTAACTTCTATAGTAATGATCTTTGATATCTATTTATTGGATTTAATGCGAGCGAAGCCGCGGGTAAAAGCTAGTAACTTTTATAAATAAAAATACCACAAAATACTATTAAATACTACAAATTTTAAACATAACATAACTTCACGCCTTTTGTTACCCGAAGGTGTAGCCAGCGGCTGTTAAGCCTCGTCTCGCCGTTATGTTTCGTCCCAAATGGAATAGGTGGCGATCCTATTGCCATACCGGGCACAAAGTTTGTCAGTCATCGATATTTATCACACATAACTTCCGAAAACAATTTCGAAAAGTCATTGGTGTGAGCCAGTGTCTGGAATCGAACCCCGGACCTCTGGATCAGAGGCCGTGCGCTCGCCGACTGCGCCACCGAGACTTTTTTAAATTTTAAATTCTGATTAAAGTATTGAGCGATATGATGACAAAGAGTGAAACAACAACAAAACATAACTTCACGCCTTTTCTACTCGAAGGTGTAGGCAGCGGCTGTTAAACCTCGTTTCGCCACTATGTTTTCATCCCAAATGGAATAGGTGGCGAACTTACTGCCATACCAGGCACAAAGTTTATAGTCATCGATATCTAAATACACATAACTTCAGCAAACAATTTCAAAAAGTCATTGCTGTGAGCCAGAACTCGAACCCGCGACTACTTTATACAGAAGTGGGGTTCTCGACATCTGGACCACCGGTACCTTTTAGCAACAAACAAACGTAAAAAAATCTACCTGCTAGCTGTCGCGGTCCGAGCTGTCCGAGTCGGATACATCATCAGTGTAACTAATTATTTCCCTATGAAATGAATTCTTACATTTTGTATTTTGCGATATCTTTGGAATTAAATGTCCGAATTGAATTATTCAAACAGTTCTAGAAAGGTGTTGAATCTGTCTTTTTATTGAAGTAATTTATTTTCAGGAAAGTTAAATTCAAGGTACAAAATAAAGCATTTTTATAACGACATCAATTTAATTATTTTAAAAAACTCAAAAAACACTTATTGTGAGATAACTACAATAGTTAGACATATGCCATCGCGGACTTTTTTATAGACAAATTTATGTTCTGTAAAAGTGTAGTACATTGTTTTATTCTAGAATCAATAGTTTTCGCAGCGTTCACGATGTAAGAATTATTTTCGAGTCATTTTCTTACACCTTGGGTTACATTATTGGACTTATAGTAAGGATCCCTAATTGATTTGAAAATATAATATAGCCTAAAGCCTTCCTCGATAAATGGACTATATACCACTGAAAGAATTTTTAAAATCGGACTGGTGGTTTCTGAGATTAGCGCGATTCTGTGACTATAAAGAGCTCAGGACATTGTATGGAGTGCCGACTCTTATTTATATGCTCTGTGACTGCATAACGCATTTCGTGTGACAGTCACGTGACTAGTACGATTTTGGTCCCCATAATTTTCATACCCCGGGCCTATATATGTAAATCGATTCTTAAGGAGTAAACTCCAAAAAACACTGAAATATTCAAAAGTGGTGATTTAGATGTCAAGGTAAAGAACGTTCTGGTAGAGTAGTAGATTCTGCTCACTACATTCTTGCAGTTCGAGCGGTGCGATAACACAACCTATCAGAATGTCGTTGTAAAGTAGCTTGTGTCGCGTTTCATTCTATGATAGAGGTATCCGGAGGCCTCTCCCCTTTTCCTCTTTTCCCGCTCGTTTCCCCTTTCCCCCTCCTTTCCCCTTATCCACTCCTTTCCCTTTTTCCCCTCCTTTCCCGTTTCCTCCTCCACAAAGGACTGCAACTACAGTGTTCATGGGCGGTGAGAAGTTGCTTACTATCAGGTGACCGACTGTCCCGTGACCGTTTGCCTTGCTATCTCATAAAAAAGATTTAAAAAGTTTAAAGATGCTAAACTTCAGGAGTTATTGGATAAATACCCAACCCAAACAATAGGCAGAAGCATTTACACGTGTCTCGAGAAACGATTATTGACCATTACGTGCAATAGCGAAAATTACGTAGTTAATTTTTCGAAAATGCCGGTAATGACTTTCCGGTACACCTGTATATATTAAGATATAACATATCGAAAATGATTTAAATTTGCCAACTATTCTGAATTAACTGACAAACTTGATCTTATTATGACATTTGACTTTTTTTTTTACCGATATTAATATGAAGAAATAATTACACATAAGACATTAATAAAGGATTCCATTTCTCGCTATCGCCGAGTACGAAGTTACTATAATATACCAATTTATCGCATGATTGATTTTCAATAGGCCGTCTATTTGTCACGGATGTAGTGGTCCGGTAAAAACGAAAATTATTTCTTCAGTCTTTCATTTATTTATTTTCTTTAGTGTCCTATATATGTACACAAAGTAAGAAGAAATAAATAAATTAAGTAGTTAATTAATTTCTTTTAGATAGCGTGTCATCTGATGTAAGTAAGCTACTAACGCCGCCCATGGGAAATTGCAACACAGATGGAGTTACAATTGCGGTGCTGACATACAAAATAGGATAGGTAATGGGTCAGATGTGGGATGGGAATGGGTGGGATTTTTAACGGGTTTTCATATTCCAGACTCCTACAGTTAAGGCATTATTATCTGTATTTGAAATTTTTATTTAAGGTTATCCGTATAAAATGGTAATACTGTTGGACAGTTGAGTTGCCAGAGAATGCTTTGAAATAAAAAAAAATAGAGTTGAGGGGGTAGGTAGTGCAAGTGGGCCGCTAACAATACAGTCGGTTAGCATATAAAAGCCCAGCAAGTTAATGGATATTGCTTTCCTTGGAAGCCTTCTTTAGAATTTTCTATAATCCGGTATGATCATATGCTAGAAATTAATACTTAAATAACAGTTTATTAATTGTATAAGTTTAATTATTTATGCATAATAACACTTACAAAACTTCACACAAAGTCCCTTCCAGCGAGAAAGTATGAGAGAAAGTCATCACGACAAGTTATGATTCTTACACAATTCACTCGCTTCTTTGACTTTCATAACTCTTGTAATAGACCCTTGTCGATTTTTAAAGCTCCTGAGATCACCTTCCGTCGCAGGAAGATAATATAAGTAACTTCTTCAGGCCTTTTTCTGTCCGAAGTTGTAGGCAGTGTCCTTAAAGCTTCGACTCGCGGAATTGTCATGTAACGTCCGAAATGAAATAGGTGGAAAACCTATTGCAATACACTGGGCACAGAGTTATCAGTCCGTAAATAATGCCTAGAAATCATTGGTGTGGGTCCGGAATCGAACCCCACGACTTCTGAATCAGGATCGAGGCGCTAGACCACCGTGACTTTCGTCCAAATCGTGTCGTATGGGGAAGTTTCTACGTTCAAGTTACGAGAAAAATAAAACAATCTCTTTGCGACTACTGTGTGTATTGTGTAAACATTATCGGAATACCGCGACCCTTGCGCCCTCGACCTTACATATTTCATAACCATAATCTGTAATAATATTTGCACCCCCGAAGGCATCAGAAAAGGTCTGGTGCTTGAAATAGGTTATAATACTGTCCCAATTCAAACAATACTGGCATAAAACATATTTAACTTAATACCTGATAATAAACATTTTTCATAACTATTTCTATTTGTATGTAGTAAAATCTCAAGAAATGGTGAAATGCCCATTTTGAACGAGTCATCATGTGGCCCATGGGGTGTCGTAAGAGGCGAGTAAGTGATTTCACCTGATGTTCTTAAATTTTAAATTTGTAATATCTTTGAAAATTTTCACTGAAATAACGCGCTGTAAAGAGCCATATTGATCACGGTTAATAGCAAAATCTACGTAACATACATAATTGGATAAAAATTAATGCTGTAACGTTCAAAGTCCCTAAAAGACATTATTTCTCATAAATATTAAAGAAATAAAAATGTTCAGAGAGACACACTATCGAAATCTTTTATTCGACGTTTTGAAGGTGTAGTATAATAATTTAGTACATCGTTTTGATCTATTACTTAGGGTTCAGCCAGCGTTTCTAATTAAAGTGCAAAATCTCGAAAATTATCAATTTTTCTTTCCTACACCCTCTATCTATTAAAAATAAGCATCAAAATCCATTACGTAGTTCCAAGGATATCCGTAGACAGACAACGGAAAGCGACTTTTTTTTAAACTATGTAATAAAATTTTATCTCCCTGACCTTTTTTTTATGGGATAGGAGGGCAAACGAACAGGCGTGTCACCTGATGGTAAGCAACCAACCCCGACCATGGACACCAGCAACACATATAGTGTTACTGTTGCGTTGCCGATCCTTAAGGGATAGGGGATAGGGAAAGATGGGGAATGGGGGTGGGTCTCCGGGTACCTCTCTCACCGAACGAAACGCGGCATGAGCCACTTTACGTCGATCTTCTGAGAGGTCGTGGTATTTCACCGGTCGAACCGGCCCATTCATGCAGCGAACTGCTTGGCTCTACCACTGTTAAAGTGGTTCAACACACTAATTTCTAATATAGAGGTCCCGAATTCGGCTCCAACTTTCCAGTATTTATCTGTGCTCCATGTATATGGTCTCTGCAAAGACTCTTATCTGTTCTATAATGCGAAACTAGACCATGAATTTCTGGTATTAGTAGCTTGAAATTACAACACAATATCACTGAGTTAATTTTTTTTGACATTACTGTACCAATATTACGAAAGCGATTGTTAATTAATATTACTTTAATTAATTATATTGTATTTGGTAGTTATTACAGACCCCATGCAGCGACTATTTGGAACAAGTCGACTCAATTATCCGTGGTAAGCCATAAATTTGGTGTCCGCACCCCGACACGGCAATTACTATGGCCACTCGTTCGTGAAACAATGTTAATGGCGCTCTGATTCAAACTTTCATCCACATTCATCACATCATAGCAGGTATTTATTTTTATTAATAACAAAAGTAACTTTATGACCTTTTATACCCAAAGGTGTAGGCAGCGGCTGTTAAAATCTTGACTCGCAGTTACGTTTCGTTCCAAATGGTGGAAAACTTATTGACATACACCGCTCACAAAGTTTTCAGTCATCGATATTTATCTCAGATAACTTCTGAAAATAATTCCAATAAATCATTGGTATGAACCTGGATTTGAACACTTTACATCTTGTTTCAGAAGCGGAGAGCACGACAACCGAGACTTAAAATTAAAAGTTACGTAACTACTATAATTTATTATTTATTGACTAGAATTACCAACATTCTGTCCAGTTCCCATAACTTGGGGTCGACGTAACTGGTCTTCTTTGTTCTCCTCTCATTCACTTTTCACACTCTTCCTTCACACAAATCCAACCTTAATTTATTAGGTCTCTATTCAACTAATTCCTTCTACATCCAGATTTATTTAATGTATGTTCATTAATTTTGTCATTTTTTTAAGTATTTGTTGACAACTTTAAATATGTGTTAGTTAGAATTGTTACAATTGCTGTACTAGTTAGAATTGATCATTATTTTATGGTTTCTAAACGCGATATAATGGATTACGTGAATTTAAATGATAACAATACTCTAAGCAAGTCGAACGAGTACTAGGCAGCTTCTCGCTCGGTTTTTCTCAAGATACCCCAAACACTCGGAATTGTGGTCATTGCATTTGTGGTTTGTTTCTTTAAGTATCATTATGTACTAATAATGGTTAACGAAAGCAAATTGAATTATTTTTACATATTTATATTTTATTTAAATTTATACAAAGTTATAGATAAAATAATAAACAATAAAAAATATTATTAAAAGGCATCGAAAAATTCTTCCGCATCGTTGTCACCGGGTAATGTGCCCAGGTGACCGGCAGTATTGCCACGTTGAATTGCAATGTTTATTCTCTGTACAAAGAACAAGCCAGCCATCTGGTCTCCTGTAACCTCTTCTTGCCGCTTAGTAAGGTGTTAATAAAATGTATGTGCTCTTGGCCAAGACCACAGACCAAGTGTTTCGACCACAAACGGCTCAAACATATAATCACCCACAAGATTATTACATTTATGCCGCTCGAGGGTCTCTGCGTATCCAGCAGCAGCGCTGGGAGCATTGATAGCCGCAGATTTACAAAGCACTTCTGGATTAGCAGTGGTAGAGCCAAGCAGTTCGCTGTATGAATGGGCCTGCTCGATCGGTGAAATACCGCGACATCTCAGAAGATAGACGTAATTAATGATCATGCTGCGTTTCGTTTGGTGAGAGAGGTACCCGGAGGCCCACCCCCTTCCCCATTATTTTCTATCCTACTCCAGTAAAGGTCGGCAACGCAATTGTAACACAATGTGTTACAGGTGTCCATGGGCGGCACTGGTAATTTACGACCAGGTGACACGCCTGCTCGTTTGCCCTCCTGTCCCATAAAAAAAACAAGTGTGAAAGCTAGAATATAGTAGTTAATATAATAGTTTTATGACTTTCTTCAGAAAATATTAAAAGTGAAATTACAATTGCAGCTGAGCATTGTTTTTTTATCTTTGAGTTCGCGAGCTTCTCTGTAGTTAAATGTGACACAGGCACTGAAATTGTGTAATAAACGAATAAATTAAGACCATATCATAATGATTTTACGAGTTTAATAAAAAGTACTTTGATAAAACAGGTTCTGAACACATATTCCTAGGGACATTTCAGAAGATATATTAAATTATTTAAGATGCAAGATAAATGCCAAGTTTCCAGTTATATACTCGAACCATTTTCAAAACACCTATTAATTAAAGTAAGAAATGCTTCGATAGTTCGGCCATGTGGAAATAGTGGATGAGGCAAGATTGACTAGCAGATACACGATGCAAAAGTGGATGGATGTGGGACACAAAAATGGGCGCGACACACTTTCAATGACCAAATAAAACGAGTCAGTCCTGGAGGAAGGCGATATCAGGTATGACAAGAATTATGAAAGTCAAAGAAACGAGTGCGGCGAGTAAGAATAGTGCCCAATGGTGCCCTGGTCTCTCTGCCTACCCCGCAAGAGACTTGGCGTGAAGATATGTATATGAAATTAGATATTTAAGTTGGCATATTACTTATGTTGTTGTTGTTGAGATGAAAGAGAAGCAGAAGTATTTTTGGCAGATATGGCTTGCCAGTAGGTATTGAATTATATTAAATTTTTGAATGCAAAATATTTTTATCTATTTTTACAACATTTGTAAAAATAAATACTTAACTCGACAATTTTCACTTTTTTCACCAGATTTTGCGGTTCACGCAACAAATTTTCCAAATAAAAAATATAGTCGGAAAAACGGTAATATTTGACGTGGGAATAATATATGTGGTGCCTTAACGCATCCCTTCCTCTGATATGTACAATTTATGACGATGTTCTATGACTTTCGTTGCGCAATGCATATGAGGAGAGGCAGTGATATATTTACTCGAGAATTGGACTCGAAAACTTCCAAACCCTTAACATTCTCTGAATTTCATATATCAAATATAAATCCTATATTTTAAAAAAATATCATAGTATTATTATCTATATATATATAAAATTCTTCTATCACAGTGTTTGTCCTCGAACTCCTCCAAAACGGCTGGACCGATTTTAATGAAATTTGGTATACATATTCGTTAGGTCTGCGAATAGGTTTTTATCTATTTTTCATCCCCCTAAATCACAACGGTAGCCCACCCCTCAATATTTTTTTTTAATTTTCCCACATACTTCTGTTCCTTATTTTTTTTATAAAACGGGATACAAAAATACATAAAACCCTAAATTTTCAACCCCCTACGATCAACCCCTATTTTTTAAATTTTATTTTTGGCAAGACAACGTTTGCCGGGTCAGCTAGTCATTTATAAAAGCAAAACACAGCGATCACATATACTTACAGGGTAATTGAGTGCGAAGTATCTATTTAAAGATATCCTTTTTATTTTCAGAGAAGCTAATTACTCCTATATTGGTTACTACTGACGATTAATAATTTTGGTGGTATAACATTAATGTACCTAACAGTGGTAAATCCACGCAGTTCGTGCATGAATGCTCGCCGGTGAAATACCGACCCTTCATAATATTGGCGTAAAGTGACTGATGCTGCGTTTGGTTAGGTAATAGATGTGTGCGATGATAATATTAATAGTGCAGAGCTATTCATGCAGTTTACTGCATGAATGCTGACCGTTGAAGTATATTTTTGAAGGAGATATTTTTAATACTTTTGTACAATATGGGTATCCAATAAAACGGCTTTTTAATGGTAACTCGAAAAATAATGTGTTATCACTCTAAATCCAATATGTCGCAATATATATGTATATTATTAAAAGTCTCGGTGGTCCAGTAGTCGAGCACAAGGCTTCTAAATCCAGATGTCGCGAGTTCGAATCTTGGAACACACCACTCACTTTTCGAAATTGATTTTGGATGTTATGTGTCATAAAAATCGATGACTAAAAACTTTGTGCTCGGTATGGCAATAGGTTCGCCACCTATTTCATTTGGGACATAAACATAACGGCCAGTCGAGGTCTAACAGCCACTGCCTACACCTTCAGGTAGAAAAAGGCGTGAAGATATGTTATGTTACAATTTTAAAACATTTGTACAATATGGGTATTGAATGAAAGGGCTTTTTGATAGTAATTTGATGTCCTTCTAAATCCAATATGTCAGAAAAAATATTTTAATGTATTTCTACGATATGGGTATCACATGTAGTATTTCCAAAATTAATAGAACATCATTCTTAATCCAATATGACAGATAGTCTAAAAATGAGTTCTGGTTATTCTACCAGATTCTAACTAGACCCAGATGGATATTTATAATTGGGTGCAGATCGAACTCTCCCATCTCGATTCCAAAGTCACTAGTTTTACCAATGCACCAGCAGGCCCGTGGTAATGTAATTAAGATATGCGTTTTTACATTTAGTATGTTATAAATTTATATACTATGTTACAAAATTTCACTTCTTTAGCGCAGAGGGACTGCATGCACTATTAATCATAAATCATTTTAATACGAGTCTGTAAATACCAACTTTTTTCATTACTTTACACATAACTAAGATTAAACACGCTTACAGATCATATTATTTACCAAATAAAATGTTTACGATATAATTTCCTTGTGTCAATGAGTAAATATTTTTATCAAAACAATATTATACATTTTTCTGTAAAAGTCACGACAGTAACCAATTAACCTATTGCATTGAAAATTTATTAAGACAAGAAACAATAAGATGACAGTAATCTTATTTCAATTCTTACGAAATGTGACACAAAAAAATACCAACTACGAGAAGCTACAAAAGACGACACGAATGGATGAGGCATACAATACTGTACCGTCATTTTTATTGAAAGTTTGGTTTTTTATTCAACGTTTTCTCTCTATCTTACTTGCAGTCTATCACTGCCAGTGGTAAATATTCTATATAGCTATCTATGCAGCGAATCTAACATTTAGTAATTGATTCTTTCTAACCTTCAAGTAATTGAGTCAGAAAATATCCTATGAGCGTTTATGAAAATGCATAAATACATCCGAGAAATTATTGGTGCGAGCCTGGACTCGATCACACGACTTCTGAATCATCTGAGCACTGGACCTGCGAGATTAAAAATTTCGAAATGCAAATTGTAAGTTCTAGACATTTATTCCGTTACTAATGTTATATGGCAAACATATTTTGTCATTCGTAACTCCACGATCCAAGGGTGTCTGTTACATGGGCAGCTCCCATCGGGACGGCAACGGAATATTAACTCAAAATAAAAATGGCAGCTTGAACCGGTCCCGTCTCAGGTGACACTGGAATTTGACGTCAAGTTATTTAATGCTTTTAGTATCCTGATAAATTAAATAAAACTATACTTGTACTTATAAAACTCCATATTATTGTAATTGCCTAGTGGTCAAACATGCCAAGTTCTGTGGAATGGTATGGAATTCAAATAGTTCAATATTTGTAATCGCTGTGATGTTTGGCAATATTATAACCAATTTTCGACAATAGGCTTACCTACCTACAGCCTACTAAATTATACCAACCTACGCCTTTAAAGCCTTAAGTTCCAAAACTGAAATATAAAACGACTGATTAGTTAACGAACAGCAAATAACTTTAAAATTAGCTTTAAAAGAAGCGTTATAAGCGGGACATTCTTCTAGATTTTATGCGAAATCCTTTACGGTTCAAGCTACAGTTTTATGGACTGCTCTGCCTCTAAATATTAGAAGCGCTCAAACGTTGACTCTCTTCAAGACAATGGTTAAAGAACATTACTTGAATTCTATACAATTTAACTGATAAACCCTTTTTTATCTCTAAGACTTTCGTGAATCACGTTCATGACATTAAAACAATTTTTAGGATTATATCGCGTTTAATTATTACTAATTTAATTTACAAACCAAACTTTTTCTGTAGTAAATATATCTTATAAATATTTTTTTTTTGTTATGGTCTGATGTGGGTTACCAATAGTAATAATCATATTTTTGACATCAACTTTTTGATTTTCATTTCCAAAAAGTGGGTGCTCTCTGTATCAATGAAAATAGCTTTTGAACAAATACCATCTTTTTGTTCAGCACTCGTGAAAATGATATCTGTTAAAAGTTCGAAACGTCGGGAAATATATTTATTTCTAAGATTTTCGCGAATCTCACTCATTGATCAAAACAACTTTTAGGATTATATCGCGTTTATTTATTATTTATTTATATTTATTTCCCGACGTTTCGAACTCTTTACAGAGATTATTTTCACGAGTGATGAACAAAAAGATGGTAGTTGTTCAAGTTGGTTGAGATTAAAGTATAACTATTATTAAATATTCATTGATTTTAAATTAAAAGGTAAAGTGTTTATTAAAAAATCTACCACTGGGTCAAAAACGCGGCCAGTCCTGAGAAAGACCCAGCAAGAAAACTCAGCGACTGTTCTGCAAAACTGATTATTATTTCATTTTGAACGGGCTATTGATATTGCTATTATTTATAAAGTTTTTGAGAAAAAGAAAGGGACTTGGTTTCTAGGTTAAAAAAATTAAATTAAAATTATTTTGTTTTGATTATATACTGCACTACTCAAAATTCTACATTATTTTGGTTCCTGATGTGGGTCTGACCTGCAAACTATACTAATAGTATCTCGCTGTCTTGAGCTGTTTGATTGTGGGCTAGGTTTGATGAGACTTATGACTGGGTTCCAGCTAGGTGATAGTTTCCAGCCATCTTCTCTATTGAAATTCTTTGGATGTTTTTTGATTTCAATAGCCTCGCGTATCATCCTGGGACGATAATGTTGTTCTTTGGCGAGGATTTGTGGTTTGTCAGACCTGATGTAGTGTTTTGAGCCCTCCCTACAGTGTTCACACACAGCAGACTTATTGTAGCGGTTGTGCTTCACATCCGCTATGTGTTCTTTGATCCTGGTTTTAATGGACCTCTTTGTTTGTCCAATATAAGAGAATCCACAATCACAGTCCAGCTTATATACTCCTGAGTCTTGCAAGGGTATGTGGCACTTGACAGATGGTAGAAATTGACTAACTTTCTTGGATGGCTTAAAGTATGTTTTAATTGAAGCACGTTTTAAAATATAGCCAATTTTGTCAGTGATTCCCTTTATGTACGGCAAGATGGCAGGTTGGCGCTCAACTGTGGCTTGCTTCACTCGGTTTTTGTGAAGATTTCTGGGAACTTTAAGCTGATTGGCATGTAAGACTTTTTTCACATGTTGAATCTCCTCTGCTATGTGTTCCTGGTCACAAATCCCTCGTGCTCTCTGAAACAAAGATTTTGACACGGCAGCTAACTGTGAAGGATGGTGGTGAGATTCACCATTCACAATGGTCAGTTTTGATGTTCAGTCCTTATTTACTTGCCTACCTGTACAGGACTGCATTAATATTATATCCAAGAAGCTAGCAGAAAATCAAATAGCCAAAGAATACACTGAACTATTAGAACACTGCCTCACATCTGGCTACCTACTGTGGAAGGACAAATTCTACAAGCAAGTAGATGGAGTGGCCATGGGCTCACCGGTCTCTCCTGTCGTGGCCGACATATTCATGGAGGACTTCGAGGAGACTGCTTTGGTGAGTTCACCTGTTAAACCCCGTTTCTATAAGCGGTATGTAGATGACACTTTCACAATTTTACCATCTGACAAAGTAACTGTATTCTTAGACCATCTTAACTCCATAAATCCCAAAATACAATTCACAATGGAACTGGAGTCTAACAATTTTCTAGCATTCTTAGATGTGTTAGTTATTCGTAACTCTAATAACACCTTGAGTCACACTGTGTATAGAAAGAAAACCCATACAGATAGATACCTGAATGGTGAATCTCACCACCATCCTTCACAGTTATCTGCCGTGTCAAAATCTTTGTTTCAGAGAGCACGAGGGATTTGTGACCAGGAACACATAGCAGAGGAGATTCAGCATGTGAAAAAAGTCTTACATGCCAATCAGCTTAAAGTTCCCAGAAATCTTCACAAAAACCGAGTGAAGCAAGCCACAGTTGAGCGCCAACCTGCCATCTTGCCGTACATAAAGGGAATCACTGACAATATTGGCTATATTTTAAAACGTGCTTCAATTAAAACATACTTTAAGCCATCCAAGAAAGTTAGTCAATTTCTACCATCTGTCAAGTGCCACATACCCTTGCAAGACCCAGGAGTATATAAGCTGGACTGTGATTGTGGATTCTCTTATATTGGACAAACAAAGAAGTCCATTAAAACCAGGGCTGGCCGCATTTTGACCCAGTTGTAGATTTTTTAATAAACACTTTACCTTTTAATTTAAAATCAATGAATATTAAATTTAATAAAAGTTATACTTTAATCTCAACCAACTTAGAAAATAAGATAATTTGTAATAATTTAATAATAACAACTTTTACTTATTAAATCATACAACAAAGGATCTTTAGAAGCAGGATATATGAATGCATCTTATAAATAAGTATTTAACTGTTGTTCTCATCGTCTGATGTGGGTTACCAATAGTAAAAATCATATTTTTGACATCAACTTTTTGATTTTTGTTTCCAAAAAGTGGGTGCTCTCTGTATCAATGAAAGTAGCTTTTGAACAACTACCATCTTTTTGTTCATCACTCGTGAAAATGATCTCTGTAAAGAGTTCGAAACGTCGGGAAATAAATATAAATAAATAATAAATAAACGCGATATAATCCTAAAAGTTGTTTTGATCAACGTCGGGAAATAAATAAAATTTAGTAATAAATAAAGGCGATATAATCCTAAAAGTTGTTTTAATCTCATGATAAACTCTTTTTACTTCTATTCTGATAAAATAGTCGTTGAACTCCTAACTTTTCCTTTCTATGTCTTCTTGGTGATCATATTAAGTCTTGCAATGTCTGTATGTCGACAATGTTATTTTATTTCCGTTTATGTTACTTCATTCTAAATATTTAAGTGTGTATTTGTACGTATTGTTTGTGTGTGTATATTGTATGTATTTGTATGTATTGTTTATGTGTGTATATTGCATTATATATTGTATTTATGTATGTATATTATCTATGCATATTGCCATGTATTTATATCATTATAAATAAACGGTACACCCCAGCTCCCGTCTTACCTAACCGACAAGTTTATCCAAAGGTTGTCTGTAAGAGATCGCTGTAAGCTATAAGACCGCCCATTGTACCTGCCTGTGTCTAACTTTTAAGTTCTTTAGTATTTTATTTTTTACGTTTATGGTGTCCAATAAAGTTTATTCTATTCTATAAGGCAGGATTCTTATATACCTCACTCTCTTCTTCGACTTCCCTAACTCTTCTCATACACGCTGGTCGGTTTTCAAGGCTCCTGATATCACCTTTACTATAAGAATTAGTCTTAGAATTTATATAATTTAGGTTATACTCGTATGTGGGCAGAATATATATATTTTAACAACAGATTCTTCGATAATTTCATGCAAAATTAAATATAAAATGCTCATCATACTTTATAGCTAATCGCATTGTCAGTCTATGCAGACCTAATCATTGACGATAACTGGATTTTGCTCCCAAAAATAGGACATGGAAATTGGACATGCGCCCAGAGATATTACTTTTAAATTCAATTATTTGACGTAGATAGTTTCTAGATCAGTGAAAAAGTATTCAATGTGATTATAATCTTAATATAGTATATATTTCTTGTGTACGTTTGCTTGTTACTGAGTTCCTCCTAAACGGCTGGAGTGACATTGTTGAATTTTTATATGCATGTCTTTGACGTTTTCGACCAACTTTTTTTAAGACTTTTACTACTTTTTAAAACTTATACGGAAAAAAAAAAGTAAGATACTGTTTTGAGAGTCTCGGTGGTCCAGTGGTCGAGCAGTGGTTTTGATCCAGAGTTTGAATCCTGACACAATTTCGAAAAGTCATTGGTGTGAGCCACACCAATGACTTTTCGAAATTGTTTTCGGAAGTTATGTGTAAAAAATATCGATGGCTGAAAATCTTTGTGCCCGGTATGGCAATAGGTTCGTCACCTATTCTATTTGAGACGTAAACAAAACGGCAAGACAAGGCTTAACAGCCGCTCCCTACGCCTTTGGGTAACAAAGGCGTGAAGTTATGTTATGTTAGATACTGTTATGAAAAGAAAATTGCACAGCAAAAAAATGGTTTTTGCAGTAGGAATGATAGCTGTTACTTGACAGTATCAACACAATCGAATCATGTTGCTCAAAACAAAATTATCAAGCACTAAACTTGACTCGAATATCATGAAAAATTTAGATCACTCCCAGGTTTACTTAAATTAAGGTTAGACGGGCAAGTAGTGTGTATGTTATTAGGCTATACTGCTTCCGCATTTAAACTTCAGAATGTTTCAGAATCAATGAATTTTGGTAGATTGGCAGATTTATATAGACAAAACTGTTTCAAGAGACAAAAACACATGAAACAAAAAAGAAGCCTTCAAAACTTTCAAAATATGGAAACCTACAGATTAAATTGCAAGCATATTACTTCTAGAAATATTTAAGACCCATAATAGCAATTCAGAAAATTAATTGAACACATCAAGTAAACAATTTGAAAAAATCACTACATATTACATTCTGACAGTAGTAGAGCCACGCAGTTCGCTGCATGAATAGGCCGAGTCGACCGGTAAAATACCACGGCCTTTCATAGTATCGACATAAAGCGGCTCATATCGCGTTTCACGCTTTTCCACGACCCTCTCAGTCCCTTTCTTTCCCATTCTACTTTTTAATACTATCGCTTCTGCTGGTGTCCACGGGCGGCGGTAGTTGCTTATCAAAAGTTGACCCTCTTGCTCGCTTGCTATCCTATTCCATATAAAAACAAATATTTTGTGGTCTAAACATAAAATTAGCCACGACTGAGACTTGAACAGAAACAAACAAAAAGATTATTCCAGATTTAAATTTTTCACAGTGAGTGCAACAGATGTTACAGAATAAAAGTCTTTTTGGTAAGTGGATATGACACGGCGGAGAGACATAAGACATAAATTTTTACATGTTACAAGGATGGCGCGTGCCAGCTCGAACGGAAAATTCCACCGGCACCTATGTAACATTTACGATATTTTCATGACGTTATAAAACTAGGTGCTTGCACAGACAATCGTAAAGTCTTCTGCGTTTACGAGCGTTCCAGAACAATTTTCAAACAGCTATCGGCTTGTGTACACAAAAAAGTCGAGTTCTAATAAAACTATGTAACTACGAACATGCATCCTTAAATCTCCAAGCCACATGTATGTGTATCTATATTTCATACCTATATTTATGTAATAAACGACTATCTGTAGCGTTTATTTTTTTTATTAAATAGTCTCGGTGGTGCAGTGGTCAAACTCCTCGCTTCTGCTTCAAAAGTCGTGGATTCTCCGGCTACCTCTCTGTCGGAATGAAACGCGGCATAAGCCACTTCACGCCGATTTTCCAAAAGAACGTGATATTTCACCAACTATTATCATATGACTCTTTTTATTATTATTAAAATAAGTAACATATAAAATAAGACCACAAATAAATACACTAATCCATTCGCTTCCCGCGGTTTCTACCGGGTCGTCAGTCCACTCCAGATACTTCCACCCCAACGGTAATCGGTTTATCGAGCAATGTGACCTGCCCATCTCTATTTCAGCGTACTGCGATTTTGCCTCATAGAGAGAATTCAAGCATAGCCCGTTCCATAACAGGCTAAACTTGAAGTTTAGTCAGTAATAAGTGAGTGAGGTAATAAATATATCACAGAGATAAAAGGGGTCTCCACAACTGTTTACCCATTTGCATTTCGCAGTTCACTAGATATGTTTTTGCCGCACAATTCAGTCTGAACACCTGCTTAAGTACAACAAGCGCACAAATATCGAAGAAGCTGACGCCGCAAACAATTAAAGCAACTTATAGTTACTATTTTGCTTACTTATTTCACTGGGTTATTAAAAGCTTTTATTTAGCTTGCACTGTATGTATGTATGTATGTAAGTATGTATGTTCGGTGGAATCTTGCAACTCAATTTTGAAGTAGATATCTTCAACTGATTGAGCTGAAATTTTGTATACACGTTTAATTTGGATGACAATGCATGATATGATGTGTGACATTATTCTATACCCAATATGGCGGACCACCCAAGATGGAGGAATGGATATTTTGAATGCATTTCTGCAATATGGGTATTAAATGAAAGGGCTTATTGAGTGTAACTCAAAAAATAATATGAGGTCATTCTAAATCCAATATGGTGGAATATCCAAGATGGACGAAAACATATTTTAAGCTTCTGTACAATATGGGTATCAAATGAAAGGGCTCATTGAGAGTAACTGAAAAAGTAATGTGACGTCATTCTAAATCCAATATAACGGATCATCCAAGATAGAGGAACAGTTTTTTTTAATGCATTTCTACAATTTGGGTATCGAATGAAAGGGCTTGTTAATAGTAACTCGTAAAAAATATGACGTCATTCCAAATTCAATATGGTGGGAAAAATATTTGCGTTTCTACAATATGGGTATCAAATTAAAGGGCTTGTTAATAGTAACTCAAAAAATAATATGACGTCATTCTTTATACAATATGGTGAAATATCCAAGATGGAGGAAAACATTTTTTTTTTTTTTTTTTTTTTTTTTATGGGATAGGAGGGCAAACGGGCAGGCGTGTCACCTGATGTTAAGTGACCAACGCCGCCCATGGACACCTGCAACACATATAGTGTTACAGTTGCGTTGCCAACCTTTAAAGGAGTAGGATAGGAAGGGATGGGGAAGGGGGATGGGCCTCCGGGTACCTCACTCACCGAACGAAACGCGGCATGAGCCACTTTACGTCGATCTTCTGAGAGGTGGTGGTATTTCACCGGTCGAGCCGGCCCATTCATGCAGCGAACTGCTTGGCTCTACCACTCTTTAAACTTCCATATTTTAAGCTTCTGTACAATATGGGTATCAAATGGAAGCGCTCATTCAGAGTAACTGAAAAAATAATGTGACGTCATTCTAAATCCAATATAACGGATCATCCAAGATAGAGGAACAGTTTTTTTTAATGCATTTCTACAATATGGGTATCAAATGAAAGGGCTTGTTGAGAATAACTCGAAAAATAATGTGACGTCATTCTAAATACAATACGGTGGACCATACAAGATGACGGCATACATATTTTTGATGCATTTCTACAATATGGCTATGAATTAAAAATCATCATTGCGATTAAATGGAAAAGACAGCTCTAAGCTGAAATTGAATAAGATGATCGCCTTATTGAAGAGCTGGACTGTTTGAAATTAAGCGGTAAACTAACTTACAATAATGATGTGTTGAATGAAATGACACTAACCTAGCCAGCTATAACTAAAATAAGAAAATAAATTAAAAGCAAAAATCCTTTTTAAAGAAGCTTTTATTTAAGCGCTCTAAAAATAAGAAAATAATATTTCCTTAAAAATTTCAAGTATCAACTTAGAGCCTCAGTATGTACAATTTATATAATAATAAAAGCTTGTCGCGAGGTTTGACTCCCTATCAGTAGGTAATTAAATTGCAATAGAGAATATAGTAAAGTTAGTAGATTAATTTACATGAGTGTTTTGCCCATTTCTTCTCATGAAAACCTTACACTCAGAATCGTCCGTGCGTTTTTGTTCCAATGAGGCAATTTTCTCAAGCGCTCGTGTTTTAATATGTTATGCTTTAAATATAATAATAAGTTAAATATCTGTATTTATGGACTATATTTAACTGTGTGTGAAGATCCATGAAAATAAAGCTATTTTGATTTGATTTGACATTATAAAATTAGTACAGTTTATTTACAACTCACGCGACAAGCTTTTATTATTATATAAATTGTACATACTGAGGCTCTAAGTTGATACTTGAAATTTTTAAGGAAATATTATTTTCTTATTTTTAGAGCGCTTAAATAAAAGCTTCTTTAAAAAGGATTTTTGCTTTTAATTTATTTTAAATTAATTTCAAGACTGTTCCCTAATAATATTAATACTGTATATTCGTTTTGAACATTCCAAGAGCATAATAATATCACAGAAAATTATATTATGAAGCATTTATTACTTAGCATCAAACGTATTGAGCAGAATAATCCAAACGACATCATGTATACATATACAGGATTTTCGGTTTAGTACCTACTAACTTAGTAACTTTGTAGATATACCTATTGTCTAATAATCATGTCCTTGTTTTATAGGCCGGCTCGACTGGTGAAATACCACGGCTGGTAAAGTGGCTTAGTCCATTTTTCGTACAGTGAGAAAGATATCCAGATCCCTAACCCTTAACCCATCTCTGCCACTCTACTCCCATAAAAGTTAATAAGCGTTGCAGGTGTCCATGGGCGGTGGTTGCTTACCACTAGGTGACCCGTTTGCTGTTTTACCCTCCAATTACCCACCCCAACCCAACCCCAACCTTACATAAAGTCATAGAAATATCAAAATTTCAATACTTTAATTACATATAACCTTAACGTGGTCTAATAGAGGTCTGTGAATAAATTATATATTTAACTCCAAACAATGGCTATATTTAGAGTAAATAAAAAAGGTATTTTTAATGTTGATGGGTGATGTTTGTGTAGACCACAAACTGTCTGACCACAGACAAGCGTGCGCGCTGTGGCTCCAAGCCATCGCCCCTCGACCACAACCCGTCAGTCACATATCTATAGTCGTATGAGCAATATATAAGGCTCTGTCTGTATATAGTCAGTAGGCTTTTTTGTTTAATTCTATCTTCTTTCTTAATTGTACTTATACACCCAAATATTTTTAAACACTAAAAGAATAGATTACTAATACATACACTCAATCTAAACTAAACGTAAATACATAACTTTACATCATATTATACTTGAAGGTGTAGGCTGCGGCAGTTAAGCCTCGACTCACCGAATCATTATGCTACCTCCTAAATGGAAAAGGTGGCGAAACGATTGCTTTACACCGGGCACAAAGTATTAATATAACATTTCCCAGAAGATATTTGTAAGATAGATAAAAAATACTGACTAGTGACGACGGCAAAGGCGGCAAACAGCACGTAGATCACCTGATGAAAAGCGAGTACCGCCGCCCATAGCCATCGGGAGCATCAGGGGTGTCGTCACATCAGCGTTACCGGCCTTTAAGATCGGAAATAGTCTGTGCAAATGTCATTGCCAGAACTTTTTAATTTTTACACCGTTAGAAGTTTTTAATTGTTATTGAAATTACATGAACGACATATACCTCGATTCTTACACACTTCTCTCGCTTTTTCTTCTACACAAGTGACTCTTCGTCTTAAGGCCACCTAACATCATTTTCCGCAAGGAAATATCCAATCCGGTCATGGAAATTATGTTGTGGCCGTCCTGTACTCCTACATCTTTGCGTTTAGGTACTCTATATCTGCTTAGCCATACTTAAATTATGATTATTATCATGTTATTTAAGTTCCAAGATAATTAACTAATAGCACATACAATTTTGCATAGGACCTAATGCCTTAAAGAAAGTGATTTTTTCACTTTTACGAAGAATATCTTTGTAAAAGTGAAAGTTTTCCAGGCGTCAACAATACCAAGTTACCCCTGACTATACGAAGACAAGTGGTATATATATCAACCCGTTAGCTTTTAATACGTTAAATGTTTTGTAGAAAATGGCAACAGGTGGTGACTCAATAAATCTGACTATAAATCTCTCAGTTCGTGTTTTTTTTAACAGCTATAATCACGCTTTTAAAATAATATTTTTATTAAGTATGGAAATAACAATTTTAATGTTAGTCATTAATTTTATTGTAACAGCAATAGTCGCCTCTGTATTTCAAGGGTCAGACTCCCCGTTTCTGAATCATGAAGTTGTGGGATCGAATCCTAGCTCACACAAATGACTTTATAATTTTTTGTGATAAATATCGATCACTGACAACATGGTATCCGATGTATGGCAATAGGTTTCATTCGGGTTGTGAGAATTTGCTGAGTACTCAAGCGCTGTCCAAATCTTAGGGTAGACAAAATGTGTGAAGTTACAAAAACAAAAAGGAAAGAGTAATAATTATACTGTATATTTACAAATATAATATTAATATATTTGTAATAGATTGTAACGTATAACATATTTTTAACTGACTCTTCAAGAAGAGTGTACTTAAGTCTAAGGCACGACTATACAGATCTTGAGTTAGTATTGTTAGATTTGTTTCCACAGTTTATTTCATATAATTGCCATAAAAACAAAAATACCGCGCTTCTAGCTGGCTTATGTGGTTATATATTTACCATTTCAGTTAACAAATACTCAAAAGTTATTCAAATATGACTAGACTAGTGCCGCACTAGACAATCTGGTGAATTGCAATCTCGCAACGTTACTCTGACTAATTACACGTGCCTCGGTGTACGTTCAGTCAGCGTTTTGCGAAAGGATTACGAGTACGTATTTAATTTAATTAAAGCTGTAAATGAAAAGAGTGTCAATCCGACTTGTGTTTTTCAATTTCAATTAGAAGTAAATTCGTAACTATGTTGGTAATGATTGTGCTGGGAGTTTTAAATACCTCGTAGTAGGATTTTACTGTAATATCAAATTATATAAGTACTCGAAAGTACTCGAACTGTATTTGTATTGAGTCTATTTATATTATTATTTATTATTATAAGCCTGAAGAAGGTCTAAAAAAAGATCGCGACATGTTAGAGATAAGACACAATGACCATATTGATTTCTTTATACGCGAAACAAAGTTCGCGACGTCAACTAGTAAATAATAATTATTATACATGAAAAACACCCTGACATATACATCATAGTTTTTGGCATATTATAAAAATATTGTAGTAGTTAAATATTTAACCATTTAGATACGCATAATATATGTATACTTTTTGTTTCTGCTAAAACGTAAATTGATATTGCCATTTAGCCATACGACGTATGAAGTAAACATTCTTAAGTACATACATACATACTTTCATAACGCATAACCCTTCTAGTAGCATAGTCGAGTAAATAGAAATTACGTAAGATAAGAACAGAGCACTTAGCCGGTAAAAGTGCAGCTAAGATAGACGACTTTAGACGTAACAATGCATTCAACGCTAACCTACATTTAGATAACGATAGGATTGCGTGTCGAGTTAAAAGAAAATATATTTAGAGTCTTATATATTTTAGGAATCCGTATACAAAGGGTAAGACCGAGACCTTTTTTTGCTAAGACACTATTCGTCTCTATATCTATGATAACAAGTGTTTTCAGACAAAAATGATTTCTATTGCCGTTTTAACAATGCAATACTGAAATTATAATGGAACAAATGTGTTCCAATAAAACGAGATTTTCCATGCATTTTTACTTAGTCTTTCATGCGAAAATGTGTCTCGCACTTGGTAATTGTCACTGCACATTGATGTCCAAAGAAGATCTTAGGGAGTGTATAGCGGTACCCTTATTGGTCGTTATCCAGACCCCAATTTCAAAAAGCATATTAGAATAAGCATTTCCAAATCAACCATTTTTAAGTAAAAGCAGTTGTGACGTTTGGACTAAAAGTTTTCGAGTTCTATTGTTATAATGCCATAGAAATCGTTCTATAAAATTACAACACTAGTCAAATCCTAGATAAATATCCAGACGTCATCAATTTCAACATCTATTCTTACTAAAGAAAAGTTACTCAGATAGGGATCGAACCCATCAAATTGAGTTCGGCATCCGTATAATTGATACGTGTGGTAGCGTATCAATAACTACGTGAATATGAAAATAAATATGATATAAACGCTTCATAAATAAACATTACAGTAAATATAGTAACGCACTTGGGGGAAAACGTTATTCACTTATGAAAATCTTCTAATTATTCCACTCTAAAGTTCGCGAGAAAGAAAAGAATATTCATTATCTTGGCATCGATTTGTATAATATTATATCGAATACCGATTATTTTTACGCTGATTTTTAATCTATTTACCGTAATTATGATAATGACAGTTCATACAATATTCATGTTTCAATGTCATTCATTATATTTCATGTTTAAATTTCTAATAAAACCGTAGAACGTACAATCCTTGTAACTTTATACGGTAACTACATACACACTTAACAAAAACATCACTTTTGACGCGTAAGTGGAACTCGCACTTCTTGACCTAATTAGCGAGAACCGCTTTTGAATTTCTGATGTCGCGGGTTCGAATCCTGGCTCACACCAATGACTTTTCTAAATTGTTTTCGGAAGTTATGTGTGATAAATATACTGATTGACTGGAAACTTTGTGCCCCAAATGGCCACCTATTCCATTTGGGATGTAAACATAACAGCCAATCGAGGCTTAACTTTTGTTATGTTATGTCTATCAGTCTGTTCTTTCTTAATTGTATAAGCACGCCCTAAATATCATTCAAGCTTAGAAGTGATGGAAAATTTTGTCGTAGAAAACCCAATTAGATTTAAACTTAACTAATTTTGAGATCTCTGAATAATTAACTAACTAAATGTAAAAATAATTACATTCTAAAGTACTTCAGTGATCTCAACACAATACTCACTGATATCACTATCATTGACTAGAAACGTTTAATCAAAGAGAATTAAAATAAAGGTGCAACCATGACCGACAAAAATAAAAGGTTAAAATCAAATTTTACTAATAAATATTCAAATTTTCATTTATTTCTATAAAATACAAGAATAATACTTATATGTTATAGTATATATAAAGCAACACTTAAACTTAGATGGTACAAAAAAAAATACCAAAATAACTTAAAAAAAAAAAGATCTATTTAAAAAAAATATAAAACAGAGATGTTTCCCAACATTTTCATTGCAACATGTGCAATGAAAATACTTATTTTATTAAGAAAGTCTTCTTAAAAGTTAATGGTTTCCAGGGATTAAGAGAATCATGTAACTCCTGACTATATGAAATCAGGTGTTATTAAACTATTATGCGCTATTATGTTTTAATACGTTAGCTGTTCAGTATAAAATGGCAGCAGGTGCTGACTGTATAAATTTTAATATAAATCTCTCATCACTTCTTCTTTATTTATTGCTTAGATAACTTTATTAAAATAATAGTTTATACAAAATATCAATTTTAATTTAAGTCACTAATAATATTTAGTCATCTCGGTAGTCTGGTAGTCAAAAATTCCAAAAAATATAATTAAATTCACACATAAAACAAAAAACATAGCCTTTTTATCATTGCAGTCTGATAAAAATAAATTACGTAAGTTCAAAACAGGGCACTTAACAGGCATAAGTGCAGCTAAGATAGAAGACTTAAGACGCAACAGAGCACTCAACGCTAACCTAGCTTTGCGTGTCAAGTTAAAAGAAAATACATTTAAAGTCGGACGGCGAGATGCCACCATTGCGCATCCGACCTAGACTCGCCCCAGCACACGCTGGAGGTCTGCCCGACTTGGGCGACCGCGCGCCGAGCCCTGGTCGACGGGATCGAGCGAGACTTGTCCCCGCCGGCGTTGATCACGGAAATGCTGGCGGGAGAGGAGGAGTGGAGGATCGTGGTCTCCTTCTGCGAAGCAGTACTGCTCCAGAAGGAGGCCTCCCAAGCCCAAGGAGCTCAGTGATCGCCGCCGCCGACCGGCCGCGAGGGCGCATAGCCCGCGGGTGCACCAGGGTCGCGGCCCGGGAAGGATGAACCCGCGGTGCGGCCGGGAAGGGTCGTTGGGGGCGCCAACGGCTGCGCGCCTATTTACAGCGCGCGGTTAGAGCCGCCCCGCCCAGGGGAGACTCGCCTAGGCTCCCCGAGGATGAGCACCCGTGACAGAGGGGAGGCGACGGCAGGGTAGACCAGAGGGCTGACGCGCTGTCCTGGGCTACCCCAACGCCGAAGGAAGGCCGCCGCGAGGTTTTCGTGGGTAACCCTAGGATCGGATTGCAGTTTACTGTTTTGTGAGTCCCGTACTACCCCCAGCCGTCTCTAGGCGGGGGGTGTGCATAAAGCATTTCCTCGCGTTAAAAATAAAAAGGTACTTTTGTGTAAAGAAAATTATATATAACTGATTTTAATTTAGGTAAGGCACACCTGAGTCTCAGTATTAACTTTTATAGCACTCGATGATGGCACCTGAACTGTCGAAACTGCCAATGTAATAGGAGTATCGCTGATCTGAAACGAAGAGAGCCCTTCTTCCAATACGTAATAAAATTTAGGAAATGCTTTGGAAATAAAGCTTTGGAGAGCATTTATAACACATTATCTTTTATTCAATAAAAGGTAAGTACTTACAGATACGCATATTACACAAAACTCTTGCTGTTTCATTTTGACCGTTCAACATATTTATTTTTAGGGATTCATACCGCAAAAAATAACAAAATATAATTCTCTTAAATCGCTCCTTAATATATTTAGTATTTCGGATCCTCGATTGTCTTATATATTTATACCGCTATACCCTTAATACCCGAAAGTGTGGCGTCAATCATGCTTCGTTACACCTAATAAATTATCTGGTCCCTGGTAATGGATGCTAAAGCTTCCTGATTTTTCAGTGAATAAATCAAGCACGAGCCACTTTATCTCGATATTACGTCTCTATCAGTGATTGATAAATATCCAATATATTAGTTTAAGGACTTCACAAAATTGTGAACATGGACGATTTTTTTATTGAAGAGCCTCAAAAACCGACGCGCGTGCATGAAAAGAGTTATGAAAGTCAACGAAGCGAGTGAGGTGTGTAAGAATCGTGCCCTATGGCGCTCTGTTCTCTCTGCCTACCCCGCAAGGGATTTGGCGTGAAGTTATGTGTTATGTGTATGTGTATGTGTGACGATTTTAAAGCTCACTGGTCAGTCGCTTGGCGTTAATTGTGATAAATCACTTCACTTCTCAAATTTATGGTTCCATTAACTATGATATGGGAAAAGCGATGCCTAGCTTCAATCATATTTAATCGAATGATAATTTTGCTAATTTAATGTTGATAATTTAATTTATTATTAGGAAAGGTTTATTATTACAATCTTCCGCTAATTAATTAACAAGAAATACAATTGTATATTTTTTTCAAGGCACTGGTAATGGTGCTGGTTACTTATTGTCTAAGAGCTTGCAACTTTTTTCCTAGATGATTTTACGTCGGCTAGTTTGTTTACTCCGGAAATAACAACTAACAACAATCACTGGCTTAAGCTTTGCGTTGATTTTCAGTCAGCTATTCAGAACAAAGTATTTTATATACAAACAAAATTGAACCGATTTGCCATCGAAGCTTTTAAAGTTTACTTATTGATTAGATTATTTATTTAAAAATTCATACACAATTTATGTATACAGGCAGACTTAGTCTACCAGCCAACCATGGGTAGTGCAGAGACTTAAGTGGTAGGCATATGGCGAAAAAAAAAATATAATAGGATAATAAAAAATATATAAGGAGAGAAGAAACACACTATACATAATATATCATTCTAATATACATGAAGATGTTACACAATTAGATGTATGAGAGGGGCAAAAGAGGATCGGGTTATCAACCGAGCGAAGATTTCGAGAGTGGTTCATATATAAAAACTTGAAGCACGAAGACAAGTATAGTGGGGCTTACGATAGATGAAGGATATAATAGAGTGTGGTGAGAATATTAATATTTAAGTGAGAATATATGAACCAAATGCAGTTTAGAAGTCGGTCGTATTTATCAAGGAGATCTGCATTCGGGTCCAAATAAAACACATCATGTTGGTAGTCGGCTATAGGAGAAACCAAAGTCTGCACAAGTATCGTCTTCGTTTTGGTTGGCAAGAATTTTCTCAGACGGTAAAGTGTCCGCAGCGTTCGCGTTATTCGGTTACTTACCTCCTTCACTTGAACATGCCAGTCTAGTTTATGGTCTAGATAGATACCGAGGTTTTTTACTGTATCGCTGTATGGTATTACGTTACCGTTATAAATGATCGAAGGAAGAGTGTTTCAATCAATTTTAGTAATATTGTGGTGGCTACCAATGATAATAGTTGACACTTATGAGGGTTCACCTGTACTCCGAATTTGTGTGACCAATGTTTGATGGCCTCAAGGTCTTTATTGATGTAATCTACTGCAGTGCACAGGTCATCTACCCTGGCTTGGACGTATAGTTGCAAGTCATCAGCGTAGAGATGATACGAACAGTGAAGTTGTGAGGTTAGGAAGTTGATAACACAATAGAGTACGTTACCTGGGCTTGCATCGACTCCAAAAATAAGTGACATTTGTAAATATTATAATAGTTAAAGATTACTTTATAAAACTATTATGTTTTGTATATTGTATGTTTTGTATGTTTTGTATTTTGTATATTGTTTGTATATTTTTATTAAGTATACAAATTAGTAAGTTTCGTTATTTATCGCTTTTTAGTTATGAACGTACTGTTTTCATTTACTTAAAAATTTTGTGGTTTACGTTTCTAGTTTCAGATTTTGCGCAGTGCTCTCATTTCGACTGCGTTTATCCTACTTTCGTGCACACTCTGCCATAACCAGCTCTTGCTTCTATAAGTTAGTGTTGAGATCAGTATTGCATTGTGAATTGCTAGCTGGGCTTTTCTGCTAATATTTTTTGCACCCAGGACTCTGCCCAACGCTCCATTTACGCTATTTCCTAACGCCACTCTTCTTTCTACATCGGCGGTGTACGCATATCCAAATTTTACAATTTCATTCACCTGTTCAAGCACTACATCGTTAACCATTATTCTTGCATCCGTTCTGGATTCCTCCCTTTCAAACTCCATAACATTTGTTTACATCACATTCAATTGTAAGTATTATATAATTGCATGTAGTAAAAAGCCAAACCCAATTTTAATCATTTAAAGACGAAATATTATTTACATAAACAGTACTTAGAGATGAAATAATATATTTGATAAGGATTAATAGCATGAGTAAAATAAATGCGTTTAAATTTAGTTCCAAAAATTCAAGATTAAAAAAAATGGTTGTTGTGCCTCACTTGACATAGATTGGTATAGTACGTCGCGGACTTTTTTGTAGATATTTATAAGATCTACAATTAATGAAAACATTCTATGGTTCTATCTTTTATAGTTTGGGCAGCGTTCGTTAAATAAGTAACTTTTCTAGTTTATTTTCTATACCTTGTGTCCGAAAAACCCGAAAATATCTTACGGAACCCTATTTTTTCCAAAATAAAATATAGCGTATGTTACTCGTGGATGATGAACTTTCGAAAGAACTTTTAACATTAGTCCGTAGTTTTTGAGCCTTTTCATTACAAACAAACAAAGTTTTCCTCGTTATAATATTAGTATAGATATATAAATATCAACTTGATTTGTCTTTCTTTTTTGTTAATTAAAACAACTTTGCAAGACAGAGAGAACAGAGTGCCATGAAGCATGATTCTTACACACATCACTCGCTTCTTCTACTTTCACTCTTGTCATACACGCTTATTGGTTTTAAAGGCTCTTGACATCACCTTGCGCAAAGACACTCGATCGACTCTTATTTGAGTGACAAATAAAGTTAACTATGATGAACTACTATTAGGTTTATATTACCTCGGCAAATTGTATTAGTCAGCAGCTACTTGTCTCAAAGCTAACTAAATTTCTTTATGAAACAATGAAAATGCAACTTCAACTTGCTTGCTGTTATCCGTAAATCTTATATGAGAACAAATATAAATAACAAAAACGTTCAGTTATCTAGTACAAATTTAAATTTTGAATTTTTAATAGTAGTCGTAACTAAAGCTAACACTAGCGCTACTTAACTAAACAGTTGAAAGTGATTTACAAATTATCAAAATAAATGTATCAAGTTCTGTTTCCTAAAACTATTCTGCTACTTTAATTAATTATGTTTCACAGGTTACATAAGTCCTGTTCGTATAAGAATTTATTAGTAAAAAATAATATTCTACGGCAAACCGGAACCAGTGCGTTCTTAGTGAAACAGTAACTAATAAAATTTACGTTTCGCCTACCCAAGCGGCTATATATCTATGGGTACAGACAACAAAGAAAAGCTGTTTTGAATCCTAAATGGGTATGAAAAATACCATGCCCCAAATAGGACAGCAAACAAACAAACACTGCCTCATTTTGTAGCGACTACAAAATGGACTAGGTTATATTTTGTAGTGTATGATCTTTTTTGTTTATAATCCCAACATATTGCGGGCGTATGCTTTTCTAGGGCGCTCTTTCCATATTGTGATTGTTTACCAGGTAAGATCAGTCGGTTTTGAATACAAAAACTAATGTGTAAGGTTTGCAACTGCAGTGCAATGCGGCCTACGTATTTTATATTTGCTTTAAAAACAAACAGCCATGCTATATTAGATGATTTTACAGCATGAACTGCATTGGCCTTGTGGTGCATTGGTAAAGCAACCAAACCTTTTTTATTAGCTTTTTATTAGCTTCACCTGTATGTTTGTATGTTTGTAACCGACTTCTTTGGGCGCGATTTTGACCCACTTTAAACGGCCAGATTTCGTTCAAACTTTGTAGATTTATTGAGGACCGATGACAATACACTAATTTGATAAAATTATTCCATTTTTCAATTTGCAAAATATGATTTTTGTTAATTTTTTAGTGTTAGTTAGTTATAGTTCACTTCTCGCACCATCTAGTGGCAATCAGCGGAAAGTCTACGCTATCAACTTGAAACGAGTTCCTTGTATAAGTCACAGATGGCGCTATTCCTCAAATTCGGCTTTGATATCCGTTGTTAGCACGCTTTAAAATAGTTAAGCAATAGTTTAAAAAACTAAAAAACACGCTTTTTATAGAAAACCGAACTAAAAATAGAAAAAAAAATATATATATTTTCTTTTAAAAAGACCGTGGGGTGCTTTTTAAGATATTATCGAAATGATAATCACTCTACTCATATCTGTCAATAAAATATTTATAACTATTGACACCATGCACCCCACGCTTTTTTAAAAATATTTTTTTAATTTTTTTATTTATATGTTATAAGTAGCTAGTTACAAACATAAAGTATATAAGCGTATATTGTGTTAATGTCGGTTATCTATTTTCAATAACAATTTCGAAATCTAGAGGGCGCTGTGTCTATTGAGTCCAAAATTACTTCTTTATTAATTATTTATTACTATTGACCAAAACGGGAAAGTTTACAGAAAGTAAATAGATTTAGGTGATTTGGAAATATTTGTCCTGACTGGAACTCATTAGTAATTTTGAAAGTGCAATAGGACTTTGCTAATTATAGTAAAAAACGTGGAGCAATGAGAAAACCGAGTCCGCTTTATAGTCTGCTGACTCCTGACCGGTGGCTAACGGTGTGAATAAAATGAAATGAAATTGCGCTCACTAGACTGGCTGTAGAATGCAAATACAATTATTATTTTTGTCTAACTGCGTATCAAAAAGGGCTAATTTAACATTTATTAGCGATTTAATAAGACTTTTTAATTAGTATACCAAACGAAAGCCTGGTCTGATAAAAGCTTATGGAGTTCCATTCGCAAGTGGTTAGTATAATTTTGTGATTACTTTGGTTATCTCATGTTGTAGATAATGCAGTTTAGAAACTTGAAATTAGTTAGGGTCATAATCCCATATTCCACATCATAGGAGCTGGTGTCGAACTGAACTGAAAATCTCTCTTCAACTTCATTAGCTAGCCGAAATGTAGATTGAAACACTGTTCATTGATATTGTGAAACTTTGCTTTAGAAAGTATCATAAAATAACAAACTTTCTGGAGTTATAAATACATACATATATACTGAGCGTAAATAACAAATATCTAAAAAATATGTAATAATTATTATAACAACTGTTACCTATTAAATCATACAACAAAGGATCTTTACAATTATTTTTTCTTTAGTAAATATATTTTATAAATAAATATTTAATTTTTGTTTCATGGTCTGATGTCGGTTTAACTTCAACTTTTTGATTTTTATTTTCAAAAAGTGGGTACTCTCTGTATAAATGAAAATAGCTTCTCAACGACTACCATCTTTTTGTTCATTCCTCGTGAAAATAATCTCTGTAAAGAGTTCGAAACGTCAGGAAATAAATAGAAAATAAATTCTAAATAAACGCGTTATAATCCATAAAAAGAAGATTCGTGACAATCTAAGAAATAAATTAAAATAAAATAGTTTTTGCGGAAGTACATTCAGCGTTACAGTCTTGTAAGTATGTTGTCACTATTCCTACGAACTTTTTGCTTTCGTGTTGATAATATGATTATTTATAATCTTTCTCAATGGCTTTTTTTTAACGCGAGGAAAGCTTTATGCACACCCCCCACCTGGGGAGGGCAGGGGGTAGTGTGGGACTCCCAAACAGTAAACTGCAATCCGATCCTAGGGTTACCCACTAAAACCTCGCGGCGGCCTTCCTCCGGCGTTGGGGTGGGCCAGGACAGTGCATCAGCCCTCTGGTCCAACCCGCCGTCGCCCCCCCTCTGTCACGAGGGGGTGCTCATCCTCGGGAGCCTCGGTGAAGCTCCCCTGGGCGGGGCGGCTCCGACCGCGCGCTGTAAAGGCCTACGGAATTTGAATTAGCCAAAATAAATCCTAAGCCTTACAAAGTATATGTATTAACCTACAAAGATTTTAAAGCATGGGATTCTTTTGCTGATCAATATTTTGAGAATAATTTGCTCGGCAAGATAAGCAAAATTAGAATTATTACTTTTAAAAAGACTGACCTCAACTTTGTTTATATTAAAACCAGCATGAATTAAACCTCTGTGAATTAAACCTCTCACATACCAATGTGAATATCTAAATCTACGTAGTTCCGCCAATAAGGCAGATGTTCTGCAACATTCTGATTTGAAAGATTTACCTGATGTAAAAATGTATAAAAATAAAAAATAAAAATTACTTTCTCACTATCAGAATTTAGAAGCAAACTTAAGCAAACATCGATTATTTCAATTTTTTTAAAGTTATACTTAACGAATCTCTAAATAATAAAAAATGTGATATTTTTGATAAGGACTTTTTGAAAGACAACTAAAAGTTTCTATAGTAATAAGAGATAATTTTTGTATGATTCTTACTTATATACTTAAGCTTAAAGCTGACTAAGGCTGTTGATGTTAATTTTTATGTATGTTTATGTTTGATAAAATTTTACATTGCCTTATTATGTGGCATTTAAACGTTAATATCTTTACCTAAGAAAGTTTCTATAGTATTATGATTGTTAATAAGCGGGTCTCTCAACATCATACATATTTATTTTCTAGGAGAATTACCTAAGCTTGAAGCTACCTACCAAGGTAAACTATGATGTTAGTGATTATTTACAACGAAATTTGTCTTGTTTTTAATGTGTGATGTTAATTTTAAAGGGTTATCACAAATTGTTAATCGTAAGTTGTTCCCTGTCGTGATGTTACCTGTTTACCGTTTTAATCCAAAAAAACTACAGATTGGACACACAATAGTATATAATAGGGACAACTTCAGTAAGAAATACAGTAAGTTTTCTTCTATTAATTTAGTTGATTTCACTTTTCAGTGCTACGTATCTACTAAGGCTACAAGTCATAAGTAAGTTTCATTTTGTAACCTTTAATAAAATACATTTTTTTAATTAAAATTTTAGTGTCTTGTTTAATTTTTTAATATTATCAGAAATCTGTTAAATTTTTAGTTTATGGCTTAAATTATAGTAAGGTGCACAGTTAAGCCATTTTTCGTTTTTATTAATAAACAATGACCTCAGTACAACTGTTTTTTTAAGGTTTCCATAGATACGAAATGATTAAATAGAACTATTTACCTCTCTCTGGCCATGATTGGATTTGTTTTTAAGTCATTTTACTCGATAACAATATCCAATGTATTTGGATATAAAACATTTTACCAATATCAAAAAGATTTTTCTTTTGGATTTGAACTAATTTTACCTGTCTGAGATATTAAGGTAATCTGTATTAACTCCATAAATTAGTAGAAATAATAGACAAATAATATTAGTTTTGTTAAAGTTATTTTTGTAAAACATTTTTTACTTATTGACTTAAATTTCATATAGTTATCTTTAATACTTTAAAGTTATGACATTTTTTACACTTTAATCGGCTCTCCTGAACATTTTACTAAATGGCAGTTAATGCACTTTGCCTTTCCATCATCGATATAGAGAAATTAGATTTATTTACAGATGTTCCAGGCCTTTTTTTTACGCGAGGAAATGCTTTATGCACCAGACCTACGTTATGCTTTGAGGAATCTATTAATGAAGACGAATCCCGGATTCTTGTCGTTAAAGCTTAGAATATTACAACATAAAAGTCCCGTGTCTGAGAGCGGATGTGTGCCTTTAACTTGGACTAACTTAATGGAAATAATTAAACATAAACATAACATAAACATAACTTCACGCCTTTTATTACCCGAAGGTGTAGGCAGCGGCTGTTAAGCCTCGTCTCGCCGTTATGTTTACGTCCCAAATGGAATAGGTGGCAAACCTATTGCCATACCGGGCACATAGTTTTTCAGTCATCGATATTCATCACACTTAACTTCCTAAAACAAATTCGAAAAGTCATTGGTGTGAGCCAGTGTCTGGAATCGAACCCGGACCTCTGGATCAGAAGCCGTGTGCTCGACCACTGCGCCACCGAGATAATTAGATGTATTGAAATACCGACTAAAGGCATTCACTTTTCTCTTTCTATTTCTATTCTCTAGTAATTTAATTATGAAGTCGCTGTTGACAAGTAATTATCTTCATTTGCTAGAGACGAGAAAAAAATGAGGTTTTTTTTGCTGTAAGATACGACCCAAGTTGCAATTAACCTTCTTATACGCGACCTAATTTTATGTAATCAAATTTTCTCCTCGCATTTTGAAGACTTAAAAGCATAAATTTAAAAAAAAAACTGAATTAATCACAGAGATCAAAATAATATTTTTTTAAAAGACGTATTACTCTCGTACGTTTTGAACCATCATAACTTTACATATATATTTTTTAGAACGAAGTTTTTCCCCAATTTTAAAAAACTAGCAGCTGTGGGGTTGAAACTCCACTCATGAACAAGTGGAAGAGCCAAGTGGCAATGGGCTGGCACTACCAGTGAAATACCAGGACCTTCTAGAAAATCGATGAAAACTAACTTTTTTTTTATGAGATAGGAAGGCAAATGAGCAGGCGTGTCACCTGATAGTAAGCGACCAACGCCCATGAACACCAGCAATACATTTAGTGTTACTGTTGCGTTGCCGACCTTTAAGGGATGGGGGATAGTTGATAGGGAAGGATGGGGAAGGCGGGTGGGCTTCCGGGTACCTCTCTCACCGAACGAAACGCGAACTGCTTGGCTCTACCACTGTTATATCATGTTTTGATGATTAAGTTATCTGGGGATTAATATTGATACTATATTATTCGGGTGGTCGTCAGAATGACTAACGAAAGAATCTAATCTGATACGTTTAATTTCTTCACAAGTTTTGGTGGCCTAGGTTTAGTCGGAGACCAAAATTGAATTCTAGGTAAGCTAGCACTTTCTAGGAAATATACCTCACAAGGGATCTCTATACTAAATTTATATATGCAAAAAGATAATTGAAATGCAATAAACATACAAATTCTAACAATTCTATTTCGTGATATTTATGTAATACATTTCATTTGGAATTATTGAAATAAATAAATATACAACATGAAAAAGATAACGCGAGATAACACTGTCTCTTTCTACAATTACAGCTACGAATTATGTCCTCCGAATGTTGAATATTAAATTACGACAGCAGAATGTAACGTCTGCGTTGACTTGACTAATATTATAGCCTCTGTGCCGATTGGTTTTATGTCGAAATTCACTCTTGATATATCTTCTTACTGATTGTGCTTAGCCATACCCTATTTTATTAAAGATGCTTCGATATTTCGCTCAATGAATCATAATTCGCTGACTGATATTTAGCATGCATAATAACATGACCAAATTGAGCGAGGCCTTGAAGAAGCTGATAACTGGAGCCTTAAAAACTTTAATTATTTTTATTATATTTTTATTATTTTATTATTATTTACAGGAGTTATAAGAGTCAAAGATGAGATGATATGTGTACGAATGCTTGCGCCTTATTGTGCTATGTTCTCTGTCTATTTCGCAGGAAACTTGTCGTGAAGTGGATGAAGGGTATAAATATGACGGTAAAAATAACCCTTTGTAAAAAATTATTTTATCTGGAAAGATATTATTGATATATTTTTTAATTTTCCATTGAGTTGGTCGTCACCATCTTACTCGAGACCTCTCTATTAGAAATTTGTATTTATAATAAGTAAAATCAAATTTTAAACTGATGACTGATCTTACTAAAAAATGTGGTCAACAAAAAGTAGAAACTGATCTGCCAAAAGATAGATTAACAACCGTAGGCGATTGTGTTTATTACGTATATAAAGAGTATTAGTATTTTGCCTTTTAAAAAATTGAATTTTGATTACAATGTCATATTTCGATATATAAATAAAATTAAATATAACACATCACATTACATTTACCTAAACCATAACACCTTCTTCTACCCGTAATCAACCCGGAAGCAACTAGAGCCACCCATGGACACAGATAGTATTACAGTTGTCGGCAATTTTCATCACTTAAGATAGGATTGAGAAGGGGGTATATGTAGGAGAATTAGTAGGGCCACACTCACTTTATTATTTAAAAAACAATTACATTTAACAACACTTCTGAGTTTAAAGCCCAAATTCATATTTCCAAAATGGTTTTTATATTTTCATACAATTCGATAATTTATTTTACTTTAAATACTAATTAATCGTAAAAAAATTGTTAAGCGTTTGAAAATCTCAAGCGGCACAAATATAGAGACCTTGTAGGTGACTATGTATTTGAGCCGTTTGGGGTTGAGACTTTGGGGACATAGGGTCCGAGTGCTCGTGCACTTTACAAAGATCTTGCAAAGAGGCTAATCGAAGCCTCTCGGATTAGCATTGCCATTCAGCGTGGCAATGCGGCCAGTCTTCTGGGCACGCTGCCAGTAGACCGAGATGCGGAGAAATTTGATGTCAGGTAGTTTTTTAATTTTATATATTGTAAATAATATAATTAATTTATTTCTTCTTATTATTGTAAATAAAGACTACAATATTAATCGTAAATTTTAAGTGTCATTTCCATGGCCAAAGAACGAGAACTCAATTAAAAACATCATTTGGAACGTTTTAAGCACAGTTATTCAAAATAAAATGTGGCAAACTGTACAATTTACGATAATCAATGTGAAAACGTATATAAATGTAAAATGTAGGTAGCTGGTGTAATATGGAGAAACTATGCCAGTGTTTTTCAGTTCTTTTTTCATTTATCGCTTCCGAGGCGAAACAAAGTTCGCCGTGTAAGCTACTCATGGAAGTATTATTATATCATAGACATAGGTATATCATAGGCATGAATAAGTCTTACATAAATTCGAAAATAATTCCGAAGTGTAATTGGTATGAGCCAGGCTTTGACTCTACGACTTCCTGATTCAGAAACAGATTGCTCGTACTCCAGACAACCGAAGCATGAAAATACTTTTTTTTATTCGAATAACCCATTGTAAAATGAAAATTCTTTTCAGTACAAAAGACTTTAATGCTGTAAGAGGGCGAGGCATCGACAAATGCTAATAAATTGGACGGGTGCAATTTTAAAGGGTGCAAATCCCCTTTTAAATGGCGGGCCACGTGACCAAATCGACAGTGACATTTGTATACGCACAAGCATAAGTGTTCGTCGCAGTTCAATAGTTCCAACACTGCAAACTAACGACCAATATAAATGTACAAAAGTTATATGGAATATAAAGATATAAGGTAAATTTTAGTCAGTTTAGAATAAAAGGAGAGGAGTATTGTCATAATGCTTTTTAGTAAATAGAGCGAATTTGTGCGGATATTTTAATATAACAACAAAGTATGAAATTATAAAAAAAAAATAAAAATAATGAAAGTATGGTGTTTAACGACAGCTGTTCGGAACGAGTTTTCTTTTGTTTTCCCGGGGAAGTTAATTAAAAGTCACACATCGAATTGCAGGATAAGTTGATCTAATTAATAGTAATATTAATAGAAATATTTCCATGTTTTAAATAGAGTTTAAAACTTAATCCATTGGAAATATCTGATTCAATAATATTTAATGGACTTCTACACGTACTCGTAAAATTGGCTGTAATCATATAATTGAACGCATTGCTAATAGTCTGCATGTCCCTATTACCTTTGTTTTTGGAATGATAGCAACGTGCGCTATAGATAAAGCAAATATGGCTTCCACGTTTTTGCCCGTCCAAATTAGGTGAATAAAAAAATGATAGTGTCGTGCCAACGAATGACGATAATACAGTGTATTTAAATTGGTAATATTTTATCGTGTATATAGCATCGATTTATATTGGACACTGACAGTTTAATAGCCCACTATGTTCCTAAATCGTAGGCAAATATCCCGAGGCGTGTGTATTGTTACGTACTCGTATATGAATTATTGATGCGCCCGAGCCGAGCTAAGAATGGATATCAATAATACATACAAAACATTCATTTATGTATTTTCCTATTGAAAATTTATACCGTATACTTTGATCTCTAAAATGTATTTTATTGCTACGTTCAAGCTCTTTATTGAACATATTCGCACTCAAAATTTTCTTAATATTAATATTTTTTATTCCTTTAGTTATTATCAAATTTAGCTATATTAGATACTATTCACTACACGAAATGTTTATGTAATTAGATTTAAAAGAGATCTATATTGTTTCCTTAAAAACAATATTATTTAGAGAGTATAGTTCTTTCTATATCTTGTTATATCCTCGGCTTAACTCTTGTTCATGTGTGTAACGGATGTAATTCGGGCAGCAAAAATAGAAATAGGAATATTTTTAAAAACATATATTGAGTTTGTTACCATAATATTACGTGTATAAAAATTGTACCTACCTACTTACTATTAATTTAATTTACAGCTGTAAATGAATAAATGTGCATCGCCGGTAGTTCGGGATCTACCGACGTCTTGTCTGGGAACTTAGATGGCGCGCCGCCCCACTCAGTCCGCTTTGACATCTGACCAGAACAAGTACGTCGTGTAGTTATCTCGGGCTAACGGCGATTTGAAAATATTCCTTCACATTTTATTTTGTATTCATTACCACTTAATTCAAAATAATATTAAAGTGAAACTATTATCCCAGGGGAAAACGTGACACGTTTTATCACACGTTTTGTGGTTAAATTACTAGTCTCTTATAAAGTTTTGACGACATTTTTGTTAAATCAACTTCAAATTTGATGTATTATCCCAAGGAAACATATAAGTAGGTTTACTCTACCTATAAATTAGTTTTCATTTTATTGTAATCGATCAAAATCAATCAACTTCTTCTCCAAGTTTCAAATTTATAATATTACAAGGTAAAATCCATTAGCTTCCTGCACTATTCTCATTAATTCAGTTAGGCACAAGAGGTTCTTCTTTTGCAAAATTACTTATCATTCGCATCTTCCACATAAGCATCCTTCTTTATCATGTCGTCCTTCATACACTCCATGCATATTTTATTAAGTCTTCCTCTTTTCTTTTTCTTATCACATTCAAGCTTATTATTTGTCTCATTACATGGTTCTCATTACATGATCACATCACGCAAGCCGATTTCATCTTATCCTATCAACTATTTGCGCAATTTTCAATCTTCATCCTGCATACTCACTCCGTATTTTATCCACTTTCGTCACTCCACACATTCATCTCAATATTCATTTTCATTTCATTCAATTATTTTAATCCCTTAAGATATCCCGGACTTACTGAAGGTATCCTTAACTTAAACAGTTAAAGAACGGGAAGGCACCGGGTGACGATGGAATTACTTTCGAGCTACTGAAGGCAGACGGCAAGCCGGTTCTAAGAGCCCTTCAGAGGCTTTTCAATTCTGTCGTGCTCGGGGGCGACGTTCGAGTCGCTGCAGGATGTGGGTGCAATGCTCAAGGATCATAACAAGTTATCCCAATAAGTGGGTCTACGAATGAATATGGACAAGACAAAAGTCATATCCAATGTCCATGTCATTCAAGTACCGGTAGCTGTTGGAGATGCGATCCTAGAAGTTGTCGATCACTATGTTTACCTAGGACAAACTATTAAACTAGGTAGAGCAAACTTCGAGAAAGAGATTAACCGACGGATCGACGAGCGTTCGGGAAGTTTAGGCATATCTTCTCGTCCAAAATTCCTCAGTGCCTAAAATCCAAGGTATATGACCAGTGTGTGTTACCAGCGATGACATATGGTTCTGAGACATGGTCTCTTAATGCTGGCCCTATTAAGAAGCTCAAAGTCGCTCAACATGCTATGGAGAGGGCTATGCTCGGTATATCTCTACGGGATAAGATCCGAAATACGGAGATCCGTAGACGTACGAGAATAACTGACATAGCCCGTAAAGTTAGCACGCTGAAGTGGGGGTGGGCAGGCCACATCACTCGAAGAACTGAGGACCACTGGGGAAAAAGTTCTTGAGTGGCGACCACGGGTTGGTATGCGTAGCGTAGGCCGTCCCCCCACTAGATGGACAGACGACCTTATAAAAACAGCTGGAAGTCGCTGGATGCAGCTGGCACAGGATCGGGAGTTATGGCGCGCTAAAGGGGAGGCCTACTTTCAGCAGTGACCTAATCTGGGCTCATGATGATGATGATGAATCCCTTAAGCTTAAGAGGCATTCAGGGGTCGCAAATAGTTCCCGTTACCTGTTACCCCCGTTACACTGTAAGATCCAGAGAACCAATTGAAATATCAGTCCCAATTTAACGAAATAATTTAAAATGTTTAAATTGTATGAGTAAAGATCATTGCAAACTAAGTTAGTTGAAAAAATAATATTCATAGATTTCCTGAATGTATTTAACCTCATTTGTGAATTGTGACCTCATTTAGTAACTGACTATTTTTTTCTGGACCGTATGAAGTTCTGTGGTGGCAGAGCATGGGGTTGAGCCAGAATTCATTCAGTTAATTAAATTGTTCCCTTGCCACAAGTCTACGTGCTCTGTGTAACTAATGAATTTCCGAAACAAGTTTTTGACAACGCTAGTTAAATAGGAGCTAGTTAAATAGAGATTAGTAACTACACCATTGTAAATCTTACTAAAATAATAAACGAGAAAGTTTGAAATTATGGAAAACTACTGATTGGATTTTGATGAAATTTTACAGTAATATATATAAATAAATCTTTATTAAGTACTCGATTATACATTCTTATAGACATTAAAACTTACACACGATTCGGTAAATGGCAATAGCGGTGCGCATCCTGGCTCCTAACCGAGGCTAAGAGCCTGTGTCTTCGGATCCAATGATTCATCGTGACACTAAACAATTTTTTTCCGTTTATCTAAGGAGTGTAATGAGTGCCCAGGCGAAGTATGTGTGTGTCTGTGTGTTCCTCACATTATATCACGATACAAAGGAGCTCCTCTGTATCATAATATGATAGTGTAAGTAGGAATGATTTGATTATACCTTTGCGTGTGGGAATATGTTCAACTTCTTGTGCAGGGAGTTATATAAAATAGGACCAGTTGTACAGTTCTGTCGTCCTGCAAATGTAGCTTTATGTGTTGGTATCGGAAACATCCTGTGTTGACCCTACGTGTTGTTTTGTTAGAGGTCGAACAGAGTGCAACCTCAAGGTAGAAAGAAGGACGTATAGTTGCCGGACTGTCAGGACCTGACTATCTGCGAAGAACTTTTCAGTAGGATATCTACGAGGTCGAGATCTCATAGCTTTTAAAACAGCTCTTAGAGCCCTTTCTGCACGAAGTAGGATGTATTTAAATCCCCCGCCCCATACCGGCAAACAGTATGTGACAATGGATTTGCATAAAGCAGTATAAACAAGTTTGAGCGTATCTTGATCTGCAGATTTTCTCAGTTGCTTATAGACATAAATTAGTTTGCGCATACGAAACACTAGAATGTTTATATGAGGATGCCAGTTAAGCTTCTGATTAATATGAATGCCTAAATATTTGACGGTGTTTGCAATATTAAGACATAGACAGCTACAATTGAGTTGGAAATTGCAATTGTGGGCTCTGAGTGTGCAAGACATGGGTTATAGGTCTGGGTCATGGGTCTCGGTCATGGTATAGGCTATAGGTCACATGGGTTATAGGTTATATAGATTTGGTCGTGTAGCGAAAGGAATATACAGGTTTTTAGTAAGATTTAAAGTGGTAAGTTCCTGGCTAACCACGTTCTAACATGTGATAAAGCGTTACGTAAGTTTCCGCCCAGTCCAAGCCGTCTATTACCTGAGCTGTGTCATATGCATAAGTGAAAATGCGATAATTTTTAAAAGTTAAAGTACACAGATCATTAATATAAAAATGGAAAAGTTAAGGGCCGAGTATACTGCCCTGAGTGACGCCAAAGATGATTTAGTTAAGCCTCGTCTCGCCGTTATGTTTACGTCCCAAATGGAATTGGTGGCGAACCTATTGCCATACCGGGCACAAAGTTTTAGTCATCGATATTTATCACACATAACTTCCGAAAACAATTTCAAAAAGTCATTGGTGTGAACCAGTGTCAGGAATCGAACCAGGACCTCCGGAACAGAAGCTGTGTGCTCAACCACTGGGCCACCGAGACATAAAAAATGTTTGCTTAAATGTGATTGTCGTAGAACAACGGAGTTCACTGTATGAATAGTGTGTCTCGATCCATCTAATACTAAGACCTCCCAGAAAATTGACCTGAAACGGCATCATGATGCGTGTGTTTTGGTGAGAGAGGTGAGGTGGTCGAAAAACTGTAAAAAACAACTTCAAATTAGTACTCAAAAAGCTATTTTTATTTAAAATGGACGAATGCACGAATGAATTTTGTTATTATAAGAATCAATACTACAGATTTGATCTATAGCACCATTTAGGGAACTGTAAAAGTTATATCAAGGACAGATACACATAAGAACTATTAAAATACAGGCACTACTTGATGTACACCACAAGTATAGAAATTCCAATAAATCTTAATCAAAATTATAGGTACCTAAAATATTAAACGTCGCGATAATCATAGATGATGACAACTCCTAAAACCCGAGCGAGTCGTTCATTGTTGTAAAATTTTGCGGTAAACATAACATAAATTTTATGCTGTGGACAAAATTGTTGAATAATTTTCCGTGTCTCTGTTTATTATAAGCTTAAAAAGTTGGTCGAAAGTCGTTGCTCGTAATCAAGTTTTGAAATTGAAATTGAGTTTCGTCAGTCGGTATGGCGGTGACTACTCTGTTGTGATGTTTGAGTACCAACGATTAATATTCACTAAATGAATACGCACTTCATTTTGAGACAATTAATTACATTACATATTATATAACTCATTAAATCTTTTCGGTAATTTCAAACTTAATACGCTATGGTGTAGATAGCGGATTTTATGCTTGGACATGATAATTCGTTTATCAGTGATTAAGACTTAGTAATATATCAGGGCCGTTAATTAAAATATACAAGTTTTTGGTCGAATATGAGGATATTCATGTGCGAGTATTTTTTATGTCAATATTTATTTGAAAGAGATCGACTAAATTATAACATTTGCGTTATTTGTTTCTTTTTCGATAAAGTATCTGAATAAAAAAAATTCTTGTTTCTTCATTTTAATCTTATTAAAAAGTACTTATAACAAATATTTTTCGAGCAATGTTTCCAGTGATTAAAACACATTCAGCTATAAAAGTAGGTCACTCGTGAAAAATGTCGTCGTAATAATATTCTCAAGAATCATAATCGATTAGAGGAAAAAAAAATTCCCTGACGTGGGCGTTTCTAATCTTGACAGAAAAAAATATCATATATTATAAGAGGGAAACAAAACTCGTTGAAAAATTTAAAAATATGACAATGATTTCTTTACGGACAAACGATTTTTATTATAAAGGGATTTTTTTAACCGTCATATTTATACCCTTTACTTCACGACAAGTCCCCTGCGGGGTAAACAGAGTACAGAGGACAATAAGGCACAATTCGTACACATATCATCTGATCTTTGACTTTTATAACATAACATAACATAACTTCACGCCTTTTGTTACCCGAAGGTGTAGGCAGCGGCTGTTAAGCCTCGTCTCGCCGTTATGCTTACGTCCCAAATGGAATAGGTGGCGAACCTATTGCCATACCTGGCACAATGTTTGTCAATCATCGGTATTTATCACACATAACTTCCGAAAACAATTTCGAAAAGTCATTGGTGTGAGCCAGTATCTGGAATCGAACCCCGGACCTCTGGATCAGAAGCCGTGCGCTCGCCCACTGCGCCACCGAGACTGTTTTGTTTGACTTTTATAACTCCTGTTATACACGCTCGTGAGTTTTTAGGGCTCTTGTCATCAGCTTCCTCAAGGCCTCGTTCAATTTGATCAAGGACAGTGTGTTGCGGCCATCATCCTTTTGCTTTGGCCCTATATATTTGCCCAGTCAATCATGCATCATCTATTATTTTTACACGTCCGTATCATATAAGCATGCCCTAATATCGTATTAAATACCAATTACTTTAATTGACAAACTAGCAAAATACACTGAGCAGACTGTGGTAATCTCTAAATCCAATCACATGTCTACACTTGGAATTATTGACATATCTACAAATCACCAAAGATTAGAGCCACGTACAGTTAAGAGTTATATCGCTAATAAATACTTCGTTTATATACATTCTCGGTAGTCCAATGGTCGAGCAGCCCGCTTCTGATTCAAGACATCGCGGATTTAAATCCAGGCTCACTCACATGATTTTTTTATATTATTTTTGAAAGTTATGTGTGAAAAATATCGATGACTAAAAACTTTATGCCCAGTATGACAAAAGGTACGCCACCTATTCCATTTGAGGCGTAAACATACTGGTGAGTCGAGGCTTAACAGCCTACACCTTCAGATATAAAAAGGCGTGAAGTTAGGTTATTCTATGTTAATATCATTAAAGTCAAAAGGAGTTTAGTTGCTGAGCTGTTTATTATGAGAGATATTTTATAACATATTTCAATTTATTAATTTATGGGATAGGAGAGCAAACGAGCAGGCATGTCTCTTACCTGATGGTAAGTGACCAGTGCCACTAATAGATATAGTATTACAGTTGCATTACTGACCTTTAGGGGAGTAGGTAGTAAGTAACGATGGGTAAGGAATGGTATTTATGTATGTATCAAGATTTTGAAACGTTCTAAAAAAATACGTATCTCAATTCAAGATTTCATTAAACAATTTGCTAGTAAAATTTCCTTGATTCATTGAATGAAACATCGAGGCGTCTTTAATAAAACAGGGTGTAGCGTAGCAGAATCAGTAAGAAGATTTATTAAGGGAGGATGCCGACATAAAACCAATCGGCACAGTAGCTATAATATTATTCAAGTCAACGCATACGTTACATTCTGCTGTCGTAATTTAATATTCAACATTCGGAGGACATAATTCGTAGCTGTAATTGTAAGAAGATAAAGTGATATCTCGTCAACTTATTCTTACGGATATAGAAGCCGGGTAAATTTCTTTGTCTATCATAAATGCCAAATGACATAATATAACATAACATACATAACATAACTTCACGCCTTTTGTTACCCGAAGGTGTAGGCAGCGGCTGTTAAGCCTCGTCTCGCCGTTATGTTTACGTCCCAAATGGAATAGGTGGCGAACCTACTGCCATGCCGGGCACAAAGTTTTTCAATCATCGATATTTATCACACATAACTTCCGAAAACAATTTCGAAAAGTCATTGGTGTGAGCCAGTGTCTGGAATCGAACCCGGACCTGGATCAGAAGCCGTGTGCTTGACCACTGCGCCATCGAGATAAATACCAAATTAAATAAAAATATCACAAAATAAAGTTGTTAGAAGTTGGCTGACATTTCAATTATCGTGTTGTATCTATAATATCTTTTATGAGATATTATATCTTATGTAAAATGCTCGGTGACCTAGAATTAAAATTTGTTCCTATAAACTAGCGCTAAACCTAGGCGACCGAAACTAATTAAGTGATGATACGTATCAGATCAGATTCTTTGGCTACCTCATACACCCTCAACCCCTCATCTCCCGGGTGGTGGATAGCATTATAATATTTCCCGATCAACTAAATAACCAAAACCTGGCTTAAGTCACTTTTTATTTATTTTCTCAGGGGTCTTGGTGTTTGACTGGTATAGGCGGCCCATTCCTGCAGCGAACCTGATAAAATCCGATAGCTATTTCTTGATATTATGACAAAACTAATAGCTATAAACAATATTAAATATATTTAAAGTTATGATCATTTAAAACGTACAAGTGTTGTAACTTTTTTTACAGTCTCGATTTATACTTTTACAGACTTTAAAATGCGAGTCGAAAATTTGATTATATTAAATTAGATCGCGCATAAGAAGGTTCATTGCAACTTGGGTCGTATCTTCCAGCAAAAAAAAAATACTTATTTTTTATCTTGTCTCCAGCAGATGAGGATAATTACAAGTCAACAGCGACTTCATAATAAATTAGTTAAGAATTGAAATAGAAAGACAAATGGGTATATCTTTAGTCGGTATTCAATTCATCTACTTTATTTCAAAAAGTTGATCTAAGATAAAGGCGCACATCCGCTTTCAGATACGGGAGTTTTATGTTGTAATATTCTAAGTTTTAACGATAAGAGTCCAGAAACATAAAATCTTCTTACGATGATAACTTCTTCAACAATATAAGATTTATCAAAGCATAGCGTAGGTCCGGAACATCTGTAAATAAATCTTATTTCTCTATACTCATTTCTTTACAGAACTGAAAATAAGGACGGACATGCAGATATCGATGGTTCGGGCCTTTATAAATAACGGGTTATACAAGATTTACTAAGGAAATAGGTATACAGTGCAAAAGCAGAAGCATGTAGGAGCGCATTTTCCAGGACCAAATTGATGTTCTTGAGGATGGTGATGTAAGAAGCATGAAAAACCGACGAGATTGTGCGACAAAAGTTAAGAAAGTCAAAGAAGCGAGTGAGGTGAAGAAGAATAAGTGTCTAATGGCGTTGAGTTCTCTCTGCCTACCCTGCAAGGGACTTGACCTAAAGTTATTTCTGTATGGATACCTATACCTATATATAAATATATTATTAATAGGTCGGGGAAAAAGTCTTTTCACATAACGTAGGTATAAACTTATTATAAAATTTCTTTGACTGTACTATTTGTGTCTGGCTGGTTTTGGTAACATTAAAAAGGTTACATTATAAAGAAAAGAAAAAAATAAAAAAAAGTTGTTTCCCGCTATTTTTCATTTGTTTTTCTCTCCGTAAAAATGAGTGAATCTAATGAAGAAATTCGATACATTTTAAAATTTTATTATAAAAAAGGCAAAAATGCAACTCAAGCAGTGAAAAAAATTTGTGATGTTTATGGACCTGATGCAGTGTCAGTAAGAGTAGCACAAATTTGGTTCAAACGTTTTCAGTCCGGAAATTTTGATGTTAAAGATGCACCTCGCTCTGGTCGCCCTGTTACGAATAAAATCGACGCCATTTTTGAAAGAGTGGAGCAAGATCGGCATATTAGTAGTTACGATGTAGCTGAAGAACTGGGAATTGACCAAGAAGAAGAAAGCTGGTTATACAAAAAAGCTCGATATTTGGGTGCCACACGAGCTCACTCAAAGAAACTTAATGAACCGTGTACTCATTTGCGATTCATTATTGAGACGTAATGAAACCGAGCCGTTTTTGAAGAGATTGATAACTGGCGATGAAAAGTGGATCACGTACGACAAGAACGTGCGAAAAAGGTCGTGGCCGAAAGTTGGCCAGGCTTCACAGACTGTGGCCAAACCTGGCCTAACACGAAATAAGGTGATGCTGTGTGTATGGTGGGATTGGAAGGGCATTGTTCATTATGAGCTTTTACCGTCCGGCAAAACCATCGATTCTGATCTTTACTGCCAGCAACTGATGAGATTAAAGGAAGCAGTCGAGAGAAAACGGCCGGAATTGATCAACAGGAAGGGTGTGGTCTTTCATCACGATAACGCTAGACCACACACATCTTTAGCCACTCAGCAAAAATTAAGAGAGTTCGACTGGGAGGTCCTAGTGCATCCACCATATAGCCCTGACCTTGCGCCTTCAGATTTTCACCTGTTTCGGTCTCTTCAGAATTCTTTAGGTTCTGTAAGGTTGACCTCAAGAGAGGACTGCCAAAACTATTTGTCCCGTTTTTTTGATCAGAAGTCCCAAAGTTTCTACAGTAACGGGATAATGTCTCTGCCCACAAAATGGCAGAAAGTTATTCAACAAAACGGTACATATATATTGTAAATAAATGTAAATAAACTTTGAAAAAAATGTCTTGACTTTTCATACAAAAATACGAAAATACTTTTTCCCCAACCTATTATATTAAACTGCAGAAAGTTTGATATATTTTATGATATTTCCTAAAGCAAAGTTTCACAAAATCAATGAACAATGTTTCAATCCGTATTCCGGCTAGCCAAGGAAGTTGAAGAGAAATTTTCAATTTAGTTCAACATCAGCTCGTATAATGTGGATTATGGGATTATTACCCTAACTAACTTCAAGTTTCTAAACAACATTCTCTGCAACGTAAGATAATCAAAGTAATCACAAAATTATACTAACCACGTGATATTTGAACTCTGTATGCTCTAATCAAACCACGCTTTAGTTAGGTATACCAATTTGAAAGTCTAATTAGATTCGCTAATGAATACAGTTGTTAACGCTACAAGTTCTACCCAAGAAACATAGACACAAACATAACCCTTTTAATACGCAATGGGGAAAAAAAATTGTATTTGCGTACTACAGCCAGTCTAGTGAGTGCAATTTCATTTCATTTTATTCACACCGTTAGCCACCGCAGGAGTCAGCAGACTGTAACACGGAATCTATTTTTTCATGTTTCACGTTTGTTTGTTTACATAATTAGCAAATTATTTCATATTTTTCTATTGCACTTTCAAAATTACTAAAGAGATTCAGTCAGGACGAAGATTTGGAAATCACCTAAATATATTTCAGAGTATACTTTCTAAAAGTTTCTCGTTCAGGTAATTCATAATAAATATGTAATGTTTTGGACTCAATACACATATCGCCCTGTAGTTTTCCAAGTTGTTATTATAACTAGCTAACCGCATTTAACACATACACTTATATACTTTATGTTTGTAAAAACGATGTCATAAAAACATTCATGCTGATCACAAATATTTGTAGTCGGGTGGGTATCGAAGCGTAGGCGTCCTCTATTGGTTGTTTTACCATTGCACCATATGGCCAATGCTGTTTAAGCTGAAAAATCATTTAAAACATCATGTCTGTTTCTTTTTAAAGCAAATATAAAAATACGTAGGCCGCATTGCACTGCAGTTGGAAACTTTTCACATCAGTTTTTTCTATTCAAAACTGAGTGATCTCACGTGATAAACAAACACAATATGGTAGACGCACCCTAGAAAAGCCTACGCCGCAATATGTTGGGATTATAAACAAAAAAATCATACAGCAGAAAATATAACCGACTCCTTTTTGTAGTCGCATAAAAATGATGCAGTGTTTGTTTGTTTGCTGTCCTATTCGGGACAGGGTATTTTTATGGTAGAGTATAATATAGAAAACATGCTTATTACAATTGCGTTGCCGCCTTTAAGGAAGTAGGATAGGGTAAGGATGGAGAAGGGTTAGAGGGTCTCCGGGTACCTCTCTCACCGAACGAAACGCGGCATGTGCCACTTCACGTCGATCTTCTGAAAGGTCGTGGTATTTCACACACATAATATATACTGCTGTTAATCATAGTCAACTGTGTGTATCACTAAATAAAAGTCGGTCAAGAGCTTTTAAAACCTATAAGCGTCTATGACAAGGGATATTTATTTAATTAACAGAAAATAAAGGCAAATAAAGTTGGTATTTATATACCACATATATCTTAACTACTTTACATATCCAATATGGTGCTGCAATCAATCTGTCTTATAATTACGAATAGATGAATGTTTATACTTATTCATGGAAGGGGTTCCTTCTGTAGGTCCCGTCTAAAACAGAAATCGGTTTGGCATTAATTCCAGAAGAGATGGGTCCGCAGTTACCGTGATCGCAAATTGATGATCATTGAAATGAAGATATATAGATAAGGTCGTTTTTGGCTGCAACACCCGCTTAATCGTTTGCCCCTTATTCTATAAAAAGAACATGACAACTTTAAATTTATGTCGATTGGATTATTTAATATATCCCATTCCATATACAATATTGGTTCACGAGTGCCGCAATTGCAGAACAACAAAAGTTCTGTTTCCATTTTATATGCAAACTCAAACGATCACCGGCCGATATCGCTGAAGTCTTTGTTAAAACTTACCGACGTGAACTCAAGTCGTTCTCGCAAATAGCCTCTCGTTTCAAATATTCTAACATTTCAAGCAAATGGCAAACGTAAAATGTTCCCAACAAGAGAGAAAAAAGGATTTAAAGTGTCTCATGAATGGTAACAGTACAAAGAGGGTAACCATTCGGAAAATATAGTCGTAAAGTTATAGTTATAGTACCATTGATAAAACTGTTTCCAATGTGCGGAAATAGCATCCATCCATCACCAGGGACCAGATAATTTATTAGGCGTGGCGAGGCATGATTGACGCTACACTTTCGTGTATTAAAGGTACAAAGGTTTATATAAATAAGAAAATCGAGGATCCAAAGTACTAAACATATTTAGGAGCGATTTAAGGCTGTCACATTTTTTATTTTTATGTGGTATGATTCCCTAAAAATAAATATGAGAGAGAGAGAGAGAGATAGAATGAGAATACTGAACGGTTGAAAGGAAACAGTAAGAATTTTGTGTAATATGCAAATTCGTAAGTACTTACCTTTTAAAAAAAAATATGCGTGGAGTCTCGCCACGCGTTGGAAGTGTAACTTCGTGTTGTAGAAAGGAAAATAAACAGGGTTAGAAATTGATTCAGAAATAGAGAAAAATAATCTCTGCATGAATAGGCAGGCTCGACAGGTGAAATACCACGACCTCTCAGAAGATCGACGTAAACTGGCTCATGCCGCGTTTCGTTCGGTGAGAGAGGTACCCGGAGGCCCACCCTCCTTCCCCATCCTTTCATATCCTACTCTCTTAGATTTGCCTTTTATCCCATAAAAAATACCATAGGGTACCTAAAATTAACTATAATAAGATACCAAAAAAATCCGAGAAATCATTGATGTGAGCCCGAAATCGATGCCAGGACTCCAGAATCGGAGAGCTCGACTACTTAACTGGACCACCGAGACTATTAATACTTATTACTAATATATTATAGGTACTATTAAAAATGGGACTGATTATGAGAAATGGTAACTAAGTTCCTATCTAATATTTTATTTAAATTTGTGTATAAGAATGCAACATACTGATGAAAATTATTTGAACCGAGAAAATTGAATGAATTGAATGAATGAATTATTTGGATCATAAACAGATTATTATATATAAGATTTTTTATAAGGTTACTTAACCATCACTATAAATGTGTATCATGTCTTGGTTGAAGTTTATTATATTATAATGTTTTATTCGACTCGGCCATAGAGGTCACTATTCGTCAATTTTAAATCGCGCTATGGTTTCACTCCATGGAGTTTATATAAGTACTTAAGAACATATTTACAGGTTTGATAAAATATTTAAAAAAATCAGTTCTACAACACATAATTATAATTGTTAGGTATTTATTTCTTCAATGGATTTTAGAAATAAAATAGTACATTCAATCAAATACAGTTTTAAAGGAATGTAGTTGACACTAAAGGCCGCGTTTCAAGTGTCAAATATAGTACCTCCATACATCTAGTGGCGGAAGGAGGGTACTATGATTGATTTTAAAAATCAATTACAACCTAACCTATCAATTTAAACCTAAACTGATGTCTGTGTAGTAATAAAATTCAAGCTTAACAAATTGAATGGTAGTGGTGGAGCCAAGCAGTTCGCTGCATGAATGGGCCGGCTCTACCGGTGAAATACTACGACTTCTCGGAAGATCAACGTAAAGTGGCTCATGCCGCGTTTCGTTCGGTGAGAGAGGTACCCGGAGGCGCATCCCCCTTTCCCATACTTTCCTATTCCTATTTCCTTAAAGGCCAGCAACGCAACTGTAACACTATAGTGTTGCAAGTGTCCATGGGCGGCGCTGGTCACTTACCATCAGGTGACGCGCTTGCTCGTTTGCCCGGTATGGCCACCTATTCCATTTGGGACGTAAACTTAACGGCGAGTGGAGACTTAAAAGCCACTGCCTAGACCTTCGGGTAGAAAAGGCGTGAAGTTATGTTACTATATGTGTGCGCAATACATATTTGCCTAAAAATCGAATACTTATGTCGTGGATATTGCGATATCTTTTGAATGAAATGTCCGAATTAAATAATATATAATTATTTTAATCAGAATTAACACCACAGTACAAAATAAAGGGCTTTTAAAACATCATCATACAAATTATTTTAAAAAATTAAATAAACACTTATTGTGAGATAACTACAGTTAGACACATGGTCTCGCGACCATTTGTGTAGACAACTATATATTCTGCAAAGTTGTAGTACATTTTTTTTGCTCTACAATCAATACTTTTTGCAGCGTACGCAATGTAAACATTTTTTTAGGTGATTTTTTTATACCTTGGGTATCCCTAATTGTTTAGAAAATATAATATAACCTAAATCCTTCCTCTATAAATGGACTATCCACCACTGAAAGAATTTTTAAAATAGAACCAGCGGTTTCTGAGATTAGCGCGTCGAAACAAACTATTATGCTTTATTAGTATTAAATGAGTGGTATAGTGCCACCACTAGCTACTAGATGTCTATGTACAGATAAAAATCACGCTTAAGCAATTCTCTTCCTGGATTTATATATAGACTGGTTCAAATTCGTCCTTTTTATTATTATATAAGATGTTTTGTGGCCGCAAGGGGGCGTTAAAAGCGTTAAACGGTTGCACGAGACATTAGAAGTTACACTTCAATAATAAAAGATAATGTGTGTTTCAGGTCAGCGATAATCCTATTACATTGGCAGTTTCGTCAATTCAAGTGCTATAAAAAGTTAATACTAAATTTCAGGTGTGCCATATGAACTGTACTGAACTGTACTGAACTGCACGAGTTCAAATTAAAATAAGCTGTACATTTTTTTTTACTTAAACTGTTTAGTGTTATGTATAGAGTTTGGTTAAGTTATTAATGTTTTATTAATAACCAGCTGATCCGGCGAACTTTGCATCAAAAGTAATTTTTACTGATCACAGTATTTAACTTGTAGTAAATGTCATATATGGACTCTAGCTAATGTGTTTTTCGTAGAAAAGTAAATCGGCAATCGAATTTTCTTGAAGAGAGAATCATGGCAAAAAACCATGAATACCTGTGGGTAGAACAAACGACTATAAAATTAATATGGAAGACAGAACAAGTCGATAATATAACTTTAGATTATAATTTATTTTATTCAACTAAATAGACAGACGTCGATGTGAGTAATCTCCGCTTGATTCTTCGAGTATTAAACGCTTGAAGATTAAATAAGATTAAACAATAAGTTAGGAGTATAAAAAAAAACATTATTATACATTACCTAAAAATACTTATCGTAGTAAATTTACCACTAATCCTTGTAGAAGCAGTAATTTTTATAAATGTAGTGCTAATTCAACGAACCATGCTACGTTTTTTGCTACGAATCTTAATTTTCGTAGCACTAGTGCTACGAATTCTACAAGATATACTAAAATACTTAGAGTCAGAGCCATAATGCCATAGTAGTGTGTTTTTATGGGATACAATAATACAGCGCTTTCTAGTTTTTCTAATGAAGCTATGTAATGCTTGTGTTCTGGATACAGACTTGATAATATATATTAATACATTTACTGTTACTATTTGTTCTGTAATACACCTACCTATAATACAAATTAAAACACCCACTCGCCATACAAACATTCATGTCTATTGTAAATATTTATATTCAGGCGTGGATCTAACCCGCTGACCTCTACTCCGTGGTCGTTTAATAATGTATCACGTGTCCAAGCAATTGTGAGCCGGTTGTTTTGAAATTTAATATTAATTTGTATAAATTATCAACTTTGTTGAGAATACAGGGGAAAAACCCCGTAAATTATTTGACGTAATGTTGGTAATATATAGTCATGGCACTACAAATATAAATAATTTAGTCAAGTGCGAGTTCCACTTACCCTTCAAGGGTGCTGTTCTTGTTAAGTGTGTATGTCGTTACTGTATAAAGTTACAAAGTTTGTACGAGCTGCGGTTTTTATTAGAAATTTGAAACATAAAAATCAGTATAAACTATGAATAAGATAGTTACAGTAAATATATTGAAAACCAGCGTATGAAAAACTCAGCAGTCGACATATACTTATTTATTTCTAAGATTTTCGCGAATCTCACTCATTGATTAAAACAACTTTTAGGATTATATCGCGTTTATTTATATTTATTTCCCGACGTTTCGAACTCTTTACAGAAAATGATCTCTGTAAAGAGTTCGAAACGTCGGGAAATAAATATAAATAAATAATAAATAAACGCGATATAATCCTAAAAGTTGTTTTAATCAACGACATATACTTTACAAATTGGTGCTAAAACAATGGATATTTCTATAACGCTTTTCTCGCGATGTTTAGCCTAAGTTAATATAGGCTTAACATCACAATTGCTTTTATGTATTGTTTTCTTTTTGTATGTTTGCTTTTATGTATTTATAATGTTTTGTTTTCAAAATGCTAATTCTAACATGCATTTTGAAGGTGGTCTCTGGATAGCGGTGAATAAGAGTACTAATACATATTACCTAAGATCTTCATTGGACATTAGTGTGGAGTAAAATTTACCAAGAGTGAGATTGATTTGCGGACGAAATATTAATTAAAATGCATAAGCAATAACACTTTTGTAAGAGAAAACACATTTGTTTTATTATTATTAAGAATATAATTGTTAAAACGGCAATAGAAATTTATTATGTCTGAAAACACTCGTTATCATAGATATAGAGACGATTAGTAGTGTCTTAGCAAAAAAGGTCTAGTTCTTACCCTTTGTAAACGGATTCCTAAAATATTGAAAACTCTAAATATATTTTCTTTTAACTCGACACGCAATCCTATCGTTATCTATATGTAGGTTAGCGTTGAGTGTATTGTTACGTTTTAAGTCGTCAATCTTAGCTGCACTTTTACCGGCTAAGTGCTCTGTTCTTAACTTACGTAATTTCTATTTACTCGACTATGCTACTAGAAGGGTTATGAGATTATGTACTATTTTTTGATGATTTATGAGTAATACTTTTCTGATATGTCGTATAGCCGTAACGCCAATATCAATTTATGTTTTTATCAGAAACAGAAACTACACATACATTTTGCGTATTTAAATAGTTATATCTTTTATTATTTCATTATTTTCTATAATATGCCAAAAGTTGTGATGTTAATGACGTCAGGGTGTTTCATATGTATTAAAATTATTATTTACCATTATCATTATTATGATTTACCAGTGGTCGATCACCCGTTTCTGAATCAAGAGGTTGAGAGTTCGAATCCTGGCTCCAACAATTACTTTTCGAAATGAATTTCAAAAGTTATGTGTGATATATCGATGAGTGAAAACTTTGTACCCGGTATGGCAAAAGGTTCGCCATCTATTCCATTTGGGACGTAAGCATAACGGCGAGACGATGCTTAACAGCCACTGTCTACACCTACGGGTAGAAAAGGCGTGAAGTTATGTATGTTATGTGACCCCGTGAACTTTGTTTCACACAAAAACAAATACGTATTACATTTACAACATTTACAAATTATGTATTACATCTTTAATATGTGTATGATTTTTAAATATTATCTTTAATTCCTTAACTCGGAATTTTATGACGAAATAATGATTATGATTAAGACTTCTTTTACATAAAAGAAGTCTAAATCATAATCATTATTTTTAACTACCTATACGGTACGGCAATTAGAGCCAATGAGTTCTTTTTATATCTTACGTATTCAATAAGATATTATCTATTTATATATCGAATAATATAAATAGACACAGTGCTAATACAGTTAAAGTATTACTAATATAATATCATATTAAAAACTTACTATAAGCTATTTCAAATTTCCAGGGCAAATGTTACCAAAATAGGTAAGAATTTTCCTCTATTAAATAAAATGAAAATTACAGCTGCGTTTTCATACGTAACAACTCCAACGTGCCACCAATCATGTATATTGAAATCAGACGCATCATCACAGATTCATCCATCTCAATTCAGCTTTTATATATTTTGACTATCGGATTGAAACTCTTTTTATTTACTGATTCAATTGATGATAATTTATCCTGTAACAATTGGACAGACAGATAAAAATTGACAAAAATGTTATTTTAATATATGTACCGTATACATTTCATTAGCAGAAAATCCCAGCTAGCAATCCACAATGCAGTCCTGATCCCAACGCTAACTTATGGAAGCGAGAGCTGGGTATGGCAGAGTGTGCATGAAAGTAGAATAAACGCGGTAGAAAGCGTAGTGCCCTCAGGCACTACGCAAAATCTGCGGAGTGACTCTCGCTGACCGCGTAGAAAACAAGGTTGAAGGAAGGAAGTTGGTTTGAAAGAGAGTGGCGGTGTAAAAGTAAGAATGCTGCGATGGTTCGGACATGTAGAAAGAATGGTTGATGCAAGACTGACTAAGCAGATATACAATGCAAAAACGGATGGATGTAGGAGTCGAGGACGGCCAAGACACACATTCCATGACCAAATAGAACGTGTTCTGGAGGAAGGTGATGTTAAGAGCCTCAAAAACCGACGCGCGTGCATGAAAAGAGTTATGAATGTCAACGAAGCGAGTGAGGCGTGTAAGAATCGTGCCCTATGGCGCTCTGTTCTCTCTGCCTGCCCCGCAAGGGATTTAGCGTGAAGTTATGTATGTATGTATGTATGTACCGTATACATATTTATATGAATGTAGTAGTAAGCAGTTATTTCAATATCACAAACAAACACTTCACTTTATATAAATGTACAATAATGTATAGATGACAACATACGGAGTTAGTGAATGAATTTCAATAAAACTTGGCGGTAAAATACTCTCTTACTGTACACAGTAAGAGAGTATTTATATAAAATGTTGTAATAATATAAAACCGTATAATCCTATCCCTATATGCTTCAATTCTAACCTGAAAGATAAATCCTAACTTGAAATAGATATATTTCCAATAACTTCATCTTCATATCGATTTCAATATCTAAACGAAAATGGTTATTGATGTGAAACATCTATCTATAGGCGAGGGAAAACTGTATTGTTGGCGTGGCGATGCAGGCCGTGGTGACCCATCGTCACGCTATTCCTACTGTATGCTGAGATAAATCATCATTACATAGTATAAAATAAAGTCACATTCCACTGTCTGTCCCCTTATATGCTTATACCTTTAAAACTACGCAACAAATTTTGATGTGGTTTTTTTTAATAGTTAGAGAGTATCAACGGGGTGGGTTTGATCTATAATTCATATATGATGTTGTAAAGAAAAAAAAAAAATTTTCGAGTTTTAGCACTTTCATTGCTACGCTGGCTGAACCCTAAGTGATAGATCAAAAAAATGTGCTACATTATTAAATACCTTTAGAAGGTCTACAAAAAACTCCGCGATATGTCTATCTCTCAAGGATAACCCACAATGACATTTTTATTTTTTTATTTTCTTCGAGTATAATATAATGGCTTATTTACGAACCGTTTTAAAACATTACAGCATCACTTTCATCCAATTATGTACCTTAAATAGATTGTGCATGTAATATAGATGATATTGGCCCTTTACAGCATACAATTTAAACGAATATTTTCGAAGATATTGCAGTATAAACATAGCGGGACAGCCGTTAAAGCCGATAAATAGCACAAATTGAACCTCATGATATTCAAAATTTACACATTTATTACTTTGATGCGAAACAAAGTTTGCCTGGTCAGCTAGTATACTATATAAAATGTAATATGTATACATATAATAAAATGACAGGAAAGTTAACTTTTTTTCTGTATACTTGGGTCACTGTCTCGGTGGCGCCGTAGCTAGCACCCCGGTTCTGGGTGGGTTCAAATCCTGGCACACACCAATGACTTTTCTAAATTTGCTGCCCTATGGCAACGACGCAGACGATGTCACGGCAGCTAACAACAAACAGCTAATTAATAAGGAAAAATAGCCACGGATAATCGCCTATTACATAAATGCATGTCTACAAAAATACATATATGTCGCTTGGAGATTAAAAATGCATGTTCGTAGTTAGTTAGATAGTTTTATTAAAATTGGACTTTTTTGTGTACACGCCGATAGCTGTTTGAAAATTTATGTGAAACGCTCTTAACGCAGAAGATTTCACGATTGTCTGTGCAAGCACCTAGTTTTATAACGTCATGAAAATATCGTAAATGTTACATAGGTGCCGGTGGAATTTTCCATTCGAGCTGGCACGCGCCATCCTTGTAACATGTAAATATTTATGTGTTATGTCTCTCCGCCGTGGCATATCCACTTACCAAAAAGATTTTACTCTGTAACATCTGTTGCACTCACTGTGGAAAATTTAAATCTGGAATAATGTTTCTGTGTTTGTTTATGTCTCAGTTGTGGCTAATTTTATGTTTAGACGAATGTTTGATATCAAGAGCCCTGAAAACCGACCGGCGTGTATAAAAAAGAGTTACGAAAGTGTTAGAAGAGGGTGAGGTATATAAGAAACCTGTCTTATAACGCTCTTTTCAAATCTATTTGCTGTTTTGTTCGTCGTTTCGTATTTCATTTCATCGTTTTATATTTAACATAACTTTGTTACCCGAAGGTGTAGGCAGCGGCTGATAAGCCTCGTCTCGCCGTTATGTTTACGTCCCAAATGGAATAGGTGGCGAACCTATTGCCATACCGGGCACAAAGTTTTCAGTCATCGATATTTATCACACTTAACTTCCGAAAACAATTTCGAAAAGTCATTGGTATGAGCCAGTGTCTGGAATCGAACCCGGACCTCTGGATCAGAAGCCGTATGCTCGACCACTGCGCCACCGAGACTATAAATTATAAATATTTTATAATTCAGGTCGTTTTATATTGGTAGTAGTTAGAATGGTGTAGGTATTTAAGACCATTGTCATATATTGGTTGAAATATTTCCAAACATCACACCGATTACAAATACCGTTCCTGTCCACAGAAGTTGGCGTGTTTCACCACTAAGCCGTGGTATTACAATAATATGGAGTTTTATAATTACAAAGTATAGTTATACATAACTTATCAGGATAATAAAGCATTAAGTTACTTGACGTCAAATTCCAGTGTCACCTGAGACGGGACCGGTTCAAGCCGCCATTTTTATTTTGTACCGAGTTAATATTCCGTTGCCGTCCCGATGGGAGCTGCCCATGTAACAGACACCCTTGGATCATGGAGTTACGAATGACAAAATATGTTTGCTATTTAAGAGTAAAATGGACTTAGGGAATAAATGTCTAGATCATACAATTAAATTTCGAAATTTTTAATCTCGCTGGTCCAGTGTTCCGATGATTCAGAAGTCGTGGGATCGATTTCGGGCTTACATCAATAAATTCTCTGATGCCGGAGTTTTTTCAGAAGTTATGTGTGTTAAATACAACTTTGTGCCCGGTGTATGGCAATAGGGTCCGACATCTATTCCATTTAGGATGTAACGATTCGACAGGTACGCTGTACACTCTCGGTAGCAAAAGGTATGAAGTTAAGATAAGTTACTACTTTAAAATACTGGTTTTTGGCTTAAAAGTTGTTTAGATATATTTGTTTGTGATAAATCAACTTTGACAGTATTTATGCGTTGTCATACATTAAGTTAATCGTCAAGTAACACAGGTTATATTTGTTACAATCAATATTTCGGAGGGCAATGCAAGTATTATTATTTTTTTTGCGAGCTTTAAATATAAATTTTATTTTTAAATAACACTATTAATTTATATAGACTTAATTTTATGGTAATCGATAAATTGCTATAATTTAGGATATTTGCTCATTCGAATATTTAGAAGTTATAAGAAATCAAAAATTAAATGTTGGATTCGCTGCATAGAAGCAATATATTTACCATTGGCAGTGATAGACTACAAGAAAGATAGAGAGAAAACGCTGAATCTAAACTCTCGAAAAAATGACTACAGCACGTTATTGTACGCCTCATCCATTTGTGTCGTCTTTTATAACTTGTTGTAGATGGCAATTTTCTTCGTTACTTTTCGTAAGAATTGAAATAAGGTTACTGTCATCTTATTGTTTCTCGTCTTATTCAATTTTCAATGAAATGGGTTAATTGGTTATTGACTTGACTTTAACATAAAAATGTATATATTTTTAATACAAATATTTACTTATTATTGACACAAAGAAATTATTTTGCAAACATTTTTTTTTGGTAAACAATATGATCTGTAGGCGTGTTTAATTTTAATAATGTGTAAAGTAATGAAAAATGTAGGTATTTAGAAACTCGTAGTATAATGATTTATGAATAAAAATGCGTGGAGTCCCTCCACGCTAAACAAGTAAAACTTTGTAACATACATGCATTTATAATTTACTATAGACTGTGGAATCGAGATTGGCGGGTTCGATCCCCATTCGAGAATAAATATTCATTTGGGTCTAGGTAGAATCTGGTAGTATATCTATCACTCTTTTATTGGACGATCTGCCATATTGGATTTGGAATGACCTCACATTATTTTCGAAACAATTTTAACAAGCCCTTTCAATAATACAATATAAATGATAATAATAAAATGATTATTTTTTTAAAACCAGGACTTATATTTGATATATGAAATTTGGAGAATATTAATAGTTTGGAAGTTCTTGAGTCCAATTCTCGTGTATTTAAATGACTGACTCTTCTCATATGCATTGCTAAACGAAAGTCGCAGAACATCGTCATAAATTATCCATATCAGCGGAAGGGATGCGTTAAGGTACCACATATATTATTACCCTGTCTAATATTACCATTTGTCCGACTATATTTTTTATTTAGAAAATTTATTGAGTGAACCGCAAAATCCGATGAAAACATCCTGAATGTTGTTGTTGTGGAAAATTTTGTATGAATAATGTTAATTAGGTACGCACGATTTATTTTTACAAATGTTGTATAAATAGATTTTAAAAAATGTTGGAATGAATTATATGCTTTCAAAAATTAAAAATATTTAGTCTACTCCAAAAATACAAATGCTGGTGCTAATATTTCAGTACTGGCAAGCCACATTGCCCACCGAGTAAAACATCCATCTCGTTCTGTTTCATCTCAACAAAAACTACAAAAATAATATGCATACATACATACCTAATTATATACGTACATACGTAAATCCACACCAAGACCCTTGCGGGGTAGGCAGAGAAAACAGAGCGACGTAAGACTCCATTCTTACACGCCTCACTCGCTTCTTTGACTTTCATAACTCATAAGCGTACGTCGTTTTTTTAAGGTTCCAGATATCACCTTCCTTCAGGACTCTTTCTATTTGGTCATTGTCAAGTGTGTCATGCCCGTCCTCAAGTCCCACGTCCATCTGTTTTTGCATTGTATATCTTTCCACATGGCCGAGCCATCGAATCATGCCCTTACTTACTTTAATTATTATGAATTTTGAAAATGGTTCGAGTATATATTTTTTGTAAACTAAAACGTTACATTTATCTCGCATCTTAAATAATTTGATACTTCTTCTTCTTCTTCTCTTTATTATCTCATAATATCAAGAGATGGTCTTAAATCTTTCTCTTTCATTTCATTTTTATTATATCGCGTTTATTACACAATTTCAGTGCCTGTGTCACATTTAACTACAGCGGAGCTCGCGAACTCAAAGATAAAAAATAATGCTCAGTTGCAATCAAATTTTACTTTTAATACTTTTTTTTTTTTACGGGATAGGAGGGAAAACGAGCATGCGTGTCACCTGATGGTAAGAACTAACGCCGCCCATGGAGACCAGCAGCATATATAGTGTTACTGTTGCGTTGCCGACCTTTAAGGGAAGGGGATAGGAAAGGATGGGGAAGGGGGTGGGCCTCCGGGTACCTCTCTCACCGAACGAAACGCGGCATGAGCCACTTTACGTCGGTCTTCTGAGAGGTCGTGGTATTTCACCGGTCCAGCCGGCCCATTTATGCAGTAAACTGCTTGGCTCTACCACTGTTAGAACTACTTTCTGAAGGAAGTCATAAAACTTTTGCAGAATATGAGTGTGTGAATAGATTAGTGTCTTATGTATGCGAACATAAGAAACTAATCTATTCAGACACTTATATTCTGCAAAAGTTTCATCCCTAATTGAGAAAAAAATATTTTTTCCAATCAAATCACTCAACTATTCTTTCTATTTTTTCTTTTCTCTGGTATTGACAAATGCAAATAGTATTGCTGAATTTTCATCAAGTGTACTCCTATTCTCTAAAATAGCGTCACATGATAACTTGGTTAAAAATAGTAATTTATTTCTACACAGAACTACAAATAGCTATGACATGGTTAAGTTAGATATGGTTTATGTCAGTATTGTTTGAATTGGGATAGTAATGAAACCTATGTAACCTATTTCAGGCACCAGACCTTTTCTGGTGGCTTCGAGGGTGCAAATATTATTACAGATTATGGTTATGAAATGTGTAAGGTTCGCGGTATTCCGATGATGATTATACAATACACACAGTAGTCTCCGAGAGATCCGAAACGATTTAGACGAATCTCGGTGGTCCAGTAGTCGAGCGCCTCGCTCCTGATTCAGAAGTTGAAGCTTCCGGATACACACCAAAGGTTTCTAGACATTATTTTTGGAAATTATGTGTGATAAATATTGATGACTGACAACTTTGTACCCGCTATGCGGCAATAGGTTCGCCACCTATTCCATTTAGAATTCCACGAAGTGACGATTCCACGAGTAGAAGTTTTATTGACCCCTGGCTACAACTTTGGGTAGAGAAAATCGTGAGGAGGTAAGGTTACGAAATGATAGCCAATGATTTTTCTGTCACCAAACTGACTGACTGTGTAACAGGCATGATTTAATATATTATAATATTAACCCCTTGTGACGGAAGGTCATGTTGGGAGCCTTAAAAATCGACAAGTAAGTATGACAAGAGTTATGAAAATCAAAGTAGCCAGTGAGGTATATAAGAATCATAATTCATGGCGCTACTCTCTCTCTGTCTACCCTGCAATGGACTTTTTGTGGAGTTTTGTAAGTGTATTAAATATAAATAATTTACTACACACAAATAATAATTAATTGTTTTTTAAGTTTTCATTTCGAGCACATTATCATACTGCTTGGGACCGGATTATAGGAAACGCTAAAGTAGGCTTCCAAGGAACTGCCCCGTGGCGTGAGTGTCGTTTGCTACGCAGACGACACTCTGGTGGTCGCCACGGGGCCCGACTTCGAGTGTACGCTCAGGTTCGCCGAGCTGGGGGTGGCTATCGTCGTCAGACGGATCCGCGGGCTGGGCCTGGAGGTGGCGCCTCACAAAAGTGAGGCGCTATGGTTCCACCGCCTCACCAGAGGCAGGGAACCCCCGGCCTCGCGGATCCAGGTGGGTGACACGGCTGTCCCGGTAGGACGGTACATGAAGTACCTCGGCCTTACGCTGGACAGCCGCTGGAGCTTCGAGGAGCACTTCGTACGGATGATCCCCCGAGCGCGACGGGTGGCAGGCGCGCTTCATCGCCTGCTGCCCAACCTCGGGGGACCGGGGGAGGGAGTTCGCCGCCTCTACGGTGGCGTCGTGCGGTCCGTGGCCCTGTACGGGGCCCCCGTTTGGTCTCGAGACCTCGCGGGGGCCTCCCGCTCCAGGGCTCTGCTGAGGAGCCTGGAGCGGATCATGGCCATACGGATCGTGCGGGGCTACCGTACCATCTCATACGAGGCGGCGACGGTCCTCGCGCGTTCACCCCCCTTCATCATCCTGGCCGGGATGTACGCAGCCGCGTACGATCGCGGCCGGGGAGGGGGGGACCCGGACGCGCGGGGACACGAAGTGCGGAGGCGGGAGGCCTTCCGGCGGGTCCTGGGGGACTGGCGCGACGCGCTGGTCCTCCAGGGCTCTGTGCGTTCACGCGCCGTCGGAGCCGTCCTGCCCCACCTCGAGGCCTGGGTGCTCCGTAAATGGGGCACTGTCACCTACAGGTTGACTCAGATACTCACCGGGCACGGGTGCTTCGGTGAGTATCTGAGTCGAATAAAACGTGAAGAGACGGCGAGATGCCACCATTGCGCATCCGGCCTGGACTCGGCCCAGCACACGCTGGAGGTCTGCCCGGCGTGGGCGGCGGAGCGCCGAGTCCTGGTCGACGGGATCGGGCGAGACTTGTCCCCGCCGGCGTTGGTCGCGGCAATGCTGGCGGGCGAGGAGGAGTGGAGGGCTGTGGTCTCCTTCTGCGAAGCTGTGATGCTCCAGAAGGAGGCCGCCGAGCGGGGTCGGGAGAGAGCCGATCCCGCTCGAAGGCGGCGGCGGCGATCACTGAGCTCGCCGCCGCCGCCTTCGGGCGCCGACGGGCCGCGAGGGCGCACACCCCGCGGGTGCGCCCGGGTCGCGGTCCGGGAATGATGACCCCCTGATGCGGCCGGGGAGAGTCGTCGGTGGCGCCGCCGGCCGCGCGCCTCTTTACAGCGCGCGGTCGGGGCCGCCCCGCCCGGGGGAGCTTTCCGAAGCTCCCCGAGGATGAGCCCCCCCTCGTGACAGAGGGGAGGCGACGGCGGGGTGGACCAGAGGGCCGATGCACTGTCCTGGGCCACCCCAACGCCGGAGGAAGGCCGCCGCGAGGTTTTAGTGGGTAACCCTAGGATTGGATTGCAGTTTACTGTTTTGGGAGTCCCACACTACCCCCCTGCCGCTAGACCGGGGGTGTGCATAAAGCATTACCTCGCGTAAAAAAAAAAAAAAAAAAAAGGCTTCCAAGGAAAGCAATATCCATTATCTTGTCGAGCTTTTGTATGCTGACCGGCGTACATTGTTCACGGCCCACTTGCACTACCTACACCCTCATCTCTACATTGTTTGATTTGAAAGCATTCTCCAGCAACTTAGCTGTTTGAAAATATTACCATTTTTTATGGATGACTTTAAATAAAATTAATTTTGAATACCTTTCAGTGTCTTTCAAATACAGATAATAATGCCACGAAAATAACAATGGCAGAGCTTCACACTTTGCTGCATGAATGAGCCGGCTCGACCGGTGAAATACTTAATATTTCGCTTATGGCTATTAACAACGTCGGAAGTACAAAATTGCATTTTTTATTTTATTTCATAAAATGTGCGTAAATAACCATATCTATCGTCCGCTGAAAAGAAATATTTTTTTTTCCTACATAGTTTTTAAAATAACTACATGTCTTTGTAAATGTCGGATAATAACTAGTTAGCTCGCTAACAATGTCGGGAAGCAACTACTGACGTTCTTAGTGGTGCGCGGGAGTGGGAGAGCGTGCGCAATCTGCCACTTCTGGCTATGTTAGCGGGATAAATGCGCGTTGCGTTGTCATTTACTATTTACGACGATTAATTGATAATTCATTATAACACCGTTTACGATGTCTACTAGATCAGAACGTTTAATCAAACTAGCTGAAGGATGTGGGGAAAAAAACATAAATTGGAGTAAAAATGCCGATGAAGATATCGAGACCAACCCCCAATCTAGAACGAAACCCGGTATTTATATTCTCTATTACATTAATTTTCGATTTTAACAGTATAGTTTATGGTATTAAACCATAAGCTATACTGTTATACAATTCCAAATTAAATACTGAATAACAATAGTATTTCTTAGCACGTCATTTAAAATTGTAGGATGTACCATATCTGATTTTGTTAATTGATTTTTGAAACGGCTTAAATGTCGGTAGTACTACATATGACATGATAAGACATTGTTAATCGCTTTCAGAACTGTCTTAGATGTCGGTAGTGTTATATCCGACGTAGTTAATCGCTTTTTAAAATGATTTGAATGTCGGTAGTACTACATACGACATAGTTGATCGGTTTACATATTTGTTTCTAAGATTTTCGCGAATCTCACTCATTGATCAAAACAACTTTTAGGATTGTATCGCGTTTATTTATTATTTATTTATATTTATTTCCCGACGTTTCGAACCCTTTACAGAGTTCATTTTCACGAGTATGAACAAAAAGATGGTAGTTGTTCAAAAGCTATCTTCATTGATACAGAGAGCACCCACTTTTTGGAAATAAAAATTTGTAATAATTATTATTTCCAAAAAGTGTAAATTTGTAATAATTTAATAATAACAACTTTTACTTATTAAATCATACAACAAAGGATCTTTAGAAGCAGGATATATTAATGCATCTTATAAATAAGTATTTAACTTTTGTTCTCATGGTCTGATGTGGGTTACCAATAGTAAAAATCATATTTTTAACATCAACTTTTTGATTTTTATTTCCAAAAAGTGGGTGCTCTCTGTATCAATGAAGATAGCTTTTGAACAACTACCATCTTTTTGTTCATACTCGTGATTGATTGATTGATCACCACTTCCACCATCTGACGTGAGCTATGAAAATATAAAAATAACTGTGATAAAAATATAGTAAACAATACGTTTCATACTCAAATTCAAGAAGACAACATTACTGGTGACGCTAAAACTCCAATGTCATCTTTGCCACATGAGAGCCATATCGAATTTTGTGCCTGTTTCGAAAACGAGAGCCCTCATATTTTGACCAATGATGATCTGTACGGCAACACACACGCCCACTTCTGTTGAAATTGCACAAACTCATCACACATACATAAAAAGGAAAGAAAAGGCTTATACATAAAGAAAACTGGGTGAAATGTGCAATGAACTAAGTAAGTTTCATTAATTAGGGGAAAACAATATCTCGCAAAGAGTTATCTCTTTGCTGTTATCTCTTTGAAAACAATATCTCGCAAAGAGTTATCTCTTTGCGAGATATTGTTTTTTCACCATGCAATGAAATATGTCATCTAAAATGTTCGAGTAAGCTCGACGAAAATCAACGAATCATAAAGATACAAATAATAAGAAAATACATTAAAAACTCGTGAAAGAGGTAACAGTTAATGCACATAATGTTGACAGAATTGAAATTCAATATGATTTTGAGGAAACACTGAAAACTATTACTGTCTTAAGATCTGGTAGCAGGAATACAACCAGATAATCTCACGAATTTTCTATCAAGCAAGCATATGAGTAAGAACTTTCTATAAGTCGCAACAAACATAAAGATTTACCTAATTTATGTAAAAAGGACATAAAACCCACAAAATATCATATTTTTAAGGAGAATTTAAAAATCCATACTGTATCAGGGGGAATCTCATATGAAAAAAACTGATTTTAATAGATTATTATAAAATATAGTAATATAACGTAACAAGTTTCAATGTTTAGTCACATTTAAAAGATATATTGATATTTTGATACTTAAACTGTGATTGTTACCACGTTGTTATTTTTAAGTGACATTTAATAACTCTATGTACGTTATTTTTTACAATTAAAAGTACTAAGAAGTTAAAGCTTTTTTTGTTTAAATGATTTTAGTTATGCCACCATTTTTTTTTAATATTGCCAAGAAGATTGATCATAATGAGAACGAGATTCAAATAAAATTTTATTAATGAACGTTTTATTAACACTTGAGTTTGTAGTGGTTTGTAGTAATTAAAAAAAGAGATTTTGTGGTATGCTTTGTTGATTGTTATGTTGATTTTCACTAAGAAAACAAATCATAATTTAATTAAACCGAATTTAATTAATGGAATATTTAATATCACCAAGAACTAACCAAGAACAGACCACTACATCCGTGACAAATGGACGGCCTATTGAAAATCAATCATGCGATAAATTGGTACATTATAGTAACTTCGTACTCGGCGATATCGAGAAATGAAATCCTGTATAAATGCCTTAAGTGTAATTATTTTTTCGTATTAATATCTGTAAAAAGCCTTTTATGGATAAACCATAAAAATACCAAAAAATTTAGTAATAAGATCAAGTTTGTCAGATTATTCGGAATAGTTAACGGTTTTATATTACTTTCGATATGTTACATCCTAATGAACACAGGTGTACTAGAAAGTTAGCATCGGCTTTTTTCGAAAAATAAACTACGTAATTTTCCTCATTGCACGTAACTTGTCACTAATCGTTTTTCGAGACACGTGTAAATGCTTTTGTCTATTGTTTCGGTTAATTACATCCAATAACTCCTAAAGTTTCACATCTTTAAACTCCTTTAGTCTACTAAAACGTTCTTTATCTTGCACATCGAAATCATCCTTTGAAAATTCGAAGGTTAAACCATGATTAACTTAAGTTTCTGGCAACAAATCTTCAGTCGCTTTTTTCATTATTTATATAAGTAAAAGAAGGCATGCTGCAAATATACGTTTTCAGGCACGAAACTTGGCATTTTCAAAGAGGAAAGGATATATTTGTTTCTAAGATTTTCGCGAATCTCACTAAGGAAAGGATACTTCATAAAACTTCAAACGTAAGGGATTAAGAAAAAGACACGTTTTTTGAGTTTGAAACTCGGTCAAAATATTTTTCTTATCATGATATTAATCACTAACAAACTTCACGGTATTGGCTTAAGCAGTTTTGATTGAATTTTATATTAATATAGGGTAAGTCTGAAAATTTTATTAGCGGTATTTAGTCCGTATTATTTTACATTTTTCTTTCTAAGACTTTCGCGAATCTCACTCATTGATTAAAACAACTTTTAGGATTATATCGCGTTTATTTCTAAATAAACGCGAAATATCGAAATAAACGCGATATAATCCTAAAAGTAGTTTTAATCAATAAGTCTGAGAATCCATTCAATTGTTTATTTATTTATTGTTTGCAAAAGAACGTTTGCTGGGTCGGCTAATTATCCTGTTATTTCTATTATGGCAACAGTTTTAGCCGACTTCTTCGAGGCTCTCTAAATATTAACTTGAAAGCTGAAAGGACACGGAAAATGAGGTCTGTTCTCCTACCCACGCCACTCCAAATAGCCGAAATCGAAAAGTTCCAAATGGAACTTCAAAATCGTTTCGACCTGCTGAAACCACAAGCAACGTGGACGAAAAGACCGCCACTGTGGTCAACACGCTAAGGAAAGTGTCTCAAAGGTTGTTCCCGAGATCGCAGAAAAAGGAGTCCAAACTGTCTGCTGACATGCTCGAGCTGATGAGGCATAGGCGAGAAACACCATCCGATCAGCTGTCTTCGTCAGAATGGAAAAGCCCAAACTAGCGTATTAGAAAGCTGATGCCTCGTCGATCGAATACTCGAGTAATCGAGGACGCGATCGACCGCAACAAAGGGTCGAAAGTGTTTGCTCAACAGCTTGGAAGGCCCCGTCTGACGAAGCTGAAAACTGCGGATGGACGTGTCGTCACGTCTAAGCCTGAGATACTCGCAGAGATCGAATCTTTTTATGGGCTCCTTTATTCCACACGGATGACTAAGCCGACGGAACACAGCGATGATGACCACAGAGCCCCGTTAACGCGTCACTATAATGAGGACATCCCCGATGTCACAAAAAGCGAGATTAGGGCGGCTCTAGGGCAACCAGAACAACAAGGCACCCGGTGATGACGGAATTACAACGGAGCTTCTAAAATCCGGCGGAACTGCCATCCTAAAGGAATTGGCATGTTTTTTAATTCCGTCATACACCAGGGCATAACACCACAGGTTTGGAGCGGGAGTGCGGTGGTGCTGTTCTTCAAAAAAGGTGATAAGACCTTACAGAAAAATTACAGACCCTCCCACTCCTGAGCCATATCTACAAGTTGTTCTCGAGGGTCGTCATGAATCGTCTCGCTCCAAAACTCGACGAATTCCAGCCTCCGGAGCAGGCCGGGTTTCGAAAAGGCTTTAGTACCGTGGACCGCATCCATACTGTTCGGCAGATTGTACAGAATACCGAAGAGTACAATCAGCCCCTGTGTATGGCATTCGTGGATTACGAAAAAGCCTTCGACTCCATCGAAACTTGGACAGTTCTGGATGCATCGCAGCGATGTCGGATCGACTGGCTCTATATCGAGGTGTTGAGATGCTTGTATGACACAGCCACGATGACTGTCCAGATTCAGGATCTGGTGACAAACTCCATCGAGCTGAATCGAGGTGTAAGACAGGGAGATGTCATATATCCCAAACTCTTCACCAACGCTATGGAGGACGTCTTTAAGAACTTGGACTGGACTGGACTGGGCATCAACGTGAATGGTGAGTACATCTCGCATCTTCGGTTTTCCAACGTCATCGTTGTAATGGCAGAGTCGCTGGAACAGTTAAACGCCTAAGTAAGAAGCCTAGACGAATCCTTTCGACGTGTCGGTCTGGGCATGAACTTGGATAAGACCAAGGTCATCTTCAATGAACATATCGTGCCCGGACCAATAAATGTCGATGGGTCAATTCTCGAAGTCGTAAACAAATACGTCTACCTAGGTCAAACTATCCAGTTAGGAAAACAAAATTTCGAGAAGGAAACCGACAGGAGGATTCAGCTGTGATGGGCCGTATCCGGCAAACTGCGTCGAGTTTTCAACTTACCGCAATGCCTGAAGACCAAAGTCTTTGACCAGTGCGTCCTACCAGTAATGACCTACGATGCCGAAACGTGGACACTTACGATGGGGCTAGTCCACAAATTTAAAGTCGCTCAGCGAGCTATGGAGCGAGCTATGCTCGGAGTATCTCTGAAAGATATACTCAGGAATGAGAATATCTGACAGAGAACCTGAGTAACCGACATAGCTCGTAGAATAAGCTCGCTGAAGTGGCAAGGTCACATTTGTCGAAGGATCGATGGTAGATGGAGTAAGAAGGTCATAGAGTGGATACCGCGACTTGGTAAGCGTAGTGTAGGACGCCCACCAGCTCGATGGTCAGACGACCTCAGAAAGGCTGCTGGAAAAGACTGGATGCGGAAGGCAGAGAATCGGATGTTGTGGCGCAAATTGAGAGAGGCCTATGTCCAGCAGTGGACTGCAACAGGCTAATGATGAATGATAAACAGTTTTAGCTACCTATTCATTTAAGACAAATCGACGAGGCGAGGCGTAAGTAACTCTGCCCATGCCATTAAGCATAAAAACGTGAAAAAAATACACGAAAGCGTTAAATTTGTCTGAATAAATATGATAGAATAGAAAAGAATACTTTTTATTGTACACCGAATAAAAAACATAACAAAAATATACATATAAAAAAACATTATAAAATTCAATTTGTACAAATGACGGCCCTATCGCACAGGGCAATTTCTTCCGGACAACCACTGGACGGAAAGAAAGAAATAAGAATTAGCGCTTATCGGCGGTATACAAAACATAATATAAGCTACATCATTTTAAAAATAATAAAAATAAGGTATTTATAAACATACACATATACATTGATACAAATATACATACATACACATACATACACTGGCGAGCAAAAAAATCGACTCACTTCATACTTTCGCACTCAAAGTAGTCTAGTTTTAAAATTAAGACCTAAATCGTAACTTAAGCCTTAACTTATTTAAGTTCTAGATCTTAGCTTTAAAATGAGTACAAATACTCTTAATTTTTACTCATTTTCTTGAACAATAATTGTTTTTAAACTTTACGAGTACTAAAATTTGAAAAATTAAGGGTAAAAATTTTTTAAACAAAAGACATCAAAACATTTTAAATAAACTTTATTAGATAATGATGACCACTTTAATAACGAATGTTATCCCCTTTTGCTCTGATGACAGCCTCTAAACGGTTCCTCATTGACCCAATGAGGTGCTCCACTCTGTCTTGTGGTATACCCGCTCATTCCTCGGTCAGAGCCGCTTGCAGGTCAGCTCTTGTACCTGGTGCAGGATCTCTAGCCCGGATTCTTTTCTTTAGGTCATCCTATAAATGCTCAATAGGATTCAAGTCCGGACTACGAGCTGGCCAGTCCATAACAGCGATACCTACTTCTCGGAGGTACTGCCGCACGACATTTGCGCTGTGTGGACGGGCGTTATCCTGCATCAGGATGAAGTTTTCTCCAATAAAACCAGCGTATGGGATGACGTGGTATTCCAAGATATCTTCAATATACCGATGTACGGTCAACCCTCCCACATGGTGGCCAGTTTCAATGAAAACCAGTTCAGTTTTTGCTTCCATTGCCAGCCCACACCATACAGGAACCTCCTCCGTACGCAACAGTTTCTGCTATGCAGCATTGTGCGTATCGCTCCCCCGGCCTTCTGTACACACTTCTCCTTCTGTCGCTACCATGTAGAAATACTCTGCTTTCATCTGAGAAGAGAACAGAGCGCCATTGATCCTCAGTCCAATCGACGTGTTCTCTTGCAAAACGTAGCCTGGCTGCTCGATGACCTGCAGTCAATTTGGGACCCGTTGCTGGTCTTCTTGGAGTGAGAGTTGCTGCTTTGAGTCTTCTTCTCACTGTCCAAGAACTTACAGCTACCCCACGTGTTTCAAGGAGCTCCCGTTGAACTTGGACCCCAGTGAGAGAACGATTCCTCAGCGAAGTACGGACGATAAAGCGATCGTCTGCCTCCGAAGTGGACCGATTTCTACCGGAACCTCTTCGTCGGTGATAACCACCAGTCTCCTGGTGCCTTCAGTATATTCTTGATATCGCTGACTGGCTCATCTGCAAAGTACGAGCCACTTGACGTTGACTCAGGCCCTGTTGCAATAGGATAACTGCTTGAGCCGCTGTTTCTGCTGTGGTATCCATTTCCGGGAAATATTCTTGCTTGGAGATTGAGGGGATGTGTACCTGTTGACGTTATACGGCCAACTGATAAGGGTGAAAGGGGTACGTCACCCTTTTTACGCCCTAAAGTCACCTAATGCAAACTGAGTGAACGAGAACGAAATCATAGAGTTACTGTTCCTCGACTATTGTGACAATGTCTAAAAGTTAACACTAGTAATTTTTATTTTTTTTAAAAGCTATCATCTAGAACTTAGAGAAATTAAGACCTAAATTAATATTTAGGTCATAATTTTAAAATTAGAACACTTTGAGTGCGAAAGTTTGAAGTGAGTCGATTTTTTTGCTCGCCTGTGTAGATACATAAATGAAATGAAATTTATCCAGTTGTGCTTCAGTGAGATTTAGATAGCTGACATCGGCATAATCGAGTAAAGAAAGAAGTAGACTTTGAGCAAGTGCAATTTTGGTGGTAATGGGCAAGAAATTTTGTAATCTTCGCAAAGACCCCATCGAAGCAAACAGTTTACGGCTTACTTCCTGCAATTGGGTAGGTGTTGAAAGGGTTGAAAGACATTGAAGAGTATTTGTTTTTGTGGTCCCATCAAAATTGGGCGAAGCAGAGAAATGCTGATTAAGCGAATCAATATTAAGTTTAGTAGGAGTGGCATCGTTACGTATCCTTCCAACTCCTAAAGTTTTAAGAAATTTCCAGACACTGGCTGGATCTGCGTTTTCGACGGATGCATGAATGTGTTGGCGTTGTGCTTTCCTACACACCTTATTGCAGTGATTCCTAACCGCAATATATTTTTCTAAGTTAGAGGCTGTAGGTCGAAAATTATATTTACTTTTGGCTGCCGCTTTTTGCTTGATTATTTGCTTAATATCGCCAATGAGCCAGGGAGAGGGCAAATGTTTTACTTTGATTTTTCTAACAGAAGCATGAACATCGTAGAGTTTTAATATGGCCTCATTAAAAAGTTTCACCTTATCGTCTATATTATTAGTGTCACGTAAAGGGCTCCAATTAATGCTGCCAGCATCTTCACAAAGCTTATCGCGGTCCATACCACCAAAACTACGTTGCATGAGAATTTTACGATTAGCCTTGGGAGGACGTATTTTGTAACAAAGATAGATTAGATCATGATAAGAAAAGGCATCAGCTGGGCACTGCCCATAGGCGATGGCATGATCAGTAGAAGAACAAAGATTAAATCAAGAAGAGAAGGGTACAATTAGGAAAATGATGAGTTACATTAAAAAGGAAAAAGGAAGGATTGTTAAATTAGTAGAATCAACGACAGATCGAAGAGATAGAGCACGAAAATCGTTTTTTTAACAGACACATGTTAAAATCTCCCATGATAATGGTATGTACATAGGATGGAGTGAAATTTTCTAGAATTTGTTCAAGGGAGGAGAAGAAGTCAACACAAGAAGTGAAGAAGGAGAGTAGTACACGCCAAGAAGTAATTTTGAATGGTGTAGTTCCACTTCTAAAAAGAGATGTTCACCAGCGTTCTGAGGCGGAGGCTGAATCGACGCAGTTATGACAGAGTATGATATATGGTCGCGCAAGTTTTGTAAGAACACTTCTATCTGTTCCTATCGCAAATCTTTAGTAAATTCGTTTGAAAATTCATTGCAATCATACAAAAAGTGCATTTAATTTTACAAAGGCATAGATACAATAATTTCTAGCTTACAGTTGATATATATATCTTTGTATTCAATCATAATTTTTCTATAGCACTCTTGGTCGGCACAATAATCTATTGCCGGTCATAGTGAAATGCTCGTTCCAAAGTCACTGAAGTACTGCGTCTGCGGAATTGCTTAATTTCTTTATGTGGCGCGGCTGTTTTTGTGTTTGACGTGCCCGATATGGTTATGCCGCCGTGCCGCACGTCACCTCGTTCCTCTGCTTCGTCCCGTTCCGGTCGACATAGTCCACCCGTCTCACCTGCAGGTAGGCCCCGATGAGCGACCTTAGGTAGGGAGGCACCTCGTGGTATACGAGGGCCTCCCTGATGGCCGGCCAGGGGAGGGTCCCGAATCCCGTTGACGATGTCGAGCGACACCGCCAGCGAGCGCGACCCCCCCCCCCCCCCCCCGATCGGACTGCCGCCTTTATATACAATATTCATAACTTTTTTATTTTCCCATACAAACTCATCATCATTTTCCTGCCCTTGTCCCATTCTTAGTAAGGTCGACACAACATGTCATTCTTTTCAACTATCCATGTTGTCAAAAGTTTTGGCTCCTTCTAATTGTCCTAATAGTTGGTGGTCTATACGGTGCTCTTCCTATCGATCCTAGTCGCCAGGTTGCTATGTTAAAAACAACACTTCTAAAGGAGTACCGTTCCTTCTGTTGAAGAATAGTGACGGTATCAGTACAAATTGATTTGTGTGTGATGTGTGTCCTGGTAATTTGTTGATCCGTCCTTAAGTTTCGCGATGAGAAAGTTGGACTGATCAGAGGGATACAACTCACCACATCTTTTTCATTTATAGTGGATACCATCTGGACTGATAAATCATCGTCACCTTCTTCGTGGTAACCTTCAACAACTTAGACAAAAATGGCATTCCGTTGCTTGATAATGTTACTGGCGATGCTCCCGCCAAACCAATGCATTAGTTAAATTTTATTACAGTTTCATTACTTCACAAATAACTTTTCCAAATATTTACATGACTATATTAATTAAAAATTGCAAACCTTCTAACATATTACATGACACAACAAATTTTGACATTTGATTTAAAGTTAATGTCAATGTTCATCCCATTGTTTTGCAGTTTCAATAGTTACGGATCGTTTGTATGGGAAAATTAAATTGTATTTTTTAGTATTTTACTCGCAAATTATTTTCTTTATCCTATGTGTTATTCCTGGCTCTAAGCTACCTCTCCACCAATTTTTAGCCAAATCTGTATGGCCGTTTTTTAGTTATAAGTGTTGTAACAAACACGACTTTCTTTTATATATACTTATATAGATGATTCGTTTAACAAGCTTTGGTAGATATGGGTATTTTTATAGTTTGATACAAAATTAAAAAATAGCTGATACCTTGTAAATAACACCTCATTTTTGGTCCAGTTTTAGAAGAACTCTGGCATGCAAATAAAAATCCTTGCACATTCAAAAATAAAGGATTGATAACGACGAGAGTAAACGACGAAAGTCCATATAATAATATTAAAATTTTACCTTCGAATAAAATTTGTATTATGCTTCCAATGACGTCCGAAGTCATTATGAGAGTACGTCACGTCCCTTGCCCGCCATGGCGTTACTTCCGCTATCATATTACACCAATAGCGCCCCATATCCGGCGCGCCTAGCGCCATCTATCAACTTCGACTGCTACCGATTCTTCTTATGAACACAAGCCGCCATATTGGTCATTGTTCGGCTCATAATGATATAGCACCAGAAAGACATTACTGGGACTTCGGACGTCATTGGAAGCATAATACAAATTTTATTCGAAGGTAAAATTTTAATATTATGCGTTCCGTTTGACGTCCGAAGTCATTATGAGAGACCTGTTTGTTATCTTCTGGTGGCTTGTAGGTTTAATATCGAATTTAAACGCAACAATGTGAAGGAGCGTCATATAATGTAAACTTAAATTGCCATTCTAAAGTGAACTGTATTATTATGACATTAACGCTTCATTTTTGTTAAACAAATCTGATAACTTATAATAAACCAAATGTCTTTTAAGTTACAGCCGCGCAAATCGATAATGTAGATACTACGACTCGATTATTACGATTACAAGATGTAGGAGTCGAGTGAAGGTGACTCACCTTTCTTGCGAAGGTTACAGTTAGTATTTTTATGGTGCCAGTGTACTTATTGTATGTAGTACTATTCATCTTATGGTGTGGGATAGTGGGGCAACTGAGCAATGGACACTGGACAATGCACAATGGACTTGCGCAACACTGAGAGGATCACAGTTGCTTTTCTGGCCTTTAAAATGGGATAGGGAGGACTTCAAAAAGAGCATGTAAAATAGGTAATCTGGGTATCTCGTTTACAGTACGAAATGAGGCACGGGCTACTTGACGTCGATTTTCTGAGAGGTTGTGTTATTTTACCGGTCGATCCGGCCTATTCATATGGCAAAATGCGCCATGTTACTATTAGTAATTCCTTTGAATTAGTGGCTGGCCATAGCCGTGGAAGAAGCCATAAATACTTTGGAAAATTTGGTCAGTTTTTGATATTTAGCACGCAAAACTTGCAAAACGGCTAATCTGAGTAGAATTTATCAATCTGAATTACAGTCCTTGGCCAAACTATTTTAATCAAGAATAGAAAAGGTGAACCAATTAAAAAGCTGAAGTGAAGTACCCGTGTGATTGCGAAAAAACTTACAAACCAAGAAAAAACACGAAAATTTAATGTTTCTGAAGTTGATGTTTGTGTTACTTCAGAAAAATTATATAAAATAGGTAATTAATTGAAAATCATAAAACATAATAAACAAATCAATTTATAATCATATAACGGTACAATATCACTTGGTAATTTTTATTTTATTTGAAATCTTGCTGTGCGTAGTAAGTTGTATTTCGTATTAGGCTACCAAATGATAGACATATTATTATTCTATGCTATATTGAGCTATATTACAACACAAATCGTTAGATTTGACAACAAATTTGAAAATGTTTAAGTTAAAAAACAAAACTATTTTTTATGCGAACAGCCTGATGAGACATTGAAGAAGTGTTCAGTTCGTAGATTTCGGAAGTACCGGTAGACTAATAAATAATTACTGCAATGCGGTCCTCAAAGAATTGCCACAAAACCTCGTTGCGTGTATTGTGTTTTATGAAGCTGCCAGGTAGGAAGGTTACAAGGCTTTTACACCCTACAGTTTTATGTGAGGCTTTCTTCTGAAATTTTATAAAGCTGTGTATAGTTAGTAAGTGATTTAGAGTTTGTAGTGGATCTCATATATTTATTATTTCGATATCTGCAGGTTCTTCACAGCAAAATGTGAGTCAGGCATCAGAATGTTTTTTTGATGGAGAACGGCCACACTGAGCTCTGGATATTGATGATAGATATGGATGTTTCATTTGCCTTTTAAACTTACAATGCTTTTGAAACAGTCTTCATAGAAGAGTAATGTTAATTTTTTAAATATTCTACATAATTAATACAGCTTATTATAATGTATAATATATACATACAAATGTATACATACGAATAAAATTGGAGTTATCATCATCATCAGCCTATTGCAATCCACTGCTGGACGTAGGCCTCTCCCAAAGTGCGTTATATAATTTTTGTCTGTCTGTCTGATCGTTTATTTCGGGTAATGTCTGAAATGGCTAAACAGATTTCGATGGGAATATGAAGTTATGTGTGATAAATATCAATGACTGACAACTTTGTGCCTGGTGTAAGGCAAAAGATTCGACACTATTTGGGACGTAAACATAACGGCAAGTTGAGGCTTTAAAGCCGCTGCCTACACCTTTGAGTATAAAGTTTGAAGTTATAATTAGTTATGTTTAAACTAATACAATAACATCTGTTTGTACTACCTTTGTAACACGTGCCACATATTGCTTGGTTAGAGCTTAACAAAAATAGAATGAATAGCCAGTGAGGCAAGACAGGATTGTTCAGAGTAACAATAAATTTTGCATGGGACGAACGGGACTGATAAAACTTTGCACGACTCCTTAAGTGTAACTGATTTGAAGTAGATACATACAAAAGAAAATTATATATTTACCGTTATTATCTTAAAAAACAAATATAAAAAAGAGAAAACTTGAATATTGGTGATAGAAATTCATAGAATAGTTTTAACTACTATTGATAACGTTGACTTTATTTAGCAATAAAATCAAGGTTTTTATTTGCGATACTAAATATACATTTAATTATTATGCAAGTGACCAACATAGTAATACTTCATCATTTAAAGGGTAACTTTAAAATAAAATTGTTTACTAAACTTACATTTAAATAAATTTTCTAAAGCTGGTTTTAAATCATAGATGTTTTCCTACAAAATCAACCAGCAATTCGTGAATTTGCAGATATTATCAACATGATTGACTTGAAATTAATTTAGTATCATAAACACTTAGTGCTAATGAATCAAAGATTGATAAATAAATAAACATCTTTCCCTAAAAATGCTCAGGCGCAACGAATAAGAAAATGAAGACGTGAATGAAATGATTATTTCATGTGAACCCAGCTTAGCGTGGCAGCAAAGTAGCATGGGTTATAAAAGAAAATTGAATTGTCCTTTGGGCCAGTGGTTCTTGAGGTAATGATCATGGCCGGCAATGCAGCGTTTTACAATGATAGGGATAAGGGATCATCATTATAATGAATGGAAGATGTTGTAGTCTATAAGAAAATATACTTTCTTTTAATATCATTACGTGTTTACTATAAGAAAGAATTTGTATCCATTTGTATGGAGTATTGTTTTGTTCTTGAAACCAACCATTGTTAAAAATTAAATAAATGAGGGCAAATTCTGCAACAGAACAAGTCTTAAATATAACGAACGAGCTGTTCAATTCACCGTCACTGGCATGCTCGTATCACCGATGAAAATCAAAAGAGCAAGATTTAAAGTGGGACGAAAAATCATAATTGTGACAAGGATTCGAACTTGAGATTTCTAATTCAAAAAATATATGAGCTGCTGACATGAATATCAAAGTAATCTGAAAAATCCATACATTCCGGCTCAATAGTTATAAATTAGTATTCGCTGATCCACGTAAACGGAGAAGGTCGAATTAATAATTATACAGGACCCCTGGAGCTTCCGTGACAAAAAAGGTTCAAAATTTAGTTTCTATTGTGAATCAATGATCCGGCAAATTGGGATATTATCGGAACTGGGTCTAATTACAATCTCTATAAAACGTATTCTCTTGTGAATCGCTTGTCGTAACGAGCAATCGTTTTATATGTAAAGGCGATTACAAAAAACACGCCGCCTAAGTTATTCTGTAATGCTTCGTAGCATAAGTAGACTGCTCAATAAATGTAAAATGATATTGAATTTTGTAATTTTACGCCTTATCTGTGGAGTGACGGACTGTCTGATAGATATCGAACCTCCGAAAATAATTTTGAGAATTGATTAATGTGAATTAAGATTCCAAACCCACAATTTTTGGTTCGGAAGCGGTTAGCTTTAGCTACAGACTTGACAGAGACGTGGTGTTTTAATGTGTTATAACTAAGGAAAATATAAAGATAATAAAGTACCTATCTTCCAATATATGTAGATAGATTATTGTCGATGGCCCTATCTAATAAAAATGACAAGAGTCATTGCAATTAGTTTTTTTTATTAAAGTGGGTGAATGCAATTTTTTTTTTATGGGATAGGAGGGCAAACGTGCAGGCGTGCCACCTGATGGTAAGCAACCAACGCCGCCCATGGACACCAGCAACACATACAGTGTTACTGTTGCGTGCCGACCTTTACGGGATAGGGGATAGGAAAGGATGGGGAAAGGGGGTGGGCCTCCGGATACCTCTCTCACCGAACGAAACGCGGCATGAGCCACTTTACGTCGGTCTTCTGAGAGGTTGTGGTATTTCACCGGTCGAGCCGGCCCATTCATGTAGCGAACTGCTTGGCTCTACCACTCCGCTAAAGTTACTTAATTGATTCCAACCACTCTGCTAGTAAGCTTTTTCTCTTTTCGCGTATTAATATCGTTGAATAGGCATTATGAGTTATCTTCGCCGTGCAGCCTCTCACGGCATATATTCAAAAAATCGCTGACTAAGAATGTACATTATTGGCGAATTTCGTACTTATTCTAAGCCGACGAAGATCGAAATTATAATGAGGTAATTGATGCTTGTTGGTCCATACGCGTGGTCTTTTTATTGACAATGATAAATAATCCGCATAAAGAAAATTGTAATTCTAAGTTGTATGTATAATATATTATGTACAATTTAGAAAAGAAAAAGTGATTATTTTTTAGATTAATCACTACAATTGTAAACGCTGTAAAAATACTTTTGATGCGGAACAAAGTTCGCTGGACCAGGTATTGTTTGATAGATATCGATGACTGACAACGTTGTGCCCGGTGTATAACAAAAGTATTTGTAGTAGATTTCACGTCATGCGTGTACAAACAAAAAGAAAATACAAACAAAAAGTCTAAAAGAACTTGTGTCCTAGCTTCTGATTTTCTAATAAATATTTCGAATAATAGTTTAGAGGTAAAGCATAGCCTTGTTACCAGATCAATAGTAATCTGTTAAGGAATCAATTAACGATACATTTGTATTTCTCAAAGATAATAACTTCGCATACGTTTGAAGAGACCCTCAGTGGAATTACTGGGGCTCCGATCAATAGCTTTAAATTGTGTTTAATAGCTAATGTTAAGCTCCATTTCACCGCAACACTAGTCACTATGAATATCACATACTCGTATTTTCATAATGAATGAAGGCTCTGGTATATATCTCGGTATACATGTAAAGGTACAGTACTACACGATCCTAATTAATTTATTACATATGGAGCTAATATTTTTATAATAATAATGTTTCGAACATCATAAAGGGAGCACCATCTAGTTTTTCAAGCTTTGCCACTAACTTCTTGTGTTAAGGAAACTAGATAACGGATATAAATTTATTATATTTGTAAATACGATCTGTCTTACACTGATATCCATAAAAAATTATATGCGAATGGGGCCTAATCCGCACCCTGCATGCTTTAAAGAGCTAAATTCTACGCGTACTCACTGTAAAACACTGATATAAAATTTTAAAAACAATATAAAAAATCGCCGCCATACAAAGACCCAACGCAATTCTGTTCAAAACAACTTTAATTGCTCTAACTTTCTTTACACGATGTTTGAGGCTGTTGTTATTCGTTGTTATGACAAACAAGTCTCCTACGTAGCTCATTTGTGACGTCACTCGCTTTAGTTTCTTGGAAGAAATAGTGGTAGCGATCTTTAAATATATTAACTTTAACGAACTGATAAGAACAAAGACGCTGTCTTAAAATACTTACATTTTAGGATTTATTTAAGCGAAACTGAGATTTATGTAAGCAAATTGAATTATTATTTGGGCTTATTCAATAAATATGAGAAAGCCGAACAACTGATGGTAAGCAATTAGCGCCGCCCATAAATACCTGCAGGTGTCAGATTTTTTTCTGGTCGAGACGTCCCATTCAGCAACAAACTGCGTGACTTTACTTCTGTCGGGCATAGTTTTGTTAGTCATCAATATTTATCAGCCATGATTTTTGATTATTCTCGAAAATGCGATCTCTGAATCTCGGTATCCAAAGCAGAAGAATATATAAAGGTCAAATTTATAAAATCTCAAGTTAGTTACTTAAGTTCTGTTTAAAACTTGAAATCTACTTAAAATAGAAGTTTTTCGAATTTCAAAATTGAAGTTGTGGCAGTTGAGTGCGGCTTTCTTTAGCTTTATATATTACCGGACTAAATAATATAGTACGCAGGCTAGCCAGAGAACATAGATTTGCCATTAATTTATAGTAGGATAGAGAGAGACGGATTCGAGGCCGCACCGATCGCAAATTGATGGTCATTGAAATGAAGATATAGGTTTAGTGGAGTGGAGTAGAGTGCGTCAAACATATCACTCGTATAGTTAATTTGGCCTTTAACCTTTCTACATTAAATATAGGTTGCTTAAATACTTGTGTCATGATACTTAGAATTATTTAAGTCGTGATTATTGCGTATAAACAATACTAAATTCGTTCCCCAAATATTTTTTTTCTAAAAATAAGCTATATAAAGACTTAGATAAAGATACTACTTTATTGTTCAAGAAATAAATTTTGTTGTAGGTCATAAGACTCTTGAGTAAATTTTAGAAAAAAAGCTGATTTCCTAAATTTTTATGTGAATACTAGCTGACCCAGCAAACGTTGTCTTGCCGAAAAATAAAATTTAAAAAATAGGGGTTGATCGTAGGGGGTTGAAAATTTAGGGTTGCATGTATTTTTGTATCCCGTTTTATAAAAAAAATAAGAAACAGAAATATGTCGAAAAATTAAAAAAAAAAATTGAGGGGTGGACTACCCTTGTGATTTAGGGGGATGAAAAATAGATGTTGTCCTATTCTCAGACCTACCCGACACGCACATAAAATTTCATGAGAATCGGTCAAGCCGTTTCGGAGGAGTTCAATTACGCACATCTAGACTCGAGAATTTTATACTCTCGAGAGCAATGAATCCGGGTCACTTAAAGAATTTTAAAAATCTCGGAAACTAAAAATGATAGGTTAATGCAATAAATTGTATTTAATAGACAATGTAATACTCCTTAAATGAAAGTAAAAAAAATATGAGTCACCATACATTTTATTAACACAAAATTACATAAAGAAAAAATCTGCTGATCTCTCCTTAAAACAAAAATAGGAATCATGAAATTTTTGAACTTTATTACGATTTTCTTGAATTTTAATACTTCGTATTGCCTCCTCGTGCTTCCATTACTGCGTTTATGCGGTTTGGCATGCTGTACACCAAGTTCCTTATACGATTTTGGGGAATATTCTCCCATTCCTCTGTGAGAGCAATTTTGAGCTCACGAAGCGTGATTGGGGGAGGGTTTCGTTGTTTTACGCATCTGCCTAGCTCGTCCCAAGCATGCTCGATCGGGTTGATATCCGGGCTGCGCGCTGGCCACTCCATACGAGTAATGTTCATCTCTTGAAGGTAGTCATTCACAATCCTACCTGCATGAGGTCGGGCGTTGTCATGCATAAATATAGCATCCTCACCTAAATTGACCATAAATGGACCAACGTGATCATTGAGGATTTCTTCCACATATCTTACGCTAGTTAAAGAGCCGTTTTCTATGATCACCAGCTCTGTGCGACTTTCAGAAGAAATTCCGGCCCACACAAGTACAGACCCACCACCGTAGGCTACTTTTTCCTCGATGCATGCTTGCTTGAATCTTTCCCCTGGTCTTCGATACACTCTGTGTCTTCCATCGTGCTTGTAGAGCATAAATTTTGATTCGTCGGAGAACATAACTTTTGACCAATCTTCAATACTCCAATTTACGTGGCTCTGGGCATATCTTAGTCTTGAAATACGATGCCCACGCTCCAGTTTAGGGCCGTTTGCAGGTCTAAGGGGTTTTAAGTTAGATTCAGCAAGCCGACGTCTTACTGTCCATGCACTTGGGTTACTTCCTCCGAGGCGTCGAAACTGATTGGTGAGTTCAGTTCCTGTGAGAAAGCGATTTCGAAGCATGGTGTTCACCAAGTATCGGTCTTCTCGTGCTGTGGTATACCTGGTTCTGCCCGTTCCTGGTCTGCGTAGGTTAGAACCAGTTTCTTCGTAACGTCGGAGAACTCTTTGTACTGTTGACAGCGACACACCAACAGTCCTGGCTGTATCGCGCTGACTCCGGCCGGTTTCCAGCATTGTAAGTATTCTGGTGCATTCTTCAGGCGTAAGCGACATAATTTCAGCTTGAATAATGAAAAAATAGAGCACTATCAACATGGTTTATGTACCCACATAAATGACAGATTACAAACAAAAGCAAAACCAAATGCTGTAATTTCGTAGTTCCATCTTCGAAAGTGGCCCTTTTTCAAATTTGATTTTTTTATGATATAACTTTACAATAACTAAGAAGTTTTAATACCTTCATTTAAGGAGTATTACATTGTCTATTAAATACAATTTATTGCATTAACCTAGCATTTTTAGTTTCCGAGATTTTTAGGATTCTTTAAGTGACCCGGATTCATTGCTCTCGAGTGTATATTAGATTTTATTGTCAAGCTTTTTCACTAAAATATATTTTATTTTATACATACATAACTTCACGCCTTTTGTTACCCGAAGGTGTAGGCAGCGGCTGTTAAGCCTCGTCTCGCCGTTATGTTTACGTCCCAAATGGAATAGGTGGCGAACCTATTGCCATACCGGGCACAAAGTTTGTCAGTCATCGATATTTATCACACATAACTTCCGAAAACAATTTCGAAAAGTCATTGGTGTGAGCCAGTGTCTGGAATCGAACCCCGGACATCTGGATCAGAGGCCGTGCGCTCGCCCACTGCGCCACCGAGACTCCATTTTATTTTATATTGTAGATCTAATAGGTCTTTATAACTGAACATTATTGAAACGTATTGCTTTAGCATGTAAATATCTTAAGAGACTGCAAGATAAGGTAAAATTGGGTGCTCTAAATAATATACCGAATGGTTATCAATGATACAGCCTTTTTATTTTCGCTCTTAACTCAAAGTATCGTATGATCTAACCAACAAAACTTCTGTAAATTTTAATTTCAAGAGGCCCTTCAACGAAGCGAAAGTTTTCCAATTTTAATGACAAAAAGGATTTTTTCTTTTATATTTTTCTTATTTTTTTGCTATAAGGTGTTGGTTTTAAGTTTGGCCAGAGTTGTACTTTTTTTTTCAATTTCTTTTTGGCAACTTGTGTATTCGCTTTAAAAAAGATTTAATTAAGTTTTTTGTACCATCAAATTTTAATATTTGGAAAATTATAGTGTCTGACATTTTCAAAAACTTTCAAGACTTTTACGACAGCTCAGTGGCCTAGCACCTTCTGAATCAGAATCAGTGAATTCGCAAGCACATCAATGCCTACCCGGAATTTTTTTAGGGTTTTACCAAAAAAACGTACCAATAAATCGTGAGAATGTGAAAAAGGAAAGGGAAGGCTTCCTAATACTTCTCCTACTACTGTTAAATAGGTATCATCATTACATACTATAAAAGTCCCTTTCCGCTGTCTGTCCACCTGTATGCTTATATCTTTAAAACTGCGCAGCGGATTTTGATGCGGTTTTTTTAATAGTTAAAGGGTTTCAACGGGGTAGTTTTGATCTATAATTCATATCTGATGCTGTAAAGAAACATTTATAAAAAAATGATAAATTTCGAGATATAACAAAACAACGATCTAAATTATTAAACACCTTTAGAAGGTCTATATAAAAGTCCGCGTGGGCATTTGTCTATATTAGGGATAACCCACAGTGACCATTTTATTTTTTATACTTTTTACGAGAAATGTGGCAAATTTACGAAGCAATTTTAAACAATACAGCATTGATTTTCATCCAATGAAGCGTTTTAAATAGATTTTGCATGTATAATTGATGAACCTGGCCCTTTACAGCATGCAATTTAAACGAATATTTTTGAAGATATTGCAGTATTAACATAGCGGGACAGCAGTTAGAGCCGATAAATGAAAATGAAAAATATTTATTTGATTAAAAAATAAAAATAGACACAAAGTGGTAGATTCCCTGTCAGCTGAGCTAGCCGTGGCTGTGTTTCAGCTGACAGTTTCTTCTCCACAGATGACACATTATTATTGATATTTATTAAACATAATATGAATGTTGACTTCAATCTCACCACACACATCAAAATTTAAAACTTTAAGCATATGCAATAGAAGTACATACAGTACATACATCCAAACACACACACACACACACACACACACACACACACACACACACACACACACACACACACACACACACACACACACACACACACACACACACACACACACACACACACACACACACACACACACACACACACACACACACACACACACACACACATATATACAAATAGCACAAATTGAACCACATAATTTCCAAAATTAACTCATTTATTACTTTGGATGCGGAAAAACGTTTACCAGGTCAGCCGTTTACAATAAAATGTATTTATTTATATCCAGTATCTATAGCCCATAATAGCTTATCTTGGAGAATTACAGTACGCTGTGTGTATTGTGTCCAATACATTTATTCGTATTGATTTCAAAATGTAAATAAATAACCTACTTAAAGGCTATACAAAATAACTATTAGCTACTGCTATAGTAATTAATATCAATAATAATGAACCAGCTAAAACACAATATGCTGATTTTGGACTCACCTTCCATAAGTTATAATATGTCGACCGCTGTATAGCATAGCATAACATAGCATCCTAAGTTACGGGAACGGTAGAAGCTGCGTTCTGGAGATAACTCGCTAAGAATAAATAAATAAATGGAATTAGAGGAAGGGAACTGCGTCGGCATTTTCTATTAATGGACTGAATAGATACTGTGGAGTAGACCACCAACCACACTATGGCACGTTGCCGCTCAAATGCAACTTTTAATTGATCTGATATTTCTATTTCTGAGTTATAGCCTCATGATGAAAAATCTTTCGGTTGTAACACGTCATACAAATGATATATACATAACTTCACGCCAATTGTCTTGCGGGGTAGGCAGAGAGAACAGAGCGCCATAAGACACGATTTCTTACACGCCACATTCGTTTATATTTATATGGTACTCTATCTCTGTATTATTCGACTTTGAATTTAATTTACTTTTGTCTGCTTTTCTACTGACTGTATTGTAAGTATAAATATTTCTTCTTAAATCAATTGAAATCCATTAGTCACCTCTCACGACAAACTCATAATTCACTACACTAGGGCTGAGACACACGCCAAATTCTAGCTAAGTGCTATTCTGACTCTATGCAAACGGAAACATTATTATCGGGGAATATTTTTAGTTTCATTGGGGGATTTAATTGTTTATCACAAAAATATTTGCAATCGACTGAGATTCAGACTCCCATTGGCGCAATTCACCAACACGTACGTAATAATCAATGCACGGTCGAGCGAAAATTATAAATGAAATATATTTGCTTCATTAAATAGTCTCAGTGGCTCAGTGGTCGAGCACACGGCTTCTGATCCAGAGGTCCGGGTTCGATTCCTGACACTAGCTCACACCAATGACTTTTCGAAATTGTTTTCGGAAGTTGTGTATGATAAATATCGATGACTGAAAACTTTGTGCCCGGTATGGCAATAAGTTCGCCACCTATTCTATTTGGGACGTAAAGGGCGAGACAAGGCTTAACAGCCGCTGCCTACACCTTCGGAAAACAAAAGGCGTGAAGTTATATTAAATAGTTTTATTCTCATTCAAAAATTTTAAATGTTTATGGTCACTTGTAATCATAATATTTAGCTATCAATATCACTATCCTTTTCTTTTATAAAATCACGTATACATACTCCTCGTAATTCAGTCATGTTCTTGAAGGATGAGCATCGCCTAAGTGACCGATAGATTATCATTACGGAGGCTAGCAAGTAACATGTCCATATATCTTTGCATGTCTACATATATGATTGTCGTTACAGAGTTATAAACTACAATAATTTTTACGAACTCACTTTTCAAATTTCAGTCGTTGTTCTCGTTTTCTACAAAGTGTGTTTTCTACAAATGCATAAATTTCTATTCGTATTTATTGATATTTTCATTGGAAGTAGTTAAACAATCATTACGTAGTAATCTTTCCGCTGTCTGTCCGTTTATATGCTTATATCTTTGAAACTACTCAACGGATTTTGATGTGGGGTTTTTTAATAGATAGAAGGGGTCAACGGGATGGTTTTTATCTATAAATAATGTTTGATGTAGTAAATAAAAAGAGATCAATCCAAAATTTACTAATTTATGACGAAGATGCGGAACAAAGTCCGCAAAGCTAGTATTATTTATACTCAAAAGGAAAATATCATGGATGATTATTATGTACAATTTTATTAGTTTCTTTTTTTATTGTTTTCATTTAATTGAGGATATATTCAGCTTAAGTTAAAAAAATCATTAGTGTGAGCCAGAATTCGGTTCCACAATTTTTTATTCAGAAGCGTGATGCTTGATTTCCTAACCAAGGAATCGACTATTACTTTATTATCTTCTCTTCTATGTACTAGATATAAACATAATTTCACGCCTTTTCTTATCCGAACAAGTAGGCAGTTGCTGTTAAGCCTCTACTGGCCGTTATGGTTACGTACCAAATGGAATCGGTGGCGAACATATTGCCATACATCAGGCACAAAGTCGCCGATATATTTATCACACATAACTTCCGAGAATACTTTGGAAAGGTCTTTGGTGTGAGCCAGGTTTCATCACATTTGGATTACGAAATTTGGATTTGGATTTGGACATTTGGATGCTCGACCACTGGACCACCGAGACTAGATATAATTATTGTTAATTTTATCCACTCCTTAAAATATGTTTAAATATAAATATCTAGCTCAGAAATTATGTTTTGCCATAAAATATGTGCGCTGATAGTTTTCATATAGAAATCGCATATATTTATATCTAGAAATATTCTTTGTTATTTTGTTATCGAGAAGCGACATATTTTGGACGGAAATTGTCTGTATTAGGAGCACATTATTACCAATTCTAGTCGAGTATATTGCACAATATTTGCAATATTGGATGCGAAAAGACACGCGCTCCTTCGCAATGGAGGGAAAAATACCAAATAAAATATTAAGTATATTTATAAGTTAATATTAGGTATATTGGTTTGCGATCGTGAGATGATATTGGAATTCTTACGTGGAATAATGTAAGATAATACTAGCACTAACATGTGTGTGTGTGTGTTTCAATGCGACTTGTATTGTGTAAATATGTTTTGTTATTTTGTTAAAAGATGTAAAAAAAAATATTTTTCAACTTACGTAATATCAAGGACACCTTTTGGAACATACCTCTGCTGCAAAAAATCTTCTAAGAACGAAATCTTTTTATCATTATTGGCAAATGAAGATTCTTACAAAAAATATATAAAGTTGAAGCACAAATTTAAATAATAATCACACACAAAAATATACACAGTTTAAACATAACAGACTTTTTGAAAACTTGACTATTTACTAAGATTCCTTCAATAAATAACTACTTTTCAAATAAAGCGATTTCATAGAAGTGAATGTTTGTTGTTAGCTAAAAACTCTACTCGTTACGTTATGGATGTTTTAATATTATATGTAATTGGAGTTGCTATTCTTAAAAAGAAGGTATAATTAATGGCAATTTAACAATAAAACAGTTTGACAAGGTACTGCGAAATGATCCCAGGCTACGGGGTCGGCGGCGCACTGCTGCATGCTGTGCAGTCCACTCATGAGGGCTGTACCGCGTGTGTGCCTGTTGACGGCGGCTCTCACTCCTTTCATTTCCCACTCCTTTCGCTATCGTAAAGAGCGGCAACACAACTGTGCCAATTTGTACTGCAGGTCTTCATGTGCTCTACTCAATGTACACCAGATGACTTAATTGCTGGTTTCTGCCTTTTCCCATAAAATTTAAAAAAGCTTATTTCTTAAATTCTGACCTTACGCTAAGAAATAATCTTAGTATCCAACGACCATAAGCAACAAAGTACATTCAACAAGAAATATGAAATTTCAGCGACTTACTTTCAAAAAAAGCTTTTAACAGTTAATTCCTTTTGTCTCCTTTTTACTACACTCTCCCTTTTGTCCCGAATCACGCCTAGCTCCAGTTAATCTGTCAACGAAGATTTACTTCTAATGCTTCCGTGCCATACGAGGTATTATAACACCCATTGAATCTGAAAGGACACAAATATTATATAAAATAAATTCTTGTACAGTTTTGCTGATATTATTATATTTATTCGATACGTTATAAAATTTTATTATAAATAAATTTATATAACTGTTTATAACAGTTTATTCTTCGAAATAGAGTAAGGTATTTATTTTGCTTCCTTTATTAAGATTCCATAGAGTTGCTACGGATTTTGTAATTGTTATGTGGAAAAGTAAAATTAAGTTTCCGCTCAATCACCAAAAGATTGGTAATAAAACTAGAGATTTTAATATTTAGAAAAACAAAAGAAATAAAAACTACTACAGCATTGCAACTACTAATAACCCGGAAATTATACGTTAGTTATATAGAGTATTATAAAATACTCAAAGAAAAGCGATTGGATAATGTTGAGACAATATTAACATTTAATATTAAATTTGCACAATATTCTAACTTCCAATTTTAATCTAAACATTTAACTTTTACCAAAGTTTAACGAATAATAATATCTGTTGAGATTTAATGAATACTGTAAATAAATAACTTTTGCCATATACTCTCGAGAGCAATGAATCCGGGTCACTTAAAGAATGTTAAAAATCTCGGAAACTAAAAATGATAGGTTAATGCAATAAATTGTATTTAATAGACAATGTAATACTCCTTAAATGAAAGTAAAAAAAATATGAGTCACCATACATTTTATTAACACAAAATTACATAAAGAAAAAATCTGCTGATCTCTCCTTAAAACAAAAATAGGAATCATGAAATTTTTGAACTTTATTACGATTTTCTTGAATTTTAATACTTCGTATTGCCTCCTCGTGCTTCCATTACTGCGTTTATGCGGTTTGGCATGCTGTACACCAAGTTCCTTATACGATTTTGGGGAATATTCTCCCATTCCTCTGTGAGAGCAATTTTGAGCTCACGAAGCGTGATTGGGGGAGGGTTTCGTTGTTTTACGCATCTGCCTAGCTCGTCCCAAGCATGCTCGATCGGGTTGATATCCGGGCTGCGCGCTGGCCACTCCATACGAGTAATGTTCATCTCTTGAAGGTAGTCATTCACAATCCTACCTGTATGAGGTCGGGCATTGTCATGCATAAATATAGCATCCTCACCTAAATTGACCATAAATGGACCAACGTGATCATTGAGGATTTCTTCCACATATCTTACGCTAGTTAAAGAGCCGTTTTCTATGATCACCAGCTCTGTGCGACTTTCAGAAGAAATTCCGGCCCACACAAGTACAGACCCACCACCGTAGGCTACTTTTTCCTCGATGCATGCTTGCTTGAATCTTTCCCCTGGTCTTCGATACACTCTGTGTCTTCCATCGTGCTTGTAGAGCATAAATTTTGATTCGTCGGAGAACATAACTTTTGACCAATCTTCAATACTCCAATTTACGTGGCTCTGGGCATATCTTAGTCTTGAAATACGATGCCCACGCTCCAGTTTAGGGCCGTTTGCAGGTCTAAGGAGTTTTAAGTTAGATTCAGCAAGCCGACGTCTTACTGTCCATGCACTTGGGTTACTTCCTCCGAGGCGTCGAAACTGATTGGTGAGTTCAGTTCCTGTGAGAAAGCGATTTCGAAGCATGGTGTTCACCAAGTATCGGTCTTCTCGTGCTGTGGTATACCTGGTTCTGCCCGTTCCTGGTCTGCGTAGGTTAGAACCAGTTTCTTCGTAACGTCGGAGAACTCTTTGTACTGTTGACAGCGACACACCAACAGTCCTGGCTGTATCGCGCTGACTCCGGCCGGTTTCCAGCATTGTAAGTATTCTGGTGCATTCTTCAGGCGTAAGCGACATAATTTCAGCTTGAATAATGAATATAGAGTACTATCAACATGGTTTATGTACCCACATAAATGACAGATTACAAACAAAAGCAAAACCAAATGCTGTAATTTCGTAGTTCCATCTTCGAAAGTGGCCCTTTTTCAAATTTGATTTTTTTATGATATAACTTTACAATAACTAAGAAGTTTTAATACCTTCATTTAAGGAGTATTACATTGTCTATTAAATACAATTTATTGCATTAACCTAGCATTTTTAGTTTCCGAGATTTTTAGGATTCTTTAAGTGACCCGGATTCATTGCTCTCGAGTGTAGTTTTGTAGAACAAATTGTTTTAATATAATGACGTACGTGACTCTGTATACTGTGAACATCATATAATGTGAATTTACCTGTAACAGTATCGTAATGACCCGTTGGACGTCACGTATAGCTTTATATAAAACCTTATTTCAAAGTTTAAAACTTCAAAAAAAGTTTAAAGTTAGTTCGTTAGTTTAAAGTTCAAAAAAGTCTCGGTGGCGCAGTGGTCGAGGACACGGCTTCTGATCCAGAGGTCTGGGTTCGATTCCAGACATTGGCTCACACCAATGTTTTTTCGTAATTATTTTCGGAAGTTATGTGTGATCGATGTGAAATATCGATGACTGAAAACTTTGTGCCCGATATGGTAATAGGTTAGCCACCTATTCCATTTGGGACGTAAACATAACGGCGAGACGAGGCTTAACAGCCGCTGCCTACACCTTCGTGTAACAAAAGGCGTGAAGTTATGTAAAACTTTTTCTATAGATTATCAATCTATAGAAAAAAATTAAGAAAGAATGTCGTCTCGGTGGTTTGGAGGTCGAGCACGCTGCACCGGAATGCTGCGCAATAAATCTCGGAATCGAACTACTGAGTTTTCGGAAGATATAATATGTGATTAATATCGATGACTGATTTCATCGTGCGCAATGTTTTCCCTATCTATTTCATTTGGAACGTAAAAAACGTTGAATCGTGGTACAACAGTCGCTGCTTTACTTTTGGGTAGAAATAGGTTTAAAGTAACAAAAAACTAAAGTAGAACTACTGACCGAAAAAATATGCTTGTTATTTAAAGTAACCTAATGAGATAACAGCTTTTATCCAAACCCCGAGAGTTTATAAATAAATAATATGGATATGTCAAACTAAATACGCTAAAATTATAGTTTCGCTTACAAATAACAATATATTTGATGTTACATTACTGCTGTTCTATAAAACAATCTAACATAATACATTACATTATTTAATGAACACGGTCCCTTGGTATCTAATCAGGGCGTCAGCGAGACCCGTGTTTATGATTTTATTATTTGTTTAAACATGTTCCTAAGTGTGCCTCGTTAGCATAAGTTTATCTTATAGAGCGAACAACATATACAAACATTCTATGGATATTTGTAATTACGATACTATATAGTTGTCTTGGTGCTTTTTAAAAATAATACATACCTAAGAGTTTTTTTTTAAAAGAGTCTCGATTGTCGAGTAGTAGAGCACCCCGCTTCTGAATGAAGAAGTTGTTGGTTCGAATCTGGGCTCACAGCGATGACTAAATCTTCAACTCGCTGCTACGTTACTACTTAAGTAGAGTAAGTTGCAAACCTATTGCCCTACATCGGGGACAAAGTTTTCAGTTATATAATAATATCTTTATTAATCAACTTCATTATCTTTATTAAATAAGCAATTTATAATTTGGGGGCCAAAGTCTCTCTAAGAGAACGTTTTAAGGAAATTGGCATACTAACAGTTGTTTCACAATTTATATATGCCAATATAATGTTTGTTAGGAAAAACTTGAATAAATATACTAAAAATAGTGATGTTCATAATTTTGATACCAGAGGCAAGCATAAACTTGTGTTGCCGTGTCATCGCCTGCACAAAGTACATAAGTATTTTCTGGGAATGGGTGTACAATTTTATAATAGAGTCCCTGCGCATATCCTGGCTCTGTCATTCGATCGGTTTAGTCGGGCGGTGAAGGATCGTCTCGTTGCTGGTGCTTATTACACCATCAATGACTTCATGACGGACAAGTCATCTTGGGACCGTCAAGTTGCTTGCTCAACGCGGATTCTGTAGTTTGCGTGTTGAAATTTGTTCACATGTTCTGGAGTGGAGGCGTTCCGTAATAATTTCTGATAGTTATGTATATACACTTTCTAATTTAAAATTTGCCTTGATATTATTTATAATATATGTACATATAAGTTTTATTTGTTGCACAACGCTACCACTCTAAATAAAAGATGTCGCGTCAGTTGCGCTCGACTAATATAATAGGCTGGGGAAAAAGTATTTTCGTATTTTTGTATGAAAAGTCAAGACATTTTTTTCAAAGTTTATTTACATTTATTTACAATATATATGTACCGTTTTGTTGAATAACTTTCTGCCATTTTGTGGGCAGAGACATTATCCCGTTACTGTAGAAACTTTGGGACTTCTGATCAAAAAAACGGGACAAATAGTTTTGGCAGTCCTCTCTTGAGGTCAACCTTACAGAACCTAAAGAATTCTGAAGAGACCGAAACAGGTGAAAATCTGAAGGCGCAAGGTCAGGGCTATATGGTGGATGCACTAGGACCTCCCAGTCGAACTCTCTTAATTTTTGCTGAGTGGCTAAAGATGTGTGTGGTCTAGCGTTATCGTAATGAAAGACCACACCCTTCCTGTTGATCAATTCCGGCCGTTTTCTCTCGACTGCTTCCTTTAATCTCATCAGTTGCTGGCAGTAAAGATCAGAATCGATGGTTTTGCCGGACGGTAAAAGCTCATAATGAACAATGCCCTTCCAATCCCACCATACACACAGCATCACCTTATTTCGTGTTAGGCCAGGTTTGGCCACAGTCTGTGAAGCCTGGCCAACTTTCGACCACGACCTTTTTCGCACGTTCTTGTCGTACGTGATCCACTTTTCATCGCCAGTTATCAATCTCTTCAAAAACGGCTCGGTTTCATTACGTCTCAATAATGAATCGCAAATGAGTACACGGTTCATTAAGTTTCTTTGAGTGAGCTCGTGTGGCACCCAAATATCGAGCTTTTTTGTATAACCAGCTTTCTTCAAATGGGTCAAAACTGTTTTGTGGTCAATTCCCAGTTCTTCAGCTACATCGTAACTACTAATATGCCGATCTTGCTCCACTCTTTCAAAAATGGCGTCCATTTTATTCGTAACAGGGCGACCAGAGCGAGGTGCATCTTTAACATCAAAATTTCCGGACTGAAAACGTTTGAACCAAATTTGTGCTACTCTTACTGACACTGCATCAGGTCCATAAACATCACAAATTTTTTTCACTGCTTGAGTTGCATTTTTGCCTTTTTTATAATAAAATTTTAAAATGTATCGAATTTCTTCATTAGATTCACTCATTTTTACGGAGAGAAAAACAAATGAAAAATAGCGGGAAACAACTTTTTTTTATTTTTTTCTTTTTTTTATAATGTAACCTTTTTAATGTTACCAAAACCAGCCAGACACAAATAGTACAGTCAAAGAAATTTTATAATAAGTTTATACCTACGTTATGCGAAAAGACTTTTTCCCCGACCTAATATTTGCATAGTTTTTCTTTTTAGGACGTTGATATTAATTTGCTGTGATGGTCGAGTATTCTGGCTGCTACACCTTTTATGCACGAGTCTACTGCTTTGTTTTCAGTAGCGATATTAATATTATTGTTATTTATGTTTAATAATTTGAAAAGAGTATTTGGAACATGAGTTTCTTGCCCGATTCTTCTCATGATAGTCCCTACACTCGGAATCGGGCCGCTCGTGGCAATTGCGTCCGTGTTTTCTTGTTCCACGGACGCACTTTCCTCAAGCGCTCGTGTTAAGTAGTAAATTTAAAATAATAAAGTTAAATTGTACTTGTTGACTATTTTTAAGTGTCTGTGAAGACCTATGAAAATAAAACTTATTTTGACTTTGACTTTGACTTTGAATCATAACTTCCGAAAAAAAATCGGGAAATACCAAGACCTACCATTGCAAAGACTTATTTATATACACAAATAAAGATTCAGACCCTATAGGTACAAGTTCAGATTATTAATAATAATTAAGGCTTAGTATCCTTATACCAGTTATCATTAAAATATACATTATTCACTCCATTCAGTATCCATTTCTAAGTTATTAGAAAACTGACCCTAATAAAGACATCAAATTACTAACTCAGTGTCACCTGAGACAAGACCGGTTGATGACCGCCATTTTTGTCCTCCGCTGAGTTAATATTCCGTTGACGTCCCGACGGGACCTGCCCGTGCCCCTGTAACGGACATCCTTGAATTACGAAGTTACCAAACATAAAATCTAGTCCAAATTTTATTACAACATTGCAGATGCTTACAAATTATATACCTACCTATATTTTATATATTGGTTAAAACTATACTTAGGTATTTATATATCTATGTAATATAATTTACAGAATAATGACGTAAAGTGGTTCTGTTCGCGTTTTGTTCGGTATAAGCGGCATCCAGACCCTGTGTTTTTTCCTCCTTTCCAATACACTTACAGGCCGGCAACGCGACTGTAACATTACTTTTGTTACATGTGCGCAGGGAAAGCGTTAGGCACTTGACTTATCTTATAAAAATATAAATAATGAATATTAGTAGTTTTATTAACTGAATTAATTAATTCATCAATTCAATCATTATACAAATATATATATACACAATAAAATGTTCTTTGTTGTAATAAAAGACAATTAGACTTCGGAATGTTCTAATCTTGCTCTACATTAAATCTAGACCAATTGGATAGACCTAAAAAGTATCTGCTAATCATGAAAATAGTTTGCGTAAGCCATTCCGCCTCCTAAAAGTAAAGCACGCCTTGTTTTTTTCCTTTTTAATTAGCCCTATATATTTTTTGTGGTATGAGTATTATTAACCTTTGTGCTATATCCCTTGAAATTAAATATTCATAAATCATAACACAGGATTCCACTAATTTAGGCAAAGGCACTTGCATGAACAGTATTTTTATGCCATCAAGTTTACAATACTCGATCGATCGAATTATAGTTCATATACAACAGTCTTAGTTATTAATTACTTTGTACCGCTTTCTTAGAGATGTTTAGGGGGATGGGTTCATAGCTCATCCTTAATTAGTGATAGCGTGATAATATTTAGTATATGTGCTGACCCTGCCTATTTCATGCAGAATTTGTACTTTTTGAGTTTATTTCTAACAACAGTCACAAAAAATCTAAAAAACCATATATTTTTCGGTTCGGTATCGATTGTAGATAATTACTCATGTATATAAAAAAATATATTCAATGAACAATTTTCACCTTTCTACGATTTTATTAAATTTTATTAAAATAAATAAATAAATAATATCTTGGACACAAATCACACAGCGCCCTCCAGTTCCAAACTAACCAACTAAATGCTTGTGCTATGGATACTAGATAACCGATACTAATACATATATACTTTTCTTTTGTAAATACATACTTATAATACCTAGAAAAACACCCATAGACGTCTATATAACAGAAGCATATTGCACTTACATATTGAAGACATAAAAGCAAAGAAAGCAATAAAAGTGAACGATTTCTTCATGCAGTATACGAAGCGTAGCAATATGTTTTTGGACAATTGAGTTTTTGTTCCCTAAGAAATAATTTACCTTCCACTGTTCCTCAATATTTGCGAACTTATTACATTAGGTTTGATCCGATATCAAATTGCCTTCACGAAAGGGAAGACCCGTTTTCTTTATAAGATTTATCGACAAATGTCAGAAAGTAGGTATTTTATATGAGTATTGGTCCGGCCATGAATTGTGTACTTCAATTCTAAATTTTATATCCTTGCGTCTTAAATTAATTTCAGAGAGTTCTAGCGTTTATATTACATTCATGAAAATGTTAATGGAAAACTCATTGTGTAAAGATATTTTCCTATAATTTGAATACACTAAACGTTATTGTTGAATAAAGGCAATAAACTGTAGACAATACTGCACATCTGTTGTATAGTATGGAAAGAAAGAACGAGTATTCCTGAGGAAATGATAAATGATTTTAATAAAAAAAAATACAATGTTTTATTTTGAAAAACTGATGCAAGAAGATCAGCAAAGACTGAGGTTTTGTCATTTGAATTAAATCTGTCACGTGGCAGGCATCCTCGGAAGCTAAATAAAGTACTTATTTGGAACATTTTGATTTTGATTTTTCTTAAAGAATGACAACTACGTTGAATGCAAACGTGAACTTGTAATCTCACACAACTTAGGGCGTGGTATATCATCCTCAATCATCCTCCTATATATTACGAGTTTACTAACATAAATATAGAAACACTGAAAAATATTGTACACGTAAATCTTGATAGTCCAATAAACACAGACTCACAGTATCTAAGATAATATCTGATTCTAGATTTTGTTGTAGCCTTTTCCCTTGTAACAAGATTCGTTACAACGTCCGTAGTTGTGAAATCCGCGACAGGAATAGGAACGACACACACGTCGTCTTTAATAAAAAATATCAGTGTACTATTGACCTACAGCCCTATTTTTAGAATATATGAATTGAGGAAGACTTTACCTCTTTTTTTACCACCACCGTATTTCTTTCTGAGATTTTGTTTTTCAATTTTAGCTCAGTTAGGTCCAGCACCCCGTTTCTGAATCAAGGAATAGTGGTTTAGATCCGGGCTCACTATAAAGACTTTTGGAATTCTTTTCTGAAGTTATGTGTGATAAATATCGATGACTGAAAAATTGTGGCTGGTGTATAGGTACGCCATCTATTGCATTTGGCAATTGTAACTTTCTAACAGATTTAATTATAAATATACCTATACCTACCTGTACCTAAATATACCTTTACGCACCGGATGCCGGGCGCCCAGGGTCGGAGAAGGAGGAGTTCTGGGATAGTGTGAGATTGTTACTAAGTAAATGCGAGAATAATGAGAGGATAATTGTAATAGGAGATTGTAACAGCTGGGTTGGAGTGGAAAGAGAGGGTTTTGAAAGAGTTTTAGGAAAGCATGGTGATGAAAGAGTAAACGAGAGTGGCTCCAGTTTGTTACAAGTGTGTGTGGAAAAGGACCTTGTAGTTACGAACACCCTGTTCCACCACAAGGATATCTATAAGTATACATGAGAGAGGAATGAAAGTAGGAGTATGATTGATTTTGTGATTGTTGACCATAGGCTCAAAAGTAAAGTCGTAGATACCAGGCTATCGTGGCATCAGTGTGGGAACAGATCACTATTTGGTGGTTAGTCGAATTAGGGATGTGTTTAAAGCCTGGCGTCACTGGAATAAAAAGCCGACAACGAGTCTTGGCCAAATAAAAGTTGAAAGACTGACGCCCGAATACTGAACTTCCACTCAAATCTGACAATTAATAAAAAGCTACTTAGAATTTTAAGATCGCTCACATTTAAGTGGTATACACAAACGTCATTTAACCTATATTCGACCATGATCAAGTAAGCACCGATTAAAATGTTTGTATCCTGGCAACACAATGTCAAAATATATACGATGTGTATGTTCTTAGTTACAAAATAATTTAGCGTACCTCTTAAATTCATTTTACGCAGATTTTTTAGTAAATAAGTTCAAATCCTATTATTTAAATAAAATATAATGACCTCACATGAGTTTGGTTGTATTAAGGATTGAATGAAGAATTATTTCCATGTTTTATTTTTATCTAAAAATCAGAATAATTAGAAAAGAAAACTTCAAAATATACTAGTAGGTTATCATAGAATGGAACGTTACGCATGACGTATAATCGTAATGGATATTATTCTTTTTGTTGACGTTTGTTTCGCCTAAAAATAAAATCTTTGATTTTCATTACAAGAATTACTTTAAATATATGTTTATTTTTATTACACAAATAAATGTGGATGCAGTAACACAACCGTAAAAAAGATATGCTCTTGGAATTCATAAATAAGTAAGTGTTTAAGTAAACAATGTCATGTACCAGGTACTTTGTAACCCGATTTTTGTCGTGTGCTTATTTAAATTAAAAACCGAGTGATGACCTCTGATTTTAAGACTTATGTTCTTATTTTCAGATAACAAATTATTATTGAAAATAAAGAAACAATGGCAGTAATATTTTGAAGAAGAGGGAGGCAATAAATTTTGATTAAATGATGATGATGATACTATGAGCGGCTCTAGGACTGCAAAAACTTTTAAGAAAACCTCAAACAGAAGTCTAATAAAAACATAGCCAAAGCAAATGTAGTTTTGTTTTATTTCTTTGATTCTATTGTAATTTAAACTTTATTCTTTATTTTTTTATAAATGCAATGTTTTTAAATACCTTCAGTATTATGAAATCACCAGGGATATGAAAAAGAAAGAATAAGATAAGGTTTAAATTCAATAAGTTATTAATAATAATATCCCATAAACAGTGGGTGATGAAGATAGCTCAAAGCGGGTGCTTTGTGCCTCTTATTAGTGGTTCTGTAGGTGATGCTGAGTGTACTTATTTGCTGGCTGTGGGAGAGTGGGAGTCCCTTGTAGATGATTATGTTTTTGAGCCCTTTGGGGTTGAGACTTTAGGATCATGTGGTCCGAGTGCTCGTGCACTCTATAAAGATCTTGCAAAGAGACTGATCGAGGCCTCTTGCGACCAAGGGGACTGGTCTATTCTTTGGGAAGAGGATTAGCATTTCGAATAATTCATTGCAAGGATGGAGGAGGATTACATAAACCTAACTTCATTGTAACACTAATATAAAACAAGATAAATAATTAGAAAAATGTGTATTAATTAAATAGGTCATTATAATAAAGTTTTGATTTATATCAAAACCTATGGTTGCTGAATCATCAATTCTACTTCAACCTCAGGTAAGGAAATATCCTCTTCCACCAGCTCATCCAAACGCGCCAGGATAGTAATATGTAGAACTGAACATGCTACAACAACTGGACAAACTCTTTGTCATTCGTCATTGTACTAATTCCCTTGCAGGGTAGATAAAGAGAACAAAGAGCCATAAGGCACGATTCTTACACTCCTCACTCGCTTCTTTGACTTTCATAACTCTTTTCAGCCATGCGCGTCGATTTTTAAGGCTTCTAACATCACATTCCTCCAGAATACGTTCTATTTGGTCTTGGCCATCCACGACCCCTACATCCATGCGATTTTGCATTGTAGGTATATTTGCATACACAATCATGCATCATCCACTTTTTCTACATGTCCAAACCATCGGAGCATACCTTTTCTTACTTTTACACCGACTCCCTCTTTCAATCCAACTACCTTCCTTACAACCTTGTTTTCGACGCGGTCAGCGAGAGTCACTCCGCAGATTTTTCGCATTGTCCTCATATTTACTTTCATGCGCACTCTGCAATACCCAACTCTCGCTTCCATAAGCTAGCGTTGGGATCAGTACAGTACAGTACAGTACCGCATTGTAGATTGCAAGCTGGGCTTTTCTGCCTCACACTTGTTTTCCCATCAGAAATTAATGTTATCTAATGGCCACATAGACATTATTAATAGTTTTTCTTCGATTTAAAGAAAGTATACTTAGTTTAAGAGACCGCACAACCACTCTTAAATGTAAGTTCTGCTCACTTAGGTTTGATAGATGATTTGACAGATAAATAAAGTTGAGTAACGTTTCGGTATACGAATTTTGTTCTGAGTGGTGTTTATGTGCCAGTTAGTTTGAGTTGCATTTAAATTTATCAGATGCTCAAATTTGACGTATTCTGTCTAATTTGACAGCTACTTAAACGTTTAGGTAGCGCTTATATATTTGAGTGGCAGTTCAGTATTCGGGCTTGAGTGACATAGACGTGCAAGCGGAATATTTGAGGGAAATGGTCAAAGCACGTATGGGATGTTTCATATGCGGGAGGAATGAATGATATGTGGGAGGTTGTAAAAAGTAGTATGGTTGGAGCAGCTGCCAAAGTATGCGGAGAGGCGAAAAGAAAGAAATGAAGGTCGTTGGATGAATGTTGGTGGGATGCAGAAGTTAAGAAAGTAGTGGAATGTAAGAAAAAGGCGTGGCAAAGCAAAAGGTAATGAAAGTCATACAGAGAACGTATACCAGGTAATAAGTGCAAAAAGTGTGTATATGGAAGCAAACAAGAAAGCTAAAATTGTAGTACAGGAAAAGAAGAAGTGTACGAAAGAGAAGTTTGACAGAAAGATGTCTCAGAACTTCAGGGCCAATTTAAAACTGTTCTGGAAGCAGGTTAAACTGGCTCACGGCGGTTCAAGGTCATCTGAGTTGGACGTTATAAGAGCGAAAAATGGACGATTGTAGAGTATTGAAAGGGATGTTCTGCATCGTTGGAAAAGTTACTTCGAGGAACTTTTTGAGTGTAGTGAGGGACATCTTCACAATAATGAGCCCGTGTACATTCCAACTCCCACTCACTCACAAAACGATGCAGTTCAGGAAATTACGGAAGATGAAATAGTGAATGCAATTAAAATTACGAAATTGGGTAACTCTGCAGGGTATGACAGGGCAACTACCGAGATGCTGAAAAGCGGCAAGGGGGTTGTCGTAAGACAGCTGCGACTACTTTTCAATGTGTGTTGGCGTGATGGCTGTGTTCCGGATGACTGGTCCAAAGCAATCATTGTGCCCTTGCACAAGAGGAAGGGGTCGCAACAGGACTGCAAAAACTGGCAGGCATAAGTCTTCTCAGTGTTGTAGGTAAATTGTATGCGAAGATCCTTATTGCAAGAGTGACGAATGTAACTGATGAGAAATTGTGGGATGTACAAGCGGGATTTAGGAGAGGAAGGGAGTGCATCGATAAGATCTTCTCTTTGCGGACCATATGTGCAAAACATTTAGCTAAGTCCAAAAAAGTATTTTGTGCATTGGTAGATCTGGAGAAGGCTTACGATCGTGTACCCAGGAATGAATTATGGTCAACGTTGTCGAATACATATGGGGTTGACGAACGCCTAGTGCGGGCCTTAAATTCTCTATATGAGAATTCTAGAGCCTGTATCAGGGTGAATGGGGCGCACTCAGACTGGTTTAACATCTGTAAAGGTGTTCGACAAGGATGTGTTGCGTCACCATGGCTGTTCAATCTCTATATGGATAGTTGCCTGACAAATCTGAAAGAGACTGAATGTGGTTTAAGCATGGAAGAGATGTATGTCAAGTGCCTACTGTACGCCGATGACCAGGTATTACTTGGCGTCGGAGTTACAAGACATGCTAATCTTGGTGAATGCAGGGTTATGAAAATAAAATGGTATGAAAATATAAAGGGTATGAAAATAAATGTAAGCAAGACGAAAGTTATGGTTGTGGAGAGAGAGAATGTGAATGTCAAAGTGTGTGATATGATATTAGATGGTGAGAAATTGGAGCAAGTGAATGAGTTTGCATATTTGGGAAGTATGTTTACACTAGACGGAAAATGAGAGAAAGATATTGAAAGGAGAGTGACTGCGGGTAATAGAGTTAATGGTGCATTACATGCCTTGATGCGTAGTCAGGCTGTGTCTGAAAAGGCACGCTTGACAATTCACAATGGTGTGTTAGTACCAACTCTAACATACGGGAGTGGGTGTTGGGTGTGGCAGGCGAAGCATGAAAGTAAGGTAAATGCAGTGGAATTGCGTTCTCTAAGAAGAATGTGTGGTACCATTACGGATCGAATGAACAATAGCGTGATAAGGGAGAAATGCAACTTGAAGGATGATGTGGTGACCAAAGTGAAGAGAAGTATGCTAAGACTAAGATGGTTTGGTCATATTGCAAGAATGTATGAAAGCCGACTGACTAAAAGAGTATACGAAGCGAATGTGAGTGGCATGTTCGGGATCGGCAGACCAAGATGGAGCACTTATGACCAAATATATGGTCTGTTTAAAAAAGGCAAAATGCGTAGCACCCGAAACCGACGCGAATGCATGACGAGGTGTATGACTGTGGATGAGGCGAAAGATGTGTGTCAGGATCGTAGCGTGTGGAAAGCCAAAGTCTCTGCCTACCCTCATGGGATACACGCGTGAGCTTATGTATGTATGAATCTATACCTATATACTTTTAATAACATAATTATTATCGCACATAAATATCGAATATAAAATTGCTTGTGCGCAAAATAAAATTTTGCTACTATTCTGAATATTCTGACGAAATTTGTAAATTTAATATTCCAAGACTCTGTGAAACATTTTGTATACTCTCGTCTCTTCTTTATCAGATTTAAGCATTATTTAAATCGGACTTGTAACTTATTTAAAAAAGAAATTAAACTCTGTGTTACGGTGGATTACATATTAAAGGATACAATATACTTTATTTTATTTTTGATTAACTATTTAATTTATTAAATTACTATTGATTTTTTTTTCATTTCTTTTAATAAATAATCGCTGGAACATATTGCCATATTATTAAGTACAAATATTGCTATACATAATATGAGGGATATCATTCGGTTGAATATAAAAAACTAGTAAAATAAAGTGTAATGTTTGCTTACACAGTTAGTTTCAGAAGGTTTTTTCCAGGGCATATCGTAAATCTTATTGCATACAGACGTTTGTCGTTACGGATCAATGATAGTAATATTATGTTTCAAGTTTCAGTAATCAAAGTAGCGTATCGTAGAAGCGCTCATATAAATATTTTTTTTTTACATAACATATAACATAACATAACTTCACGCCTTTTGTTACCCGAAGGTGTAGGCAGCGGCTGTTAAGCCTCGTCTCGCCGTTATGTTTACGTCCCAAATGGAATAGGTGGCGAACCTATTGCCATACCGGGCACAAAGTTTTCAGTCATCGATATTTATCACACATAACTTCCAAAAAACAATTTGGACCTCTGGATCAGAAGCCAAGCAAGCTCGACTACTGGGCCACCGAGACTTTTTTTTTAAATTATTTATTTTTATTTTAAATGTGAATGCTAGGCTTACTTTACTTTTAACGTCTAAAATACTCAACTAATAAATATTTATACCGAGAAGAAATGCTTCTTAATTGCGAAGTTTCTTGTTAAATAAGTATTATTCAAGATGAACAAGAAGACTTATATATTTTTGATAACAAACTGTTAAAATTACTTGAGACTAAAGTTTTAGACGGAGTTGAGTAAGGTTTCCCCTGCAAAACGATAAGAAATTTACGCCAAAGAATTTGTATTCTTGTTCATTTAATAAAGACGTTTAAATTTAGTTATAACTACACTCGAGAGCAATGAATCCGGGTCACTTAAAGAATCCTAAAAATCTCGGAAACTAAAAATGCTAGGTTAATGCAATAAATTGTATTTAATAGACAATGTAATACTCCTTAAATGAAGGTATTAAAACTTCTTAGTTATTGTAAAGTTATATCATAAAAAAATCAAATTTGAAAAAGGGCCACTTTCGAAGATGGAACTACGAAATTACAGCATTTGGTTTTGCTTTTGTTTGTAATCTGTCATTTATGTGGGTACATAAACCATGTTGATAGTGCTCTATATTCATTATTCAAGCTGAAATTATGTCGCTTACGCCTGAAGAATGCACCAGAATACTTACAATGCTGGAAACCGGCCGGAGTCAGCGCGATACAGCCAGGACTGTTGGTGTGTCGCTGTCAACAGTACAAAGAGTTCTCCGACGTTACGAAGAAACTGGTTCTAACCTACGCAGACCAGGAACGGGCAGAACCAGGTATACCACAGCACGAGAAGACCGATACTTGGTGAACACCATGCTTCGAAATCGCTTTCTCACAGGAACTGAACTCACCAATCAGTTTCGACGCCTCGGAGGAAGTAACCCAAGTGCATGGACAGTAAGACGTCGGCTTGCTGAATCTAACTTAAAACCCCTTAGACCTGCAAACGGCCCTAAACTGGAGCGTGGGCATCGTATTTCAAGACCAAGATATGCCCAGAGCCACGTAAATTGGAGTATTGAAGATTGGTCAAAAGTTATGTTCTCCGACGAATCAAAATTTATGCTCTACAAGCACGATGGAAGACACAGAGTGTATCGAAGACCAGGGGAAAGATTCAAGCAAGCATGCATCGAGGAAAAAGTAGCCTACGGTGGTGGGTCTGTACTTGTGTGGGCCGGAATTTCTTCTGAAAGTCGCACAGAGCTGGTGATCATAGAAAACGGCTCTTTAACTAGCGTAAGATATGTGGAAGAAATCCTCAATGATCACGTTGGTCCATTTATGGTCAATTTAGGTGAGGATGCTATATTTATGCATGACAATGCCCGACCTCATACAGGTAGGATTGTGAATGACTACCTTCAAGAGATGAACATTACTCGTATGGAGTGGCCAGCGCGCAGCCCGGATATCAACCCGATCGAGCATGCTTGGGACGAGCTAGGCAGATGCGTAAAACAACGAAACCCTCCCCCAATCACGCTTCGTGAGCTCAAAATTGCTCTCACAGAGGAATGGGAGAATATTTATAAGGAACTTGGTGTACAGCATGCCAAACCGCGTAAACGCAGTAATGGAAGCACGAGGAGGCAATACGAAGTAATAAAATTCAAGAAAATCGTAATAAAGTTCAAAAATTTCATGTTTCCTATTTTTGTTTTAAGGAGAGATCAGCAGATTTTTTCTTTATGTAATTTTGTGTTAATAAAATGTATGGTGACTCATATTTTTTTTACTTTCATTTAAGGAGTATTACATTGTCTATTAAATACAATTTATTGCATTAACCTATCATTTTTAGTTTCCGAGATTTTTAACATTCTTTAAGTGACCCGGATTCATTGCTCTCGAGAGTAGTTGCTGTCCGGAGTTCCACCCGTCTGATATTCTATTCCCAGGATCAGTGAAGCGCAGTTGGATCTAGTTTGGTTTGTTTTAGCACTTCTTCTAACATTCACTCTGCGTGTTACCCATGAGACTTCATATGATTATCAAAAATATTTTAGTTATTTTTCAGTTCTGGTGATAGGGGCGAAGAACGAATCAGACCAGATATCTCTTTACCAAATGAAATGTGCCAAGAACCACTTTACGTAGATTTTATAAGAGGTCGTGGTAGTCGAGTCGATAGTCTGGTCGAGCCGATCCATATATACAGAGAGTCTCTACCACTATTAAATAGTTACAAAGCATTGAAACTATTTACAGTTGATTGTATAAATAAATATACAAAAACCCGATCTAAATCCCAACACGAGTATTGCAGCGTAACTTAGCACATTACAGATCATATTCTTGTGCACGAAAAAAATTGAGTTATAAAATAAAAATGTAAATCTTTGTGAACATTTACGATGAAGAGCTTTAGCGTGGCAATGACATTTTTGGAACGATCGATTTAATGGATATTATTATTATTTATAGCAGCAAAATACTGTACTGTCGATAATAATTATTATATAATTATTGAAAGGGTATGTTAAATTATGTACGCTCAGACGGTTGAGACATGTTTAAAAAAGATATAGGTACTGAGCAGATATATATGTCCATGTTCAGACATGTTAGTGTATCAATCATGTGAATGCAATCCACACTTTAATTTTTTTTATGTGTATTATTCTGTAATTATCTTGACCGGTAAAATTAAACGACCTCTGTAACACGTGTGTTAAAGGTGTACTGTTTGTATGATATAGTTTCTTTTCAGCTTCATTAACAAATTAACTTATCTAATTATTATATTTAATAATCATTTCCACATAATATTTTAGCTAAGTTCTTAACCTGTCAATATTTTTGAAGTTATACTTCTTTAGGCGCGTTATGAAAAAATGATGAGAGTGAAATTTTAAGATGCGCGCGCATCTGTGACACAAAATTAACAGTATGAAGTTGTCTGCTTAACCGCTCATTAAGTCTCGAAAAAAAAGCTACCAACAAAATAGAAATTGAACCTCGTTATTAGTCGCGCATGTTGGTCGTCACCTCTGATCACTCTTTTCATATTTATAATATTTATCAACATGTTTCTAGTTTATACATTCACAACACGTGTTTTAGTTTCATACAAGTGCGAATTATATATGTGCTAATAAATTATATTCAGTAGTGATTTAAATTGAATATTTTGATTGATATTAATTACTATTTGTGAATATTAGTGAAAAAAATTGTGCTTATATACTTTTTCAAGTGCTCCAATATAATTGAGGTTAACTATCCGTATTAATAATTATATATATATATATATATATATATATATATATATATATATATATATATATATATATATATATTTTAATGATGCCAAAGAAGTATAACTTCTCACGCGCGTACATAAGTACACGCACCCATATTTTTTTACACTTTTCTTAGTTATCATGTCGAACTGCATATTATTTTTGCCTAAAACTCGGTGAGGCTTTTTGTTGTGTATAAGTCTACGTAAAACGCAGCGTTATTCAAAGCGTCCCGTTGATACAGTCACGTGGCCTGTCATTTGCAAGAGTTTACTGGCCTTTAATATTTCGCCCTTCCAATTTATTGACTTTTGTTAACCCTTAGCTCTATTATAGAATCAAAGATTATTTTTTGACCTCTGAACAACTTTTTAATCTTATTCATTTACATTTTTCATCACATAATACGTAAGACAGCATTTTTTCCATACCGTTGAAAATGGTGGGTGTGCAATCTACAGAAGTTAAAGCTAAATTTTAGATTTATTTCAATATGTTTTATTGTCTCGGTGTATTTAAAACAAATTGAACTCTATTCAGAATAAACAAAATACTTTCAGATAACTTGCTAAACAAAATGTAACGTTGAGTACTGGAAAATTTATGTTAAAACTTTCACTTTTAAAAGTAATTTCTAATTAAAGGAATACCAGAATACTGGAATAACGAGTAATTGCGTCAAGAGGAATGATCGAACAAGCGTGTTGACTAATGGTTGAACACTTTTCAATTATTTGCAGTTGATATAGCGAGTGAGAGAACTTGTCCTGGGGCATTAGACAAAACGCAAATCCATCGTATCGATTGTTCGATAAATATTATAGAAAAGTTAGTTATGTCAATATTAAATATGCTTGGGTGAATGAATGAAGATGGTTGGCCAAACATTTTTTTTTATTTTTAAAAAAAGAACATAAAAATATGCTGCTGGTAATCGAAATCGTGATTACAATAATATAAAGAATATTTCACCTGGTTTATGAAATTCAAAAATAACGTAGATTTATTTTAGTTCTGTGAAACCACTTTCCATGCAACAAAATCACACTTTCTATGGCCAAATCGAAAGTGTAAGGACACAGAAGGTAAGATCAGGGTAGCCTAAAAACCGATGACAGGACCTATGAAAGTTGATGAAACGAGTGAGATGCGAAAGTATCGTGCTGTTCTCTCTGCATGACTTAAATATCGCTTGCTAAACAAAAATCATATATATCTTTGACGTTTTTGACCGAGGTCTAATCGATGAGGTGGGTTTGTATTTTGTCTAAGGCGTTTGGTGGCGTAATGATTAATACTAGTAGTCCCACTACGTGAGGGTTGTGCATGTATGTATATGGTTTTGACCTCTGAGGTTGTTTGTGTTCCTAATGTGTATAAACTGCTTACCACAGTTTAATAGATTTTTTTTTAATAGTATTTTTGTTGTTTATAATAAATTACATTAACTATAAAATATTAAATTTCTAGTAATATCTTCAGTGAGTTTTCCAATAATAGAGATAAGGAAATAAGAAAGATAAAATACCTCTGTAGAGTTTTTTTTTTTATTTTTTTTTTATACATGTAAATTATGCAATCCGTTTCAGTGAACATTCAGCATCTGTTTGGATTTCTTAAATTAGTCTTGAAGGGCCATCAGTCCAGAGACTGCTCCCTTTATGTACAGCAACTTCTACAGATCTCTAGGGGACCTCCTTTTCAGTCTTTTAAAAGTTGAGTCTTCACTCATCAAGTGCGCAGTCAAGATGTTTGGGTGATTATCTAGTCTACTCCTGTATGATTTCATTGTATGTTCAATCTCCTCCCGAACTGTTCTGATTTGAAGATCGTGGTGTAATCGCTGGTTTGTTATAAACCATGGTGTGTCTGTGATTATTCTCAGTATTTTGGACTGAAACCTTTGGAGTATTTCAAGGTTTGAATTGGAGGATGTGCCCCAGAGTTGGACTCCATAGGCCCAGACTGGTTTCAAGATAAACTTGTATAAGAGTAGTTTGTATTCCAAGGACATTTGTGATTTTCTTCCGAGCATCCAGTAAATCTTCCTCAATTGTATACCCAGTGCTTTTCGTTTTGTGAAAATGTGTTTTTTCCAGGTTAGGCGTCTATCCAAGTAGATCCCAAGGTATCTGGCTTCGTTTGCTTGTGGCATCTGCACTTTGTTATGTGTCACAGGGGGACATGTATCTCGTCGGGTCGTGAAAGTCACCTGCACTGACTTAGTTTCATTTGCTTTTATCCTCCAGCTATCCAACCATACTGTGATATTGTCTAGAGAGCGTTGTAACATGTTACTTGCTTGGGCTGGTTCGTCGTGCGCTGTATCTGTCTGCGCTGCGTCTGCGCTTAGATCTTCTCTAATGTGGTGTCTGTTACTTTTATTTGGCAATTGTGCAGGCATGACACCAGATGGGAAAAAAACTAACGCGGCGCTCTATATTAAAATGATATATGGAAGGGGTAAGAAGTAGGATAGAAATTCCTCCGAATACCTCTCTTACTGAGCGAAACGCGGTATGAGCCACTTTACGCCATACATATAGTAAACTGCGTGGCTCTACCACTGTTAAATAATGGTATCTGCCATATCTACCTATTGTTTAACCTATTTATTCCTCTAATTGCCATACTTTTTATACATATAAATAAAAGAAATACGACGTAAATAAAATACTCTCCAGTAGATTTTTTCTATAACATAACTTCACGCCTTTTGTTACCCGAAGGTTTAGGCAGCGGCTGTTAAGCCTCATCTCGCCGTTATGTTTACGTCCCAAGTGGAATAGGTGGCGAACCTATTGCCATACCGGGCACAAAGTTTTCAGTCATCGATATTTATCAAACATAACTTCCGAAAACAATTTCGAAAAGTCATTGGTGTGAGCCAGTGTCAGGAATCGAACCCGGATCTCTAGATCAGAAGCCGTGTGTTCGACCATTAGGCTACCGAGACAATGATATTGATAATGATATTATTTTTTCTATGTTTTCCTAAAAACAGCCACAGAACAATCGTAATCAAAAAAAAAAAATTGTCACGCATTTCAAATATGATGTAAATTGCATACATCCTTTGAAACGTAGTTTATATCACCGTGTTCGTCCGAATCAGCCTCGATCTTCAACGTTCCGATATGTAGGTGAATATTATTATCCGACTATTCCGTTGGAATGGTACCTTATCTACGTCTCTTCGCAAAAACGCATATTTTCTTCACCAATACGAAACCCAAAGTTATCTAATTTCATTGGCTATTGTGTCTGTGGGTTATTTATTATGGGGGTGAATTGTGTTTTCTATCACACAATGGCTATCTTCGTATCTCATGTAATTATACTAATAAATCAGATACACTTTTCCCTTTTGTTACAATATTGGTATTAATTTCACTTTTTTTTTTCAATAAGACCCATTTTTGTTACCGTATTTCTGAACGAGCGGGATAGGTAGATAGGTTACGATTGTTACGTTTCAGTTGGTTTCTAAACTGGCAATATGTGAGATAACAGTATTACATAGTTTTGTAAGCGTTAGTAAAAAAGTAATGAGGGTCCTAGAAATTAAAGCGTTTAAAGGGTTCCTTAACTTAATTATTTAAGACTGACTAAAACTACACTGCTTGATGAAAAAATGTATAATAATCGATAATAACTAACTTAAGGTAACGAGTTTGACGAAAAGTTATTTACGTATTATATACATAACTTCTCGTCAAAGCCCTTGCGGGGTAGGTAGAAAACACGTTCTACTTGGTCATGGAATGTGTGTCTTGGCCGTCCTGGACTCCTACATCCATCCTCCTACAGCCTTTGCATTGTTATATCTGTTTAGTCCATCCATTCATTCTCTCAAGTGCTTTACGAGATTTGATGACACTGAAATATTTGACTTTTTATTATCCTTTACGATCTTCCCCTAGTTACAGGGTGTTAAGTTTGTCAAAGAACCTTTTATGTATTTCTTACACAAAAGAAGGCGGCAGTTATTTAACTTGGACTTATCTATTTTTAAAGATAGACATATATATATATATATATATATATATAATCAAACGATTCAAATAACCTTAACCAAGACATTTCAAACAGAAAATTACGTACAGAACTTGGTTTTATAATTGTCTTTAATTAAATAACCATCATGAACAATCGAACTCCACGCAACATGTATCTTTCACTGTGATTAATACGGAAGCTCGCATTAGTCAAGGTATCGAGCAAAGCCTCTTATCTGCAGCTGGCTCTCAAGCTTGCATCGTTATTTTGCAGATTTTGTAAAGAATTTATTTTAAAGCTATAAATATTTCACTTTTAATTATGGATACAGTCTCGTCGAACCACCTCGTCCAACTACTTTTTGCCCTTTTTTAATAAGATTTACCGCGTTCGAATCAGGTGCTTACCAGTAACTTTTACTACAAATGTTTACTGATGTTTTGTGTAAGAAATACCAATTATTGACAAAATATTGAAATCCACCACTGAACCACATTGAACTATAGATACACAGAAGTCTCGGTGGTCCAATGGTTGAGCTCGGGCATCAAATCCAGAAGGGAAGAAATTTATTTTAGGAAGTTCTGTCATCCTATTAGGTACATAAAATATTAGCGAGTTGAGGCTTAACAGCCACTGCCTACACCAGGGCTTAAAAATCAGCGTGAATTTATGAAAAATAATCAGTATAATTGTTACTACCTACAAGTTCGAGCATTAAACGAGTTATTAATCTTTGCAAATACTTGCCACAACTGTTAAATTTCTACACAATAAGTTATATTTCGATATAATAAGGCAAGAATTAATATACTCCCAAAGAGAATTTTTAAAGTTTCTTGCGAACTCCGAATCCACCAACTTTTGTTGAGCTCGTAATAATAAAGCGAGACACACCTGAGGCGAGGTTTATTTAATAAAGTTATTTCTGAATGCGTTCTTCGATATATGATATTATTCGGTTTTATTGTAACTACATAGTTAAAATTGTACTCTCGTGGAATCCTTCCTATCTTACAAAAGTCGCAGTCTCTCTAGCGATACTAAACTACCTATGTGATTTTTTTGCTATACCTGTGTACTGAATGGTAACCGTTCTCAGTAGCCCGCACGTAATGGCTTCCCGTATTTTGGTGTTATCTGCTCTTTTACTAAAATAGAAAATGGACAATTTTGAAGTTCCCGCAATATTTTTTATTCAATTCAATGCTGCAAGTTAGTTGAATTTTTAAGAAGTAGCGTTAAAAATGTATTAGCTGATATGAATATGAAATAATGAAACTTTTGATTATCTTTATTTTTATGATAAGAATAACCTTGTTTGACAGTTATACAATACAATTCTAGCTCGCAGACCTTGTCAATCAATCTCTGTAATGATGATCGTTTTTATAACTAAAAAACTCGTAAATAATTCTTCAAGCTTCAAGATTGATTAATCTATATTAATTTTGAAAAAAAAAACGTATTATCACGTAAAATTCTGTCGAAACCTTAAGTTGTAAAAAATGTGACTATCAATACAATCATGTTGAAATGTTACCGTATTAATATAAAGAACGATTTCTATTTTTGAGTGAATGTGTACTCCACAAAGGCACCAATGATTGATCGACTCTTGAACAGTGGAGGATATTATGATGTGTCTTCTGAATCAAATACAAATTTCGATTGGAAAGAAGTTCTGAGAGAGATTTAATCATTTGAATTTCCTAAACATTTGAATTTACGCTTTGTAACGAGAAATTATACTGATTGTAGACTGCGAATTCGTCTGCCTGGACGCCATAAAGCAGCGAAAGGATTCATAGCTACTCCAAATAAAGTCAATATTTAGCCTATGCGTTGACCCTACCTCTATATTTATTTTTTTATTAGAATCGGAGGGCTAACCAGCAGGCGTGTCACGTGAATATAAAAATACAAAAGTAAATCGTATTCATTGTTTTGTTATTTTAATTGGTTGTTATTTAAGACCAATGTCTGAGGTTGGCTGACAAGCAATTTGTTAGAATACGCAGCGTCGTCTTCCAGATAGAGATCTTATTTATTCTTATCTTTTGGTTAACAACTTCACTGCGGCGCCAATTTTCATAGCCTTTCAGTAGCTGCGTATGAGGCGTTTTAGAGGCACAGTTGAACTTATTTGCAGTGCGTGTGAGACCTCGCCGGCCTCATAAAATATCGTTTCTCTTAAACACCTTCAAATACCCCAAATGTGACTATATTTGCTTGAAACTTTTACATTATAGAAATAAATATATTCTTAAATTTAATCCGGCTTCGCCCGCAGTTACGACTTTTGAGTATTGAATAAACAACACAAATATATATGACATGTGTTCTGCCTCACATCGCACTGAAAGAAAGTATGATTTGTATCTACACTAGGGATGGGAAGTTGCAACTAAGATAAAATATATTTATTGGAGTACTTTAAACAAAATATTTTTCATTAAAACAGGGTAAACAACAAGATGGACACAAAAAGTTATATTTTTTAATTTTTTTATATTTGCTGCCTGACTGCTATTTAAGGTACGCCTTAATTTATCATAGCGACCTATGCAACGCTTTCGCTGACCATCTTTTTGAAGTACATGATCAGCACATTTCTCAGGAGGAAATCCTGAAATAAACACTTGCCGTCAGTCTCTATCAGTGTAAAGATATAAATGTTATGAATGTGTGCATGTGTAAGGATATTTGTGCATAATAAAGAACATTTTGTTGTACTGAAATATTTAGGCCATGAAATATTCGCTGCCGTTTTTATACTATATAAAAACGGCAGCGAATATTTGACTAGAGGTTATTTGAAAAAATCCCTTTATCGTTATTTATCGTGACTTGTCCCAACACTAAGCTAAAATGCGATGTGCTCGCCACGTCCGCACTCCGCTCTGTCCGTCTATGAGGCCTGCCACTTTTGAGGCAGATTAGACCTTCCTTCGCACTACGCAGTGTTTATTTTTATTCAGTGCGTTTGGGGGCTATTTAACCTCATATTGTACTAACTACGCCATCAGACTAAGCTTCGTGAGAGAATAAAATATGTATATTTGTCTCTGATATACATGTAGAAATGTTAACGTAGCCGTCTCCCGTACAGAGTGAAAGAACGCGATTTTGTCTGCCGCACCAGCGAGAAGTCACGCATGTACCAATTCGACCTCATAACGCAGTGAACGTGTTGCTTTTGATAGTTGGTTATCGGTGTAGATAGCACTAAATTATATTACCAAGATACTCAAGAACTACTTTGCAGTATTCTTAAGTTTATGAGTATCCTTTGTTGGAATGTCTTTCATTTTAGAAGTTTTAAGAGTCAGTGCTCTTAAGTTTATGAGTATCCTTTGTTGGAATGTCTTTCATTTTAGAAGTTTTAAGAGTCAGTGCCACATAATCAAGGTCCAGTGGTCGAGCACCCGCTTCCAAAACTAGAGGTCGCGGGTTTGAATCCTCACACTGGCTCTCAATTATGTCTTTTCGAAGTTATGTGTGAAAAATATCGATCACTGAAAACTTTGTGGCAATAGGTTCGCCACCTATTCTATTTGGGACATAAAAATAACGGTGAGATGAGACTTAACAGCCCCGCTGCCTACACCTTCGGGTTGAACAAGGCTTGAAGTTATGTTTATATTTGTGCCACGTAATTCGTTGCATGGATGGATCAGGTCGACCGGTTAAATAGCACGATCTCTCAGTACGTCGACGTAAAGTGAAGAATGTCACGTTTTCTTCTGTGAGAGAGGTTCCGGAGGCTCACACCCTTTTACTCTTCCACCTCCCTGCCTTAAACGACAATGAAACCACAAAACTGCCTGTGTTGCGAGTGTCTACTGCCCATGGGCAGCGCTAGTTACCTTAAATTTACCTTAACTTTTGCTCCCTCCTCCAAATTAATCAAATATTTACAGTTATGCTATTTTACTGTCCCTCTATCCACATATTACTAAATAAAGAAAAAACTATGGAATCTGGAAGGAGTCTTACGAAAGGCTTATGAAAAGACCGTTCTTCAAATATATCAACATCCTGTCTAACCGTAAAATATTATGATTTCCCCATTGGATTGCAGGGATTAGATGGTATTTTCTTCGTAGAAAAACTAAAGAAAAAGAAATCGGTTCCATTACACTTGAGACTAATAACGCTTTTCGTTGAGCGATTTGTGAGGAGAAATATTTTTAACAATACAATAATATGATGTTTCATAATCATCATTACAACGGAGCGGTTTGTATGTATAAATCATATAAAATAAAGGTAATGTTTTTAAATTTACTAAATACTAATAAAATACTAATACAAAGAAATACGTCGGAGGGACTCGACGTACTATTTTTTTTACTAGTCTGATAATTTATCCTTTGCGGGCGGTCTTATATATTTATGAGGCTCTTATTTGATGGAGTTACTTAACCGGGTACAAGGTATTTCTTTGTATATTAGTTTTTCGCGCTGTAATATATCCCAAAATTCCGTCTTAAACTCTTCAAAATATTAGAATAGACATTAATGTGCACTCGTGTTCCAAATTGAGACATCTGATTCAGAAGCGAGGGGCTAAGTCACTCGACCACATAGTTAGGTACTGATTGATCTGTCACATATATGGAATAATTGAAAAGTATATAAACGCACGTCATTTAGTAAAAACTACTGGATACGAATAAACATTTGGCTTAATGCCAATACGCAGCAAAATACAATGACTGCATTCTGGCACAACGGAAACAGTCTGGATTATCTCGTTCCAGTAGAAGTACCTAGAACAGATACTACACGATTTACTATTGCCCATTTTTGATGAATTTATTTTGAAGCCATTTATTTATTTATATTAGGTCTGTAGTTATTTATTTCAATGGTCGAAATAGCTGTGTTCTTAGGTCCTTTGTGATATCAGGAGTCCTATTTACCGACTCGCGTCTTTGACAAGTGTTATGGAATTCAAAGAAGGGAATGACATATATCAGAATCGTGTCTTATATCTTTCTGTTCTTTCTGCCTGCACTGCCTGACCTGACTGACCTGTTTATTTTAATGTAATTTTATTTTTTCTAGCACAAGGGATTTTATCAGATTTTCACGCTTTCAATAGGCAAAGATATTAATGTAGACAGTGTTGTGTCGCTGAATGAAATATTACCACATTCACTTCGCACAATGGCATTCATCGGAAATAATTTGTCACACATTTCTGAAATCTCACTAGTAATATATAAATATAATGTGAGAGATATTTAGTTTTCTAAACGAAAACCACTTGACAATCTAAATGTTTTTTTTCCACAAATTTTAAGCCACAATTCTCGCTTTACCATATATTTCCTGTTACCGTGTTATTAAGGGTAATATATAAAATTCCAAATTATGTCCATAGTACGATATTAACGAGACCACAGTATACCGGTATATTAGCATATTATTATGTACCCTTTTAATCTACTGCTTCTATCGACGGTCTGCGGCATTACACGGGTAATGTATTTTGTACCGGTTCGCAAACGGGTTGCAGAATAACCATGCATCTAATTTGAACTGTGAGTGTACAGGGAATCGATGTTAGGCTCGACACATTAACGATTCCCATGGGATTGAAACTCTAAACGTACATCGATTTAATTAGTCAACGCACAATTATTGTCATGAAATCATATGTATCCTCTGAGACTCGAATTTATTATAGTTAGTGAATTTATGTAGGTAAATGTATTGAATATGTTACGATAAAAGTAAACAGTCTAGCTACCATCATTGCAAAGCTCACCTTTGGGTTTCGTTTAGATGTTCGATTTCGTGTTATGTTATGTATTACGCCTACTAAACAGACCACCACAGCTCAGTTTTAAGACCTGATATCATTTTTCACAAGGACACGTTCCAATTGTGAAATGTGCGTCCTGTACACCTGCATCTTTTCGTTTTTGCAGTGGATATCTGCTAAGTCCATTGTAAATTATCTATTTATTGTATAATCATATTTTAATCACATTTTTACGAATAAAGTATTTTGATAAGAGGCCACCTTTAGCTTTTACTGTCTGATAAATACAATCAAAATGAAGAAAGTAGTTAAATCCAAAATTTACTTTGGTTTATCAATTTTAATTTGACGATAAAAATAAATAATAAAACTTTTAAATTAATAATTTGAAATCATAGCCCTGTAATCCCAGAACAAATGAGATATTTTCTATTGAGAATCAATGACGCGGCAAATTGGCATATTATCTGAACTAGGTTTTTTAATTTTTTTACAATCTCATTAAAGCGACTTTCTTTTGGGAATTGGCTCGCTTATTGTAACATGTTGTTGTTTAATATTTAGTAATGTAAAACTAGTTCAAAATAATAAATAAATATTTAAATAATCTGTTGAATCGTGCTGTGACATAGGTGGTATTGCTATTACATGATTAAGGTAATTTTTGAGTCGGTCAAGTCCGTCTGACGGCAAGGCTTGTTGTGTTGATTTAAAAATATGATAATAAGGATACACCAAAAGAACTAAAAGCGTAGTGACTGAATAAATTAAGCCTTTATCCACTACAAACGATTTACTTATAAATATTCAAAAGTAATCAACAATATAGCTCACCGGACCGGTGCTATATCATATCACAATATTTTAGCTACCTGTTTTATTTATATAACTATCTGACCTGGCGCACTTTGTTCCACATCAAAACTAATAAAAAATTTACTCAACTATATCATACATAAAATATAGATACAAACCACCCCGTTGACACCCTCTATCTATTAAAAATTGCATCAAAATCTGTTGCGTAGATTCAAAAATATAAGCATATAAGGGGGCAGATAGCGGCAAACGACTTTATTTTATACTATATAATAATGATGAAAGGTACTTCAAGTTCATTATACTTCACCTTTTATATAAGAGAAATGAAAATCCTTTTCTATATTCCCTGAAATTAAAACAGTATTTCATAGGTTACATATTTTTATGGCACCGTCCGGTTAACTCAAGGAGTCTGACTGCTAAGACTTAATGAATCAAGACATTTTGAAGCTGAGGAGGAACCAATGGAGTAATTTCAATAATCTCTTAAGGAAAAAGGCTAGGACCCTGCTATCTCATATTGTCTCATATTGTATGTGTGTAATCTATTTTTATATCCTTGTAAGGAATATTTCATTTCATCCAATCCCAAGAAGCTTTGCAGTACTCATGTATAAGAGTTTAAAAGAAGCAGTGTTATGCCAGCTATACTTCGTGCGTTACTAAGATACGTGATGTCACTCGTAGATAAGATGGGGACTAGTGTTGTGGCTCGACATGCTTGACAGTCACGATCGATCACGGCTTAACATACAGACTCCGGTAGATGTAATCCCTTTAAGAGGCGCTCAAAACAAGCTGAGACTATTTTTACAGGTTTTATGTTAAGATATTAGAACTTCTTGTATTAACTTTTTCTTTTTCAAATTTAGAATTTTAGAAAATTTGGCAAGTATTAATTCATGATCTACGTTAATTGACCACAACGGAACAAATTAATTAGCGCGGCATCGTACTGTACTATAGTATTAAGTACTGGAGTACCGTGTGCCCTAGTGAACAGCAGTTCAAATATTCTGAGCTTATTTTATATATATATATATTTTTTCTTTTTAACTCGGTCTTGTTATCAGTTCTGACTATATTGTATTTATGATTTCAAAAATTATTTTACCGACATCACATGTTAATGCAACTAATTACTAGCATCCAGAAATTGACACAACGTTCCAATATCTTTTTTTATTCTCCGTATCGTTCATTCTTAGTTATTTTCGCATTAACATGTAAGCAGTGGAGTAGAATAGAGTTCTAGAGCCACGAGGTTTGGCATGAATAGTCTAGCTCGACAGTAGCTCTTTCCTCCTCATTTCCTATCCCTCTCCCTTAAAGGTTGGTAATGCAACTGTAAAACTATCTGTGATGTAAGTGACTAAGGACCGCACTAGTCACTTACCACTAGGTATCCGGCTGGCTCATTGTCCCTCTTATCCCAGAGCTTCATTAGTCAATTTTCATTTAAATACTTTTAGGCTTTCGCGTTGCATATTACTCAGAAATAATGAACGGGAATTAACGCCACACTTTTTTCGCGACTGTCAGTCTGCTTGTGACCACGGCCAGTGCAACCTGGCTGAAACGTCAAGCTAATAAAGGTAAATATTTGTTTGCCAGAAAACTGTCGCGTTAATTCCCGTTCATTATTTCTGAGTAATTTTCATTTAACTTCACAATTGGCATGGTTGGAATACGTTACCTTAGCTTCGCATTGCTCCAACGTAAAAATTCGTTCTCAAACAAAACAGACACACCCATACAACTGGTGTATATTTTAGGCGTGTGGTTGTTGAACATAAACAATAGAACACTCGGGCTCGTTTGTGTTGTCTACTCGTTTGGCGCCTTGGCTACGTGACGGGAAATAGGCCGCAGTTCACTCCAAACAACATGAAACTAGGTTGAATGTGAACTAGTGTTAGATAAGTTACATTTTTAGTAACATTGTTATATGTTTTTAATTGCTTTCTATCCTTTTTTACCCGAAGGGTGGCAGCTGTTAAGTCTCAAATCACCAAATGTTTATACCCTAAAAGTGAATAAGTGACAGAACCTGTTGAAAAATTATCTTTTACGGACAAAATTTTTTTTTCCTTTAGCGATAAGTTGTAGATATCTAAGTATATAAAGGCTTTAAGTTACAAAACTGACTCGGTAAATTAAACCTTAAAGTTCTGATAAATTTAATATAAAAAATGCTATAATATAGTTATAAAATTTCGTAGTCATAGTTTGAAATATCAATATCGTTTAACTACGAACATTGCCGTGGGACTCCTTGATTACGAAACGGTAAATAAGTTTCTCCATTATTTTTTACTTTTAAAATGGTTTATTAAAACAAATTTTTAAACTAAAATTTTATTTTATCTGTAGCTGGCATGAAGAAAGCGAGGAAACTCGAGTGCAATACGTTAAGTAGTTTTAACAGTGGTAGAGCCAAGCAGTTCGCTGCGTGAATGGACCGGCTCGACCGGTGCAATACCACGACCTCTCAGAAGACCGACGTAAAGTGGCTCATGCCGCGTTTCGTTTGGTGAGAGAGGTACCCGGAGGCCCACCCCCCTTCCCCATCCTTTCCTATCCCCTATCCCTTAAAGGTCGGCAATGCAACAGTAACACTATATGTGTTGCTGGTGTCCATGGGCGGCGTTGGTTGCTTACCATCAGGTGACACGCCTGCTCGTTTGCCCTCCTATCCCATAAAAAAAAAGTAATTTATTTTATCCAATTATTATTTTTCTATGAGAAAATGGGAAATCAAAATGATTACCAGATAGTAAGCCACAAGCACTGCTTTAAGCATCATCTAGATCGTGATGCCGGTCCTTAAGATAGGCTAGGTATGGGAGTGGTAAAGGGTGTATGTCCAGATACCCGTTTTTACTAAACCAAACACAACATGAGCCACATAACGTAGATGTTCTAAAAGGTCGTAATATTTGACCGGTCGAAGAGTGAGCTTCGTGGCTCTGCCATTTTATATTTAAATAACTATTTTTTGATGTTACAAGCTAGATTTTTTTGTGGACCATTGACTATTGAATTTTCCCCACTTTTTATCTGCTCCTTTTGAAGGTTTCACAATATTAGCTTTAATTGAATCAGACGTTTGCTGTCTAACATTTGTTAAATTTTGAAAGGGGTCCAGTCCAAAATAAAATGTTACTAAAATAGCATTGAATGTGAGTATTATAGTATAAATACCATAATACTTGGTAATTTATCGAGAAAGTTAGCACGAAGATAATACTGAATTATATTATAATGATAAAATGATTTAAATATGATTGCTTATAAAATAACAGAGACAGAACTCGGCTTACAGTTGAAATGGTGCTCAGAGGACCGTACATGAACCGCAGGTGGTCTGATATGTAACACATGTGTCTCTTGCTACTCATACTTTAGTTTATTGATAAAATATATATTTTCTATTTATCCTTGTGTAACTAATTATCTATATCACTTTTTTCTCTTTAAATTTATTGGGTTTGGTATATCTCAGATATTTTTCATTCAATTTCAAAAATAACTCTGAAAAAATATAACTTGTTTAATTCGAAAGGTTTTAACATGATTACTACTACTTAAATGAATTATTGAAGTCTATATTCTATATGATTCTAAGCTAGCCATTTGAGCCATTTAATGGCTATTGTATTTGATGCACATTTTTTACTCACAAAAAAGCATAGAAAATATCTCCCTCGGTACAGATATTAAAGAGATGAAGGTAAGGATAGACCTTACCTTCATCTCTTTAATATCTGAAAATGTACACACCGACCAACCGGACCGACAATAACTCATTGGTCCTGTTAAAGTATTATTCCCACTGTTTACCCGCTTAGAAGTTCCTTCACATACGATATATTCAAGCAAAATCACATGTTTAATGTAAAGATGTACCGTGTTTGTAATGCGAAAACTTTTTCATAGTGAAAGTCAATTGAGTCAGCGTTTTTACTTCCCTTATATCAGTGATTTAGTTACTATATACGAGTATACATACAGGCAAAATATGAGTTTAATAGTTTGATGTAAGAGAAGTAAGATTTTATTATAACAAAATACAAAAAAATAATAATTACCTTCATAAACGATGTGCGGCAAAATTTGACTGTCGCCAAAAGTTAAATTAAGTTTTGTTTTAATTACTTTTGCTCAAGTTATTGATTTTCCTTTTATAAATAAATACAAAAGTAGAAGACGCCCCATACAAGATGCAACCTTACTTACTCTTTGTGATCCCACCCTTAAGCGAATTACAGATGTGGAATACTAAGAGGGATGGATAAAATTCACCCCTCCGGTAAGTCACGTCTAAGCCGACAGAGGGAGGCCTTTCCTTTGCAACCACAAGACAAGGGCAAAACATTTAAGAAACATCAATTGTTCTTGTAAGGGATTGTGAATTTCAAGAGTACTCCTTTGGACGTGTTTTTATAGTAAAACATTATAAGTATTAAAATAGTATATACTCATATTTCACATTTTTAAATGTACATGCATATTTAGGCCAATGAAATAGAAATGATTCGTCGAATATTTTAGTTGTGGTTAACTTCTAGTTGTAGCCCTTAGGTCTACTCGCGTGGCCTTACTAATGAATGTAACTTTTCACAGGCGCATCGCATTTTAATGTATTAAAGTTTATCTATATAGATCCCTCCTGGAAAAGCTAAAGCGAAACGAGCACCAAAACAAGCTCTAAACAAGTGAATTGCGAATTTAACGTTGTTATAAGTCAGTTCAGTTGTATTTTGAATTAAATAGTGTTTTTTTCTTGTGATAGGAGGGCAACGAGCAGGTGTGTCACCTGCTGGTAAGCAAACAACGCCGCCCATGGACACGAGCAACACGTATAGTGTCACTGTTGCATTGCCGACCTTTAAGGGATAGGATAGGGAAGGATGGGGAAGGGTGGGGGGCCTCCGGGTACCTCTCGCACCGAACGAAACGCGGCATGTGCCACTTTACGTCGATCTTCTGAAAGGTCGTGGTATGTCACTGGTTGAGCCGGGCCATTCATGCAGCGAACTGCTTGGCTCTACCACTGTTTACAAGAACAGGATTTCTATGGCAAGGTCACGAAATAAGGCCTATACTTATATTGATGATTTTCGATATTTATGTGTGAATTTTTTTGTTAATAATTTGTTTCAATAGTAAAAATCTAGCAAAAGAGATATTTTTAAAAGCTTTATGGCTGTATGTTATTAAAAACTTGCCTAATTAATTATATTATTATTTCAAAATCCCTGAATAAATTTGGCTGTCTTACTTCCAGAAATAATTCTGGTAATCAAATACTGTAGCCATTTATCGTCTACAAATCACAAAAGCGTGTTAGTAAAATTTGAGAGACATACATTCACGTAAAGGTCATTAAAACAATAGTATTTTTCTGAACGGTATATAAATTATACATGTTAATATAAGTAACTTATATATGAAGCGGGGGGGGGGGGAGTACACATCTGTACAAATTAAAACATAAACAATCCACTCTTTCCCATCCACTTTTTCTATTTACTTTTGTATTAAACTTTGTTTTCTTTAGAGGTCGGATAAGGCAGCTTTGAGATTTATCTACGCGATACCGTTCTATTTGGTCGAGGGAAAATTCAATTTGGTTTTTACCTGGGGTGCTTCGTGCGAACCCTCACTGGAATCTTTGTAAGATAATATAATCATGATGTTTTAGTATCTACACATTTTATCCGGTGTAAAAATAATGGGAATCTTAAATGACCAAGTTAATTACTAATTATTGTATGCTAAAATAAACCTCTTTGATATAAAACCTATTTGTTAAAGTTGAAAGGAGAAATGAAAGTTAGTAAATGAGTTGTTTTATTTATTTTATGCACAGTACTTTCACTACTCAAACTCTGTATAATATAAGTACATTTTTCATGCATTTTCACTTCATACTCATTGTATTCCTGCAATTATGTCTCAATACATAGATTTCTTTGTGCAAACTAAAAACTAGCAAAAACTTCCTGGCCATACTACAATTTTGTTAATCATCAATATTTGAACATTCGCATAAAATTGAAGTAATTTTCAAAAAATAAATAAATCTGTACTCGAACTATAGACCTCTTAATAATAGCACATTACTGAACCACAAGGCCACCGGCACTGCATTGATTAATACGCGGTAGTACTGATAAATCACTTGCAAAAATATTAGTGTATTGTTCAGAATTGGCGTGATAATAATTCAGCTTTTATTTTCTCTCAAGAAAACTTTCTAAATGTTGACAACGGGACGAATAAAAACATTCAACAAAAGCGATTTCGCTGTTTTCATTTACCTTTCATTATTCCTCAACTCGTTTGTCTCTCTTTTCTTCTATCACGGGACGGGCGTAAAGAAGAAAAATCATCGTTGTTTATATTTGAATGTGGCCGAGTTTGGATTGGTCGGTATAATATCTAAGGTTTACGTAGAAGACAATTTATAAGCTGTTTGTAATATGGAATTGTAAAATTTTGTATTCCATTATCAATATGAAAATCCTTTGAATTAATCTGTACATAACTTTCTTTATTAATTTTAGCTCACTTCTAATGTGGCAATAATAAGAATAAAACAAAAATAATGGTTTGAATAAAGTACGGAATTAGTACGTGACATTAAGCTTCTAAGATGCTCCTATAACTGAGAGGTTATGAGAAATTCGCCTTGCGTGGTATGGACATGTGATGAGGAGGAATATAGATGTCACAAAAAGAATAATGAATCTGAATATAGAAGGAAACAAGAGAGAAGGAACACATAAACATGTGTGGGATATATGAAAGATGATAAGATTGAGAAGGGTGTTGGTGTCGAAGGTATGAATATAAGGTAAATGTGCTAATGGAAAACCTATAGTCCAAAATGATAGAAAGGAGCAAAAACATTAAGATGACCTAGCGGAAGTTTAGGCAGTGGTTATATTACTAATGCACTTAAACAAAAAGCCCATAAGATAGGTATAATACACTAGTTGATCCAGCTAACCTTTTTCTCGCGTCTGAAAAGAAATGAAAATGGTGATTGAGGGTTATCACTAAAATATAGACATATGCCATCGAGGTCTTCTGTAGACCTTTTATTCTATGACTTTGGGTTCAACGAGCGTTTGCAATTAACCTGCTAAATCTCGAAAATTATCTGTTTTTATTTGCAGTACAGTATACGCATACTTAAAATATAAGCCACTCTATTGACACTCTAACTGTTAAAAAAAATACATCAAAATACGATGCGTAGTTTTGTAGCATATAAAGGGGCAGACAGCGGAAACTGACTTTGTTTTATACTATGTAATAACAATAACGATTTATAAAAACTGTGGCGATCATTTACTGGCTCTGTTCAACTGTGCGAGCTAGCTCATTTCTCTGCGTCCAAATTAATCACTCACTAAGAGCATGGCTTTCTTTGTCTAATGAAATATTGTTAATTCAAACATCTCAAACGTTTTTATATCATTAGAAGAAGAGTCCCGGCCAAGATTGATGGCGTGTTGTGCAATGTTAAAAAAAGTCAGATAATATTGAATCTCATTACAATGTGATGATATAAAAAGATTACAAGATTTTCAGAATTAAAATTTCATCATTTAAAAAACGATTAGGTATTTAAAAATCAATTCGAGTTGGCAAAGTTTCTTCGCTGTTTTATTTGCTTTGCTTTTGGCATGATGTATTTTTAATTATTTAGTACACTAGTGGTAGAACGCAGTTTTGCTTATCTAATGAATTTTTATGAACGTAGCTTTTTACACAGATAATGATATATGATGGAGTTAATGATGATATGGCTTTGTCTTGATGTTAATTTAAGAACATTTTGACTCAGTGAGTTTTGTACTGCGATCAGGTAATGGTGTCAGGCATTTGTGTTGAGATATTAACATAACTTTACGCGGCCGTTAAGCCTCATCTCGCCGTTATGTTTACGTCTTAAATGGAATAGGTGGCGAACCTATTGCCATACCGGGCACAAATTTCTTAGTCATCGATATTTTTCGCACATAACTTCTGAAAAGGACTTCGAAAAGTCATTGGTCTGAGCCAGTGTGAGGATTTGAACCCGTGACCTCTAGATTCAGAAGGTGGGTGCTCGACCACTGGCCCACCGACTCCGGATATTAGTTAAAAAAATATAGTTTAAATTATTCTTTCGTCTCTGTCAATCTGTCCCGCGCAACGGATACGGCGTGAAAGTTATGTGTGTAAGTAGTCGAGTTAAAATTAACATCTTTACTATGGATGTAATTTTACTACCTTTCATAATAATATATTACTAATGGAGTAAAATGCTGTTGCATACAAAACTTCACGCCAAATCCCTTGCAGGATAGGCAGAGGGAACAAAGCGCCATCAGGCACGATTCTTACAGGCCTCACTCGCTTCGTTGACTTTCATAACTCTTTACATGCACGAGGCTCTTGAGGCTCCTTACATTACCTTCCTCCAGAACACGTTCTATTTGGTCATGGAATGTGTGTCCTGGCCGCCCTCAACTCCTACAGCCACCCGCTTTTGCATTGTATATCTGCTTAGTCAAATCTTGCATCAACCATTCTTTCTACATGTCCAAACCTTTGACCGCCAAAGGGAGTGTCAAGGGCCAAGGGACACTCTCTTTATTTTTATTTATATATAGGAAATAAATTGTATTGGTTATAAATTACGTAGTGTAGTAGCGTATTTAGGTTGTCGCTATAAACCCTGATCGATAAGAGGGCTTTAGATTGGCTTTTTGTGGATTGTCAGCAGATCTTGCTAATCAATCACGGGCATGAAAATGATATTTATTGCTTTTTTAATTATTTAGGTATATCTGCATGCGAGATATAAAACTTTGACAATTAAAATATTATAGCAGTTGACCTATAAATTCATTTTTATAATGTTATTATCGTATGCTTATTAAACACTGTACTTAACTTAAATACTTAACTAATCATCAAAAATTATGTACCCTATGCTTTGAAATATTTCATTCTCATAGAAAACTCCAACTACTTAAGGTGTACGTGGTATATTTATGGCAATTTTGAAAACTAATCTTTACGTAAAATCTTATAAAAGAGTTGAATTAAAAAATATTCGGCCAGAGTACAATTTGTCAAACTAAACAGAAGGCAGTCAGTTTCTTGTTCTTCGCTTTCCACTCGCATTTGTCATGGGATTCGCGCTCGGTTCCAACTTTGATTGGAATGACTATCAGTACTAGTGGTTCATTTTTCTTTTTCAAACAAAAAAAAAACTTTATCTCAACTCTATAGAGAGATGAATATTGATATTAAAAGACGTGGCCTATTGTCTCGGTGGACGTTGAGCACCACGATTCTATATCAAGAAGCGTGGTGCGTTCGCATCCTGGATCATGCTCAATGATTGAACTTGAAGACTAAAATAACGGTGCTGGTTTAGCCCAATAAGTATATTAGCGAGGCTTAATTTCTTTTGCAGACGACTTCCGTTAAATCATAAATATCGTAAAAAAATCGCGGAAAATTTATGAAGAATGTTTGTAATTTTATTATTAGATTGGCTCGAAGTAAAGCCTTATATGTATATATAGTAGTGAACAGCAATATCAATAGGCAAATATTAAAATGGAAAAAAGTAGGTATGTTGTCATCCAATTTACGAATAAAAATATGCCAATAAAAACCGTTCTGATAGAATTCCTCGCATTTCGGAAGGGAATTAAACTTTACAAAAGAATGACTTATTTTCTTTGTTAACACAGACGGTGTTAGAGAGAAAATATAGAATTCAGAAAATATACACACACAAATTGCATTCACTTTTTTTTGTCATTAAAATATTTCTTATGTAGTTAAGTGTTTATTGTTCAGAATTTTGCGCTATATGTAATGACGAATGCTTTATTAATTTACTAGTAGATAATCATCTATCGAATGAAAGCTTGCTCTAAAATTTGATATTTAATTGAATATACTTAGTCTGGCCATAAATACTGTTACAACTAAAAATAAAAAAATATTACATTTGAATTTGGAATCTGTCATTTTTATACGATTGTTCATTGTGTTTTCTCGTTTTGGCGCCAAAACATTGTACAATATTTTGCGATATTAAAATGGAGTGGGGTGATAAAGAGAACCGAATCGCTGTGATCGTATTACACAAAGTAGGTATGGAGCCAAATGCAATTTTTTAAACTCTCCAACACTTGGTATTAGTCAAATGTTTGTGTACCGGGCTATTAATAGGTACAATGAGACCTCCTCTGTTTGTGACAGAAAAAGACCTGGCCGTCCACGTAGTGTTCGTACGCAAAAGGTGGTCAAAGCAGTAAGGGAAAGAATTCAAAGAAATCCTGTCCGCAAGTAAAAGATATTATCTCGGGAGATGAAGATAGCACCTAGAACAATGTCACGTATTTTAAAAGATGACTTAGGACTTGCAGCCTATAAGAGGCGTACTGGTCATTTATTAACTGATAATTTTAAAAAGAATAGGATGTTAAAATCTAAACAACTACTGAAGCGGTACGCAAAAGTTTTTACAATTGAGCAACATTTTAACAAACAAAATGACCGTATTTATGCTCAAAGCTCTAAGGAAGCTTCCCAATTAGTTGACAGAGTGCAACGTGGGCATTATCCGACTTCAGTGACGGTTTGGTGGGGTATTAGCTACGAAGGAGTGACTGAGCCATATTTTTGTGAAAAAGGTATCAAAACATCGGCACAAGTGTATCAAGATACCATTCTTGAAAAGGTATTCAAGCCCCTTCACAACACCATCTTCAATAACGAAGAAAGGTCCTTCGAGCAAGACTCGGCACCGGGTCACAAAGCTCGGTCCACGCAACCTTGTTTGGAAGCGAACGTTTCGGACTTCATTAGAGCTGAAGACTGGCCGTCGTCTAGTCCCGATCTTAATCCACTGGATTATGATTTGTGGTCAGTTTTAGAGAGTACAGCTTGTTCTAAACGTCATAACAATTTAGAGACCCTAAAACAATCCATACGATTGGCAGTGAAGAATTTTACCATGGAAAGAGTGCGTGTTTCTATTGATAACTGGCCTCAACGTTTAAAGGCCTGTATTGCAGCCAATGGAGACCACTTCGAATAAGCTTTTTATATTTTATATCGTTTTATATTTATGTATTAAAGTAACACACTGTAAAAGTAATAAATGTTATTTGCAATTAAAAAAACATTTTTTTTCTTTGTTACTATATTTATGGCATGACTAAGTATATATTTAATGTTAAGGTTTTAGTAAAACAGGAAAATAGCTAAAAACTTACAACTAATAATTAAGTTGTTTTTTATGTCAATAAAATGAGTGCGTATATAGGAATGTGCATGTCATATAGCACTATTTTATTTCTGCCAACCGTGCAAGAGACATGGATTTAAGATAAGAAATATTTATCTGATCTATTAATAAAAAAAATACACATACAGACGAATTTAGAACCTCCTCCTTTTTCGAAGTCGGTTAAAAATGTAAGATAGTCGAATAAATGTCGTATCATTCTAAACTCGAATTTCATTCGCCAAAGGGAAGACCAGTTACTATCAGAGGTATTTTGTGAAGCGTAATAGAACACAACGGGCTCAGTGATGTGTAACGCCATAGGCATGCATAATGCCACCATGTTGAGCCACAATGAACAGATAAAATCAAATTTATAGGTTCGGCAGTGAGCGAACTGCCTGCATGATAGGCAGTATAGGTATTGTTATGACTGGCAAACATGTGTGAACAATGTCATCTACACCATAAATTACGCCTAAATTATTAATTTTAAAAGAGTCTGAGAATATATATTCTCCTCTTTTTTTCATAAAACAGACAGAGCCTTTATGGTGCCACTGTCGTTATTTATCTGTGGAAAATATATTATTGTTTATAGGTTCACGCCTTTTTATACCCGAAGACGAAAACAGCGGCTTATCAGCCTTTACTGAGCGATTTTAACGTGTAGCTGGTTAGAACAACATATTGCCATACACCCGGCGGTATTCATCACAAATAACTTGGGATAATAATTCCAAAGTCTCTTTGATGTGAACCCATAATCGACTCTAAGTCTTCTTGATTCAGAAGAAGACAGCTCAACCACTGGATCACCGAGACGAAATTTGTATCGATAATAATTATAGATAAATTATTAAACAATAAATAACAAAGATATTCTACTAATATTGTTTGGAGTAGGTAAAGTATGAAAGCAATACATCTTAATTTAGTTTGGTTGCATCCAACCAAACTAAATTAAGACGGGCCTCGTGGCGCATTGGTAAAACTACCGGCTGAAGCAATGAGGTCGGGGGTTCGATTCCCACCCGAGCACAAATATTTGTGACAAACATGAATATTTGTGTGGCGTCTGGGTGTTTTTTTATGTATTATAAGTATGTATTTACAAAAAAAAAAGTATATATGTATTTATCCGTTATCTAGTATCCATAACACAAGCATTTAATTGTTTAGCTTGGAACTAGAGGGCGTTGTGTATATTGTGTCCAAAATATTATTATCTTAAATTTTATATAACTTATAGTTGAGTATTCTAGCTGCAACACTTTTTATGCACGAGCTACTGCTTTGTTTTCAGTAGCGATATTATAATTATTATAAATAATACATTGCTTGTTATTAGTATAGTTTTTTGCCTGGTGTTTGTAAAGATATATGAAAATAAAGCTAATTTGACTTTACTTTATATGGTTTAACATTTATTTTAGCAAACGAAATACTTGATATGTAGCTATACACCTCTGACTTATTGTTAGACCTCATCAAAAAATTCGGTGTGTCGAAGCATAAATGCCGCTATATTTAGCTACGAATATTCAAAGTGTGACATTGGACTGTGTCTTTTTGAAAATGATTTAAATAAAAATGATTTAGGCACTTGAGTTCTATTTCACTGTTTTATTCTTGACAATTATGTGCTAATTGAATTATATTGATTGACATGAAGTATTACCATAAGATATCAAAGTACCAGAGTCCTCAAAGCTGTTACTATTTTCATCTGTGAAAGAACCCACACAAATCTTCAAAGTGTAATTAACCAGTTACCATAGTTTGATTAACGAAATCTTAATAAAAAGACAAATTCCATACTTTCACTAACAAATATTACATTACTTTATGTTGTGAGAATTGACACAAAGGAGGTAAGATGCTAATATTAAATAAAACCATTCCCTGTTATCTGATGATCCTGGCCAGCTAGACCAAGCTATCTGACCATAATCCCGGTATCCCAATCACACGTTCCTTGGGGATTACTCGCCTTCACGAGAATGTTAGTGTAATTTTCTCAATGACATTGTATTTCATATAGATCAGTTTTAATTAATATAGTCCTTTGACGACTTTGACTTTTTAGAGTATAATCTCGAATACGTTGAGGACTAGAAGTTTTCAACTTGTTGTCTATTGAAAAATACACGAATCTAATAATATTTGTTTGTTTATTTTTTTTCTTTGACGAACCTCGTGGTTAATTGTTAAAATAATATGCCAAAAAACGGAAAGTCAAAAGTATAATTTTAATTTCAATTCCAAAAACATTTAACTAGCTTGTAAAGCTAGAGGTCGCTATGTGTCCGAAAAACATAATTTAATCAAAATAAAAGATAATAAAGATTGGAAATAAATACCTGAGTACTCGTGTACTATCAGGTTAGTATTATATTAACAATACAATACTTGTATTATCAAAGTGCCAATTATAGGTATTGATAGAACACAAATTTTATAGGATTTTATTATGATGCTTCTATACCAAATAATTAATATTGAAGCTTAAACAATGACGTTAAGTAAAGGCTGAGTTGATAATAAAATTATTTAATTACGATCCGAACAACACTTACCAAAATTAATTTATAATACACGAATTTGTTACTTGAACTTGGCCACTTGCATCGAAAAGTTGATTTAAAGATAAGTTCTTGAACGAACACTAAATATAGATACAATTTATGTTTGATAAACAATCAATACTGAATCAGAAAGAAGTTCGTTCTTTTAAAATTAAATTGATAAGCATAACAGGGTAGTAGAGCCAAGTAGTTCGTTGCATTAATGGGCGGGCTCAATTGGTAAAATATCACAAACTCACAGAATATCAACGTAAAATAGCTCATGCCGAGTTTCGCTCGTTACGAAAACATTTCCAAGGAGAGAGGGGAAAAGCACCCATTAAACCAGGAGTCGTTAAGTTATCGGACTTAAATTAAGGAATTTTCATGTGTTTGTTTCATATATTTATCTCAATGTTATAGATGCTTTCCAGAGCTTTTATCTTTGCAAATAATGTACAAATATGGTAGTTGTGCAAAAAGTTTAAAGAAATTTCCCTTATACGCAGTATATTTACAGTATCATTCAGACAGTGGTAGAGCCAAGCAGTTCGCTGCATGAATGGGCCGGCTCGACCGGCGAAATACCACGACCTCTCAGAAGACCGACGTAAAGTGGCTCATGCCGCGTTTCGTTCGGTGAGAGAGGTACCCGGGGGGCCACCCCCCTTCCCCGTCCTTTCCTATCCCCTATCCCTTAAAGGTCGGCAACGCAACAGTAACACTATATGTGTTGCTGGTTTCAATAGGCGGCGTTGGTTGCTTTCTACCAGGTGACACACCTGCTCGTTTGCCCTCCTATCCCATAAAAAATAAATAAAAAAAATCTGTTATACTGTAAATATACTGCGTATAAGGGAAATTTGTTTATCCTCAGGAGTATTCTTCCTGAGTATGTTTTCGCGGTAGAAATGAGGGCTCTACGCAAAATCTGCGGAGTGACTCTCGCTGACCGCGTAGAAAACAAGGTTGTAAGGAAGGAAGTTGGTCTGAAAGAGAGTGTCGGTGTAAAAGTAAGAAAGGGCATGCTCCGATGGTTCGGACATGTAGAAAGAATGGTTGACGCAAGACTGACTAAGCAGATATACAATGCAAAAGCGGACGGATGTAGGAGTCGAGGACGGCCAAGACACACATTCCAAGTCCAAATAGAACGTGTTCTGGAGGAAGGTGATGTTAAGAGCCTCAAAAACCGACGCGCGTGCATGAAAAGAGTTATGAAAGTCAACGAAGCGAGTGAGGTGTGTAAGAATCGTGCCCTATGGCGCTCTGTCCTCTCTGCCTACCCCGCAAGGGATTTGGCGTGAAGTTATGTATGTATGTATGTATGTTTTCAAAAAACTATTATGCTAGCAATTTCTGATTTTGAGGTTAGGAGATAGTTGAAAATTTAAAAGCAAATGAAGTATTATAAAAGTGATTTTATTAAGAGTAATACGAGATAATAGATATATAGTTTAGTTATTTTCTATTCAAAAGAGTCTTGTTTAGAATTTATTTGCACAGTATTTTTGAGATTACACATTCCGCTAACTCCTTAATGCTGCAAAGACATTTTGTCCTTATAGGGTTACGGAATGAACTCTCAAGTGGAAAGTCCAGTTAATCCTAAATATAAACACAAAAAAATCCACATCGTTTTGCTGTGTTCGAAAAACATAACGCTAAGCATTATACAAAAGAGTACTAGTTTTCCTACAGATTGAAAAAGAAAATCTTTTTTGATTGTCATTACTTAGTCCTGAATTGAGAAACATTCTAGGTTACAGAGATTAATACAATTTTGATTAGAGTATCATCAATTCCGTCGGCACAATTCCGTCAATGTAAATAAATGAGAATAATTTTATATGATACCTTGAGTGGGAAGGGGGAAGGATATTGGGTTGCATCACGCTAAGATTTTCATCACGAACATCCCTCTTAAGAGTGTGAACAAAGGGGAATGAAATTTGAGTGAGTGAATCAATCATGAGGAATACAGAAGTTAGACAATATCTATACAAATAATATAATAATAATATCTTCGACACAATACACACATCGCCCTCTAGTTCCAAGCTAAGCAACTAAATGCTTGTGTTATGGATACTAGATAACAGATATTAATACATATATACTTTTTTTTTGTAAATACATACATAAAATACATAGAAAAACACCCAGACACCACACAAATATTCATGTTTATTACAAATATTTGTGCTCGGGTGGGAATCGAACCCCCGACCTCATTGCTCCGGCCGCTAGTTTTACCAATGCGCCACGAGGCCCGTCATAGTACATAAGTCATTGTTAATTGAAAAAAAAAAACTGTTTTGATAGTTTTGTACAGGCTAATTGCTAATGAAATCGGGAAAACAAGGCAACACCAAAGTATTACTGGTGGTGGTGAGACTAGAATTTTTACGTCTACGAGGTACAGTTAATGAATTATAGTCATGAATCAAAGGGAAAATGTTTGGGCTACAGAATTCTTCTATTGCTGAACAAAATATAGCAGGAAACCTATAGGTTTGGCCGATCGCGCTGGCCCATTCATGCACGGACTTGTGTGATATTGATATGTCACTATTGCTTTAGTCTGACTTCGTTTTAATTCAAATTATTCTATTCTCTACAATTCCCTTGCAGGCAGTGTCCGCACTATGTTGGCAGTCTTCGATTCTTAAATCGACACATAACTTTCGAAAATAATTCCGAAAATTGATTGGTATGAGCAGGGATTTTGAATCTAAGTGTTATATTATACTAGCTGATATAGTAAACGTTATCTTACCAAAAAATAAAGTTTTTTATGAGCGAATAACAAATAGGGGTTGATTGTAGATAGGTGAAATGTAGGGTTGTATGTATTTTAAAAGCTTTTATTTTTAACTTGCACTGTATGTATGTATGTAAGTATGAATGTTCGGTGGAATCTTGCAACTCAATTTTGAAGTAGATATCTTCAACCGATTGAGCTGAAATTTTGTACACATGTTTACTTTAGATGACAATGCATGATATGATGTGTGACGTTATCCTATATCCAATATGGCGGACCACCCAAGATGGAGGAATGGATATTTTGAATGCATTTCTGCAATATGGGTATCAAATGAAAGGGCTTATTGAGTGTAACTCAAAAAATAATATGACGTCATTCTAAATCCAATATGGTGGAATATCCAAGATGGAGGAAAACATATTTTAAGTTTCTGTACAATATGGGTATCAAATGAAAGGGCTTATTGAGAGTAACACAAAAATAATGTGACGTCATTGTAAATCCAATATGGCGGATCATCCAAGATAGAGGAACAGTTTTTTAATGCATTTCTACAATATGGGTATCAATTAAAAGGGCTTGTTTATAATAACTCGAAAAAAAAATGACGTCATTCCAAATCCAATATGGCGGGAAAAATATTTGCATTTCTACAATATGGGTATCAAATGAAAGGGCTTGTTGAGAATAACTCGAAATAATATAATCGAATAATAACTCTAAAAAATAATGTGACGTCATTCTAAATACAATACGGTGGACCATCCAAGATGACGGCATACATATTTTTGATGCATTTCTACAATATATGAATTAAAAATCAGCATTGCGATTAAATGGAAAAGAAAGCTCCAAGCTGAAATTGAATTAGATGATCTCCTTATTGAAGAGCTGGACTGTTTGAAATTAAACGGTAAACTAAGTTGCAATAATGATGCGTTGAATGAATTGACACTAACCTAGCCAGCTATAACTAACAATAAAAAAATAAATTAAATCAAAAACCTTTTTTAAAGAAGCTTTTATTTAAGCGCTCTAAAAATAAGAAAATAATATTTCCTTAAAAATTTCAAGTATCAACTTAGAGCGCCAGTATGTACAATTTATATAATAATAAAAGCTTGTCGCGAGATTTGACGCCCTATCAGTAGGTAATTAAATTGCAATAAATAATATAGTAAAGTTAGTAGATTAATTTACATGAGTGTTTTGCCCTTTTGTTCCAAGGAGGCAATTTCAAGCGCTCGTGTTTTAATGTGTTATGCTTTAAATACAATAATAAGTTAAATAGCTGTATTTACGGACTATTTTTAGAGCGCTTAAATAAAAGCTTCTTTAAAAAGATTTAATTTAATTAAAAGATTTTATTTATTTTGTATGCTGTTTCATAAAAAAAAATCTAAAACTTTAACCAAAATAGGTGTCGGCTACCCTTCACATTTGGGGAGATGAAAAAAATGTTGTCCGATTATCAGACTAGACCTACCCGATATGCACACTAAACTTCATGTGAATCGGTCAAGTCGAGTAGTATAGTGACTAACACTATGACACGAGAATTTTATATATTAGATTAATAAATAAGCATCTTACAATTATGTAAAGTTTCAACATAAAACAATTACAAAGAATAATGTATCTACGACCATAACCTGCGGATAAGGAAACCCTCCAATACTTGAAGTGGGTATGTATCACTGACATTGAGTCAAGCACATTCGTCTGCCAAATAGCGCGTAATTTACTTCACGCTCAAAATATATGGTATCTTTCAAAGGAGCCCAATAGTAAGCAAATGTATTTTTGTGAAATTTTCAATTCACATTGCACCATTTTGAAGTAAAAATATTAACATTTAAGAACGTTTATTTGGAGTGAACGCAGTTGCATTTATGTTGATGCCCTTCAAGGTATATCTCTACTCTTAATACTAAAACCTTTTTTTTAGTAAAATTTATGTTTAAATCTTATTGGATTCAGTGTATTTTCATTAAGCATAAAGGTCTTAAGACATCTGTAACATAGGAATAAAATAACTTGAATAATTTATTTTTATTTAATATTTAATAATTCATTAGATTTTGAAATCGCTTGACTCTTAATCTGCACATCTTACTATGGGATGAAAGAACAATATCGACTCATCTATTAATATTAATTCATTAGTATTTTAATTAGGAAAATTCTTTAGGAGTTTCGAATTGAAAATGTAAAGGAGATGAGATATTCAATTTAGTTTTCATAAGAGGGTGCAACGGCTCGACGCAGTAGGGACCGGTGATATCAGATTTAGATATAGATTGGGAGCTCGCCCTTCCCGTTGACATGATCAATTAGCTACATCCCCCGGGAATAAACGTTGCTCTCAAAGAACACGTAGATCTATAGAAACAACCAAATTGACAGAAAACAATTTTCGAGAATGTTCTACGAACTACTTAAAGGTTTTTTTTTGTTTTCACTTGGTGTGTGAGACGAATTCAAGTTTTCCAAGTAGAGTGACCTGATAACAATTTCGTTTACTGTGTCCTTTCTTTTATATTTTCACGACACACCAGAGGCATAACATTTTGACTTCTAATGAAATAAGAAATAAGGGTTTAAAACCCGGCTTATAAATAATAAATAAGTTATATATTAATAATAAAATAATAAGTTATATATTTTTAAATTCATTGACATAATTGCTAAATAAAATGTGCTGCTTTTATGGCTATCACTGGTCCTGTTCATCAAGTATTTGATTGCAGCGAGTCAATCGCACGTCACCACAGTTTCAGTTTTTTTATGGTATTGAGGCAAACGAGCAAGCGTGACACATGATGGTGAGCAACAATCGCCGCCCATGGAGACCTGAACTTAAATAGTGTTACAGTTGCGTGGCCAATTCATGCAGCGAACTGCGTGGTTATACCACTGCTAGTTTTTTCAAGTGTGAAGGTAACAATAACCCCATATCCATTTAGTTATCATTTTCGTGAAAATTGCCAAGTTTCATCCAAATTCAGTCTTACTTTGATATATTATTTATATATCAATCTTCCTTAAATTTTTTTCGGGGTCAATTTTTGGACGGTTTATTTGATTACGGCTCTATTTAAAATTTTGAAAATTTGCCATGAGAGATTCAGAGTCATTGATACAAAATAAAATAGTAAAAGAAGTAACCAACGTATCATAGCTCATATATATCCTAAATTTGTACACAACTTATTAAGAGACCGGGCCATCAAAACGATAATACTAAGATTTCGATTCCAAGAACATTTCGAGTGGCCCTCGTACTCTAAAATTTGTAGAGAAGTATGTTCATAAGTTTAAAAAACTTCATAAACTTATAATCTTATCAAGTCAAATATAAAGTCTCGTATCAACAAGATTTTCACATTTGCTGTCATCAATCTTTCTCTACGGATAATAAAACCTTTGACCGTTCTAATTGGACATGATAATGTTGATACAAGCCCTCATTCTAACTGTGATTGATTACTTCAAGTTAATATTTGAACATTATACAAAGATGAATAAACGTTTTGAATTAATATTAATGACTTTTCACTCTTGTTATTGGAGAAAACCAGGCACTGACGAATTAGGTTATATTTTTCTAACAATGTATTGGGTTATGATGGTTCGAAGAATTTTTCAGTCTTATTAATATCTTAAGGTGTAGACACTTTATGTTTGAAAAAACATAACAAACACATAACTTCACGTCTTTTTCTAACCGAAGGTATGAAGGTATGTTTACGTCCCAAATGGAATAGGTGACGAACCTATTGCCATACCAATATACCTGTTAGTTTAGTATTATCGAATGAAATAATTTATTTAATAAAATAACTGGCAAGCCTACTGCCACTCATCAAGCGTCATTTAATTATCAATGTATCAAATATAACGTCCAAAAATCATTAGTACCTAACCCTGGATCTAAACCTGCTAACCTGCTTGTATATGCTAATAACACAGATTTTTTTAAATTTTAACTTAGCCAAATAATTGGAAAGAGTAAAGTTCATGGAAACACTTCGTTCAATAAACTATTAATAAATAATACACGTTGCCTATATTAAAGTAAACTTTTTCAAAATTAAAGCATAAATAAACTGCATCGTCTATGTACAATTGTTGTAATATTATTCCAGTATAGGAATTTCAATATTATCTAGCGATCGAACAGCAATATATTCGCAGAGAGAGCTCACAAGGAATTTTCTCTCCATTGCAAGGGATCCGCGTTTTCCTTAGCACCCAATATTGCAAATATTGTGCAATATAGCCAGGAAGTGTTTGGAAAATGTGTTTATGATACTTCAATATTTATTCAAATAAAACAACTTGATAAACTCAGGTCGCATTAGGTAAATTCGACTGAAAAAATATTTGTTGAAAATAAATTAACGACAGTTATAACATGATCGTAACGTACCATTTAATGTGACAACTACTATTGTTGAAATACTACTATCTCCCAGAAAATCGACGTAAAGGTGACCGAGATATTCAGAGGCTGACTCCCCTCCCCTCCCAATCTCGCCTTGAAAGTCAGCAACGTAACTGTGAAGTTTTCGTTGTCCCGCTGCCTGATGTGCCCTCATTCCCATAAAGAGAATAATAAAATTCAGTAGTCGATTGTACGCAAAGTTTTACTTCAACAAACGACGATCAACTACAGAAAATCACGTAATCCCAACATATTTATAAAATGAATGCACAGTACTTTTAAGTTGGGGTACAATCAAATAACGGTGAACAGATTCAATGGGCAGCATTGTGCACACCATGCACGAATCAGCAATCATTGGACACTTTAACCAGATACAATAGCTTGATTTGTGATTCAGCAAAAATCTATGTAAATAATGGCTCCCAAAATTAATATTATCATATGATTAAAATTCTTCTAGCACGTTAGTAGATACTTGGGTTGAGTAGCCTTGTTAAAGGTCCATATTTGCTTCATACGTCATGTCGTAGAGTTATGTTAGTGAGTGCCAGGACTCTACATCAGTTGGTACCCACGTGTTTATTATTTAAGCGAACTAGAATTACGCGCCTGTTAAAATTTTAAAATTACTGTGAAGTGAAATACTAAAAATAATAAAATATAAGCAAATGTTATCCACTTTATTAAAACTGTTCTGATCAAATCTTTTCAAAATTCATATACTATACATATATATATATATATCATATATATATCATATATATACTATACTATTCATATACATTCATATACATATACTACCATCATGTTTCTGAATCAAATAAAAAATACAGAAAGAACAACTTATAACACCTTCCTTAATTGACTTTGCTGGTGACGATAATATATAAATTCTAATTATGAAACAGAGTGGGTTCATTCTGCTGACAATATCTACTGTACCTTATAGCGCTCACGTTTTAAATTAAACTGCCTGCTATGACCTACATAGAATTACATTACCTGTATAATACCGCAAACTCTTTTAAAAGAGTTCATTATAATTATTGTGATACTTAACGTAATCTTGTTGCTGTAATATCAATGTCATAAGTAATGACTTCTCTCTGTTTCATTACAGTCGGCCAAATAAAACCGAAGTAGCCCGGCATAAACGTAAACATGGAATAATCGTATCTATGGTTTTTTTTTTACTAACCATTCTTCCGCCTGGACGGTTTCTAACCCGTTCTGTTCCACACCAAATTCTGTTTGAATTTTATGTGTGATAACTATTTTTGACTGAACTTTTCTGAGCTCAGTACCACGGTAGAGCCACGTAGTTCGCTGCGTGAATGGGCCGGCTGGACCTGTGACATACCACGGCCTCTAGTATTTTCAACTTTAAGCGGCTCATGCCGAGTTTTGTCCGATGAGAGGAATCTGGAGGACTAGCCCTTCTGCCCCTCCTACTAATTTTAAAGGTCAGCAACACAACTTTAACATTATCTGTGTGGCAGGTGTCCATTGGCAGCGGTAGTTGCTTACCATCAAACAACACCTATTTCACGAGTGTTAGTATTTTATTCAATTTTTTCAAGTCGCATTGTTCAAATAGCGACTATTGTTTAGAGGTCGGCGGGTTTGCTATTCAAGTACAATGTGATAACTATGATGAGCAAAATGTTCGTATGTGGTGTTATCTAATTTTGGATGAAAAAAAAAACAATATATTAAAAGAAAACGAAAATAAATTGAAAGTCAGAGAGTTTAACAAATCGAAAGTGTATAAATATCCCGTGGGCCTGGAGCTGATTACGGTGACAAACTCTGGCCTGCTGCCTTTCTTAGGGGCGCTGCTGTCCGTACACTGAGCTCTTTTTATGGCAGCCTTTTGTTTTTGTATCACTATATTAATTAGCTTCCCTTTCTTTTCACTTCTGTCCAGAAATTACTCCATCAAAATTCCTTTTCGATGTAAATTTTTTTAGGGATATTTGAATATTTTCGGCGGCCAGTTGAAAGAAAATTAACTGATTTGGCAACAATATTTTCATGATTGAATGGGAGTAAACGTTCGTTCGTTATATTATTAATTATGTGAATATTTTTGTTCTAAATGAATCTTTTTTTTGTAACCGCGCGCTCTTAGTATCTGAAGGTGTAAGCAGGGGTAATTATTGATCAATGCTTTTTTTGGGTCCTGTCATCAGGTAGGATTAAACTAGTGAAGAAAGGCTTTTATATTTCAAGCATCGATATTAATCACACTTAACCAATCAATGTATGTCAATCATTTTTCCATATCTCCTAACTTCGTTTGAATGATAAAAATAGTAATACAAAAATAAAAGTACACTCAGTAATAAGATATTTTTTATGCCATTGGTGGGGCAAATGAGCAGGCGTGTCACCTGATGGCGAGCAACAAACGCCGCCCATGGACACCTGCATACATATAGTGTTATAGTTACGTTATCGGTTCTTACAATAAGATATAGACGAAGGTTTTTGGTGCCACTTTACGTCGATATTCTGTGAGGTCGTGGTATTTCATTTTACTCTACCTTTAAATAATTTCATTAAATAATAATAACAAACGTTGTTAAAATAAAAATATATTCTTATCATCTTGTATAGTACCATAGAAAATTCATAAGAAGTTATTCATAGTATTCCACATTTAAAATGTATTCATATTTACTCTAACGATAATAATATCTGTTATTAGACGTGCTTTCGTTACGAGTCGACATTTGTGCCTCTACTCTATATATTATCTGTTATGAATACATAACGACATAGAGTATTAAGTGTTCCAACATTACACTTCTGAGATGTGACACCCACTGTGTGTATTCTGTATAAATAAATATAATTTATTAAATATATTTTCTGCGCGTTCTAGAAGAACTGCAACAAAATGTTTGTCATTATTTATTTGTATGTATACTTATATTAACAGTTAAAACATTGCCTAAGAATTTAAAATATTATACTGTATATATGTATTGTGTATATATGTGTTTTCTGATGTAATTGTTTCGACCAAAAATATGAGACGATGTTTTTTTATGTAATTTCCAGTCATATTTATTAAGCATGATTTTTACCCAGAGACTGTTTACTTTGCCGTCTTCGACAATCGTAAATAACGCTCTATCTACGAAACTGCCTCGTACTATTGCCAAATTGCTTGGCAACTACTTACTCTGCAGAATTTGCACCTTTGAATAATATTACATATAACTAATTGGAGAGCATAGTAAAACATTATTTATTCGACACAATGTACATATTTGTGTGGAATTATACGTATAAACTTACCAAAAACCACTCAAAATATCAAATCAAACGTAAACACCCACCCATTAAAACACTAGTCAATTTACTTAACAGCGTTGATAACCGTTCAAATTGTAAAAAAAATATTCGCATCAAATATGTATTCACTAGAGATCAACCAATTTGACAAATGAATAAATTTTACACCGTGAATCGAAAAAAAAATATCATTCAATCATTTTATATTGAATCCAATGGACTTCAAAACATGAGTTTAAATTCGATTGTAGATGATTGTTATGGCTCTTGATCAATTTAGCAACATGTAATTAGTAGTAATAGTATTTGAATACTATATTTACTTAAATAAAGTACATTGAATCGTTGTTAAAGAGTGTGTGCGTTTGATAATAGTCATTTATTTAAAAATATCGGTGCCACAAAAAATTATAAATAGAAATTGTATGATATAATATTTATGAAATATTTATGGCGTACTCAGAATACTGTAATTAGCGATAAACTATTTTATTCTTCTCTTAGTAAATACGACGAAACGTTGCCTTGCTTGCAGTTGTTTGCGACGAAAACGAAAGTTATGGTGTTTGAAAGGGGGGAATCCAGAACGGATGCAAGGATAACGGTTGATGGTGTAGTGCTGGAACAGGTGAATGAAATTGTATAATAGGTTGGGGAAAAAGTATTTTCGTATTTTTGTATGAAAAGTCAAGACATTTTTTTCAAAGTTTATTTACATTTATTTACAATATATATGTACCGTTTTGTTGAATAACTTTCTGCCATTTTGTGGGCAGAGACATTATCCCGTTACTGTAGAAACTTTGGGACTTCTGATCAAAAAAACGGAACAAATAGTTTTGGCAGTCCTCTCTTGAGGTCAACCTTACAGAACCTAAAGAATTCTGAAGAGACCGAAACAGGTGAAAATCTGAAGGCGCAAGGTCAGGGCTATATGGTGGATGCACTAGGACCTCCCAGTCGAACTCTCTTAATTTTTGCTGAGTGGCTAAAGATGTGTGTGGTCTAGCGTTATCGTGATGAAAGACCACACCCTTCCTGTTGATCAATTCCGGCCGTTTTCTCTCGACTGCTTCCTTTAATCTCATCAGTTGCTGGCAGTAAAGATCAGAATCGATGGTTTTGCCGGACGGTAAAAGCTCATAATGAACAATGCCCTTCCAATCCCACCATACACACAGCATCACCTTATTTCGTGTTAGGCCAGGTTTGGCCACAGTCTGTGAAGCCTGGCCAACTTTCGACCACGACCTTTTTCGCACGTTCTTGTCGTACGTGATCCACTTTTCATCGCCAGTTATCAATCTCTTCAAAAACGGCTCGGTTTCATTACGTCTCAATAATGAATCGCAAATGAGTACACGGTTCATTAAGTTTCTTTGAGTGAGCTCGTGTGGCACCCAAATATCGAGCTTTTTTGTATAACCAGCTTTCTTCAAATGGGTCAAAACTGTTTTGTGGTCAATTCCCAGTTCTTCAGCTACATCGTAACTACTAATATGCCGATCTTGCTCCACTCTTTCAAAAATGGCGTCCATTTTATTCGTAACAGGGCGACCAGAGCGAGGTGCATCTTTAACATCAAAATTTCCGGACTGAAAACGTTTGAACCAAATTTGTGCTACTCTTACTGACACTGCATCAGGTCCATAAACATCACAAATTTTTTTCACTGCTTGAGTTGCATTTTTGCCTTTTTTATAATAAAATTTTAAAATGTATCGAATTTCTTCATTAGATTCACTCATTTTTACGGAGAGAAAAACAAATGAAAAATAGCGGGAAACAACTTATTTTTATTTTTTTCTTTTCTTTATAATGTAACCTTTTTAATGTTACCAAAACCAGCCAGACACAAATAGTACAGTCAAAGAAATTTTATAATAAGTTTATACCTACGTTATGCGAAAAGAGTTTTTCCCCGACCTAATATTTTAGATGCGCTTTTAGCAGGAATGGAAGGTACACAGCGGATGTAGAAAGACGAAAGGCGATAGGAAATAGCGTAAATGGATCGTTGGGCAGATTCCTGGGCGCAAAAAACGTTAGCAGAAAAGCCCAGCTGGCAATCCACAATGCAGTTCTGATCCCAACCCTAACTTATGCAAGCGAGAGCTGGGTATAGCAGAGTGTGCATGAAAGTAAAATAAACGCGGTAGAAATGAGGGCACTGCGCAAAATCTGCGGAGTGACTCTCGCTGACCGCGTAGAAAACAAGGTGTCGATGTAAAAGTAAGAAAGGGCATGCTCCGATAGTTCGAACATGTAGAAAGAATGGCTAAGGCAAGACTGACTAAGCAGATATACAATGCAAAAGCGGATGGATGTAGGAGTCGAGGACGGCCAAGACACACATTCCATGATCAAATAGAACGTGTTCTGGAGGAAGGTGATGTTAGGAGCCTCAAAAACCGACGCGCGTGCATAAAAAGAGTTACGAAAGTCAACGAAGCGAGTGAGGCGTGTAAGAATCGTGCCTTATGGCGATCTGATCTCTCTGCCTACCCCGCAAGGGATTTGGCGTGAAGTTGTGTGTGTGTGTGTGTTTCCTCCGGATTCTTTTACCTATCAACCATTACCAAAGTGTTTTTTATCTAATAGCTCTCAAAAATAAACACTTTTAAAGTTTGCCTATTGTTGAAAATCAATTAATGCTAATTGTAGGGCTTACAACTATATACTATATTTATATAGTAGGTAACAATGCATTGTGCGCTCACTTCGGTCCGGCAAGCACCGGGAATAAACGTCAATAAAGTAATTTATGTTTTCTTATATATCTAAATCATCGCCATACAGCAACATATACCTAAATAATATTACCATATAGAAAATAATATTTTAAGATATAATCAGCTCTACGCCACCCACTTATTTAATTGCGAGTTTTCTTTCCTAGTTGTATAAATTTCATTGACATTATTCAATCAAAGTAATACAAGATCGACTAAGCAGGTACATAATGAAAAAGTGGATGGATGTAGGAGTCTTCGAAGAAGGCAATCTCAGAAGCCTTAAAAACCATGAACGTGTGTGACAAGTATTACGAAACTCAAAAGGCGGTGGGGTGTATAACAGTCGTGCCTCATGGCTTTATTCTCACTGCCTACTCCGCAAGAGACTTGGTGTAAACTTATGTTTATTTTATTTTTATTTATACTTTATTGTACACAGAAATTTTAAAATTATACATATACTTAAATTTGATGTACATAGGCGAGCTTAACTCATAATTGAGTTTTCTGACAGCAAACCTAGAATGTACTTACGAATGTACCTTATGTATGTATGTTTAGTTTTTATTTAAATGAGTTAGTAAAATATTCAGCAAAGGATAGAATGCAAATTACGTAACTGCAATATTGAATTAATCTGGATATAAATTAACATTTTCAATTTTCAAATCAATATTTCACGGTAAAATTTTTCGCTTGAAAGAAATAGACCAATCAGGAAAGAGACATGAGAGAAGTAACGTTTCCCCGGAGGGCTAAGATTAGACATGAGTTATAATTTACAGCTGTTATCACATTAGTAACTTCTTCAGTTAAACATATATAGGTACAAGGTAGACCGTAAAAGGAGTATATTTGATGATGTGAATTGTTCTCTCACACAAGTTCATGAATGGTTCACCGCTAATAATTTAGTTCTAAATGCGAATAAAACTAAAATAATAAAGTTCACTATGCCTAGTGTTAAAGTTCCGGATATAAGTATAGCTCTAAATAATAAAATTCTTGACCCAGTGAAGTCTACTGTATTCTTGGGTATCACCTTAGATAATACGCTACAGTGGGGCCCACAAATAAAGTCTTTAGCGGGAAAACTTAGCTCTGCTGCTTACGCGGTTCGAAAAGTTCGACAGCTTACCGATATTGTAACCGCCAGAATAGTTTATTTTAGTTATTTTCATAGCGTTATGTCATATGGTATATTGCTATGGGGCAGAGCAGCTGAGATTCAGTCCATTTTCGTTATTCAGAAACGAGAAATACGGGCAATTTATAATTTGGGTGCTAGGGTCTCCCTCAGAGAACGTTTTAAGGAAATTGGCATTTTAACGGTTGTCTCCCAGTTTATATGTAATAACATCATGTTTGTGAGGAGAAACTTAGATAAATATACAAAACATAGCGATGTACACAATTTTAATACTAGAGGCAAGCATAAGCTTGAATTACCGTATCATCGCCTGCACAAGGTACACAATTGTGTCTTTTTTGGGAATGGGTGTACAGTTTTATAATAGGATACCTGTGCATATTCTGGATTTGTCTTAAGATCGCTTTAGGCGGGCTGTGAAGGGTCGTCTCATTGGTGGTGCATACTACACCATCAACGACTTCATGACTGACAAGTCGGAGTGGGACCGTCAAATTGCTTGCTCAACGCGGATTTTGTAGTTTGTGTATTGGAATTTGTTCACTTTTTCGGAGTGGAGGCGTTCTGTAATAATTTCTGATAGCTTTTTAATTGTAAATTTGCCTTGATATGGTGTTCACATATTTAATAGAAACTTAATTTTTTTTTTTATTATTTGCCACAATTTTTGCACAACGTTAATCTCTAATTAAAAGGTGTCGCGTCAGTTGTGCTCGACTACTGTGATCGCATAGAATTTCTTAGTTAACTTGTAGGACGTTGATTTTAATTTGGTTGGATCTTAATTGTGATTGTCGAGTATTCTGTTTGCTACACCTTTTATTCACCAGCCTACTGATTTGTTTTCAGTAGTGATAATAATATTGTTATTTATTTCAAATGGTTTGAAAAGAGTATTTGGCACATGAGTTTCTTGCCCGATTCTTCTCATGATAGCCCCTACACTCGGAATCGGGCCGCTCGTGGCGATTGCGTCCGTGTCTTTTTTTGTTCCACGGAGGCACTTTCCACAAGCGCACGTGTTTATTTTTTTTATTTAATTTTAAATCATAATGTTATCTGTACTTGTTGACTATTTTTAAGTAATATAATAATATAATAATATCTTGGACACAAAGCACACAGCGCCCTCCAGTTCCAAACTAAGCAACTAAATGCTTGTGCTATGGATACTAGATAACGGATACTAATACATATATACTTTTCTTTTGTAAATACATACTTATAATACATAGAAAAACACCCAGACGCCGCACAAATATTCAAGTTTGTCACAAATATTTGTGCTCGGGTGGGAATCGAACCCCCGACCTCAGTGCCGGTAGTTTTACCAATGCGCCACGAGGCCCGTCAAGTTAAGTGTCTGTGAAGACCTATAAAAATAAAGTTATTTTGACTTTGACTATAATATTGATGAAAAGATTTATGAATATTCCAAATATCCTCACATCAACATTTTATCTTTGTTTAATAGTTCACTGCATTAATAGTCGGGCTCGACTGATGGAATAGTACGACTTATCAGACAATCGTCGTAAAGATGATCAAGCCGCGATTGGTTACTCCGTTCCACCCATCCCCCGCCTTTACTCGTCTTAAAAGTCGGCAAAAGCACGGTGAACCTCTCAATGTTGCAGATATCGCTAGTCGCTTTCCAGCAGGTGACGTGGTTGCTGGTTTCGAAACAAAAAATGTCAAATTATGAGGTCCTTGTGAATATAGATAACTTGTGTAGTGGATAAAGTAATTTTATTAACAAGAATCATCTAAAAATTATTGTCCCAACTAAAAATATAGTATTATAATATTTTTAGCGGCGCCTGATCATTTGAAATCGATATCTGCTAATGAATTTGCATAATTGCACTTGATTTGATATAATCGCCTTTTTTCTGAACTTATTCAGAAAATCGTTTCCTCCAGCTCCAACTTGGAATCTATTGAATTATTTTCTGCCTCAATCATGGCATACGATTTCAAGTTTTTATTGGATTTTTATGTTAGGAAACTTTTAAGATAATATATAATAGTATGCTGGATGAATTACTGAGAGTGACCAGAACAAAAGTTGGCGATGTACTTTAAAACTTCGCACGTCCATGTTGATAAAAGTGTGAAAATTGTTGTACTGAGAATAATTTAGGAGCTATTTCTGCAACTTAATAACTATCTCGTGTTTTTAATAGACTAATGGTGCTGTTTTCGATTTTGCTGAAAGTTCAAAAACAGTAAGTACATTAGATAAAATAGCCGCTTCCGATTTCGAAAGTCAGCGGATCGTTTCCAGGCACACTTGGCAGGCATCGATATTTATCACATATAACTTCCAAAAAGAATTACGAGAAATCATTGGTGTGAGCCCAATTTAAACAATAAATAATTTAAATCACAAATTTGGATCCCTTTTCAACAGCCTAGAGATAATTCTCTAGGCTGGGTTCTAAGACCCCATGATAATTCATGGGGTCTTAGAACCTTTCTCAAACGTAAGAACACAATACTACAAAAAGTAACACTGTAGATTATTTGCTGTAATTTAATAAAAACATTATTATTATCATTTCAAATGCGACTGGAAATAACATAATGCTCTTTACATTTAAACAAACTTTAGGATTATATCGCGTTTATTTATTACCAATTTCATTCATTTCCCGACGTTTCGAACTCTTTACAGAGATCATTTTCACGAGTTTGTTTTAATGTCATGAACGTGATTCGCGAAAGTCTTAGAGATAAATATAATGCTCTTTACTACCCGCCGATTATAAGTTGCGTTCCAAATGGAATAGGTATAGGAACTTATTGTTATACACGAGGTACGCAGTTATCAATCGTCTTTATTTGCCACATATAACTTGCAAAAAAAGTTATTCTAAAGGGAAAAATAATTAATACCTAAATATTTCATATCTTTCTGTAAGTCTCGATAAGCTATTAGAAAATACATGACGTTTTGGTAAGTGCTTTGTAGTGTAATAATAGGAACCCTATTCAGAGGAAAAATGGCCACGCAGCTCTCCCCTTGCGGAGTGCTCTGGAGTGGCTTAATGGTGGAAAAACACTTGATGCAGTGCCAAAGCATGTATTGTATATGCGCTTAACTGCACCCGCATATTATCAAACTATCGTAAAAAAATGAATCGTGCAATCCATAGATATATGTGGTGAAATCACCATACCTAGCACAATTCTAGATGTCGATTATCACTTATAATGCACAAATTGTGTTATGGTATTGGTAGGGTCATAATATTCAAATTATATAGTTATATAATCAAAAATAAATCGTAAAAGGTGAAGGCGTTTCACTAAGGAGGTATACAGGACAAAAACGGTAGCATGTAGAAGTCAAGGACGACCATAACACGCTGTCCATTAGTGAAATCAACGTGTTTTTGCAAAAGATTATATCACAAAACTTTAAAATCGAGGAGTATGTATGACAAAGGTCATGATACATGGAGAGGCAAGGTACATGTAGAAGAATCTTGCCGTATGGTAATCTGTTATCTCTGACTACACCACAAAGGACTTAGTGTGAAGTTAAGTAAGCGTATTACAATACAGTGGTAGAGCGATTTTGCTGCAGGAATGGGCTGGCTCGACCAGTAAAATACCACGACACCTCAGAAGATCAACGTAAAGTGATTCTTGCCGCGTTTCGTTCGGTGAGAGAGGCACCAGAGGCCTAACTGCCTTCCCTATCCTACTCCCTTAAAGGTCGGCAACGAAACTGTAATGACGTCCATGGGCGTCACTGGTCACTTACCATAAGGTGACACGTCTGCTCGTTTGCCCTCCATTCCCTTAAAAAAACATTTAATAATTTAATGTTAAATGTAATAATACATTCAATCTTACAAAATTTACATGAGATTTATTTAAAAACCATTTATTCAATCTATTTATACAGATAATAAGTCACCTCCTTAGATAATACTCGAAGTCCTTTATAATATTGCAATGAAGAATTATATTTGAATAACTTTAAGGAATTAATGCAACGCCATGTAGTTATAAAATAAACATTATTTTAATGCAACTGTCAATATGGGTTTTATGACCGGCCGCCTGCCTGACATCAACTTAAAAGTTTTCTTTGGTTGATTCCTGTTGATCCTGATCGCCAGGTTACTAGTTTCAACACCAGCAAATAGGCAATAGTATGTCCTGGTTAGTAATAGTCCTCCTATAGAAGTGGTTCTAAAGGAATACCGTCCCAAATATTTTTCATCTATAATGGATGACACCTTCACTTAAAAGATTGTCATCTTCAAAAATTACGACGATAACGGGATTCCGTTACTTTGAAACAACAGTTTTATTTTTATAATATAAGTAGGTATAGACTGTTGAAATAAGTTATGTCATATATGGCTATAACATAACATAACTTCACGCCTTTTGTTACCCGAAGGTGTAGGCAGCGGCTGTTAAGCCTCGTCTCGCCGTTATGTTTACGTCCCAAATGGAATAGGTGGCGAACCTATTACCATACCGGGCACAAAGTTTTTAGTCATCGATATTTATCACACATAACTTCCGAAAACAATTTCGAAGAGCCATTGGTGTTTTCCAGTGTCTGGAATCGAACCCGGACCTCTGGATCAGAAGCCGTGTGCGCGAACACTGCGCCACCGAGACATTTTTCTTATCCGTGGTCTGGTATAGCACAAGCATTTAGTAGCTTAGATTGAAACTAGAGGGCGCTGTGTGTATGGTGTCCAAGATATTATTATTGTAATTATAGCCTCATTTAATACTACAGCAATTGAAATTATATTAATACCATTGTGGTTTTTTCTTTACCCATATACCCGTTTCTATACCCGTATATTTGATAAGAGAGAAACGGACAATTTACGAGACTAGTCAGCAAATACACATAATATCGTCAAATTTTGTTTGATTCCATTTATTGCTGATCAAAGTTTCAAACAAGCTATCTCGAACTTCTGGGGAATATGATAAAGGATGTTAAAGTTATGTTGACTGTAAGCGGCTCTGTTCCAAGGTAGTTCACATTATTGTGTATAGGTTTATTATTCATAATATTATTAATTTAACAGTTGGTAAGCCGATAAAATGTTTAATTTATTAGAAAGAAAAAACAAGATGATTCCTGTTTCACATTTTTTTACAACAATAATCAGTTTCTCATTTGATGGATGGCGGAAAATTAGAATAATGTTCCTAGTGTAATAATAACAAAAAAATAATAATATTATCACCTTAAAAATATGAAAAACGGTATAATATTATATTTTAATACAATTGTACACACAGTGACAGAAATTATACAAACACTGATATGTGCATTTTTTTGTAAGGAATTTGAGCCAAAAAGCGGCAATAAATAACACAACTTCTATAGTGGTGATGACATCGCACCTTGTTGCCAAAATTACGCCATTCATATGTTTTAAAATAATAAAAATAACTTGATAACAACAGCCAGCAAACAAACAGCCCTTAAAACATATTACAGATAACATCTGGATTGTTCTATGTGAAATTTACAGTATGTTGAACAATGCAATGAAGTTACTAATAAATAATGATAAAACATTAATGTATTAAGGTCCATTGTCATCATATCTGCTCCATTATGAGGACAGGGTAGGGAAAATGGCAATGTTTGTTTTTGATAAGCAACATCTTCTTAGTTAAATGGAAGGAAATCGGGGAAGGTAGCGTTATTTGATTCGACCAGTGAGTTGGTACTGTGGCAAAGATGACTATGAGATGATAAGTGAACGTCAGTTAGAACACAAACGACGATACTAAATACTTTTAGAATAAGATTGACTTACGGTATTGATGTTATTATGTTATATAAGTCTTTAATAACTAAATGAGAAACGTAACAACAAAGTACTATTGCTTCTCTAAATGTTTATTTATTAAATCCTCGTAAGCCCGAATACTGAACCGCCACTCAAATATATAAGCGCTACTTAAGCGTTTAAGTAGCTGTCACATTAGACAGAATACGTTACGAGCAGTAAGTAGCACTTTATTGATTGACAGATTTGAGTGGCGGTTCAGTATTCGAGCGTTAAAGTCTTACATACAATTTCTTACAAAAAGAGTAAATAGATTTTCCAAAAGATCAATATTATTTTTCTCTCTTACTTCGAATTTACCCAAATGACTCACCGTCAGGCGGACTAACAAACATATTTCGAAAATATCTTGATTTGGTTATTTATTTTGCCAACTTCTGAAACTCAATTGTATCTACATTTGAAAAGTAATCCCAATAATGAAATACTTTTACAACATCTAAAATTATGTACCAAGTGTTGTTAAAAGATTAAAAAAAAACACATCATTAATTCTTGCGAAGCTTTTAAATAAGCTTACTTAAAGCTCTTTAAAAATTGTGTTGCTATATTTAAGTGTCTGCTTTTATTCATGTGTAAGGTACTAGCGTTATAATATTTCTCTTTAAGTCGCTATAAATTCTAACTCTTACTTGAAATTTATGGTATTATGAATGAAATAATTTTTGGCTCTATTCTAGAGTATTACAGCTTCGCAGAAGGAGACCACGACCCTCCATTCCACCTCTTCTGCCAGCATTGCCGCGATCAACGCCGGCGGGGACAAGTCTCGCACGATCCCGTTGACCAGGACTCGACGCTCGGCCGCCCATGCCGGGCAGACCTCCAGCGTGTGCTGGGACAAGTCCAGGTCGGGCCAACCTGCAATACAGATAGTGTGACAGTAGCGTGGCTGGCCTTTAAAATAGGACTGTAAAGTCACTGAGTGGGAAGGGAAGAAGGGAAGGTGCTGGGCTTCCGGAAGCCCCTCTCACCAAGCAAAACGCGGATTGAACTACTTTACACCGGTACTCTGTCAGTTCGACATTCACAAAATGCGTTGATTATTAAATAATATTCCATAATAATGTTATAAGTAATAGTATTCTTTAATTGAAATAACAATTCATAAGCATACTGGCTAAATGGATTAATTCGACAAGGATTAAATGGAGGTTTTATAGCAAGTTTTAAAAAAAGTAAAAAGTAAAATTAAACATAGAAGTATATTTAAAGATATAACGCGACCAACGTAAATGGTAGTGTTGGATTGCCCAGCATACACATACATACATACATACATAACTTCACGCCAAATCCCTTGCGGGGTAGGCAGAGAGAACAGAGCGCCATAGGGCACGATTCTTACACACCTCACTCGCTTCGTTGACTTTCATAACTCTTTTCATGCACGCGCGTCGGTTTTTGAGGCTCTTAACATCACCTTCCTCCAGAACACGTTCTATTTGGTCTTGGAATGTGTGTCTTGGCCGTCCTCGACTCCTACATCCGTCCACTTTTGCATTGTATATCTGCTTAGTCAGTCTTGCGTCAACCATTCTTTCTACATGTCCGAACCATCGGAGCATGCCCTTTCTTACTTTTACACCGACACTCTCTTTCAAACCAACTTCCTTCCTTACAACCTTGTTTTCTACGCGGTCAACGAGAGTCACTCCGCAGATTTTGCGTAGAGCCCTCATTTCTACCGCGTTTATTCTACTTTCATGCACACTGTGCCATACCCAGCTCTCGCTTCCATAAGTTAGCGTTGGGATCAGGACTGCATTGTGGATTGCTAACTAGGCTTTTCTGCTAATATTTTTTGCGCCCAGGAATCTGCCCAACGCTCCGTTTACGCTATTTCCTATCGCCACTCGTCTTTCTACATCCGCGGTGTACCTTCCATCTCTGCTAAAAGCGCATCCAAGATATACAATTTCATTCACCTGTTCCAGCACTACATCATCAACCATTATCCTTGCATCTGTTCTGGATTCCTCCCTTTCAAACACCATAACTTTCGTTTTCGTCGCATTCAACTGCAAGCCTTTAATCATGCAATCATCTTTCATAGTAGTGACTAGTGTTTGCAGGTCCGACGGCGATTCGGCTAGAAGCACGGCGTCATCTGCGTAAAGCAGGCAGCTCACAACTAGGTCACCCATTCGCATCCCTACATCCATCGATCTCATTCTCTGGAGACAACTGTCCAGGTACAGGATGAACAGTCGAGCGGACAGCACGCAACCCTGTCTGACGCCGATATTGACGTCAAACCAGGGGGACAAGCCGCCGTCAACACGCACACACGCTGTGCAGCCCTCATAAGTGAACTGCACAGCGCGCAGCAGTGCTCCGCTTACCCCGTAGCCCGGGAGTATATCCCACAGATCCTTTCGTAACACTCTGTCAAACGCTTTTTCCAGATCCACAAAACCGCAGAAAACCTTCCGGTTAACAGCCAGTTGTTTCTCCACGATGTTGCGAAGAGAAAAAATCTGATCCATGCACCCTCGTCCGCTTCTAAAACCACCCTGAGCCTCCCACAACACTCCATCAGATATCACCCTCATTCTCCTTTCAATAATTTTCCCATACACTTTTGCTGCTAAACTGATCAAACTGATGGCCCTGTAACTGGCGCACTGCATACGTGATCCTTTATACCTTTATACAAGGGCACGATGACAGCGCGCCTCCAGTCCATGGGAACCTTACCCGACCTCCAGCACAGATTGCTCAAGGTCAGGAAAGCGTCCCGGACACAGGTTCCACCGTGTTTGATCATTTCAGCAGACATCATATCAATTCCAGCTGCCTTACCATTTTTCATACTTCGTATCGACCATTCAATCTCTTCCATAGTAATGTCCTCATCAGATGTTGGCGCAGCGGTGTCAGCCGTAGGCTCACTCGCGGCGCCCACATCCGGAACATACTCGTACATTTCCCCAAAATACTCACTCCACCTGCCCAATACATCGCTTGGGTTTGCAAGAATGTCACCAAACTTAGACATAATTTTGTCCATTCTGGATGTTGACGAAGAACCCCGAGACTTTCTAACTTCCCTCCAGAAGAGTTTGTTATTTGCCTCGAAGTTCTCCGTCAACCTCACTTCCTCATTCGCAACAAGTCTTTCACGCTTCTCTTTCACTAAGGCTTTGGTAACATTCCTGCAGCGGCGGTAGCTCTCATACTTTTTCTCTGTCATACTATCATTCTGATTCAAACTTGAGACATAATCCAACCATGCTTTTTTCTTTCTTTCGACGCTGGATTTCACATCCGCGTCCCACCAGGCGTCACCTCTCAGAATCTTATGCCTCTTTGCACTACCACATACTTCTTTGGCACTATTCACTATACTTTCTTTCATTCTTTCCCAGCATTCTCCGACACCTAGGTCAGAAAGACTCGTCTCATTGAGTCTTTTACTGACTAGGCCTACATACATACTCCGTACACTTTCATCTTCTAATTTCTCACATTTTATCCTTTCAAGCTCTCCGAAATGGGTACGCACTCGCCAGTGTCTCCACTTCTTGAAAAGGCCCACGAAACGGCTTACCAGCAGGTAGTGGTCCGTATCAAGAGTGGGGCCTCTGTAGGCTCTTGTATCCCTTAGAGTATTTCGGAGACGACTATATATCAAAATCAAATCTATCATACTCTTTTGCTCATTCCGTCTCCACGTATACGTGTGAATATCTTTATGACGGAATAATGTGTTAGACACAAGGAGGTTCCGTTCCAGGCATACGTCCAATATCGGCTTACCAGCATCATTCACTCTCTTGTCACCATTCGGACCAAGGACAGCCTCCAGGCCGTCTCGCTTGGTTCCGACCCACCCATTAAGATCACCACACAGAATTATCCTTTCATTTCCCTCAACCAGATCCAGAATATCCCTAACAGTTTCCCAAAACTCCTCGAGTTCGCGGGGATCCGCGGAGCTAACGGGAGCATAAGCTGCGACCAGGAAAACTCGCGTGATCCCCAGTTTTATTCGAACCCAAAGATGTCTTGGGCCTACCAACTCATAATCTTTCACTCCGGAAGCAAAGCGGGAGGAGAGAACGACTCCAACACCCCCACTGGCACGGACGTCCGGGTCCACTCCAGACCATAGGGCTATCATGCCACCGGGGAGGTCCTCGGTCTCACTCCCCCTCCGCTTTGTCTCCGTCAAACATAAGGCATCCAGGCATCTCTCATTTAGTATAGGCAGGCATCTCTATTGCCCAGCAATAGAATACAAAACAAAATAGGTATTTTAAATGTTTTTCACAATACTTAGATTTCGAGCCAACTGCCCCCAGGGATGTACAGAGCGATTGTATAGGGCGCCGCTGGTTCTCTACGAATTTGCGTTTGAATTTTTTTTATCAATTGTAGATTCGATTGATCAACTATTTTTTCCTTTATTTATTTTTGTAACATCACGCCTTTTTAACCGATGGTGTAGTAGATAGCAGATGTTAAACTTGGACTTACCGATTTTTTACGTCCCACTTGAACCTACTTGAAATAAATGCCTGGATCCATTGCCATACATCTGACAAATGTACAGTCATAGTTATTAATCACATATAATTTTTGAAAAGAACTCCGAGAAGTCATAAGTATGAGCCACTAATCGATTCGAAGAATTCTTATTTCAGAGTGGGATTGATGCTCAAACAAATTTATATACATCTATTAGTACTAAGTATATTAAAGTAATTTTTAAATCATATAGAAAATTTATTTATTTCTAAGATTTTCGCGAATCTCACTCATTGACCAAAACAACCTTTAGGATTATATCGCGTTTATTTATTATTTATTTATATTTATTTCCCGGCGTTTCGAACTCTTTACAGAGATCATTTTCACGAGTGATGAACAAAAAGATGGTAGTTGTTCAAAAGCTATTTTCATTGATACAGAGAGCACCCACTTTTTGGAAATAAAAATCAAAAAGTTGATGTTAAAAATATGATTTTTACTATTGGTAACCCACATCAGACCATGAGAACAAAAGTTAAATACTTATTTATAAGATGCATTAATATATCCTGCTTCTAAAGATCCTTTGTTGTATGATTTAATAAGTAAAAGTTGTTATTATTAAATTATTACAAATTATCTTATTTTCTAAGTTGGTTGAGATTATAGTATAACTATTATTAAATATTCATTGATTTTAAATAAAAAGGTAAAGTGTTTATTAAAAATCTACCACTGGGTCAAAAACGCGGCCAGTCCTGAGAAAGACCCAGCAAGAAAACTCAGCGGCTGTTCTGCAAAACTGATTATTATTTCATTTTGAACGGGCTATTGATATTGCTACTATTTATAAAGATTTTGAGAAAAAGAAAGGGACTTGGTTTCTAGGTTAATAAAAATTAAATTAAAATTATTTTGTTTTGATTATATACTGCACTACTCAAAATTCTACATTATTTTGGTTCCTGATGTGGGTCTGACCTGCAAACTATACTAATAGTATCTCGCTGTCTTGAGCTGTTTGATTGTGGGCTAGGTTTGATGAGACTTATGACTGGGTTCCAGCTAGGTGATAGTTTCCAGCCATCTTCTCTATTGAAATTCTTTGGATGTTTTTTGATTTCAATAGCCTCGCGTATCATCCTGGGACGATAATGTTGTTCTTTGGCGAGGATTTGTGGTTTGTCAAACCTGATGTAGTGTTTTGAGCCCTCCCTACAGTGTTCACAAACAGCAGACTTATTATAGCGGTTGTGCTTCACATCCGCTATGTGTTCTTTGATCCTGGTTTTAATGGACCTCTTTGTTTGTCCGATATAAGAGAATCCACAATCACAGTCCAGCTTATATACTCCTGGGTCTTGCAAGGGGATGTGGCACTTGACTGATGGTAGAAATTGACTAACTTTCTTGGATGGCTTAAAGTATGTTTTAATTGAAGCACGTTTTAAAATATAGCCAATTTTGTCAGTGATTCCCTTTATGTACGGCAAGATGGCAGGTTGGCGCTCAACTGTGGCTTGCTTCACTCGGTTTTTGTGATGATTTCTGGGAACTTTAAGCTGATTGGCATGTAAGACTTTTTTCACATTCTGAATCTCCTCTGCTATGTGTTCCTGGTCACAAATCCCTCGTGCTCTCTGAAACAAAGATTTTGACACGGCAGCTAACTGTGAAGGATGGTGGTGAGATTCACCATTCAGGTATCTATCTGTATGGGTTTTCTTTCTATACACAGTGTGACTCAAGGTGTTATTAGAGTTACGAATAACTAACACATCTAAGAATGCTAGAGAATTGTTAGACTCCAGTTCCATTGTGAATTGTATTTTGGGATTTATGGAGTTAAGATGGTCTAAGAATACAGTTACTTTGTCAGATGGTAAAATTGTGAAAGTGTCATCTACATACCGCTTATAGAAACGGGGTTTAACAGGTGAACTCACCAAAGCAGTCTCCTCGAAGTCCTCCATGAATATGTCGGCCACGACAGGAGAGACCGGTGAGCCCATGGCCACTCCATCTACTTGCTTGTAGAATTTGTCCTTCCACAGTAGGTAGCCAGATGTGAGGCAGTGTTCTAATAGTTCAGTGTATTCTTTGGCTATTTGATTTTCTGCTAGCTTCTTGGATATTATATTAATGCAGTCCTGTACAGGTAGGCAAGTAAATAAGGACTGAACATCAAAACTGACCATTGTTTCATTGTCTGCGAGATGTAGATCTTTAATCTCACTGACAAAGTGGTATGAGTCTTTTACAAACGCACTTGAATGTCCTCGAAGTTGTGAGAGGACTTTCGCCAAAGTTTGAGCTAATTTATAAGTCGGTGTATCAATCTGACTTACAATTGGGCGTAGGGGTACGCTTGTCTTGTGTATTTTCGGTAGTCCATACAGTTTTGGCGGTTTCGCACACGATGGTGTCAGGTATTTGACGTCAAGATTTAATGTACTGGAGTGTCGTTCGAGTAGTTTCTTGGTCTTGTTTAAAATGCTCTCAGTGGGGTCTTTTTTCACTGTTTTATAAGTACTTTCATCCGACAACAGTTGTTCCATTTTAACATTATAATCTGACGTATCCATGACCACGGTAGCATTTCCCTTGTCTGCGTGTAGAATAGTAATGTCTGGTCTGTTGCGTAAGTTCTTCAACGCTAAATATTGTGGTTTGGACAGGTTAGGTTTTGGTGCCCGATTACGACGTAAAACCGATGAAACATCTTGTCGTATGGTTTCCATGTCGTCTGATTTTAGGTTGTTTTTGGCCATGACATCTTCAACAGCACAGATTACTTCCTCATAAGGAATTTTTGACGGGGCTACGGCGAAATTTAGGCCTTTGCTAAGTACCTGTATGGTGTTTTCGTCCAAGGTTTGTGATGACAAGTTCACGACCGCTGTATTAGTCTGTGTAGTGGTAACCGGTTGCGTTCCGATTTTATTTTTATCATGTTGTGAGATGTTAACAACATTGGATCTTTTTTGGAGTAATTTGTTGTATTTGGTTATTTGATTATTTTTACATGTTTCGTATTTAAACGTTTCACGCTTGTTTAACCTCTCCATGCAGGTACTAAAATCAGCTGTCGATAAAACTATTTGAATATTCCTGGACGTTTTCTCAATTGTTTGCGTGATTTTAAATAGGTCGTACCGAGTTTGTTGGATTACCCTCCGTAACAATTTTTCACTAGCTTTGTTTAAGATCTTCGCGCTTCCCCGTATGTTCCATTTTGGTGAGATTTTAACACACGTAGGAATGAGATTATGGTCACGGCATCTCTTCAAGAAATTTAGTGATGTTAAAAATCTTGCGCGCTTAGTTTTCAGACCTTCTAATTGTCGAATTTGATTAGCGTTGTTTATTCCGTATTGGTTTACATATTTATTTCTAAGATTTTCGCGAATCTCACTCATTGACTCATCAACAACCTTTAGGATTATATCGCGTTTATTTATTAATTATTTATATTTATTTCCCGACGTTTCGAACTCTTTACAGAGATCATTTTCACGAGTGATGAACAAAAAGATGGTAGTTGTTCAAAAGCTATTTTCATTGATACAGAGAGCACCCACTTTTTGGAAATAAAAATCAAAAAGTTGATGTTAAAAATATGATTTTTACTATTGGTAACCCACATCAGACCATGAGAACAAAAGTTAAATACTTATTTATAAGATGCATTCATATATCCTGCTTCTAAAGATCCTTTGTTGTATGATTTAATAAGTAAAAGTTGTTATTATTAAATTATTACAAATTATCTTATTTTCTAAGTTGGTTGAGATTAAAGTATAACTATTATTAAATATTCATTGATTTTAAATTAAAAGGTAAAGTGTTTATTAAAAAATCTACCACTGGGTCAAAAACGCGGCCAGTCCTGAGAAAGACCCAGCAAGAAACACTCAGCGGCTGTTCTGCAAAACTGATTATTATTTCATTTTGAACGGGCTATTAATATTGCAATTATTTATAAAGTTATTGATTGATTTGTTATTGATTGATTTTAAACAAGACCAAGAAACTACTCGAACGACACTCCAGTACATTAAATCTTGACGTCAAATACCTGACACCATCGTGTGCGAAACCGCCAAAACTGTATGGACTACCGAAAATACACAAGACAAGCGTACCCCTACGCCCAATTGTAAGTCAGATTGATACACCGACTTAATTAATTACTTACTTAGCTCAAACTTTGGCGAAAGTCCTCTCACAACTTCGAGGACATTCAAGTGCGTTTGTAAAAGACTCATACCAGTTTGTCAGTGAGATTAAAGATCTACATCTCGTAGACAATGAAACAATGGTCAGTTTTGATGTTCAGTCCTTATTTACTTGCCTACCTGTACAGGACTGCATTAATATTATATCCAAGAAGCTAGCAGAAAATCAAATCGCCAAAGAATACACTGAACTATTAGAACACTGCCTCACATCTGGCTACCTACTGTGGAAGGACAAATTCTACAAGCAAGTAGATGGAGTGGCCATGGGCTCACCGGTCTCTCCTGTCGTGGCCGACATATTCATGGAGGACTTCGAGGAGACTGCTTTGGTGAGTTCACCTGTTAAACCCCGTTTCTTTAAGCGGTATGTAGATGACACTTTCACAATTTTACCATCTGACAAATTAACTGTATTCTTAGACCATCTTAACTCCATAAATCCCAAAATACAATTCACAATGGAACTGGAGTCTAACAATTCTCTAGCATTCTTAGATGTGTTAGTTATTCGTAACTCTAATAACACCTTGAGTCACACTGTGTATAGAAAGAAAACCCATACAGATAGATACCTGAATGGTGAATCTCACCACCATCCTTCACAGTTAGCTGCCGTGTCAAAATCTTTGTTTCAGAGAGCACGAGGGATTTGTGACCAGGAACACATAGCAGAGGAGATTCAGCATGTGAAAAAAGTCTTACATGCCAATCAGCTTAAAGTTCCCAGAAATCATCACAAAAACCAAGTGAAGCAAGCCACAGTTGAGCGCCAACCTGCCATCTTGCCGTACATAAAGGGAATCACTGACAAAATTGGCTATATTTTAAAACGTGCTTCAATTAAAACATACTTTAAGCCATCCAAGAAAGTTAGTCAATTTCTACCATCAGTCAAGTGCCACATCCCCTTGCAAGACCCAGGAGTATATAAGCTGGACTGTGATTGTGGATTCTCTTATATCGGACAAACAAAGAGGTCCATTAAAACCAGGATCAAAGAACACATAGCGGATGTGAAGCACAACCGCTATAATAAGTCTGCTGTTTGTGAACACTGTAGGGAGGGCTCAAAACACTACATCAGGTTTGACAAACCACAAATCCTCGCCAAAGAACAACATTATCGTCCCAGGATGATACGCGAGGCTATTGAAATCAAAAAACATCCAAAGAATTTCAATAGAGAAGATGGCTGGAAACTATCACCTAGCTGGAACCCAGTCATAAGTCTCATCAAACCTAGCCCACAATCAAACAGCTCAAGACAGCGAGATACTATTAGTATAGTTTGCAGGTCAGACCCACATCAGGAACCAAAATAATGTAGAATTTTGAGTAGTGCAGTATATAATCAAAACAAAATAATTTTAATTTAATTTTTATTAACCTAGAAACCAAGTCACTTTCTTTTTCTCAACAACTTTATAAATAGTAGCAATATCAACAGCCCGTTCAAAATGAAATAATAATCAGTTTTGCAGAACAGCCGCTGAGTTTTCTTGCTGGGTCTTTCTCAGGACTGGCCGCGTTTTTGACCCAGTGGTAGATTTTTAATAAACACTTTACCTTTTAATTTAAAATCAATGAATATTTAATAATAGTTATACTATAATCTCAACCAACTTAGAAAATAAGATAATTTGTAATAATTTAATAATAACAACTTTTACTTATTAAATCATACAACAAAGGATCTTTAGAAGCAGGATATATTAATGCATCTTATAAATAAGTATTTAACTTTTGTTCTCATGGTCTGATGTGGGTTACCAATAGTAAAAATCATATTTTTAACATCAACTTTTTGATTTTTATTTCCAAAAAGTGGGTGCTCTCTGTATCAATGAAAATAGCTTTTGAACAACTACCATCTTTTTGTTCATCACTCGTGAAAATGATCTCTGTAAAGAGTTCGAAACGTCGGGAAATAAATATAAATAAATAATAAATAAACGCGATATAATCCTAAAGGTTGTTTTGGTCAACATATAGAAAATTGTCACTTGGGATCATTAAATTTCAAGATAACTACTATATAATAAACAGAAAAACTCTTGCTTCACTGTAATTATATTTATCGCGATCCCCAAATCCCGTAAGTACAAGTGAGTCGGTTGCACAAAGCCCTGGGTGGCGGTAACGACATCACTTATACAATGCAAGTACCGTTACTGTCCGGTTTATTGTTACAAATTAAATCACCTGGCGCGCTCGTCTTATTGTGCGTACTAATTACCAGTACTAATGCAGTGTGGCGCCGGTTTAGAATACCGCCACCACATCTCTTCCCGTGGGTGTCATAAAAGGCGACTAAGGGAAAAGCTAGAAGAATGGGCAGCAGCATTCTCTCTCAAGACAATACAGCCTTACTGCGATCGCCAACCCGCCTGCCAAGCTTGGCGATTATGGCAAAAACCCCCCATGATTGAGCAGACCGGCAGTTGTGGCGCTCTATGGGGGAGGCCTATGTCCAGCAGTGGACCTCAAAAGGGCTAATGATGAATTACCAGTTAAGATGAAATTGTACACACTTTTGCTAATGATATAATTTTAGATATAGCACAGAAAGAGACGGAGAGGAAGAATCGAATAATGTTCTTCAATAATATTTCTAGCGCGGGAACACTAGTGACTATATAGTTTTAAATGCCGAATGTCTGAAGCCTGAGCAAAAAGGTTTTATTGAAGAAAAGAAAATTCTATCCGTATTTCTGTATGCTCTCTCGAGATACCGCAACTATTGTGTGAATATATCGTCTCACTTACTTAAAACCTGTTTTTATGATAAAAATGTTTGTCATTAGAAAAGCCAAATGCCAAAAAAATACAGTCGTAATAAAAGTCTGTGAAACATCAATACTATAAATCATTCCATAGATGTCACAATTTGTCTGTGAAGTTCCATATCCGTTGTTCAACGATTCTATCAGTAATTTTACTTTAAAAAAAAGTTAAACCGACTTCTATAAACGTAAACCACAAATCTTTAAGTATATGAAAACATTGCCTCAACTAAAAAGCGATAAATAACGTAATTTACTCATTTGTATACTTAATACAATATACAAAACGTAATACTTTAATAAAGTCATCTTTAACTATTATAATATTTACAAATGTAACTCATTATTGAAATCGGTGCAATACAATAGAGTTACCTAGGCTTGCACCGAAATATATGATCAATAATTACAAGTCCGTTTGTTAAATGGTTGATATTTTTAAGGAGCTATAACTGTCAAATAAATTATAAGCAAAAACCCTTTTTAAAGAAGCTTTTATTTAAGCGGTCTAAAAATAAGAAAATAATATTTGCTTAAAAATTTCAAGTATCAACTTAGAGCCTCAGTATGTACAATTTAAATAATAATAAAAGCTTGTCGCGCGAGTTGTAAATAAACTGTACTAATTTTATAATGTCAAATCAAATGAAAATAGCTTTATTTTCATGGGTCTTCTCACACAGTTAAATATAGTCCGTAAATACAGATATTTAACTTATTACTATATCTAAAGCACAACATATTAAAACACGAGCGCTTAAGAAAATTGCCTCCTTGGAACAAAAACGCACGGACAATTCTGAGTGTAGGTTGTCATGGTTGTCATGAGAAGAAATGGGCAAAACACTCATGTAATTTATCTACTAACTTTCCTATATTATCTATTGCACTTTAATTACCTACTGATAGGGAGTCAAACCTCGCGACGCGACAAGCTTTTATTATTATATAAATTGTACATACTGAGGCTCTAAGTTGATACTTGAAATTTTTAAGGAAATATTATTTTCTTATTTTTAGAGCGCTTAAATAAAAGCTTCTTTAAAAAGGGCTTTTGCTAATAATTTATTTCTTAATTTTTAGTTGTAGCTGGCTAGGTTGGTGTAATTTCATTCAACGTATCATTATTGCAAGTTATTTTACTGCTTAATTTCAAACAGTCCAGCTCTTCAATAAGGAGATCATCTAATTCAATTTCAGCTTGGAGCCTTCCATTTAATCGCAATGATGATTTTTAATTCATAGCCATACTGTAGAAATGCATCAAAAATATGCCGTCATCTTGGATAATCCACCGTTTTGTATTTAAAATAACGTCACATTTTTTTCGAGTTATTCTCAACTAGCCCTTTCATTTGATACCCATATTGTAGAAATGCAAATATGGTGGAATATCCGCTATATTGGATTTAGAATGACGTTATATTATTTTTTGAGTTAATTACAACAAGTCCTTTCATTTGATACCCATATTGTTGAAATGAAAATATTTTTCCCGCCATATTGGATTTGGAATGACGTCATATTTTTTTTTGAGTTACTATTAACAAGCCCTTTCATTTGATACCCATATTGTAGAAATGCATTAAAAAACTGTTCCTCCATCTTGGATATTCCACCATATTGGATTTAGAATAACGTCATATAATTTTTTGAGTTACACTCAATAAGCCCTTTCATTTGATACCCATATTGTAGAAATGCATTCAAAATATCCATTCCTCCATCTTGAGTGGTCCGCCATATTGGATATAGAATAATGTACACATCATATCATGCATTGTCATCCAGAGTAAACGTGTATACAAAATTTTAGCTCAACCGGTTGAAGATATCTACTTCAAAATTGAGTTGCAAGATTCCACCGAACATACATATTTACATACATAATAGGTCGGGGAAAAAGTCTTTTCGCATAACGTAGGTATAAACTTATTATAAAATTTCTTTGACTGTACTATTTGTGTCTGGCTGGTTTTGGTAACATTAAAAAGGTTACATTATAAAGAAAAGAAAAAAATAAAAAAAAGTTGTTTCCCGCTATTTATCATTTGTTTTTCTCTCCGTAAAAATGAGTGAATCAAATGAAGAAATTCGATACATTTTAAAATTTTATTAAAAAAAGGCAAAAATGCAACTCAAGCAGTGAAAAAAATTTGTGATGTTTATGGACCTGATGCAGTGTCAGTAAGAGTAGCACAAATTTGGTTCAAACGTTTTCAGTCCGGAAATTTTGATGTTAAAGATGCACCTCGCTCTGGTCGCCCTGTTACGAATAAAATGGACGCCATTTTTGAAAGAGTGGAGCAAGATCGGCATATTAGTAGTTACGATGTAGCTGAAAAACTGGGAATTGACCACAAAACAGTTTTGACCCATTTGAAGAAAGCTGGTTATACAAAAAAGCTCGATATTTGGGTGCCACACGAGCTCACTCAAAGAAACTTAATGAACCGTGTACTCATTTGCGATTCATTATTGAGACGTAATGAAACCGAGCCGTTTTTGAAGAGATTGATAACTGGCGATGAAAAGTGGATCACATACGACAAGAACGTGCGAAAAAGGTCGTGGTCGAAAGTTGGCCAGGCTTCACAGACTGTGGCCAAACCTGGCCTAACACGAAATAAGGTGATGCTGTGTGTATGGTGGGATTTGAAGGGCATTGTTCATTATGAGCTTTTACCGTCCGGCAAAACCATCGATTCTGATCTTTACTGCCAGCAACTGATGAGATTAAAGGAAGCAGTCGAGAGAAAACGGCCGGAATTGATCAACAGGAAGGGTGTGGTCTTTCATCACGATAACGCTAGACCACACACATCTTTAGCCACTCAGCAAAAATTAAGAGAGTTCGACTGGGAGGTCCTAGTGCATCCACCATATAGCCCTGACCTTGCGCCTTCAGATTTTCACCTGTTTCGGTCTCTTCAGAATTCTTTAGGTTCTGTAAGGTTGACCTCAAGAGAGGACTGCCAAAACTATTTGTCCCGTTTTTTTGATCAGAAGTCCCAAAGTTTCTACAGTAACGGGATAATGTCTCTGCCCACAAAATGGCAGAAAGTTATTCAACAAAACGGTACATATATATTGTAAATAAATGTAAATAAACTTTGAAAAAAATGTCTTGACTTTTCATACAAAAATACGAAAATACTTTTTCCCCAACCATTACATACATACATACAGTGCAAGTTAAATAAAAGCTTTTAAAATAGGGACTTACATGAAAAAGTATGATAATACTTGCTAATTATTTATATTTTTATAATTATCATAGGTAGACCCAGTAACACTGCAGCCCGAATGAACGCCAATCATAGCATGGAAACTATTGCAGAAAATGAAAAAAACATTTTTACTAATTGTCTCCTAACTCCTAACCTTCAAGGAGTTCTGAGGTTTCTTCATCAGTATAGCAGCATCAGGTGTATATTCAAACATACCACACAAGAAACACGCTAGCCCTACATACTACCAAGTAGTTTCTGTCGAACAATTGCAGGGCTGTCTTGAAACTCTTAACCGTTGTGGAGTTCTTTGGCCTCTTCATCAGCACAGCAGCATCAGGTGTATATTCAAGCATACATTACAAGCAACACGCTAGCCCTGCATACTACTAAGTAGTTTCTATCGACCAATTGCAGTGCTGTCTTCAAACTCTTAACCGTTGAGGAGTTTTGTGGCTTCTTCATCAGCACAGCAGCATCAGATGTTGACATCACAAAGAATATGCCTAATAAATCACTATTACGTAATAAAAACACCATACTCGCATACAATTTTTGGTGGATGCCTTGAATTTCTCCTGGTTCCCATTATCAGATCCTGACCTGGTGAAAATGGGACCACCTCGGAGGTAAACACAACGAAAAAAAAATTTGAAATCGGTCCATAATTGACGAAAATATCGGTGAACATAAATAAAAAAAAATTATACATACAGACGAATTGAGAACCTCCTCCTATTTTCGAAGTCGGTTAACAAATCTAAGTTAGTAATCATTTAAATTTTAGTTATTGTAGACAAAATCTGTGTTTAGTTTATAGATATATAGAATTCCATAGCTTTTAAAGTAGAAGTAAATTATGTTTTATATCGTTAGTCTCGAATTTTTTGTGAGATCCTATTATTGAAAATAAAATATTATGCTTGGTTAAAAAGTTGCTATTAATCAATCATTCATTCTATATACAAATTTTATATTGGCGTGCTTAATATAAAACCAAGTAAACTATTTAACACAGACTAAGACTTGTCTCCTTTAAATGACAAAACGTGTAATTACCAACTAAAGCTGCTTACGGCGAACGATTGTCCCAAACTAAATGCATACAAAAGCTTTATTGAACAACATTTGTCTCTCTAAACAAGTTTGGCAATCAAATGGTTGAAGTCACACAGAGTAGTCTAATTTCCAGGCTTTAAATCAAAATCAGCAACTCAATGCAGTATTTACTATTTACTTTTATAATGAAATGTGTCTTATTAGACTTAGATATATTGTTACTTTGGTTTTATGAAAGCATACTTTTCTTAAGTTAGTCATGAATATTACAATGTAATTTATTTTCTAACTTAAATGATAATACGTTGATGATATTGTCAAACAGTCTCGGTGGTCCTGTGGTCGAGCACACGGCTTCAGATCCAGAGGTCACGGGTTTGAATCCTGACACTGGCTCACACCAAAGAATTTTTGAAATTGTTTTCGGAAGTTATGTGTGAAAAACATCAATGACTGAAAACTTTGTGCCCGGTAGGGCAATAGGTCCGCCACCTATTCCATTTGAGACATATACAGCCGCTGCCTACACCTTCAGATAACAAAGGCGTGAAGGCGTGAATTATTTTATTACTGAAAAACGCTCAGACGTCATACATACTTATATCCATGCTTAACATAAATATTTGTTCACGGTCCGTCGATAAGACAATATAAATGATTTACTGGACTCCGTGTTAATCCGTATTTAGCACCTTTTAATCTGTTAAGCCATTCTTATGACATTATGTTCTTCATACGAGATGAAAAACGAGGGGAAATGTATAATGACAGTCTCTTGTTACGACAATAATAATTAAAAGTTAGCAGCTCCACGCTCGCCCTCGTTATCTGAGCGAAGACAAAACTTTGTTAATTACCAACCAAAGCAAATTCAAGTAGTTTACCTTAACGTGAGTATTCACATGAGTTTAATTATCTACAATGTCACATTGAATTTGAAATTTGTATTCATAATATTTAGACGATCGATAATTGCTGTATACGTAAATACGTGTACGAAATATATAATCTTTGTTTAAAATTTACTTACTTATTTCGCTCGCCCATCGACATTGGCCTCCGACATCAAAGTCAGTCATTCTTCCCTTCTATTGTGCAACATTTAACCAGTCACTTCCAACTCTTTCAGGTTTTTGGCGACTTCATCCTTACAGCCATATCTTGGAAACGCATGGCGTCCGGAAGGTTGACCGTGATAAGGTCTCTATGCGGCTCGATCCTCCTCACTATACTCTACACGTCCTAGCCAGCGAAGGCAGAAAGATTTTATATCTCCGATGATGTTCTGCTGAGACACTAGCTCTAGCGCCCGGTTGTCTCTACTTGTTTTGTTATTCTTTATTTTAATTTTTAAATGTATTACTTAATTGTTCTCCTGCAAGCCGAATAAATTTTCATATATCAGATGCAGTATCGCGGCGCACCGGTCGCTGGATCAGTTAGCTGGATAAGTTAGAAGACCGATCTAACCAAATTATAGAAATAGCACCAAATATACATAGTCAAAACTGTGCTAATCCTTTATGTAAGTTATAAGGTCTGAGTATCGATGTCAGATAAAGTGTGCCCTTTATTGTATGGCGCAACTCCTATTTCGTGGAATTAAATATTTTGTAATGTTAATATGTAGGTAGTCGTACAATCGTATTGGTAATGAATACTGTTGTTAGAATGAGACAGAGAATAAACTAGCGTGGGGAGGAGAAAGGACAACGAATGAGATGTACGATGAAATAAGACGTTCTAATTCTATGAGTTGATTTTAATACAAAAATTAATTAATAGTCAGCAGATAAAAGTTTTGTAGTTCAGAGTTGATCTGGTTGTGTTGTAATAAAATTTGTTGGCATATTGGTATACTGCTCACATATAAATTTGGACTAAAGTGATGTTAAAGCCTGATAACTCCAAAAGGGGTGAGTTCTATATTAAGCAAATACATACATTTAATCGTGTTATGACTATGTTTACATTTATCCAGATAGTGACACATATTGTAATGTTTTAGCGTATCGAAATGCCCTTTAATTGAGGGTCACAAAAACATCACCCGTGAGAGATCTCAGGGCTCACTGTGATAGCCGAGGCTTGGTTTTGGCAGGGTTCCGATGCACACAACAAAAACTCTCCTGGCGTCCCAACATTAGTTAAGTTAGCATAGTTATAGTCTTAGTATAAATAATCAAGTGAATTCATGTTAGAAATAAGTTGGCGGCCGCTTCATACGTGTTTGTTTGTATTCCAACCTCTGATTTGAAATATATAGGTACTTAGGTAACTGAAGTTTTCATTGAAATTCCTACTTAGCAAACATAACCCCATAACAATTTAATACCTCAATACAACTCATTGCCGTTGCCTCGAATTTTCAGGACATAAAGAAATAAAAGTAGTTAAATTATCCCTAATTTGACTATGCAGGATACAAAATGAAATATTTAATTATTATACGTATATGTTACAATAATACCCATACAAAAAAGTTTTTTATTAATTTTATAGAATTTTTTCTAAATACTGCTTAAAGTTAAATGTATTTTGTAATTAATTATCTACTCGATTATTTTAATATAAACAAATAATAAATCAATTTGTAATGTTTTTATTTAATTTTCACAAAATATAACAATATATCAACTTTGTTATCGAGTGAGAGCAATATAAATATTTATTTTAAAACAATGACAAGTCTATTACCGTTGTTAGTCATCCGAGGAACGATTTTAATGGATTTTATTCTTTCAGTTCTAGAATTTTATCGTTGCTCAGCGCATATAATGATTCATTTCCAAGAATGGATATAGTAAAACATGCAATTTTTCTTTCAAATTCATCAGGTACATAATCATTTTTTTGAAAATAGTGGAAAAAGTTTATTAGCGTTTCTTATTTTTATTATTATCATTATTTTTGCGTTCATTCTACAGAAATATAAGAAATTGATTTTGTTTTTAATTTTTCCTGAATAAAACTATTTTTAAAGTTATCATTATGTGCGGAGACGGTGATGTTATCTTTATAGTTCTACAATCCTTGAAACATAACAATTTTTACACACTTAATGGCCTCAAAAGAGGTTTTTCCCTAATGACTTCTTCAATGCTAAATCCATTTAAACTTCTTCAACATTACTCGACTATTGTGTAGTAGGTACTATCAAAATAAATATTCTTAAAATATGTCCCTGTTATAATAACGACTTAGATAGCAGACAACGTTAATGGTAGTGTTACATCTTCAGTATTATTAGAGGTTGCTTTTACCGACTACCCTTTCAATGGTATAGCATCCTTAATAACTTTAATAGTGTTAAACATTATATTTAATATTCCTAAGTGTGTTACTTGTAATTATCTATGTAATTTAACAATATCGTAGAGTTTTAATTAAGAAACTCAAATAATTAAAATAAAGAATGCATAATAGTCCGGTCAAATTAGATAAATAATAAGAGTAAAGTTACCTAAAGTCCCTCCAAGCTGAAAATCGGTAAGATTGTTTAAAATATCATTAAAACAAAATTTGAAAGTTCCCCATCTTTTTTCGGTAAGGAAAAAAATATTCAAGGTCAAAAGTTAAAAAAATGAGTTTTTTGGGAGTTTTTTACCCCAAAAATCGATGCGCGTGCATAAAAAGAGCTGTGTAAACTCGTGCCTTATGGCGCTCAGTTCTCTCTGCCTACCCCGCAAGGGATTTGACGTGAAGTTATATGTGTATGTGAGCTAAAAATAAATGTTAGTATACAAATAAATAGTCCTGTACCACAATAATTTACAGCTTACCAAAGAGAATGTAACAAAACTTTAGGAATTAGCACATCAGCATACTGAAAACTACACTCGAGAGCAATGAATCCGGGTCACTTAAAGAATCCTAAAAATCTCGGAAACTAAAAATGCTAGGTTAATGCAATAAATTGTATTTAATAGACAATGTAATACTCCTTAAATGAAGGTATTAAAACTTCTTAGTTATTGTAAAGTTATATCATAAAAAAATCAAATTTGAAAAAGGGCCACTTTCGAAGATGGAACTACGAAATTACAGCATTTGGTTTTGCTTTTGTTTGTAATCTGTCATTTATGTGGGTACATAAACCATGTTGATAGTGCTCTATATTCATTATTCAAGCTGAAATTATGTCGTTTACGCCTGAAGAATGCACCAGAATACTTACAATGCTGGAAACCGGCCGGAGTCAGCGCGATACAGCCAGGACTGTTGGTGTGTCGATGTCAACAGTACAAAGAGTTCTCCGACGTTACGAAGAAACTGGTTCTAACCTACGCAGACCAGGAACGGGCAGAACCAGGTATACCACAGCACGAGAAGACCGATACTTGGTGAACACCATGCTTCGAAATCGCTTTCTCACAGGAACTGAACTCACCAATCAGTTTCGACGTCTCGGAGGAAGTAACCCAAGTGCATGGACAGTAAGACGTCGGCTTGCTGAATCTAACTTAAAACCCCTTAGACCTGCAAACGGCCCTAAACTGGAGCGTGGGCATCGTATTTCAAGACTAAGATATGCCCAGAGCCACGTAAATTGGAGTATTGAAGATTGGTCAAAAGTTATGTTCTCCGACGAATCAAAATTTATGCTCTACAAGCACGATGGAAGACACAGAGTGTATCGAAGACCAGGGGAAAGATTCAAGCAAGCATGCATCGAGGAAAAAGTAGCCTACGGTGGTGGGTCTGTACTTGTGTGGGCCGGAATTTCTTCTGAAAGTCGCACAGAGCTGGTGATCATAGAAAACGGCTCTTTAACTAGCGTAAGATATGTGGAAGAAATCCTCAATGATCACGTTGGTCCATTTATGGTCAATTTAGGTGAGGATGCTATATTTATGCATGACAATGCCCGACCTCATACAGGTAGGATTGTGAATGACTACCTTCAAGAGATGAACATTACTCGTATGGAGTGGCCAGCGCGCAGCCCGGATATCAACCCGATCGAGCATGCTTGGGACGAGCTAGGCAGATGCGTAAAACAACGAAACCCTCCCCCAATCACGCTTCGTGAGCTCAAAATTGCTCTCACAGAGGAATGGGAGAATATTCCCCAAAATCGTATAAGGAACTTGGTGTACAGCATGCCAAACCGCGTAAACGCAGTAATGGAAGCACGAGGAGGCAATACGAAGTATTAAAATTCAAGAAAATCGTAATAAAGTTCAAAAATTTCATGTTTCCTATTTTTGTTTTAAGGAGAGATCAGCAGATTTTTTCTTTATGTAATTTTGTGTTAATAAAATGTATGGTGACTCATATTTTTTTTACTTTCATTTAAGGAGTATTACATTGTCTATTAAATACAATTTATTGCATTAACCTATCATTTTTAGTTTCCGAGATTTTTAACATTCTTTAAGTGACCCGGATTCATTGCTCTCGAGAGTATTTTGCACATCCACGAGTTGAATATCACTTAAACGTAATACAATATCCAGTTTATCCTTACAATATGTTCTTAATTACAAATTAATCATTATAAAAATTACTTTAAAAAAAAAGTTAAACCGACTTCTAGAAACTTAAACCATACAATCTATAAGTATATATAAAAACAGTACCTCTATAACTAAAAAAACGTAATACTTTTAGAAAGTAATCTCTAATTAATATAATATTTACCAATGTCACTTATTTTTGGAGTCGGTGCAAGCCCAGGTAATGTACTCTATTGTGTTGCACCGACTCCAATAATGAATGACAATAGTTAATATTATAACAGATAAAGATGACTGTATTACGTTTTTTATATTGTATTAAGTATACAAATTAGTAAATTTCGTTATTTATCGCTTTTTAGTTACGAAGGTACTGTTTTCATTTACTTAAAGATTTTGTGGTTTCGGAAGTCGGTTTAACTTTTTTTTAAGTATTTTTTTTCACGAGTTTTAGTGATATTAATGAGTTGTGAACTTCAATAGAAGTTAGTTCATTTACACGGCTTTCAGTTTAAGAACTATATTTTCACTAATTACAAGTCCGTTTGTTAAATCGTTGATATTTAATAAGTACTTAGCTAACAGAGTTTGATAATACTTGTTAAGTATTTCTATTTTTGTTATTATCATGGGTAGACAAAACACTGCAGCCCGAATGAAGACCAATCGTAGCCTTTAAAGTATTTTGCAGTATTGTGTCCTAACTCCTAACCGTTTAAGAGTTCTGTAGCTTCATTATTAGCACAGCAGTATCAGACTTTGATTCAAGCATACCTCCCAAGCAACACATTAGTCCTATATACTACTAAATAGTTTCCATCGACTAACTGCAGTACTATCTCCTAGCTCCTAACCGTTAAGGAGTTCTATGACTTTTTTATCAGCATAGCAGCAACTGGTGCATATTCAAGCCTACTTTACAAGCAGCACGCTAGCCCTACATACTACCAAGTAGTTTCTATCGACCAATTGCAGTGCTGTCTTCAAGCTCCTAACCGTTGAGGAGTTTTGTGGCTTTTTTCATCAGCACAGAAGCATCAAATGTTGGCACCATAAAGTATATCCCTAAAACATCACTAGTACGTAGCAAAAACACCATACTTTTATAAAATTTTTGGTGGATGCCTTGAATTTCTCCTCTCCTCTCCTCTCATTTTAATTTTTCCATAAATAACGGTCGCCCTGCCAGTGATATCTCTGTCGTTCTTTAGGACAGATTTCGTAACTTTTCAAAACAACAACCTTTGAAACAAACTTACAACTTCAAACGACACCTCGCGTCTTTCAAGTATATTAACGAGTCTATTCTACCGATAACCTTATTTTAAGAAAATAAACATAATTTATGTATACACTTCTAATTGTTGTTTTTTTAATTAAAATCGTTTTAATATAAAGATATTAAAAAGGTTTTAATTAAAACTTGCATATCTATTTATTATCCAAGATAAATCGAGTTAGAGAGTATTAAAAACAATCATATTGACATAGCACACAAAGACATTTAATAAATCAATCAGTAATATTTTTTTTCCAAAATCGATTTCCGGAGTGACTTTAGTGTGATCTAAGTTCAATAGAAGTGAAAGTGCTCAAGTATGGGTTCTTAGTCTTGTATTAAACTTATAATAAAAGCTTATAATGCCTTCCTCTTATTACATATATAAAAATATAGGTCTAAAATAAAAGTTGTGATTTGATTTGCACATTTGCACTTGTGTATTATTACTCAATCCTCTCTACCTACCCCGCAGGGGACTTGTTGAAGTGTATATAATGTATATGTTAACATTATTCATAACAGTATCATCACGCAGCCAAGTTTCATGAATTATTTTAATGTGAAGTCAGCACACATTAACATAACGTGTTGCACTCGTAGTTGGCTTAATGTAGCTAACCGCCGATCGCGATATGAACCGTATCGGGATGAACACAAATATGTACATCATTTATACTCAGCTTTCAGGCTATCTTACTATTGTGCGAATTAATATCAGTTGAACGATATTTGAAGTGGTTCAGCCACACTTGTTCACTGTGCCTCTGTCAGAAAATCAACGAATAATGGCTAATGCTGGATATCGTTCAGAGAGAGTGTGGTGGCCCCCTCAGTGGCGCTCCCCTTCCTTTCCCCATCCCCTTCATTGCCTCTTCCTGAACATATCGGAAGGACCAGCAATACCTCGTTATTCGTTGTTTAAAACCAGGTGAACCGCTTGCTTGTTCCCCTCCTTGTTGTTATAGTTCTTTAATTATAAACATTATAAGGATAAAAACCTTTCTTATCATAATAGCTTGAGTCATTTAAGATGATAAAATCTAATTCAAAAGTTAGTGTTTGGACTTGGACCTAATTATTATGTGTAAATTATGACTGAAAAAATAGGTGGCTTTGACTATAATAAATGAAAAGAAAAAGAAAAAGAAATTTATAACAGAGAAACGATTGAAGCTTAAGCTTTTATTACAAACTTACCTTATTTAGAGTTTGTGATACAACCTGCACCCGACATTACCTCAAGCATTATCATTCTTGATAATACTTAAGGCAGTGTAGTAAACCGAAAGCCTAAATTGAAATGTTTGTTGTAAATACAAAATAACTGATTTAAAATTAACGAGCAGACTTTTTTTTCCCCACATTTTTTAAATAAATATTCTTCTTTAATATGACTAATGAAGGACATGCTCGATTCGAACATGTACAAATAATGGATGGTGCGATGCTTAACTAAGCAGATATGAAAGCAAGGAAAGGAAGCAGGAGTAAGAATCATACCTTGCGGCCTTCTTTTCTCTCTGTTTACCCCGTAAAGGCATGTATGTATGTGCATTATGACAGAAAAATGAAGGTAACATAACTTTGGAATCGATTTAAGATCCTATATTTTCTTATTTATGAAATGGAAAAACTCATTAAAGTTATGAAATTTCATTACAAAAACAAAAATAACTTCACGTAGCTTACAGTAAACTTACAGCCGTGGGCAAAGTTTGAGTGCAGCCTTCAATTAACAAGTTCAAATATAGTTTCCATTCCAGCTATCTTTTTAATGTTTTCTTCATTTTTCGCTCGCCATTATCTACATACATACATAAACTTACGCCTGTGTCCCATAGGGGCAGGCATACACTTGAGGTTCCCCCAACCTACGATTCTGACACATTTCTTTCGCCTTATCCACCATCACACATCTGATCATGCATTCACGTCGGTTTCCGGTACTTTAGAACATTTTGGTAAAAGCGATAAATTACAGCGAACTTTCTAATCTAATAAACAAAGATAAACGCGGGAATGTTTCAATTTTGATCTCCATAGGAAATTGTTATATACAGTATGAGGCTCAATGGTGAGTCGATAAAGCACATTTTGTAATTACAACCATTGAGCCTCATTCCGATTCATGAATAAATAATAGCTGTATGACATTAAAACAACTTTCAGGATTATAACGCCTTTATTTATTACTAATTTTATTTATTTCCTGATGTTTCGAACTCTTTACAGAGATCATTTTCACGAGTCAGAGTTTAATGTCATGAACGTGATTCACAAAAGTCTTAGAGATAAATAATAGCTGTAATAAATTTGTAGTCGCTTTCCATCGGGTGACCTGCGTGCTGTTTGCCACTTTTTTAAAACTTAATTCTCAACAATACAGTACCTAGGCGAACTTAATTTCTAGCGGCATTCTCTAACATTCAAACACGGGAAGTGCAGAAAAAATGGGTTTATACAATTAAAAAATAGTTTAAAGGCTTTTAAGAGAAAACACGATGAAAACAAAAAAAATGCATGCTTATCGATAGCTCTAAAAGTAGACGTAGACCAAGAAAATATATCTAGTTTACATAAAAAAAATGTATTAGATGTATAACAAAAAGATGAACTCAAATTCCCAAAGGTATAGGCAGTTGTAAGTGATTTAGAAGCGGAGTTTATAACCTTTACCTGTAGACAATCTATACTATAATAACAATTAATCGATTGCTACGATAACTATTCGAATAATCGCTTCGTTAATGAGACGATAGTTAAATAAAACTGTACTTGTTATTTATAACCCCGATTATTAATCTTACAATAATACTATGTTTATATAGGACCCAACATTTACAAGGCATTTGTTAGTTCAGCTGTAACACTGGGAATAATTAATTCCTTACCGGTGTGAACCTTCAGGTGGTATTGTTTGTGATAATATTATAATATAGTTTGCACACATTACGGAACCCTATTTAATCTAATACTAATGTACATTGAGTATTGTAATGTTTTGAATTGAATATTTGAACTTTTATTAGAGTTTTACACGGCACTTATCCCAACTAATCTGATTATATTCTGAACTAGCTGACCCGACAAATTTTGTTTCGCCTCAAAAATATGAAATGAGTATTTGAAAGACCATTTCTATAATAAAAGTAGCCTATGTTACTTCGTATTACATCAGCTAAGTGCAAAGTCAAAATCAGACATTAAAATCAGTCCAGCCATTTTAAAGATTAGGTGGAACAAACAGACAGATAATATTTTGTGTATGTACCGTACACATTTTATATGCATGTAGTGAAAAGAGGTTACTTCAATATAACACACAGACACTCCAATTTTATCAATTTTAATTGTATTTGAACGTCCTCATTTAAAATTGATATTGAATATTAAATTAATATTGAAATAGTGATGATATTTTGCACATATGGTTTTAATTTGTGAACAGGATCACATAGTTTGAGACCTTCATACACCAAGTTCATTATCAGGCGTAAAATTTTAACTTGACTATTAGCTTAGTCAATAAAACAAGTTATATTTGTTGGGAATGGACAAATTGTGGTGTATAAGTTCGTTAATTTTGTTTTAATATATATATGTACATTTTAAATTAATATTTTCTTATTTATTAAAAAAACTAGTAATATTCGTGAGTGTTGATTCTTCCAGATGGTTTGGCGAGTGGCCGATTAATAAAAAAAATGTAATAACGATCTTGTTATTTATTTGTGTCAGCGAGAACTGCCTGTCGCTGCACACCGACCACTACAGCATACTGCGCGTACAGTGGTTATATACTATTGACGGCACGTACATGTACGACGTACGTGCCATGAGGTGTAGTATCCCTTACACTTAGCTATATAGATCAAATAGTAGATATGGGGTTATATTCTATACTATCTCATTATGAATCAAAAAAATGACTCTGTCGTGTGAAATTCGAGCACCCAGCTTCTGAATTAAGAGGTCGTAGGATCAAGTAGAATCACACCATTAATAATTGCTCGCAATTATTTTCTGAAGTTACCTGTGATAAATATTGATGTCTGACTGCCACATTTGTGAATTAAAAATCAAACAACAGCCGCTGCCTATATATACCGTTGGCTGGAAAAAACGCATGAATATTGGGAAAAAAACAAATCGTTTTTTTTGTAAAAAAAATAATAATAATAATTAATCAAAAGACTCATTAAGAAATTGACCATAAACGACTGGCTGGCCACGATTTTTTTTAAACTGAATTGAAACAGGCGTCTATTTCTGTACAAATTGTACACCCGGAGTTCCACTAATGAGATCGCAGAGGGAGGGACTTGAATTGTGGTGCAAGGGGTCCTTTGGGGTGGGACAGACGAGCGGGACGTCCGACACCGCTGTCTTTCGGCTATATTTTACATTTAATTGACACCCAGCTGTCAGTTTACGAGTTCCGGTTTTTTTAACCGGATCGCTCAGAAGAAGAGGTTATGTTTTCAGAGTAGGTATAATACGTTTGTGCATTACTTTGGCATTGCAAGTAACGTAAGCGGCTTAACGGCTAAGCGGCTTGAGAGGTATTGTTTTATTTTGTTTATAGTGAAAGGGAAGTGGAGGGATCCGGTGAAAAGATCTAAGTTTCGAATCTAGTTCTCTAAGCTATATGTGAAATGTAAGGAGGTGTGTCAAATAGGAGCGAATTAGCAAGCAATAAGCAGTAGCAGTACAAAGCAATTAGCAGTAGCTTTAACATATCTGGCGCTGTGTGTATTGTATGTCCAAGAAATTATTCTAAAAATAAACAATTTAAATAACTTTAAAAAATCTTGTTCCGTTTGTAATGTTATTCAAAGCGGAAGTTAGAGGAGTTTGCCAAGCAATCTGGCAGTATACGCTTCGTCCCCTCACAGATAGAGCCTTATTTACGACGACTGCTGAATCTGGGGAGACATAGTAACTTTGGCTTGATTTCTTTTGATGATATAGTTAAAAGCAGCAGAATATTTGATATACCAACATAACATAAACATAACTTCAGGCCTTTGTTACCCGAAGGTGTAAGCAGCGGCTGTTAAGCCTCGTCTCGCCGTATTGTTTACGTCCCAAATAGCGCACCTATATCCATACCGGGCACAAAGTTTTCAGTCATCGATATTTACCACACATAATTTTCGAAATTAATTTCGAAAAGTCATTGGTGTGAGCCATGACTCGCTGCATGAATGGACCGGCTCGACCGGTGAAATACCACGACCTCTCAGAAGATCGACGTTAAGTGGCTTATACCGCGTTTCGTTCGGTGCGAGAAGTACCCGGAGGCCCACTCCCCTTCCCCATCCCTTCCTATCGTACTTCCTTAAAGGTCAGCAACGTAACTGTAACACTATATGTGTTGCAGGTGTCCATAGGTGGCGCTGGTCACATAACATCAGGTGACACGCCTGCTCGTTTGCGCTTATATCCCATAAAACAACTTGATTTAGAAGCGAGATGCTCGAGCATTAGACTACCGAGAATTAGTATCGATATTTTATAAACTAAATAATGTCCGATAACCACTTTATATATGTTTAGATGTACAAAGATTTATGTTTCATTACAAAATCTGTGCTAAAACTTATTAAAAATACCATATAAAAAAAATAAGCAAATTTATTTATATTAATCCTATTATTATTATATTATTTATTTATATAGTTCCAAATGTCCGGGATAAAATAAAAATAAGCAATAAATAAACGCGATATAATCCTAAAAAGTTGTTTTAATGTTATGATTGTGATTCGCGAAAATCTGAGAAATAAATATATATGATTATTTTTAATTTTGTTTTTCAAGTTTAAAAATATTAATTAAAATGATTAGCTTAAACATTTTTTCTTTAGTATAAATATTTCGTACAAAATTTTCTCGGTGGCGCAGTGGGCGAACGCACGGCCTCTGATCCAGAGGTCCGAGGTTCGATTCCAGACACTGGCTCACACCAATGACTTTTCGAAATTGTTTTCGGAAGTTATGTGTGATAAATATCGATGACTGACAAACTTTGTGCCCGGTATGGCAATAGGTTCGCCACCTATTCCATTTGGGACGTAAACATAACGGCGAGACGAGGCTTAACAGCCGCTGCCTACACCTTCGGGTAACAAAAGGCGTGAAGTTATGTATGTTATGTTAAGTTTAAAAATATTAATTAAAATGATTAGCTTAAACATTTTTTCTTTAGTATAAATATTTCGTACAAAATATATTACTTCACACCAAGACCCTTGCGGGGCAGGTAGAACAAACACCACACGAGTCTTGCACAGCTCACTCGTTCCCTTGACTTTTATAGCTCTTGTCATACACACTCATCGGTTTTTAAGGCTCTTAAGATTTGTTTCTTAATATATTATAAAATATATTGTGGTCTCGGTGGTCCAGTGGTCGAGCACCCCGCTACTGAATCCGGAAGTCGCGGGTGCGAATCCTGACACTGGCTCACATGAATGACTTTTCCAAATTGTTTTCGGAAAGTTATGTGTGATAAATATCGATGACTGAAAAATTTGTGCCTGGTATGGCAATAGGTTCGCCACCTATTCCAAGACGAGGCTTAACAGCCGCTGCCTACACCTTCGGGTAACAAAGGCGTGAAGTTATCTTATATTGATATAAGAAAATTTAGTCACTTAGCTAAACTACTTATAATGATGAACTACACAACTTGGAAAGGCAAGCACAGTTATCGAGTCAATAGACGAACATAAAATTTATTTAATTTAGTTATTAATCTTCCCTAATAGCACATAATAATATAAGAATCTGATAAGGGAAGTTTTTGAGTGCACAAGGAGATAGTACGTCATATCTCTATATGTGCGTAATATTTTTACAGCAATATTATTAGTATCGTAATTTTTATCGATAAAAATAAATAGATATAGTATGTTTATTGAAATTATAGAAGTCAAGCTCTCCGCTTCCGATTCAGAAGTCGTAAGTTCGATTCTAGGATTTCACCGATGATTTCTCGGATTTCTCCTCAGAAGTTATGTGTGATAAATATGTGGCAATAGCTTCGCCACCTATTTAGTTTGGGACAAAACAGAATGTTTCGGTGAGCCGAGGTGTTAGCAGCCGTTGCCTACACCTTCGAATAGAAAAGGGCGTTAATACAAGACAAGACAGCAAGCAAAACAGATGAAATTTAATTACTTAAGCGATAAAATTGACACAAGACGAGGCAGAAGAAACAAACTCCCACTGAATGTGAATTTTATCGATGCTTATATTTACTGTTTTTTTTTTTAAATCATTATACCCTACCTCACATACGTATGTAACGTATGTAAGGTAGGGCATAATGATATTTATCGCACTCGAAATGCAGATCGCACTGAGCTGCGATTTTCATTAATTTGCAGCTACATGAAAATTCGGTTAATATTATTATTTCACCCACATAAATAGATTGTAGTTTAAATTTATAAAAAAAAATCGCAAAATAATGAAAACATATTGTTCTTAAAACTCATTTAAACTCAAATATCAATGAAAAGTATCAAAGAATATTTGTACAGCTGTGGTGAAATGGTTTTGATATTTATATAGGATAGAACTGGAACATAATTAACGGAAACCGATAAAGGCCCTTTAATGGTTAAATAAAATTCTGGAAACAGACTTAAAATATTCTACAGTTAATTTACATTTTGGTAGATAATTATGTTAATCTTGGTCTTGCGTTTATCTTGATGGCGTAGAGAAGTTAAAATCCATATTTAATCCTGTGTACTAACTATTACAACCGGTAAGAAAATTATATTTTCTGGTTGTCAGCGTTCTAGTTTCTCTGTATAAAAATCTTTATTCACCAGAAAATTTGATAACAATCGGCTGTACTGTAATTTCATTTTATTTTTCATTAAAAAAATGTTTTAACAGTATACGCTGCAGGATTATTCATTTATTTACTTTAATAGTGTCGGTAGTCCAGTGGTCGAGCACCCGCTTCTGTATCAAAAAGTCGAGAAACATAACGACAAGTCGAGGCTTAACAGCAGCTGCCTACATCGTCTGGTTGAAAAAGGCGTCAAGTTATATTTTATGTATTATTATGTTTTATATTATTTTGAATGTAAAAGCCGGAATTAATATCTCGAATATATTAATGAAAGAGATTAATTATGCTATACTAGAACATGTGGAAAGGATTGGACGTAATCTGCACCTTGGATCTATTTTTAACTAGCAGGCATTGAAGCCGTGGGTACTGGTGTTATGTTTGTAAAAGTATTGATTTTTACTCTCCTTGTTGATAACAAACCCATTGCGTTTCTAAATAAAGATGTTACATTAAATCTTTCAGCTTTCACCCCTCTTGCGTAAACATATTCGGTAGTAAAGCCTATTATTCCTGGCCGTGAGCCAATACGCAGACAATGCCAGGACTGCGATCTGGCACAACAACAATAGCCAGGATTACCTTAGTCTGATGGTAATATCTAGAACACTATAGCACTTACTGACGGACATATTTAATTAAAGTAAATAAATAAAAATAAATAAGTAAATAATTAAAGTTATTACTAAATATATAATTTTGCTCACAATTATTACAAAGATTTTTGTAACATTTTTTGATAGTATTCACTAGCCCCACTCTAGATATTAGAATACATTATAATAAGACACAATAATATTGATAAAATTATACCTCAAACACCAGAAACAATTAAGTGTTTTAAAAGGTTATTTACATTATAATAGTATATATTCCCTACCTAATGGAAAGAAAAAAAGTAAAACTTTAAAAGCGTAATTTTTACCACAGATTCTTGGAAAATTTCCACGAACTTTTGAATCGTCCCTGGTTCATACATTTCCAATCCCTACTTCGACTTAATACTACAAAAATATTATTTCTCTACCAATAAACTTTTCGTCACATCTACCGAAATGGAGTTTTAAGTAGACTAATATACTTTTTGTTTATTCGATATATTCATTAGTTTTAATGGTCTTCTATACTGACCACGTTCTTGTTATTAAATTTCAATTCAAGATTTAATAGAATATAATAAACTATATATTTACACAATTTAAAGAATACATTATAGTGAGTAATACATTGTAAATGTTAGGTAAGTTCTAAATTTAAGTCATAATACTTGGTAAAATCTGCAAAATAACACCAGCTCTCTGACAGTGGTAGACCCACGCATTTGCTGCATGAATGGACCGCCTATACTGGTGAAATACACGACCTATCAGTATATCTAAAATGACTTCCCCTCTACTTCATTCCACTCCCGATCCCCAACGTAACTGAGACACTATTTGTATTGTAGCGCTATATTTGCGGCCCTAGTTACCTACTAGGTGACCTGCATACTTTTTTTGCACCCGATTCCAGAAAAAAAACTATAAAATACGATTTTATCGACCTAATTTTATTTGACGTGAAAATATTATTCTTAATTTTTTATATTAGAAATCCTACTTTGCTAAAAGGATTTAGTAGTAGACAAAATTTCAGTTCACGAACCCTTTTAAGAGACTATTTCTATTAAAGGCTTGTCGCATTACACGCGTAATGAATTTTACAGCGGGCGGTTCCTGTGTTTAATTGGTACTGCGAGTTAGATGGAATTGGAAGATTCTGCTCACCGCAACCAATTGCCATGGAATGCGAACTTTAATCATACAGATATTTAATAAGTTCAACGTACTATGATAATATATTATATGTGTATAACATGGCAAAGCCCCAGAGAATAATATTGATCATCCTCTTTCTCTAGGGTGTTGTAAGGAATTCCACTTCTTTCTTAAGTCGAAGTAGTTGAAGTTAGGAACATCGTTTCAGCGTATAGAGAGATAGGTAATTACCACTACCTACACCTGTATCTATCATAGGTTTGAAGCTAGTGGCACAGATTTACTAACCTAAGAAAGATTAGTTATATATCAGTGTTGATTTGTGATTGTGAAGAGACTTGGCGACCAAATGTGTATGTTATTTAGTGCAGCTAATAAACCATTTTTATATAAATTACATGAAAAGGTCTAGTAAATAAACATTTAGGAGTAATCCCCTGCTTTTCGATCAATTTTCTATTGAAAATCAATGAGGCAATAAATAAAGACATTATCTAAACTAAGTCAGTTTACAATATTAATAAAGCGAACTCTCCCGTGTATCGCTTATTCTAATGACCAGTCGTTTCTATATAAAGGCGATTCGGAAATATCAGCAATTTGCTAAATCACCTTTATACCGTAGTAGAGCCACGCTGAACACTGCATGCATGGTCCGGCTCGACCGGTGAAATATCACGACCACTCAGAATATCGACGATAAGGCGTTTCGCGCGCATTCCTGAGCCCTTCCTTGTAAGGGCCGGTCTTCTTATCTTATAAACAAATTACTAGGTACTCATACCACGTATATTGGTACTGATAGAACAGAGCTCTTAAAGGTGCGATTATCTCGTACGATTACCTCACTCGGTTTTCGACTTTCATATTTTTTGCATTATTTTACGCAAATCATTGTGTCCCTAAAAAATGTGCTGTAGCCGACCACTCCTTCATTCTATCATAAATATTATATCGCTAGGAATTTAATCCTAGTCCTAAGTCCTAAGGAAAATTCGTTAAAAAAATTAAAAGCTCGATGAATTAATATTTCTATCCACTACGCACCATTTGCAATAACAACCAATAAATATTCAAAACAAATTAACTACCGCCACGCCGAAGCAATGCAAGTGGATTCTTTTCAGCTGTCGATTAAAGAGTTAATCCCCCTACAGGTAGATTTTGAAAAGCACCCTCAATATCCCATCAGCAATAATACTCCGTTGAAACCCTCATCGTTTATAAATGAATGTTTTCTAATACGCGATAATTGAAATTCTTCGAAATTTATTTTACCTTGGTTGTGTTTAAGCCATAGTAATTATATTCATAAATATATTTTTAAAATGATTTAGAAGGAACTACTCTATTTCACGCGTCTACAGTCTCTAGGAAATTTTAGACACAATTTTGAATCGCTTATCTAAATTGCCTAGCGAGTAACCATGTAAGAAACCAATAACAATAGTATTAAGTATATGTCGAATGTATTACATTCGACGTGTCGCCGTATGATTACTCTGGCCTACGCCTTTAAGTATTGATTGCGTAAAGTTACAGACACAATAAAACGATTCGCAATTTAAATCTATACATTTTATCTCGTCTATGACTATGACGGTTTAACTTACAAAGATAATTATTTAATGTAACATACGGAACCCTTGTCTACTACTGATTTGTTTCCGTTATTACAATTGTCTTGTATTTCTGTTTGAATAATTCTCCTTCTCTAAATGTTTGGTTTATGTCTTTTTATGATCAGATAAAACGGGTCCTTGAGAAAGGCGATGTCAGGAGCCTTCAAACGATGAGCGTGTATGACAAGAGTTAGGAAAGTAGAAAATGCGAATGAGGTGTGTGACTAACTTACAGCGCTTTGTTCTCCATGCCTACCCGGTAAAGAACTTGGCGTAAGGTTTTTTATATTTAATGTACATACATATGTAATATAGGTTATTAATTGGAAAACTGCCTTTTTGAGTTAATCAAAGTCGGTGGAATGATGAAAACTATTGATACTATATTCTATAGTGCTTTATGCTGAAATCAAATATTCAATTTTAACATTATTGCGCGATTGAATCTCGAGCTATTCTTCCTTTATCGATATTATAATCGAGTTTAAATTAATAGATGCGTACAAAGTTAGTATTTGATTGACGTTTGTTACTTGTAGTGTTAACAATGTGATTAATTCTGTAAAGTTATATTACAATCTACGTATACACCTATATAGGGTAGCTTTGTGAGCCCTTGTGATTTGTAAGCGAAATATTCGAAACTGTAAGGCCGATTAACTTGAAATCTAGTAGGAGTATTCTTTACGTGGTGTAAAGTTGAGCTGAGAAGGCCTTCAAAATGTAGTATATTTTTTTCCTCCAAATATTATTTTTGGCATGATATAAATAAACCTCTAACAAGCTCCTCTAAAATGGATCAATCGATTTTGGTGATTTTTTTAAGTATATCGTTTAACTAAGAGAATAGATTAATATTTTTATACTTCCAAATGTTAAGGGTGCCCAACTACTTTTTGTTTCCAAAACGATGTCTGCTGGGTCAGCTAGTTTATAAGTGATCTATACTTGAAGTTATTATGATAGAAACATTTTGTTAGTGATACTTCCTATTCCACTGTTAAATGTTATTTCTATATATTGTCGTACAGTGTAAAGTCTAGTTCCTGTCACGTAATCAAGGCGCCAACAAACTAGACAAGTGTTTGCCACTGTTTATTATAACAACAGCCACACAACTAAAGTAAGCACAAATAAAATTTTTGTTAAGAGATTTCAATGCGTTCAGAGTTTTATAACAATTTAAATAGTTTTGATGGTGATTCTAGATCAAATTCAACTGTATTTATTTTATAGTATAGGGGCAAGCGGTAATTAACATGGGATAGAGAAAAGGTCAGAGGGTGTGGGAATGTGGAAGGTGTTCAGTGTGAGTTTAGTTTTTCATCGGTCGAGCCGGCTCATTCATGCACCGAACCGAAATCAAACAGTAGTAGTGCCATACTACTACTGTTTGATTTTCAAAGTATAGAATTAAGGGTCCCAAAAGCGTTTGATATAATTTTATTTACTTCTTAATGTTCTGAACCAAACTAATTGGCTGCACGTAACTGCAACAGAATAAATAAAAATCTATTAGTGAACTGTACTGTTGAAATGACAGTAGTGTTGTACAAATATCGGTGTACTTTAATACTGAGAAAAACAAAAAAAAACAATTTTTTTTTTGTTGTTTACTTTGTACTAAATATTATTTTTTTTGTAAATACGTAATCGTATAAGAAGATATATCTACATCTGTCCATGGTGTTTAATTTTTGATCGATTTACTGACCAGTTGTAACTTCGCGCTTCTTTCCACTCATTGAAATAAGTAACAGAACTTATTGTCATATATTGAGTACATTTAAGCCAGTCATTGATATTTATCATACACTATTTTAGAAAATAATTCCTTTTTTGATGAAATCAAGCCCGATACGTTTTGATTTAGAAGGCGCTCAAACACCAGCACCACCAAAACATGTTTTTTATTTCTTGACACATAGAAATAATCTGCTTTCTGTTAAATTTTAATCGATATTTAAAGCTTATTCTAACACTAGTCAGCCATCATGTCGGTGATTCGTATCACGTGACTTGGTAATGAACGAAGGATGTGCTGGCTCGGTCGCCACCGTAATTCACCGTATTTCAAGAGTAGCTATTGTATTACATGCTGCCATTACGACTATTGTACATTACTTGTGAAGGCTATGTTAAAATTACTAATTAATAACTACGGTAAAGGCAGTTTGATTGTGTTCACATCCCATATCAAAGTATAATACATTGTTACTTAACAATAGTTGTATTATTTTCTATTGAATGACTTTTGTTTTCGTAGTAATACGTGAGACAAAATGTACGACAAAGTAACGAGAGATGTTTATATGGAATACTTAACAAATTTTCAAGTATTAATTACCTATAATATAGACACATTAATAAAGTTAATTAATTACTGAAAATTTGTGACATTTTCTTGAAGGGATAATCTATTTTTTTGTGATCTTTGACGTGATAACTTATTATAACTCGATGGAGCCGCCTGCACGCACGAAAAACCATAACTCATGCGGCGTTACTTCGCTCTAAGACAGATGCACTTCAAGCCTTTTTAGTAAGCAATGCGTCTACGTTGACAGCTGCTAAATATAAATAAATTACAAGTTATTTAAAGTGTAATTTTATTAAAATTTTCTTTAGATAAATGAAACCATTCCATCAGTATTTTCTTATTACATGGTTACGTTCAATTATCGCCAATAAGCCGACTTTACAGGTAACATATTTTTCGAGGATCTCTTCCTTTAAGCTCGAAGGTTTTGGCAGCAGCAGATTTGCCTCTACTCGCCGCTCTTTTTGGTCCTAAAAAAATGAGGTTATTTAATTTAAAAAAGAAATACTTTCTATGCTTGTTTGTGTGTTGGTTAATGATAACTACAAAAAATATTTTATGCTTATGTTAATATGCGTTTGTTAAGTTTAAAACATAGCCATTAACCTGCCTAGCCTAGCTGCCTCCTTGAAAGCTGTCAAGAAGCACCTATTATTTGTAAGCTGTTACCATTTTTTTCGTATTTCCTAAATGTACCTACACACAATATAAAGCCTATAACACTATTTAGAAATATAATATTAACCAATATTTATTATTAATATTAAAAAAAATCCTTATGTAAATAACTGCAACTAAGAGTACTTCGGACCTACACGAAAACTCAAATCGACCTCTGTCTGTATACTAATACTGTATATGCTGGCTGGTTGCAGAACATCGATTTCCTATTAATCTATATCGAAAAACGAGTTCAGAGCCACACTGATCGTAAATGAATGGACAATAAAATGAAGTGAAATTGACCAGATTTAGATATTTTATTTAAAAAAGATATATTTTATTTATTTAACAGTCTCGGTGGTCCAGTGGCCGAGCACATGGTTTCTGACCCAGAGGTCCGAGTTCGATTCCTGACACTGGCTCACACCAATGACTTTTCGAAATTGTTTTCGGAAAGTTATCTGTGATAAATATCGATGACTGAAAACTTTGTGCCCAGTGTGGCAATAGGTTCGTCACCTATTCCATTTGGGACGTAAATATAAGGGCGAGACGAGGCTTAACAGCCACTGCCTACACCTTAGGGTTACAATGACGTGAGGTTATGTTATGTTATATTTTATTTTATTCATTTTGTAAAAGATTACGCTGTATTAAGTATATAATATGTAGTATGTGAAAATAAGCTAAAAATCTAATTGGGCACAATACGCTACAGCTTACACAGCTGAATAACACTGTGCCGGATTCGTCATTTTTGTATCGTCACTTTATATTGATACTAAATCACGAACAAGCTGAAAATTTGAAACATTTTAAACACAATTGTGGTCGTGATTCAACTTGCAGGCGAACTTTTTTTTATAATAGTAGTAATTAATTATAAGAACAACATTTAAATGATATTTATTCGTTATTAATTACCCAGTTTTTTTTATTTACACAAAGTTTTTCCATTTTCCAAGTTAAAAAAAAAGATAGTTCGAGATATATATTATTATATACATAGAAATAGTCTCGGTGGTCCAGTGGCCGAGCACACGGTTTCTGAATTCAGAGGTCACGGGTTCGAATCCTGGAACAACACACCAATGAATTTTCGAAATTAAATAATTTCGAACGTTATGTGTGTTAAATATCGATGACCTGGTATCGATTGTGCCTGCTATGACAATAGGTTCGCCACCTATTCCATTTGGGCCGTAACGTATATGTATATAATAGCGACGAGTCGAGGCTTAACAGCCACTGCCTACACCTTCGGGTAAAAAAAGGCGTGAAGTTATGTTATGTTAGATTTGGGTCATTACCGCGGGTGCAACATTTAGAGACCTGTTTTAGTATAATATAACTAAATAAAAAACATTTTAAAAGAAATTAGTCTTTAAAACTACTACTACTACATTTTAACGTGTTTACTTAACATTAATCAATAAAAAAATTAAAATCACATTTTCATAGTCAGGAGAAAGGTTAAAAGTGGCGTAGCGGGTGTAACAAATTTGGCCCAATCCTTCAGATTACAAAATAAAAAACGCATAAAACTGTTAATTCTTAGACATTTATTTAGTTGTACCATAATATTCAGAAATGTAATAAAGCAACAAAGAATATAAAAAAAGACTCTAAACAAAACAAAACTAAATAATTAATTATTATATGTTTTAATAACAGTCGCGGGTGCAACATCAAATTATTTGACAGATTATACTAATTCGTAACAGTCTCGGTGGCGCAGTGGTCGAGCACACGGCTTCTGATCCAGAGGTAAGGATTCGATTCCAGACACTGGCTCACACCAATGACTTTTCGAAATTATTTTCGGAAGTTATGTGTGATAAATATCGATGACTGAAAAACTTTGTGCCCGGTATGGCAATAGGTTCGCCACCTATTCCATTTGGGACGTAAACATAACGGCGAGACGAGGCTTAACAGCCGCTGCCTACACCTTCGGGTAACAAAAGGCGTGAAGTTATGTTATGTTATTTTATACTAATTTTTCGGATGGTAATATTTTCAAACGCGCAAAAATAAAATATGACGTAAAATGAAATAAAAATATAACTACTACTCACTTTTATGCACTAATAATAAAAAAAAACGGCTAACTGCGTGATTTAAAAAATCATGTATGAAATCGTCTATCCTCTTCAGACCCTCGGTACACACATGTGTACCGATCGTGTAGCGCTATCTGTTGGTATAAGCAGTCCAACGGTTAACTAAATGAATGTCTACGCTATGCAATACTTACGTTAGATGGCGCTATTTTCCCATAAACATTTGAATATTTTGAATTAAAAGTTACTCGGCCGTTATTTTTTTCGAGTGTGGGTACACGCAAAAGTAAAAAATTCAAATAAAATTAATTTTTCGTAAATTTTACAATATTTTCCTTGATTTGTATGCATGAGTCTTCAATTGTTCATATACAGGTAAGTGACATACAAAATTATAATTTTTGATAGCAATTAGAAAGACTTTTTTTCCAAGTACACACTTGTGTACTTCAGGCATTCAGACATAAAAGTGGTTCAATTCTTTATTTTATTTTTTTGTTGTTTTTGGTAGATATCGTTATGGATGACCGCACAATTGAAGGACTTCTTAATACTAGCGATGGGGACTTTTCTTCGGGAGATGAGGATGATACATATTTCCCTACCTCAGAGACAATACGGGAACTTTCACCAGTTTCTGAAGATGAATTGGAGGCTACCCATGAGCCAGAGCCTGCAGCACCAAGTGGCCGACCAGATATTACCAAAACTATGGCTTCTCGAGGACCAAAAGTTAATGAAGATGTTCTTCAAACTCCCTGTGTTTGAAGTTTGAAGTTCCCAAACTGGTGTTTTATTTTCATCTTTTGAATACCTCGGACTAAATTTCTGGGAGTTAGTCGCAAATGAAACTAATTTGTATTCTGACCAAGAAAGGCAGTTAAAAACTGTGAATACAAATCGCCAAGAGATTATTAATTTTGTTGGTTTGCAAATTCTTATGGGGTCTCTCTCTTTCGTATCCCTAGGCTAGGTTGTACTGGAACAGGGACGTATGTGTGCCCCTTATTAGGGATACCATGACTCGTGATTGGTTTTTCGAACTCAGGAATTATTGATGGTGCAAGGTCCAGCGCCAAAAAATTGACGTCGCACAGCCAGCTGTAGTGAAAAACTACAACACATGCATGGGTGGGATAGATTTGTGCGATAGGTTAATTTCTTATGATCGTAGTTCCATGCGCATCAAGAAGTGGCCTACAAGGGTCTTTTCCCACTTTGTAGATCTTGTAATTGTCAATTGTTGGATTATGTACATGCGCTGCTGTAAGGAAGAAGCAGTACCGCCGAAGGATAGGCTGGGATTGCTACAGTATCGTATAAATCTGGGTACTACCTTGGCCAAATACAAGGGCGCATCTACAACCTCCCTCTTCATGCAACCAAGTCCAAGCACTGGGGCAGGTGCCAAAAGAAACCTTGATGATGATGAAGAGCAAGCTGATCTTTCTCTGAAGAAGCGACAAAGGGCAGTCGTGGCACAACCTTGCGTGGAAAGTCGTCTTGATGGGATTGGTCATCTTCCTCGCTTCCAGTATGACAAATTTGCATCCAAATGCGGGTACCCTGGATGCCAATCTCGATGCCGTACCATATGCACAAAGTGCAACATGTATTTGTGCATATTAAAAAATAATTGTTTCGAAAAATACCACACCTCCAAGTAGAGAAATTGTTCCTTTTTTATTTTTTGCAGACCTGAGGTGCACATATGTGCATATATGATATTTCAGCACTGAAATATATATTTTCAAGTTTTATGTAATATTTTATTTCACATACATCCCATAAGTAATATTTATCATAGTTTCATTTTCTAACCTATCTCCTTCTCGTCTGGGTCTGAAGAGGCTATAGCGGAATCGCCCATTTAGTAAGTGATGTTATTATTCTAGGAAGTAAGCGAAACTAATATAGAATGTACAAACTGATATAGGGTTAACTCGGCTAAAGGCCGACTTCTCGATTAATGGTAGCGATGCTGATCGATTGAGTGTTAGGGCAACAATTTCCTCCAAAATACGGACCTCAGACATCGATTTATTGCGATTAATGGCGTTTCGTGCCACATCTCTTTGTGTGATCACTGCAAATTGTACCAAGATATTGACACAGACAAAATCGCTTAAATCATTTCCCATGAACGATTTGGTATGGAATTATAGCCCTTTTAGAAATTCGATATTGCATTTACTGTTCGTATTTTAAATTAATATTTTTAGCTCTCTTACTAGGTTTCTTATCATCTCTCGTTCAATCACCAGGCGTAGATCAATTAACTAACATCACGTCGTCATCAGGTCTAAGTGGTTATTTTTTATCACAATGGAGCGCCAAGAGATAAATTAAATATTTAGGCATCTAAAATTTTTATTTGACCTAATTATCTCATTTAAATTAACGAATGAATAAATTTCTTAAGAGCATATTAACATTTAGAGTAAATGATTAATATTATTTACCTATTGCCATACCGGGCACAAAGTTTTCAGTCATCGATATTTATCACACATAACTTCTGAAAGCAATTTCGAAAAGTCATTGGTGTGAGCCAGTGTCAGGAATCGAACCCGGACCTCTCGATCAGAAGCTGTGTGCCGTGTGAATTAACTAACAATTACTAAGCAAATTACTTAAATTTTCTTTTTTTGCTCTTTATTTATTTAACTTATAACTAACTCATTTAAATAATTACATACTTTAAGCGCAGACTCTTTTTTTAATCAGATATTTGAGGAATTGTCTTGATGCATGGGACTCTGGTGGAAGCTGGAGATTTTGGAGATAACTCGTTATTGCATTGAGGACGTTTAACTATTAATTAATCAAGTTTTGTTGAGCTGCCTCTCTCTGGCGTGTTGCCTACCAAATTGAACTTTTAATTGATTTTGGCATTTTCAATAAAGAATGCAGCGCTGTTCAATTAAAACTCATTTTCAATTATAGTTCATTCATCAACATTTCTTTTGTCAAAATCCGTCATATCCGCTCCGTTTAGTCGCATGAGTGAGGCAGAAAAAGTTAAGCATTATAAATATACATTTTTATATACGCGCTCACTTTCTTGGCCTTTATACTGTTTGTCATAAAGCTGCTGATAGGACACCGTAATTAGAATATTTGTAGAGACTTTACCCGACTCCGACATTCTTTTTAAGCTAAATATTATTTCTAATAACAACTACACCACGAGACCTATAAAATGTTTTATTCTCTTGAAAATTAGATTAAACATAAACTGGTTGAAATGGGCTATCAAAACTTGATATTAAATATATATTTTTACAGCAGTACAAATACACTCAATCTTTGGAACCATTACAAAATTAATGTGACCAGTGGGAGTTATTCCACGATGGCCTGCAGTTTTATAGTCACGAAATATTTTTTTCACCCTTGCTATATAGCTGTTTGAAAATTTTACGAGAAAAAGTCGTAAAAGTAGAAAGGACTTCACGATTTTCTTTAGGTAAATAAGCACCAAGTTTTGTATAACATCATGAAAATATATAGATTATTAGTGTTGGTATTTTTAAATTAAGTATCCTATCTAAGTGAAGACGGTAAACTTATGCAATGTTTACTCTCGCTGAAGGTTTTTATTTTGCGTCAGCTGTTGCATTTACTACGTGAGGTGAAGTTTGAATCTGAGGCAATAAGTTTGACAATCATTATTTAAATCAGGCCCGCGACCTATTTCGTGCAGGTACTGTGTTTCATACTGTTACATTTTTAATGAGGTTTTCAGAGTTTCCTAAAAAGTAGATTACCAATGTTGACTAATAACAAGAACCAGGAAATTATTATTTATTTTTAAATTCCCTTTTTCTTACTTAAAAGCAGTTTCTAAAAATTGTTGCATCGTATTTTCTAAGACCAAGCAAATAAAAAAACAAACAAAAGCATAATTTTTATTTGCAAGATTTTAAAAGTGAGCCAATAATAAAGTAATATAGAATTCAAGAAATTAAACACATATATATTCATTGTTTTTTTCTTTCAAATTTTCTTTCACGCACTTTTCTATTAAAGTTTGTTTTGTGTGGAGTAAGGATAAGGCGATTTACGATTTATCTACGGGATACTCTTCTATTAAGTAGGGGAAAAATTCAATTTGATTTTTACCTGAGGGTGCTTCGTGCTTCCCTGATAGAATCTATGTTAAATAATGCATTCTTCGGCTCTAAATATAGTTATATATTTACACATAGGTTAGCTATTGCGAAAATAAAACCTTGTCGCTAAAGGCAATTATATTATTCGATTTTTAGAGACTCTCCCGATATAATAATCTCTGTCCTCTAGATGGCAGCGTTTGTCCACACATAAAACATAAACATAAAATAATACAATACATAAAAACAAAAAATTAATGATTTATATTTTATTCGACAAAACAATATTGAGACTTGACACGCAATACACGTTTTGGCAAAAGTTTTCAGAAGACAATGTAACAAACGTGATCTGAAAAACAAGCCTCTTCAACAGTTATAGTTTTCTTATGAAAATCCATGTTTTGAATTAGATTAATGACGCTCAGCTTTTCGTCAGATGAAACAGATTTTGAAATGTTGACATTGGGCGAAGGGAAACAGCAGGGAATAGAATCGAGACCTATGACATTAGATTGTATTCTAGTTATTCAAATAACGTTCCCCAATTAACTGCGCTGTTATAAGGACTTGTATTTTAAAACAAAGTAAGTATTAACTAGTCAAATTTTATTATAAACTGTTAAGTTTATAATAAAATTTTAAACAAATAAACGAACAAACACCTACACTAGGAGACGCGACATGCATTGTTTTATCATATGAATAGTTTCTTAAGAAATTCGAAATTGATTTATAAAATAATAAATCACTGGTTCATATTTATTTAATAAAAAAATATAACATAATATAACTTCACGCCTTTGTTACCCGAAGATGTAGGCAACGGCTGTCGCCATACTTGGCGCAAAGTTTTCAGTCATTAATATTTATCACACTTAACTTCCGACAACAATTTCGCAAAGTCATCGGTGTGAGCCAGTGTCAGGATTTGAATCCGAACCTCTGGATCAGAAGCCGTGTGCTCGACCACTGGACCACCAAGACTATAAAAAAACATCATTAATTTTGAAGTAATAATTGTTTGAATGCAAGATGTAAAACCTTCTATTTTGTATTCGAACTCTTTGGAACGTTATAGTAACATAAAGAGCCTATTCTAAACAGTCTATCTATTTAACAATAAATAATATCTATTTACTTAATAAATACTTGTTAAATACATCAATACGACTAGGTACTCTGAAATTGCACAGACTAGCTTGATTTTTCAAAATCTGAATTAATCACTGAGCGAAAAGTGGTTTTCTCGTCGTCTCGCTCAGATATCGTTAATTTACACCAGCAACGTTTTTATTCAAGTGGATAATTGTAAGAGAGCGGTCGTAATGGGCCACGTTCGGTGCTGGCAAAGATTGATGACGCGCTATGTAACATTAAAGCACTCCTAATGAATATTTTATCTGATGAGAAATGAAATGATTGTGTTTTTTACACTTGTATTTTATTTCATCGACAAGAGATTTTACTTTTATTACAAAGAGGATGGGATTATTTGTGGAACTGACAGCTGTTTCTAACGAGAATATTAGATATCGATCTTAAGTCCACTACTGTCAACCCTGTGTCGCTTGAGGCTGGGTCACTCGTGCACCCCTGTACATTTGGCTTTTTTTTTATGGGATAGGAGGGCAAACGAGCAGGCGTGTCACCTGATGTTAAGTGACCAACGCCGCTCATGGACACCTGCAACACATATAGTGTTATAGTTGTGTTGCCAACCTTTAAAGGAGTAGGATAGGAAGGGATGGGGAAAGGGGATGGGCCTCCGGGTACCTCTCTCACCGAACGAAACGCGGCATGAAGCACTTTACGTCGATCTTCTGAGAGGTGGTGGTATTTCACCGGTCGAGCCGGCCCATTCATGCAGCGAACTGCTTGGCTCTACCACTCTTAAACTAAACTGGCTAAACTTAGGATAAGGGATTCTTCCTTATGCGAATGTGGTTTAGATATTGGTCCTGTAGATCACTTTTTTTTCTGTCCGCTTCTCTGTAAGTCATTATATGATTTTCTTCCTCCTAATTTTCCTCGTCATGTATCGGTCAAATATCTTTTACCTCTTATTTTTTCTTCTATACATATTTATATATATTTTTACATATTTATACATATTTTTATCGAAATTTATTACTCTTAACAAAATAAAATTATAAATTTTAGTCATTTATATTTGTATATTTGTGTTTATGTATGTTTATATATATTCATATGTATTTATTAATTAGATACATGTAGTAGATAACATGTCTTTTTTTAATTCTTTTTTGTACTAAATAACTTAGTTTTTATCTTTAATTGACTTGGCTTAATCATTTATATTTCGAGCTATGTTAAACTTTCGGGTATACATACTTTACAAACTTTCGGAATCATGACACTTTCTTGAAAAGTATCGCGAAGTTAACCGTTTATTAATGGCCAAAAGTGATTAGTAGGGTCATAGTCACCAATAACAAAAAAAAAAGAAGATATCGATCTTGAAATTATGAAGTTGTTCTGTTGTTCTGTCACTCAAACGAAATTTTGAATGCAAATACTTTCAGTAGGTACATAAAAACGTATACTTATCATAAATGCTAATGCTTGGATTAGACCTTTCAAACAGTAGTTTGAGTAGAGACTTATTGCCTCGCGTCTTAATGGGTAGTTAGAATGATTTGCCGCTGTCTTGTGAGTTTTATACGACCTAACATCATTGGAGAATTGATGTGATCTGTCATTTGATTGAACCGGTCACTTGCCTACGACTGGTACTCCGAACATCAGCAACGCTCAACTAGAGTCTACCGACAGTAGGACTGAAGACCACGGAAGCACTGAGAAACTTCCTTCAAATTAAGCACAAGAGCACTGAGGTAAGTGATCGGTTTGATTTCTAATCATCTGGATGTGGATTCCACTGCCTACTTCTCAAAATTAGACAGTCCACTTTAATTACATACCAGCCCTTCAACCCCAAAAAACATTATAAGAAAATTCTTATTTATCACCAAAAATAATCAAAAAGAATTGAGAATCGTCAATTCCAAGAGTAAGTTTTATATATCCTAACAGCTAATAGAAGATACAGCTGAATTCCAAGAAATTCAAAGTCTACTAATATCGTGTTACACTATATACCAAAAATAAGTAACTAAAGACATTCACTGACTTGCAATATTCTCAGAATATTCTAACTAAAACGGAATTTCAGCAAGAAACTGTAAGCGGATCTTGGCAGAGTTTGCTGACTGCTGAATATTATAAGTCGCTTACTCAACACGCACTCATGGCTGTCTGACTCAACAAAACCTTAGAATGTCCAAATGTTTTTTACTTTTAATATTAATAAATTTTCTTTTAAATTTCTGTTTTAATAGTTTATTTTTATTCAATAGAGGGCAAACGAGCAAGAGGGTTACCTGATGGCAAATAACTAACGCTGCCCATGGACATTTGAAACACCAGACCAAAACCACCTTTGAGTTCATACATATCATTCCATGGCCAAATTGAAGGTGTTCTGGAGGAAGTTGATGTTAGGAGCCTCGAAAATCGACGTGCGTGCATAAAAGTCAACGAAGCGAGTGAGGTGTGTAAGAATAGTGCCTTATGGCGCTCTGTTGTCTCTGCCTACCCCGCAAGGGATTTGGCGTGAGGTTAAAACTGTTTTCTAAATCAGTATTAACTAATTCTTTTAATAAGCCAACTTTGCGTGTCAGTTCTTGGTCTTCAAATACCTTTGTCAAATTATCTCACACCTGTTTTGCATTCTGTGCATCCTGTATGTGCACATGTAAAATTGGGTCAACCAACAATATTAACTTTGATTTTGCTTTGGTGTCTTGTTTAAATGCGATGGGGTCGGAAGCATCTGGTGCTTTCAAAATGCAATGGTCAACACGCTGAGGGAAGTGTCTCAAAGGTTGTTCCCGAGATCGCAGGAAAGTGAGTCCAAGCTCTCTACTGAGACACTCGAGCTGAAGAGGCAAAGGCGAGAAACTCCATCCGATCAGCTGTCTTCGTCATTTAGTTAGGCAGACGAAACTTCGAGAAGGAGGCCGAAAGGAGGATTCAGCTGGGTTGGGCTGCATTTGGCAAACTGCGTCGAGTCTTCAGCTCGCCTATACCGCAATGTCTGAAGATCAAAGTCTTTGACCAGTGCGTCTTACCAGTGATGACCTACGGTGCCGAAACGTGGACACTCACGGTGGGGCCAGTCCAATTTAAAGTCGCTCACCGAGCTATGGAGCTATGCTCGGGGTATCTCTGAAGGATAAACTCAGGAATGAGTATATCCGCAGAGAACTAGGGTAACCGACATAGCTCGTAGAATAAGCTCGCTGAAGTGGCAATGGGCTGGTCATATCTGCCGAAGGACCGACGGTAGATGGAGTAAAAAGGTCATAGAGTGGAGACCGCGTCTTGGTAAACGTAGCGTAGGACGCCCACCAGCCCGATGGTTAGACGACCTTAGAAAGGCTGCTGGAAAAGACAGGATGCGGAAGGCAGAGAATCGGATATTGTGGCACATATTGGGAGAGGCCTATGTCCAGCAGTGGACTGCAATAGGCTGATGATGATGATATGTATGTAAATAATATGTACTTTTTCTGTATGTATGTTTACTCTCTATAGAATTCGCGGTAGGGGGATGTAATGAGGAGGAATGATATTCATGACCGAAAACTGATAAATCTGAACGTGGAAACACGTCTTGAGCCACTTACCATCGGTCTTCTGAGAGATCGTGGTATTTCACCGCTTGAGCCAGCCTATTCATGCAGCGAACTGCTTGGCTCTACCACTTTCTAAAATACTGAACTAAAAAATATCCAAAGCGATATCAAAATAAAATTATTCTCATATTAAATAAAATTCATAACTTACTCACACAACATTTATGCAAATTCATCATCAGACTGAAGCTCTAAAAATATAAATAAGTCAATTTAACAAACTATGAAATGTAGCTGCATAATGAATTTAAAATTTATTCTAGAAAAAAAATGAAAATAAATTAATCAATCTTATAAATGAAACTCAATTTGAGAGTTGTCAAAAAATCCTTGTAGAAGTCGAAAGGTATCTGTTAATAATTTTGTTGAGTCCCATTCATTATAATATCTCTTGTAGATGAAGATAATGTCAACGTTTAGACAGATTATTACTTCGGCTATTCGTTTAAGTGTTTTATCAGACTCGCCATCTGCTTGGTAACTTATCAATTATCTGTTTTTCGCTAAAGGACAGTTTACGTTCAAAAATAATTCGTCAATACCAGTGCAGAATATATACAATACAATAATGAATGATATGATAATATTTTCAAAATACGTTTTTTATTCTTAAATATAAGGTAAATATTTTCATAATTTTATTTATTAAATATTAACATGATCTAGATAGATCATGTTCATTTCCAAAAAATAATTGTGTAAATTAACAGAGACCTGCGGCCGAAATAAGGCAGTTATTTAGAAAAATATTAAGTTTAAAGCATTATACTCCAAAAAAAGATTTATTTATGTCCCATATGTGACGTATGTTATATTTAATATAAAAATTTATGTTCATTACTCCACGATCTATATTGTTGATCTTAATTTGAAACAAAAAGGTGCACCAAAAGTATTAGATTTCTCTGAGATTCCGCTAAGCTAGTAAAATAACAAGGGACTATAGAAGAAATACACGCATCAATGTACCAAGTTTACCATTGAACATCAGTTAATTATTCCCTCATAAAAGTAATTTTGTGCTTACAACAGATTTAGATCATATAAACTAAGTTCATTTTATATATCATATTAATTAGAACTTCAGATTCGTTTACCTTGAAAGAGTAGTAGTGATAAAAGTATAATAAGTGATTAATTGTTTTTTGTTTTTGACCGAGAAGCCTATCTGACGTGTATTTTAATTTTAAACCACAGGGAATGTGTCCCTGTCGTTTCGATTTATATACATTTTTCTATTCAAACGAAGCACACACATCGCTTTTATATATTATTTAACTTTTCTTCTGTCAAGTAATGTTAGTAAGTAAAATCATGAAATCTGTATATTATTTCTGTCTAGTCTAATATTATAATTTTACATATCTATTTACGTTACAGTAAAACATTGTCAGATCGATCTGACAGTGAGGAACAACCCTCGTGTCGTTTGTCAATGTCATCAACTCAACGCCTGGGTAATATATAATTTCATAGAGACATCTTTGTTCCTGTTTCGTGAGACTGACTTGCTTCTTAGGGAGTGTCATTATTACACGTTAGTTTTATTAAAAAAACCTTCAGGGTAAGGCTTGAGGCTGGTTACTGAGATATCTGATCTATTACAATTTAACCACTAATATTTATAGGTAAAAGAAAGATTGGAACCTAACTACAATACCTCATTAGTAAATAAAAAACACAACCTTCTCGGTAAAATATTTTGATGTTACATAAATATAAATCATTACATAGTATATAGCAAAGTCACTTTCCGCTGCCTGTCCCCTTATATGCGTATATCTTTAAAACTACCCAACGGATTTTGATGCGGTGTTAACGAGGTGTTTTTGACCTAAAATTCATATATGATGTTGTAAAGAAAAAATGATAATTTTCGAGATTTAGCGCTTTAATTGCAAACGGTGGCTGAAACCTAAGTGATAGATGAAAACAATACTTTACATTATTAAACACCTTCAGAAGGTCTACAAAAAAGTCCGCGAGGGCATATGTCTATCTCTTAGGAATAACCCACAACGATTATTTTTATTTTTTTACTTTTTACGAGAAATAGTGGCTTATTTACGAAGCGATTTTAAACATTACAGCATTATATTTCATCCAATTAAGTGTCTTAAATAGATTGTGTATGTAATATAGATAATCCTGGCCCTTTACAGCATGTAATTTAAACTAATATTTTCGAAGATATTTCATTATTAACGTAGTGGGACAGCAGTTAAAGCCGATAAATAGCACAAGTTGAACCTCATGATATCCAAAATTTACTCGCAGCTTTTATATCTAATTGAAAGGTTGAATTTATTTACAGTTTTTTTTTTCTTAATAAATATAAGAAGTGATTTTTTCAGGCCGTTCGTTAGTGGGGAGATAGCCATAATTGGATTGGGTAAACAAACTCAAACTACTTTTTGCGATTTTCTTTATATTCAAAGCTTGCAGTAGATACTACTTAGCGATAATCATAGAAATTGTTGCGGATGTCATGTCATGGATATTTTTCACAGATCGGGATATAAAATTATATTGATTGTACATTTTTGTACATTTTTGAAGCATAATGTCTTTTTCCACCGGTAAGGTATAGTCAGTGTAGAAGATGTTCTATTATAGCTACTGCTAATGTAACAGCTGCTGCTGTTATAGTGTTACCTCGACTGGCCGATTTTTTCATAGCAAACGAAATAAGTTACGAAACCTGTCACTTTACACCGGGCACAACGTTTACAGCACTCGTTATTTATCCCACAATATTTTCAAAAAGTCATGCTTGTGACCCAGGATTCGATCCCACGACAACTTGATTTAGAAGCGGGATGTTTCAACTTCCAGACTACCTTAATTACATTCCGAGAATAAAGTTCTGCCAAAGGAATGATTTGATCCCGTAATAAATTATTTGATAAGTAGTGCTAGTATATCAAAGTGTTAGAACAATTTGACAGTTCACGATAAATAACATTTGAAAGTAGGTATGTTCGACATTTAAAATTTCATGGCTTGTTGATACGACCAGACATTTCATTCCCTGGGGATTCATGTTATATATAAAAAATAGCAATATAATACGAATACGCTATTCCATAAATTTTTTATTTTTTATTTTATTTATTTACTAAAAACATTTACAATATCATTACAGGTATTCCTAAATCAATATTGTAAGACAAAATATATTCAAACATAATTCAATTCAATTCTTAAAATATAATATACATTCATGAAATTAATTATTAACATAAAATTAAAATTACAATAAATACAATTATTTATAAAGTTAAATTTAAATTACAATTATTTATTAACCTAACCTAGTGTAATGCAGCTTTGCGCTGCTTCTGCGAACCTCGACAGGCTACAATTATAAATATCTATTTCTAATGAAATAGTATTAATTAAACGAATGGCGCGAGATAGTGGGGCAAACTTTAATAAATTGGTTCTAGCGTTAGGCACTAGGAGCGTGTTAGGTCGACGACGCGCGCCTACGTACCCGTTTGGGGCACACAACTGCAGATACTCAAGCACGGCCGGGTGGTGCAGCTGACCACGCAGTACGCGCCACACGTAGCACGCTAGCGCGACGTCACGCCGCACGCTCAGCCGCACATACCCGACCATACCGAGGACGAACAAACTGGGGTACATTAAGGGGTATAACGGGTACACTCCATATTCTTTTAGATATAAAAACCTTGTAAATTTATTCTGTATCTTTTCCACCATAAGGTTATACTTAGCCTCGTGAGGGTTCCACACAATGGCCGTCGATTCTAAATGACTTCGTACTAACGCATTATAAAGCAATCTAACGACCAGCGTCCCATCAAAATCTTTGCAATTTCTTAAAATGAAACCTAGATTTCTAAAGGCTTTGCCACAGATATTAATGATGTGCTTACGGAACGTCAGCTCAGGAACCATTTCCACACCTAAGTCACGCGTGCAATTAATACGGGAAATCGATGTGTCATTCATATTATATTCATAGCGCAGTGGTGTTTTGGCCCTCGAATAGCTCATTATACCGCACTTGGCTACATTGAAACTGAGCTTATTTTCATTGCTCCACAAATGGCTCCAAAATGTCAAATGGTAAGTCAGTCAAACTCAAATATATATTTTCGAAGTAAATTCAGTAATAGTATTCGTTAGACGAATGTATTCGATTCCAAGTTAAATGATACAACCCGTCTTAGCCAATCGCTGAAAGCACGAGTTTTTTTTTTGCTAAATTGAAAGTCGTTACCAGAAAAACCGAGATACCATTTTTCCCTTCTACTTAAAGAGGTCCGAAGATTTTTTGCCATCAGTGAGTATCATAGATCTTTTTTACGTTTCAAATCGTTAATGTTATAAAATCATTATCTCCATAGTATAAATAAAACGAGGTCGCTTTTCGCTCTCTGTTGCCATACATGCTTAGATCTTTGAAACTACAGAACTGACTTCGATGCGGTTTCTATTAATACATGGAGGGTGACAACGAGGTGGTTTCTATATACAATTAATGTATAATGTAGTAAATAATAAATTAAAAGCAAAAACCCTTTTTTATAGAAGCTTTTATTTAAGCGCTCTAAAAATGAGCAAATAATATTTCCTTAATAATTTCAAGTATCGATTTAGAGCCTCAGTATGTATAAATTATATATTAATAAAAGCTTGTCGCGCGAGTTGTAAATAAACTGTACTAATTTTATAATGTCAAATCAAATCAAAATAGCTTTATTTTCATGGGTCTTCACACACAGTTAAATATAGTCCGTAAATACAGATATTTAACTTATTATCATATCTAAAGCATAACATATTAAAACACGAGCGCTTGAGAAAATTCCCTCCTTGAAACAAAAACGCAAGCACGATTCTGAGTGTAAGGTATGAGTAGAAATGGGCAAAACACGCATGTAAATTTATCTACTAACTTTACTATATTATCTATTGCAATTTAAATACCTACTGATAGGGAGTCAAACCTCGCGACTAGCTTTTATTATTATATAAATTGTACATACTGAGGCTCTTAGTTGATACTTGAGATTTTTAAGGATATATTATTTTCTTATTTTAGAGCGCTTAAATAAAAGCTTGTTATAAAGGGTTTTTGCATTTAATTGATTTTTTATTTTTAGTTATAGCTGGCTAGGTTAGTGTCATTTCATTCAACGCATCATTATTGCAAGTTAGTTTACCGCCTAATTTCAAACAGTCCAGCTCTTCAATAAGGAGATCATCTTATTCAATTTCAGCTTGGAGCTTTATTTTCCATTTAATTGCAATGATGATTTTCAATTCATAGCCATATTGTAGAAATGCATCAAAAATATGTATGCCGTCATTTTGAATGGTCCACCGTATTGTATTTAGAATGACGTCACATTATTATTCGAGCTATTCTCAACAAGCCCTTTCATTTGATACCCATATTGTAGAAATGCAAATATTTTTCCCGCCATATTGGATTTAGAATGACGTCACATTATTTTTTCAGTTACTCTCAATGAAGAGAGTAACTGAACTGTCCCTTTCATTTGATACCCATATTGTACAGAAACTTAAAATATGTGTTCCTCCATCTTGGGCATTTCACCATATTGGATTTAGAATGACGTCCTATTATTTTTCGAGTTACACTCAATAAGCCCTTTCATTTGATACGCATATTGCAGAAATGTATTCAAAATATCCATTCCTCCATCTTGGGTGGGCCGCCATATCATTAAATAGTATAAAGTCACTTTCCGCTGTCTGTCCCCTTATATGCGCATATCTTTAAAATTACGCAACGGATTTTGATGCGGTTTTTTTAATAGTTAGAGGGTGTCAACGGGGTCGTCGACACCTTCTAACTTTTTTTTTGGTTTTGATCTATAATTCATGTATAGTGTAGTAAAAAAAGTGATAATTTTCAAGATTTAGAACTTTAATCGCAAACGCTGCCTGAACCCTAAGTAACAAATCAAAACAACGTACTACATTATTATTTAAAAGGTCTTCAAAAAAGTCCGCGAGGGCATATGTCTATCTCTTAGGGCTAGCCCACAATTTTCACGAAGCGATTTTAAACATTACAGCATTAATTCTCATCCAATTAAGTGTCTTATATAGATTGTGCATATAATATAGATGATCCTGGCCCTTTACAGCATGCAATTAAACGAATATTTTCGAAGATATTGCAGTATTTACATAGCGGGACAGCAGTTATTACTTTTGACGCGGAACAAAGTTCGCCGGGTCAGCTAGTTGGATAAAGAAGAATATCACACATCATATCATGCATTGTCATCCAAAATAAAGGTGTATACAAAATTTCAGCTCAATCGGTTGAAGATATCTACTTCAAAATTGAGTTGCAAGATTTCCACCGAACATACATACTTACATTCTTACATACATATATACAGTGCAAGTTAAATAAAACTCGAAACTAAGCACTATAATTGTAAACGCTGTAAAAATTACTTCATATGCGGAACAAAGTTCTTAGTAAGTTATTAGAAGATCATTAAATAACTTCATCTATATTTTAAATTCATGATAAAATCATTGCTATTTGAGATATGAATGACAATTAAAAAGCTTCTTTATCGATACATAAAGACAAATTTTTAACTTGTTATTATTATGTAACTAGTTGACCCGGCGAACTTTGTTCCGCATCAAAAGAAATAAATTAGTAATACGTGGACCTTAAAAAGTTCAATTTGTGCTATTTATCGGCACGCGTTTTGGCGCGCAAACGCAACTGCTATGTACCGCTATGTTAATACTGTAATATCTTCGTAAATATTAGTTTAAATTACATGCTGTAAATGGCTATATTAATCTATATTGAAAGCACAATCTATTTAAGACACTTAATTGGATGAAAATTAAATATAAAGTAAATAAGCCATCGTAAAAAGTAAATTATACCATATACCGTTATATTATAGTTTAAAAAAACTAAAAAACACGCTTTTTATAGAAAACCGAACTAAAAAATAGAAAAAAAAAATTATTTAAAAAAAAGCGTGGGGTGCTTTTTAAGATATTATGGAAATGATAATCACTCTACTCATATCTGTCAATAAAATAATTATAACTATTGACACCATGCACCCCACGCTTTTTTTAAAATAATTTTTTTTTTTTTTATTTTTCTATTTTTTAGTTCGGTTTTCTATAAAAAGCGTGTTTTTTTAGTTTTTTTAAACTATTATTTATTTTATATTTTTTAGTTCGGTTTTCTATAACAAGCGCGTTAATAGCGCCATCTGTGACTTATACAAAGAACTCGTTTCAAGTTGATAACGTAGACTTTCCGCTAATTGCCACTAGATGGTGGTGCGAGAAGTGAACTATGAACACTAAAAAGAAGTCGGTTACAAACAAACATACAAACATACAGGTGAAGCTAATAAAAAGCTAATAAAAAATAATAATGGTCATTGTGGGTTATCCCTAAGACATAGACATATGCCCTCGCGGACTTTTTTATAGACCTTTTAAAGGTGTATAATAATGTAGTACATTGTTTTGATTTATCACTTAGGGTTCAGGCAGCGTTTTCGATTAAAGTTTTAAATCTTGAAAGTTATCATTTTTTTTCACTACACTATTCATGAATTATAGATCAAAACCACCCCGTTGACACCCTCTAACTATTAAAAAAAACCGCATCAAAATCCGTTGCGTAGTTTCAAAGATTTAAGCATACAAAGGGATATAGGGAAAGAGAAAGCGACTTTGTTTTATACTATGTAGTGATTGATTGATGTGAAATCCTTGTATTATGCCGTTAAATTTATTTTATTAGGTTACAACTTAGATTCGAGCATGAAAAATTATTAAATATGATATCATATGAGCGAGACGTTATTGGTGGAGACAGTCCAAATATTGTCATTGAAGTTCGCCTTCAATTACTTCCAAAAATTGTGTATTTGATATGCTAATGAATATTTCAAGTTTGTCGAAAGCTTGATTTCTAAAAATGTGTTTTTCTTTTGTGAAATTTGTGATGAATATAAAAGTTATGGTAATTGTTGAATTATCTTCTCTGATAGACTCTTTCGAAGAAATATCGCAGCGTTTCTTTATATCACTGAAGGAAATACTTGAATATCTATTATATTTTTTTTATAAAACACGACCACAATACTTTTCTTTATGTTGAGTGGTAGAAAGATCTTGTGGTGAAAATAAACTGCCTCTTTAAACACCTATCTGCTCTTTGTTTGGAAAATGATATTATGGTTGTTAGGAAACAGCTTCAAAGGAAAATTATTTCATTAATTAAGCTATTTTATCAAGAAGCTTTAGCCGGAAAAGTGGTATGTCCAAGGCGTAAAATTGTAGACAATACGTAAATAAGGTTGTCGGCTGATAAAACGTGCCATTAGATCCTCTAGTTTCTGGGCACTCCAATGTATTTAAGTTCGGCTTCATGCACTTGGGACTAAATTTAGCAGATATGTTGGCCATAATTGCTCCTGTCTACATCTTTGGTCCACACCTAAGTGCGTGAAGTATCACCTCACTGTTCGTACATGTTCAATAATGTTACCCAGCAACATAAGCTTTAAAAACTTTAGCATACTTGAGTAAAAATTAGAGCGCCATTAACATTGTTTTGCAGACGACCGGTGACAGTTATTGCCGTGTCGACGTGTGGACACCAAATGTATCCCTCACGGATAATTGAGCCAACTTATTCCGAGTAGACACTGCGTGCTGTCTCTGACAGTTACCTGGCATTACTATATATTTCTCAAGAGAAGAAAGTGCCCTGTATCCAAAGAACATGTAGACACTTTGTGCCACGACACGACATGGAACGCGTTTATGGACACAATTATAAGAGAAAAATGTATATTGTTAATATTTTTATGTGAAATTACAAAACATACATTATCGTTTCTACTATACTTTATCATCTATGTTTATACTGGTTTATAGTTACTTATGATGAATTTAAAATAAACTTATATGAGAGCACTGCGTAGAATTTGAGCGCGCCTACCACATCGAAAACAAGGTATCCAGTTGTATTGTGTCGATGTAAAGGAAACAAGGATATGCAACGATAATGTCGGGCTGATTTGTGGAAGTTGATATCAAGAGCGTTAAAAATTGACAAGATTAAGAGTTACAAAAGTCGAAATAGCAAGTTCGGGGTGTAAGAATCGTGCTGCTTGACGCTCTGTTCTCTGTGCTTATCCGGCAAGGGACTTAGCGTGTTAAGTTATGATTGTATACACATGTAATGGATGTACCAAGAGGACCCTATTATTATAACTTGTTTTTGGCAATAGGTTGGCACAGCCTATGGCTTTTTCTCAAATAACTATATTACAGATCAATTTCTTATAAAGGTTGAGCTTGGCTTATTTATGTAATTTTAAAATAACTATCTATAAAATAAACCGGGAATCTATGTGAATTTCACAGGTCGTGGTTCGCTCAAACAAGCTGAGTTACAAACTTATCTTTTGTATGAAAGTCTTTTATATAAACGACCATTAAAATAAGTCACAATAAACTCTAATATTCCTATTTAAATAACGTCCTATTTATTCCAGTTAACATTAGACAGATGGATGTAGTAATATAAATAAATCAGTGGTTAAACGAAAATGGTATGCACATTATATTAAAAAAAAAGTATACGAGCAATGAGAACATATTTTATAAATTATAAAAACCTTTTATGAAACACCGGTTTACGTGAAAAATATACGTCATATTCTTTATCCTCTTTGTAATCTAGGATTTCAGCTTGTGTGATAATTTGAATAAAGATTCGGTATTTTCATCACGGTCGCTGTAATTACGTGAGTGAGCTTAATGAGTAAGTTTGTACTCGTATTCTCTCAATAAAATACATAAAATAGTTAAGCTTGTTTAGAAATTTTTGCTTGTTTTGCAAAATAATAAGATACCAAGAAAAAATATGTAAACCTCTGGTACTGCCCGAGGTTTACATATTTATTTCTAAGACTTTCGCGAATCTCACTCATTGATTAAAAAATCTTTTAGGATTATATCGCGTTTATTTATTACCCACTCGTGAAAATGATCTCGAGTTCGAAACGTCGGGAAATAAATATAAATGGGTAAAAATAAACGCGATATAATCCTAAAAGTTGTTTTAATCAATCAGTACCAGAGATATTGGTGAAAATTAATAAGAAGGAAGGACTCCTTTAATTTATAAAAATATCCTTGGATTGTTCACAGTTCAAATATTCACTTTGGGACACTACCCTGGAAATTTTCATAATGTATGGATATTCGCGTGGAGTATGTTTGAAATTCACATTTTGTAGATGTTCGATTATTAAAAGCTTTTATTATAAGCTTTTATTTACCTTGCACTGTATGTATGTAAGTATGTATGTTCGGTGGAATCTTGTAACTCAATTTTGAAGTAGATACCTTCAACCGATTGAGCTGAAATTTTGTTCACACGTTTACTTTGGATGACAATGCATGATATAATGTATGACATTATTCTATATCCAATATGGCGGACGCCCCAAGATGGCGGAATGGATATTTTTAATGCATTTCTGCAATATGGGTATCAAATGAAAGGGTTTGTTGAATGTAACTCAAAATATAATATGACGTCATTCTAAATCCAATATGGTGGAATATCCAAGATGAAGGAATATATATTTTAAGCTTTCGTACAATATGGCTATCAAATGAAAGGGCTCATTGGGAAAACTAAAAAAATAATGTGACGTCATTCTAAATCCAATATGGCGGATAATCCAAGATAGAGGAACAGTTTTTTTTTAATGCATTTCTACAATATGGGTATCAAATGAAAGGGCTTGTTAATAGTAGCTCGAAAAATAATGTGACGTCATTCTAAATCCAATATAGTGGAATAAATATTTGCGTTTCTACTATATGCGTATCAAATGGCCCTTTCATTAAAGAGTTATATGAGAACTTCAAAAACTATGTCTCGGTGGTTCAGTAAACTAGCCCGCTTCTGAATCAGGAAGTCTTGGGTTCGAATTTGGCCTCACACCAATTCTTTCGAAATTTCTCTCGAAAGTCATGTGTAATAAATATTTTTGACTGACCACTTTGTGCTCGCTGTATGGCAACAGTGGTAGAGCCCAGCAATTCACTGTATGAATGGGCTGGCTCGACCGGTGAAATACCACAACCAGCTCACGCCTTGTTTCTTTGGGTGAGAGAGGTATCCGGAGACCTACTCCCCTTCCCCATCCCTTCCTACTCCCATATCCTATACCCTACTCCCTTATAGATCGTGAGACGTAAACATAGCGGCGAGTCGAGGCTTAATAGATGCTGCCTACACCTTCGGGTAGAAAAAGGAGTCGAGCTATGTTATGTTATTAATTAATGTTATAAACAAATTAGATTGTATATAAATATTATATATATCATAGGGTTTTCAATATGAGCGGCTAGATACTAGTGGCCTGCTTGTTTGGGCAGTGTCAGTCAATCTGTTGTTTACTATTCAGTCACTGATGCCAAATCACCGTGTCAAGATACAGGGTTAAGCGGCGCGTCCAAATTTATAATCAAAATGAGTTAGTGCTAACATTGAGAACCTTACGACCACTTTACGGCTGAGGCGGTAGTCCATCACAGTCGACGGCTTTCCGTTGACCTATGTTTTAATAGTTAACAGTGTTTTAATTGTGGCCAGCCACGCAATCTGCTGCATGGATGGGCCGGTTCGACCGGTGTAATGCCATGCCCTTTCAGGATACCGACGTAAATTGGACAGGATTTAATAACTTTAACATGATTGCTACACTAACGGATTTTAATGGTGTTATAGGTATTATTAGAATTAAACACAGTGGATGGTGGGAACGAACTATAACTTTTATTACAACTCAATCCTATGTTACACTCAGGTCAGCAAGTATAAAGTACTGATTAAAACAACAGATGGCGTTACACATCACAAGTAGTTAAACATATTTTGTTATTAAACAACAGTCCCACATAACAAAATTAAGTTGCAAAATCAACAAATAAGTAACAAAAAAAATTGTTTACTTAGGCTCGAAACTCTTTGCTGCTGGTCAAGAATACGCGGCCTAAGTAGAGAAAAGACTTTAGGAGGTCTCCTCATTGAAGAGTTGGACTGTTCGAAATTAACTGGCAAATGACCTTGTAACAATGATGCTTTGAATGAGATGAAGAGACTGAGAAACTTACCCATCGATAACTAAAAACTTGAAAATAATTTAACGAAAAAAACTTTTTTAAAGAAGCTTTTATTTAAACGCTCTAAAAAGAATAAAATAATTTTAACCTTATACATATTAACTATCAACTTATAACCTTATTATATACAATTTATGTGATAATAAAAGCTTGTCGCTATGTTCAACCCAACCCTTCCCCCCTCCTCTTCCCATCCCAATTCCGACCCCTTCCATTTCCCATGGAAAGGACCGGCAACGCAACTGTAACACTATATATGTTCGGGTGACCATATATGTATATGTTATAAACCAAAAAAATATATTTGGATAATACGATCCGTCACAGTAATCATTAAATCTAAAAAAATATTTCTAGATGGTTATAGATAGCCACTGATAGGTATTTAAACATAGCAAGCTTTTATTATCACATAAATTGTATATAATAAGGTTTTATGTTGATGGTTAAAATGTTTAAGGTGAAAATTATTTTATTCTTTTTAGAGCGTTTAAATAAAAGCTTCTTTAAAAAAGTTTTTTTCGTTAAATTATTTTTAACTTGCACTGTATGTATGTATGTAAGTATGTATGTTCGGTGGAATCTTGCAACTCAATTTTGAAGTAGATATCTTCAACCGATTGAGCTGAAATGTTGTATACACGTTTATTTTGGATGACAATGCATGAAACGATGTGTGACATTATTCTATATCCAATATGGCGGACCACCCAATATGAAGGAATGGATATTTTGAATGCATTTCTGCAATATGGGTATCAAATGAAAGGGCTTATTGAGTGTAACTCAAAAAATAATACGACGTCATTCTATATCCAATATGGCGGACGACCCAAGATGGCGGAATGGATATTTTGAATGCATTTCTGCAATATGGGTATCAAATGAAAGGGTTTATTGAGTGTAACTCAAAATATAATATGACGTCATTCTAAATCCAATATGGTGGAATATCCAAGATAAAGGAATATATATTTTAAGCTTTCGTACAATATGGGTATCAAATGAAAGGGCTCATTGAGACTAACTGAAAAAATAATGTAACGTCATTCTAAATCTAATATGGCGGATCCTTCAAGATAGAGAAAAAGTTTTTTTAAAACATTTCTACAATATGGATATCAAATTAAAGGGCTTGTTAAGAGTAACTCGAAAAAAAAATGACGTCACTCCACATCCAATATGGCGGGAAAAATATTTGCATTTCAACAATATGGGTATCAAATGAAAGGACTTGTTGAAATTAACTCAAAAAAATAATATGACGTCATTCTAAATCCAATATGGCGGATATTCCACCATATTTGCATTTCTACAATATGGGTATCAAATGGAAGGGCTTGTTGAGAATAACTCGAAAAATAATGTGACGTTATTCTAAATACCATATGGTGGACCATCCGAGATGACGTCATACATATTTTTGATGCATTTTTACAATTTGGCTATGAATTAAAAATCATCATTGCGATTAAATGGGAAAGAAAGCTCCAAGCTGAAATTGAATTGGATGATCTCCTTATTGAAGAGCTGGACTGTTTGAAATTTAGCGGTAAACTAACTTGCAATAATGATGCGTTGAATGAAATGACACTAACCTAGCCAGCTATAACTAAAAATAAAAAAAATAAATTAAAAGCAAAAACCCTTTTTAAAGAAGCATTTATTTAAGCGCTCTAAAATAAGAAAATAATATTTCCGTAAAAATTTCAAGTATCAACTCATAGCCTCAGTATGTACAATTTATAAGCTTGTCACGAAGTTTGACTCTCTATCAGTAGGAAATTAAATTGCAATAGATAGTATAGTAAAGTTAATAGATTAATTTAAATGAGTGTTTTGCCCATTTCTTCTCATGATAACCTTACACTCAGAATCGTCCGTGAGTTTTTTTTACAAGGAGGCAATTTTCTCAAGAGCTCGTGTTTTAATATGTTATGCTTTTAATATAATAATAAGTTAAATATCTGTATTTACGGACTATATTTAACTGTGTGTGAAGAACCATGAAAATAAAGCTATTTTGATTTGATTTGACATTATAAAATTAGTACAGTTTATTTACAACTCGCGCGACAAGCTTTTATTATTATACTAGCTGACCCGGCGAACTTTGTTTCACCTCAAAAGCATATGAGTAAATAAAAGATTATTTCCAAAAAAGTTCCGTGAAAATCGGTCCAGCCAGAACAATCAGACAGACAAATATTCTAAAAAAAATTATTTTGATGTATATACCGTATATACATGCATTTCATAAAAAGCGGTTATTTCAATTTGACAAACAGACACTCCGATTTTATATATTAGTATAGATATTAATTGGCCAAGAAATACTAAGAACATCGACGTAAAGTGGCTCATGCCGCGTTTCGTTCAGTGAGAGAGGTACCCAGAGGACCATCCTTCCCTATCCACTTCCGCTTAAAGGTTGGCAACGCGACAGTATCACTATATATGTTGCTGGTGTTCATGGGCAGCGTTGGTTGCTGACCATCACGTGACACGCATGCTCGTTCGCCGTCCTATCTCATAAAAAAGGATCATTTCAATTCCAGAAATTAAAGTATTTCAAGGCCTAACAATAACATACATAACATAATTTCACGGCTTTTCTACCCGAAGGTGTATGCAGTTATGTCTACGTCCGAAATGGAGTAGGAGGCGAACCTATATCGGGCACAAAGTTCAGCCATCGATATTTATCAGACATTACTTCCGAAAACAACTTCGGAAAGTCATTGTCATGAGCCAGGATTCGAACCCTAATTAATTTAATTATGTTGTGTGACTGTTTTTGTGCTTGCCGTGCCTGACATGGTTATATTAAAATTTTATTAAAACACAATTCTGACATAGCAATACGACTCTTCTCTTGATCAATCTTTTCTAGTCTTCAGTGCGGTTAGCACTTGAGATGGCCCTTCCCACATTACATTGACTGCGACTACCATCGCCTTGTCCTCTGCATTATAATATCTAATTAATTAAAGTTAGAAAAGTTCACGTAGCAGTAAAATTCCACACTATCCCAAAAGTTCAACAAAAATAAATCATATACCGTATGTTTACAATTTGTAATTTTAGTTATTGGCTAATATCAACATTCAATATATTTTTTAATTTCCCATACAAATTCATCATTTTCCTGCTCTTAACCCACTCTTAGTGGGGTCAGCACAACATGTCATCCTTTCCATCCTTGTTGTCCAAAGTTTTGGCTCCTTCTAATTGTCTTAATTTGTCCTAATAGTTGGTGGTCTTTCCTTCCAGTATCCTGTCGATGCAGGTCGCCAGGTTATGTTGCGAAATGAATACTTGTAATTTATTGATCCGCTCTTGAGTTTCACGATGAGCAAGTCGGTCTGATCAGTGAGAGATGACTCAAAACATGCTTTTCTCTATAGTGGATGCCATCTGAACTAATAAATTATTGTTATCTTCAACTTTGACAAAAATGGCATCCCGTTGCTGGATAATGTTACCGACTCTGGGATGCTTGCTCCAAACTAATCCATGGTTTGTTTAAATTTTAAAACAGTTTCTTAGTTTAAAAATAACTTATAACCAATATTTATATAAAATAATTGTAAATTTCAATACTTCAAATATATTACAGTGACATGACACAACAAATTTTGACGTTTGATTGAAAGTTTAAATGTCAATATTCATACCACACTGACCAACGATGGCATTTCCACTAACAATGAACTTTAAGCTATGTTTTTAAAAGGTCAAATTTCCTTGTGTGTCAAAATGTGGTTACGAATCGTTTGTATGGGAAAATTTAATTATCTTTTTTAGTATTTCACTCGCAATTTATCCATATTTACCTATCCTATATCCGATTCCTGGCTCTAAGCTACTTCCCCACCAATTTTCAGCCAAATCTGCACGGCCGTTCTTTAGTTATAAGTGGTGTAACTAGCACGACTTTCTTTTATATATATAGATAGATAAATTGTACATACTGAGGCTCTAAGTTGATACTAGAAATTTTTAAGGAAATATTATTTTCTTATTTTTAGAGCGCTTAAATAAAAGCTTTTTTAAAAAGGGTTTTTGGTTTTAGTTTATTAAATTTTTACAATACATGTCAATCCAGCCTGCGATTTTGTTTTTTTTTTGTTTCTAAAATGTGACTTAAATTATTAGCACAGTTAAAATATTAATAATCATCATTGATTGCTATTTATTTTTAACTAGCATGAAAATAATTAAACAACAAAATTATTTAAAACACGATTGATACGTGCAAATAATCAAGTAACAAAGTAATCTACTCTATTGTATCCAATAATAACAGGTATAAAATAAATACTCGAATCGCTGGAAACTTAATTGTCGTAGGTAGTAATAAATTTTATTTTGGGTTTTAGCTACTACTAGTGAGACAAGATAATCGACTTTTGAAATACCATGACCTCTCGTAATATTGGCGTGAACTGGCTCGTGCTGCGTTTCGTTTGGCGAGAGAGGTATCCGGAGGCCCGATCCCCTTTCCCCTTCCTTTCCCATCCTACTGCCATAAAAGACGGCAACGCACCACGGTGTTCATGGGCTGTGAGTAGTTGCTTACCATCAAGTGATCCACAAGCTGGTTTGCCCTCCTATCCCATAAAAATATGTAGACATGTCTTTAGAACTTTAACTTTAGATATAAATGTTGTTTATTGTATTTGTGAACTAAAATGGGGTGCAAGTTGAGAAATTAGGAATGGTTAGTGTTTTATTTTCTCGTCTAATATAAGCTGCCTTGTGTTAAATATATAAAAAAACATGTTTTTTTTTATTTTCTATAAACTCAGAAAGGTATGCAATGAATTTAACTATTATTTAACCTGTAGAAAGCTTACTTTATACAGAAGTTACAGTAACATATCCATGTTTTTACATTGTTTAGGTTGCAATAAATTTGAACACATATTTTTATGTTTATTTGTGTATATCTTATACCTTAAACAATGTACTTTTACTAAATTAAATACGTCTTTTTTGTGCAAATGGTAATCCTCTCTTCATTTATTGTCTGGTTGTTGATGCCAGCAATAAAGGAAGTGCTCATCCATCAGCCACGTAGTAGCGCTCTGCAGCCACGGGAATGTAATCAAGACATTCGTCTCGACAACTCACATCACTCAAACGACCAACAACATTGTGGGCTGAGAACGTAATGAATTCTTACGGAATTACTTCTTTTACGGAAAAATAATCTCTAACTTTCTCCTAGAGTTGACCGATTAGAATCAAGTCACATTTTACAAATAAATGCATTTTTATCGTTATGATACTCCGAACATTCATATGATAAAACTATATTAATTAGGAATATCCTACAGAATTTCTATAAATAAAATCATAAACATGGTTTCTCATATTCCGAAAAAGTTCTGATACTCGTTATTTTTTTTTTAACAATAATTTTCTATACTTTTTATTTAGCAAAGTGAAAATAAATATAGCTTCAATGTGCTCCTTTGTTTGTTTTAAGTAGGTATCGTGGGAAGGAACGCAAGTGTTACCAGAGATTGCTTAGAGTTCGTCTTCTTTGTCAGTCAATACAGAGATTGTGTGTCCATTAGCAACCATTTCTACAGTTTTTATAGCATATATGACAAACTAAAATAACAATAAGTTTGTTAACAAAATGTAAAATATAATATTTTAAATAACAAACATGTTTGTTAGGGACCGATAAAAGAAATTATGAAAATAACTTCAGTTCTTTCACCAGTAAAAAAACTGCTCTATAGGTTGGTATCGGCTATATTTGGTTTATTTAAGTAAATGGAGTACCGATGGCCGATGCCTGTAGACGATGTAATTACATTTTATTAACTTAATGAGACACGACTAGGGCTTACTACATCAGTGCATTAAATTGGTGCCCAGTGCACGGGCAGAAGTCCAAAACATGTTCCAGGATCAGGAAAAAGAGTGGAGTCGGAAGTTTTAAAAAGAGTCTCACCGGAGTTTTTCATCGAGAGAGCGAGATATGAATACAAGCGTTTGATATGGAAGAGTCGAGTCTTGTGACCAAATCTTTCTAACAACCCCGTAAGGTAGGAGGTTTGAAGATGTATTGTTGTAAATATTATCTGATTAGATGTATACACAACTTGTTCCTGTATTTGCATATGAAAATACAGGAGATGTTGCAGTAGTTTATACTGCGGATAACAGCTAGAGGAACAATGTTTTACAACACAATTTCCCGGGGAAAATTACTTTTCTAACCCAACTATATGTATATTTTTTACATACATATTTAAAATACATTTCGGTTCCCTATATATGGTAGCTTGATTCTTTTTTGTGAAAATATATTCCAATATATTTAAAATGTGTTTCAACTGAAGCAAAGCTAAGCGAGACCGTTTAATACATGAATGCTAATGTAGAAGCAAAGTTTAGAGTATAGCAGAGTGAGCAGGAAAGTAGCTAGCTTAAAGAACAAATACACATATGAACGTTTACATAACATAACATAACTTCACGTCATTGTTACCCGAAGGTGTAGGCAGCGGCTGTTAAGCCTCGTCTCGCCGTTAAGTTTACGTCCCAAATGGAATAGGTAGCGAACCTATTGGCATACTGGGCACAAAGTTTTCAGTCATCGATATTTATTACACATAACTTTCCAAAAACAATTTCGAAAAGTCATTGGTGTGAGCCAGTGTCAGGATTCGAACCACGAACTTTGGATTTAGAAACCGTGTGCTCGACCACTGGGCCACCGAGATATTTGCATACAGCAAAGTTTTGAGTATGGCAGAGTGAGTACGAAAGTAGCACGGACATGGTGGAAGTCGCTAGCTTAAAGAACAAATACATAATTTTATATGTATAAACGTTTAGTTCGAGAATAATATAAAGATATCGCCACTGTGTTCACTTATATATATTTATTTGTACATAACTTTCAGTATTTTATTTTGTTAAATAGAAAAGTACACTAGAAAATGACGCAAAGCTCTCTGGTTAGTTCTCTCAAAGCGCCTATAAGCTAACCCTCAACCTAGTTAGTTATCAAGTCTGTTTTATTTTTTTGCCGCTTAAGAAGTCGCTCTGGTAACGAACAGGTCACAGGTGGTGGTGACCAAAAGGTGAGATTTTCTTTAAAAAAATGTATATATTCTAAAAGTACTCGACTTAATCTATAATTTATACTGTGTTAAAAAAGACAAAAAAGAAAGTCCTTTTTTCACCGTTTTTACAATTAAACTCCTCCAAAATGGTACGAACGATTTCTTTGAAATTTTGTGTACATACCGGATAGGTTGCGAGTCGGACAACATATTATATTTTTACATCCCTAAATATTAGAGGTGATCCATCGACTATCCACCACCACTATTTTATTTATTTTTTATAATAAAGTATCCAAACTTCTTCTTTCTTCACCGCTCTACAATCAACCCCTGCTATTTATTTTTAAGTAAAAACAGTTTGCTTGGTCAGCTATTTACCTATATAATATTAAAGTAAAATCCAACTTGTTGTAAAGCAAGCCAAAGTTAGCTTACAAACTAAAGTGTTGCATAAAACTAGTTGGAGAATTAATCTCACCTCAATGTATTCTGAGTCTCATATTTTCCTTTACCAGAGTGTGCACTTAATTGTGCAAGTTTTAATTGCGAGAACACAGACAAGGGCGGCTCGTTCGCTAGATATTTATTGCGACATTGTTTTTTATTCGAAACAATTTAAAGGTAACTGTTCACTTGAATGTCTACTGAATGTAATTGATTGCGATTGAATATAAACAACTGCATTTGTATGTTGTATTTTATTCTACCCCATTTGGACAAGAGGACAATTATTGTTTAATACCTATATATTTCCTCGAACCGAGAATACAAAATCTGAAAATGCCTAAATTACTCTTGGAAACCAGATTGAAATTTGTTTTGTAACTTTACGCCAAAGGAGTAACCAGTGGCTGTTATACTTCGTAGATAACATAATGTGATAATATGGTGATTAGTGGTGGAACTTATAATTATACCTAGATATTACAGTCGTCCCGTAGTAGCCATATCTCCAAGTTGTTCTCGAGGGTCGTCACGAATCGTCTCGCTGCAAGACTCGACGATTTCCAGCCTCCGGAGCAGGCCGGGTTTCGAAAAGGCTTTAGCACCGTGGACCACATCCATACTGTTCGGCAGATTGTACAGAAGACCGAAGAGTACAATCAGCCGCTGTGTATGGCATTCGTGGACTACGAAAAAGCCTTCGACTCCATCGAAACTTGGGCAGTTCTGGATGCACTGCAGCGATGTCGGATTGACTGGCATTATATCGAGGTGTTGAGATGCTTGTATGACACCGCCACGATGACTGTCCAGATACAGGACCAGGTGACTCACTCCATCGAGCTGAATCGAGGTGTAAGACAGGGAGATGTCATATCTCCCAAACTCTTCACCAACGCTCTGGAGGATGTCTTCAAGACACTGGATTGGACTGGACAGGGTATCAACGTGAATGGTGAGTACATCTCACATCTTCGGTTTGCCGACGATATCGTTGTAATAGCAGAGTCGCTGGAACAGCTAAGTGGAATGCTGCGCAGCCTAGACGAGTCCTCCCGGCGTGTTGGTTTGGGCATGAACTTGGACAAGACAAAGGTCATGTTCAATGAACATGTCGTGCCCGGACCGATAAGCGTCGAAGGGTCAGTTCTCGAAGTCGTAAACAAATACGTCTACCTAGGCCAAACCATCCAGTTAGGTAGACGAAACTTCGAGAAGGAGGCCGACAGGAGGATTCAGCTGGGTTGGGCTGCATTCGGCAAACTGCGTCGAGTTTTCGGCTCGCCTATACCGCAATGCCTAAAGATCAAAGTCTTTGACCAGTGCGTCCTACCAGTAATGACCTACGGTGCCGAAACATGGCCACTTACGGTGGGGCTAGTCCACAAATTTAAAGTCGCTCAGCGAGCTATGGAGCGAGCTATGCTCGGAGTATCTCTGAAAGATAGACTCAGGAATTACTATTCCTGAGTCTATCTTTCAGAGATACTCCGAGCAGATATCCGCCAGAGAATGAGAGTAACCGACATAGCTCGCAGAATAAGCTCGCTGAAGTGGCAATGGGCTGGTCATGTCTGCCGAAGGACCGATGGTAGATGGAGTAAGAAGGTCATGGAGTGGAGACCGCGTCTTGGTAAACGTAGCGTAGGACGCCCACCAGCCCGATGGTCAGACGACCTCAGAAAGGCTGCTGGTAGAGACTGGATGCGGAAGGCAGAGAATCGGATGGTGTGGCGCAAATTGGGAGAGGCCTATGTCCAGCAGGGGACTGCAATTGGCTGATGATGATTACAGTTCTCGATATTAATCACATATATAGTCAAAGTCAAAGTCAAAGTGGTTTTATTTTCATAGGTCCTCACAGACACTTAAAAATAGTCAATGTACAAAAATGTTTAAAATTAAAATAATATTTAAAAAGCTAAGCCACGAGCGCTTGAAGCAAGTGCCTCCGTGGAACAAAAAAACACGGAAGCAATCGCCACGAGCGGCCTGATTCCGAGTGTAGGGGCTTTCATGAGAAGAATCGGGCAAGAAACTCATGTGCCAATACTCTTTTCAAAACCATTGAAAATTTACAGAATAGTATTATCAACGCTACTGAAAAAATATCACATAAAAGGTGTAGCAGCCAGACTACTCGACAATCACAGTTATGATCCAACCAACTTAAAATCATCGTAGTACAAGTAATGAGAGAAATTATATGATATTAGTCGAGCTCAACTGACGCGACATCTTCTATTTAGAATGGTAACGTTGTGCAACAAGTAAGTGCAATAATAAAAATTATATATAAAGCTTTTATCAAAACAACATGAATTCAAACTCATAATAAGAAATGTTGATTACTATTAGAAATAGAAATATTTGCAGCACGTCTTCACTCCAAAATAAGTGAACAAATTCCAACACGCAAACTACACAATCCGCGTTGAGCAAGCAATTTGACGGTCCCAAGACGACTTGTCCGTCATGAAGTCATTGATGGTGTAATAAGCACCGGCAACGAGACGATCCTTCACAGCCCGCCTAAACCGATCGAAAGAGAGAGCCAGAATATGCGCAGGGATCCTATTATAGAACTGTACACCCATTCCCAAAAACGACTTATGTACTTTGTGCAGGCGATGACACTTTAACACAAGTTTATGCTTGCCTCTGGTATTAAAATTATGTACATCACTATGTTTAGTATATCTATTTAAGTTTTTTCTAACAAACATTATATTGTCATATATAAATTGAGAAGCAACTGTTAATATTCCAATTTCCTTAAACCGTTCTCTAAGGGAGACTTTGGTCCCCAGATTATAAATTGCCCGAATAGCTCGTTTTTGAAGCACAAAAATAGACTGAATTTCAGCTGCTCTACCCCACAGCAAAATGCCATAAGACATGACACTATGAAAATAACTGAAATAAACTAGTCTGGCGGTTGCAACATCAGTAAGCTGTCGAACTTTTCGAACCGCGTAGGCAGCAGAGCTAAGTTTTCCAGCTAAACATTTTACTTGAGGACCCCACTGGAGCTTATTATCTAGAGTAATACCTAAAAATACAGTTGTATTTACTGGGTCTAGAATTCTGTTATTTAAAGATAAATTTATAACCTGACCTTTAACATTGGGCATAGTAAACTTTATTATTTTGGTTTTATTCGAATTTAGGACTAAATTATTAGCTGTAAACCAATCATGGACTTGTGTAAGAGAGCAATTTACATCATCAAAACTGTTTTTTTTATGGTCTACCTTAAAGAGGAGTGAAGTGTCATCGGCAAACAGTACTATGTCGCAAAATTTCTGTACGAAAAAGGGCAAATCATTAATATGGATAATAAACAATAGTGGACCGAGAATGGAACCCTGGGGAACGCCCATAGACACTGGCGATCCAGACGATCTCACTCCGTTTACATCTACAAACTGAAACCTGTTACTCAAGTATGATGCAACAAGACTAAGTGCAGTGTTCTTAATACCATAGTGTTCATAATATAATAATATCTTGGACACAATACACACAGCGCCCTCTAGTTCCAAGCTAAGCAACTAAATGCTTGTGTTATGGATACTAGATAACGGATATTAATACATATATACTTTTTTTTTCTAAACCACACAAATATTCATGTTTGTCACAAATGTTTGTGCTCGGGTGGGAATCGAACCCCCGACCGGCTGCAACCGGTAGTTTTTCCAATGCGCCACTACTAATGAAAAGTAAATTGTAAAGCTGGTTGTGAGTCAAGATACGAGATCATAGTTCACACCCCCATAGCACCGGGACTCAGAAGAACCAAACAATAGTTTAAGCAGAACATTTAACAACTTCGCGGAATATTCAATGTTTTTTTTTAGTTGAATTACTCATTTTGAATAGAGTTTTTATTAATTGTTCTTATTAAAATTATTTTCCGGTTCAAATAAAATACACATGCTTAATTGTGAGGCAGACATTATTGTTAGTTATATACATACAATAAGTACGTTCAATTGAAAACTTTTATGGTAATTAACTCAACAATAACGTGATTATGCACACATTATAATCAAATTGTTTATCTTGTAGATAACATTTACATTCTTCAACTTCAACTTCTAGTTCAAATGTTATTCTCTAATTATGAGAGTCTGAATTAACTTCTATCTGTTTATTTAATTCTATAAAAGCCGTTCGTATGATAAAATCATATTCATTTGAAAAGTAGGAATCTTGAATATTTTTTACAAGAATAATATCCTTAATATTCATATTCAATTCAAAGCAAAGATACGAGTATAATAACTTCGTGGCTTAGAAAATATATATTATTACTAGCTGACCCAGCAAACGTTGTCTTGCCGAAAAATAAAATTTAAAAAATAGGGGTTGATCGTAGGGGGTTGAAAATTTAGGGTTGCATGTATTTTTGTATCCCGTTTTATAAAAAAAATAAGAAACAGAAATATGTCGAAAAATTAAAAAATAAAATTGAGGGGTGGGCTAGTGTTGTGATTTAGGGGGATGAAAAATAGATGTTGTCCTATTCTCAGACCTACCCGACACGCACATAAAATTTCATGAGAATCGGTCCAGCCGTTTCGGAGGAGTTCAATTACGCACATCTAGACTCGAGAATTTTATATATTAGATTCTGACGTGACATTTTGCGACGTCTTATATGGTATTTAGCAAATAAGATATCTGATGAAGATACAAATTTTAATCTATCATCACAAAAATATGCCTTTATAGAACCTCAACGTAAAGGGACTGATCTCGGCTAAATGTCGGAAGGTTGTATATTACTGTTTAATCGTCCTTTTCACAAATCTGCCTTAATCAGAATATTTAAACGGAAGACAGAAATTCACGGCGAATTTTTTTCTTTTGATTCAAGAGACCATCCTATAAATATTATAGCTAGACGTCTATTAAAATCTACACCAAATAGGTCGTAGTAGGTATCGCCTAATCGTAATAAGTGAGAAAAACATATATGCGTAGATATCTGTGAAATACGTTATCAATGAAAATAACAACTTTAAATTTATGGCTAACACCTTTAATACGGCAGGAAGTAGGCAACATTCTCCTTGATACCATGAAAATATAGGCGATCCAAACCGAGATTTTTTAACACTTGTGTTAAACCACAAGGCAGTGCCAATTAATTATTTAACTGAACAAAACAAGTAAAACGTAAACCTCCCATCAGAATCTTAGTTAGTTCTTAGTGGTTTATAATCTCGACTGTTGGTAACCAAAACATGTGTTATACTGTTGAGGAATAATGAACAAGACCATCTAATCCAACAGGCCCCCATTCAAGAAGCAAGAAACATGTATGTACTTAAAATACGTGTACACGACTATCGTGAAAAATAAGCTTGATGTTTTACATTGAAATGTAATTAAGTTAGTCGTAAACGTGAACTAGGAGTAGGTAGAGTTGGACATAGTTTAACTTTTGATAACGTTCTTTAAGTCATAAAAATGTGAAATGCAAATATTCCATCCATTCGACAAGAATACCTTGATATGACAATCAAATGCCCAATTGTGTGACAACCTCGTGACATGTTGGTAAAACATCCAAAGGTGGAGTAGAGGTCGGCAGGTTCGAGCCCCCACCCAGTACAAATATATGTGTGAGTATTTCTCTATAAGGTAAATATTTGTTTACCTAAAAAAGTGTCGCGTTAATTCCCGTTCATTATATTTTAGTATATATACTTAGTCATGCCATAAATATTGTAACAAAGAAAAAAAAATTATTTTAATTGCAAATAACATTTATTACTTTTACAGTGTGTTACTTTAATACATAAATATAAAACGATATAAAATATAAAAAGCTTATTCGAAGTGTCTCCATTGGCTGCAATACAGGCCTTTAAACGTTGAGGCCAGTTTTCCATAGAAACACGCACTCTTTCCATGGAATTTTCCCATGGAAAGAGTGCGTGTTTCTATGGATAACTGGCCTCAATTCACTGCCAATCGTATGGATTGTTTTAGGGACTCTAAATTATTATGACGTTCAGAGCAAGCCGTACGCTCTAAAACTGACCACAAATCATAATCCAGTGGATTAAGATCGGGACTAGACGACGGCCAGTTTTCAGCTCTAATGAAGTCCGAAACGTTCGCTTCCAACCAAGATTGCGTGGACCGAGCTTTATGACCCGGTGCCGAGTCTTGCTGGAAGGAGCATACTTCGTTATTGAACATGGTGTTGTTAAGGGGCTTGAGTCCCTTTTCAAGAATGACTACTTTTTCATCCGTAAACAATATTTTTCTGTGACCTCCCTTTGCGTACCGCTTCAGTTGTTGTTTAGATTTTAACAACCTATTCTTTTTTAAATTATCAGTTAATAAATGAACAGTGCATCTCTTATGGGCTGCAAGTCCTAAGTCATCTTTTAAAATACGCGACATTGTTCTAGGTGCTATATTCATCTCCCGAGATAAAATCTTTTGCTTGCGGACAGGATTTCTTCGAATTCTTTCCCTTACTGCTTTGACCACCTTTTTCGTACGAACACTACGTGGACGGCCAGGTCTTTTTCTGTCACAAACAGAGGCGGTCTCATTGTACCTAATAGTAGCCCGGTACACAAACTTTTGACTAATACCAAGTTTATGGGGAGTTTTAAAAATTGCATTTGGCTCCATACCTACTTTGTGTAATGCAATCACAGCGATTCGGTTCTCTTTATCACCCCTCTCCATTTTAATATCGCAAAATATTGTACAATGTATTGGCGCCAAAACGAGAAAACACAATGAACAATCGTATAAAAATGACAGATTCCAAATTCAAATGTAATATTTTTCTTTTTTAAATGTAACAGTATTTATGGCCTGACTAAGTATATTTAAATACATTATCTTCATCCAGTTTTAGGTAAGAGTTTAGTTTTATAAGCTATGCAGCTTGTAAAACTAAAGTTTTCTATGTGTATTTAAACATTTGCTTCAATTGTATAACGAATATAATAATGCCCTAATGCTCAACTACAACAATTCCAAACGACAGTTGTTTTAGGCATGAGGCTAAAAAGCTTGACAAGTTCACGTTGAGTTCTAAATCCGTCTGACAGAAACGTGTTCAGCATTAGCAAGAATCCTTTGAGTATTATTTAGTTTACAATACTAAATAACAATTATTTGAATACTTACAACTTTACGCTAAGTCCCTTGCAGGGTAGGCAGAATGGACATAAGGTCATAAGGCACGATTACTAGACACCTCACTCATTTTTCCGACTTTCATAGGTCTTGTCATACGCCGTCGTCAATTTTTAAGGCTTCTGACATGACGTAAATAGTGTCGTGTATATGTTCAAACCATCGGAGCATACCCTACCTTAGTTTACTATATTTTGTACCCACAATCAAAAAGTAATCTACATTATCGATCCTCTATCACAACATCGGGTTAATATCCAATATCGTTATAATAACGGATAAAAAAGGCATATTGCTAACAACGCTGTTGGCTGCACACGCTTCACGGAATCTTGTTTCACATCCCTTGAGATGAAACGAATGAGCATTACCCTCAGTGAATGTGAAACGTATACTGTTACACTCGATATACTCATAATAGGTATTCAACACAAGACAGAAGTTCACAGACTATTTATATATTTTGAAAGGCGTCCTGTCGCATTGGTTAAATTACCGGCTGGAGCAATGAGGTCGGGGGTTCGATCCCCACCCGAGCACAAATATTTGTGACAAACATAAATATTTGTGTGGTGTCTGGGTATTTTTCTATCTATTATAAGTATGTATTTACAAAAGAAAAGAATATATGTATTAATATCCGTTATCTCGTATCCATAACACAAGCATTTAGTTGCTTAGCTTGGAACTAGAGGGCGCCGTGTGTATTGTGTCCAAGATATATTTGTGTTCGGTGATCGGCTGAGTGATTTGGCGTAAAAAGATATTAAACAAACTTCCTTTCGCATTTATATTATAGTATGATTACACGTAATAATAGGAAAAATATTTTTTTTCTAAGTTATTCTACATTCTGCATTCAAATTACTATAAAAAACACTGTGATGTACCCCCATCATCTTCTCTATCCGTTACCACATAACATAAACAGTTATTAAGTAACGTACACCTCATATAACAGTATCTTGTAATCTACTTGGAAGTTAGTTAATATAAATATATATATATATATATATATATATATATATATATATATATATATATATATATATATATATATATATATTTATATTAACGGATATTTATATATATGTATGTGATATTTGAAAGTAGTGTAATACCATTTAGTAATACAGTGAAAAATTTAGGTATTTTATTGGATACGCAGTTGACTTGGGACGGTCAGCTGCAACACGTAAGTCGTAAAAATTTTGGGTCAATTGGATCTCTTAGACGACTTCGAAACTTTTTACCTATAGAAACTAAAACTGAGCTTGCACATTCCCTCCTACTTTCTATCCTCGACTATGCCGATGCCAGTTATGCAGATCTTACCGAAAATCAACTCGATAAGCTTGAGCGACTTCAGAATGTTTGCATAAGATTCATATTTGGTCTTCGCAAGTATGATCATGTCTCCGAATTTAGAAAAAAAACTCAAGTGGTTACCTATCCGCCTTCGCTGGAATGCTCATTACCTTTCGTTGCTGTACAGTATACTGTTTAACCCTTCAACGCCCTCCTATTTCAAGGAGCGATTCCAATATCTTACGATCCTCAAGTTGAGTTCCCATGATCATCTAAGAGGCTTATAATTAAAATACCGGAGATCTCTTCTAAGTTTTATGCTAAATTGTATACAATTCAAGCTACCGTTTTATGGAACGCACTCCCATTGCACATAAGACATGCTCAGAATCTAGCTCTATTTAAATCACTGGTAAAAGAACATTATATAAATTCTACAAGTTTATAAATTGTTTTTATCTTTATTCACTGTATGTACTCGTAAGTATGTTTAATATGCTATTCTATTTATGTTTATATTAGTTTATACTATGTATGTATGAATGGTACATGTATATATGTTTGTATTTATTGTATATGTGTATGTATGAATTTTGTATTGCCGCGTATTTATATCATTATACATAAAAAGTACACCCCAGCTCCCACTTTCCATACTGACAAGTCCATCCAAAGGTTGTCTGTAAGCGATAAGACCGCCCATTGTACCTGCCTGTGTATAAATTTTAAGTTCTTATGTATTTTCTCTCTGTTTGTGGTGTACAATAAAGTTTATTCTATTCTATTCTATACTTCTTAGCGGCAAATAAATAGATAAATAACATAGTTTCCCTTCGCTTATCTCGTCTTCACTAACACAAATATTGACATAATTAATATAGGAACGGCGCACGTTCGTGTTGAATCACAACTTATAAAAGTTGAACATTAATTTATTTAAGAAATAAGTTAAACACCCATGCTGGTTTGCATAGAATTTCCGCGGGAATTTGTTCTTCCGTGATAAAAAGTAGTATATGTTAATTTCAGTTTAGGCTACGGACCAAAAATATACATAAAATACATCAAATGATTTAGGTATCTCAGATTTAGAATCTCTTCGTGACCTTTTTTTCTCTACTCATGTCCCTCCATTCACTAACATCAACAACCAGCATCCATACCCTTCCATTACCAGATACATTTCCTTCTTCATGTGCAGTCGAGTAATATATTCATATGAATACCATAAATACAAAATTCTTCATTAATTCAAATCTTGTATGGATGGGAATTCATGGAAATGATCTAACCAAACTTAGATTCACTGTAGCAGTTTCTAAAACATTACAAATTTCTCTAAGGTATATAATACAAAAGTCCTTTGGGAGAATTCCGAGTACAAAACATAGGACATTTATAAGCTTACTTTCTAAAGAGGCAAATGAAATCTCTTTCCTGTTATTCAAAATTATATCACGTGTTATATTTTCTGGTCTCGACAAACACTGAAAAACGAGCGGAACAAACGAAAATGAAAAATAAAAGGAATATTAGGATGTCAGAGAGAGAAAGAAAGAGAGGAAGTGTCGTGGAAATTTTACTCGAACTTTTGAATTATAGACTTACATTCGCGAGCACTTTGATTTTGCACGTTTTGACGTCGCAGAGTTGGAAATAATATTGTTGTATAAATTGCTGTCACATCGAAATGGAAATTTTAAGTAACGTACCTGTTGCTTGTTTGTTACTTTCATGTGAGTTTCAATGTTTTCAGTTCAGTTTGTTTAAATATAGAGTGTTTTAAAAATGAGAAATCTTGACAAGGTATTAAAACAAGAATATAATCAGCCTCACTTTCTTTACGAATATATTACGTTAGACATAGACTGTGTAGATTTATTTAAGTTCTCAGTGCTGAACCTTAAAAGGAGTAGTATACCATTTTGCGTTAGGAGGTAATGCAGTCATAGCGTAATTAATTTCGTGATTGCGAAAAAAGATGTAGGTAAAGGTACTGTCTGAAATTCAGTGCCGCTGATCACTACGCTACTTCTAAAACTTATTGAATTTATTTAATTAATAATAATAATATCTTCGACACAAATTACACAGCGCCCTCCAGTTCCAAACTAAGCAACTAAATGCTTGTGCTATGGATACTAGATAACGGATACCAATACATATATACTTTTCTTTTGTAAATACATACTTATAATACATAGAAAAACACCCAGACGCCGCACAAATATTCATGATTGTCACAAATATTTGTGCTCGGGTGGGAATCGAACCCCCGACCTCAGTGCTGCAGCCGGTAGTTTTACCAATGCGCCACGAGGCCCGTCAAATTATATTAAATATGTATATAACTGACTAACAACTATTGTTGTTTTTTTAAGATCATCTGAAATTGATTGCAGACGTCATAAATTGATATGTTTGTAGTGGATCGTAGAGGGGTAATTTGAATGTGACCGTGTTATTTTGCCGTTCGACGCTAACCAATCCCCGTGAGATGCAAACTATGAGCGTACAACGTTTTAATTAGTTAAACGTAATATAAAATAATTATGTTATATTGAAGTATATTTATCCCTTGTGACTGGAATTTATAATCATAAACTGTGATTTTGTCATAATATATAGATATTAATAAGATAGCTCTTGGAATGTAATGCAGCAAGAGCCACTTTAAATTGATTTATAAAGAGGCAGTGGTATCACTACGACATAATCGACGTAAAGTGGTAACTGTGGAGTTAAAATGAAAAGTATTACTTATTTAAGAAATATTTTACAGAAAAGTATTTGAGTATTAGTGTTATTGGGCAATTGACTGATGTATAGGTGTATATAGACTGATGTTTAGTTATATTGAATAACCCAACGTAACAGTAAAGACTCAGAATTTATTTTTGACTTAAAGGTGTTGGTCATAAAATCTTCGAATTACACAACCCCTCGAGCACTCTCTTTTTCCCCGCTCGTAACATTAGAAATACTATCAGTATTACTAATATCTGTTGTAAAATATTTAATGTGATAAATACCAGCGGGTGGAACACTAGCACCCCTATCTTTTTTTTATGGGATAGGAGGGCAAACGAGTAGGCGTGTCACCTGATGGTAAGCAACCAACGCCGCCCATGGATACCAGCAACTGTTTTTTTTATTACTTATTACTGTTGCGTTGGCGACCTTTAAGGGATAGGGGAAAGGAAAGGATGGGGAAAGGAGGGTGGGCCTCCGGGTACCTCTATCACCAAACGAAACGCAGCATTAGCCACTTTACGTCGATCTTCTGAGAGGTCGTGGTATTTCACCGGTCGAGCCGGCCCTTTCATGCAGCGAACTGCTTGGCTCTACCACTGATGAATGCTCTATCTCGACATTTCTACTCGAACTGCAGTGGGGGGAGTTTATGTTCCCCTCGGTTACCATTAGAGTACAATTTAAATGTTCTCATAAATATATAATTTTATTTATCAACTCTTACATTTAATAGCGTGTACACAGGTATAAATACTTGGGTTGTATTGTTGATGATCAGGCTGACCATAGCATAGAAATACGCTGCAGAATTGAACAGGCGCGCAGTGCCTGCAATAATATGAAAAAAACTCCTGTGTGACCGTAAGTTGAACATCAAACTTTGGGATCGTCTTGTAAACTGCTATATTTTCTCCATTCTTTTGTATAGCGTTGAAGCTTGGACACTAACAGAGGCCATGTGTAAGAAACTCCAAGCTTTCGAAATGTGGGTCTATAGAAGAATGTTAAGGATATCCTGGAGAGACAAAGTACGTTTAGGTATGTCGTTGTATGGTGATGACTTGGATATATAAGGAAAACACAGATTAATTTATTGACGTTTATTCCCGGTGCTTGCCGGACCGAAGTGGCCGAAGTGACCGTACAATGCATTGCTAAACACTATATAAATAGTACGCTAACGCTACACACACATGCATTCGTATGTAGTTGTAACCCCTACATACGAAACAAAGCAGTTCTGCAACGAATGGGGAAGCAGGTTCAGGTTCTCAAAACTGTTAAAAAAGGAAGTTGGAATACCTTGGACATATAATGCGTGCACCGAATTAAGATCTATTACAGCTTATTATTCAAGGCAAGATACTAGGCAAAAGAGGTCCAGGTAGATGACGAACATCTTGGCTGAAAAATCTACGCTAGTGGTACAATAAAAGTACACGTTCTCTATTTAGAGGTGCTGTGTCGAAGGTTCAGGTCGCCATAATGATTGCCAACCTTCGTTAGAAGACGGCACCCGAAGAAGAAGAAGAACATTTAATATAAGTTATTTCATACACCCAACGATAGCTTATCAGTTAAATAAATATAATAGAATTAATATTAATAATTAGATATTATTATTTACTCTTGATTTATTATTTACACTTTATAAATACATTTTTAAATATAAATAGAAAAAAATACATTTTAAAATATAAAAATAAGTGAAACCCACTGGCTTCGGATACAGGGACCAAGCTACCAGTGGTCAGGGCCCCAAAGAGAGGAACTTCCTCAAGATACGTGCCGTGCCTAGAAGCTTTCTGCATCAAGCCCTTGATCCAGCTGCCTAACGCAAGCCTCTCTAGATGTTGGTCGAGGCAATAATGAAATGACTATCAGAACAATAATCGTGGAATCAACATTCCACATGTCAGAAATCTCGTGAGCAAGGTCCAAATATTTCAATTGTTTATCTTTTTCAGCTTTCACGAGATTATCCCAGTATAACGTAATATGACCATTTTCGAGAACTGGGTCGGGCATATACCTATAGTACGGAACCCCCCTTTCCATGAGGTTATATTTCAGGGCAATTTGTAGATGGATTATCCTGGCTACTTGGTTATGCCTGTGCAAATACTTGACGTTAGCTAGACGACTGCAACCGGAGATAATATGTCTAATCGATTTACCGGAACAGTGACATGGCCGACAAATGACCACTGTGCCATCTTTCAGAATATATTTCCGATAGTTATTGGCCATCATAACTTCGTCCATAATTGCAAATACAAAACCTTCGGTTTCTCCATAACGATCACCGAAACGTAACCAGGATACAGATGTTAATGTATCCACATCATTATTTTTACTAAAGGTAGAACTAAAGTTGTAATAATGATAAAAAAAACATTTGCAATAAAAAGTATTTACAAATTTAGAGCAGAAATATATTATTTTCTCGCAGTCGCACTGTTTAATGAGTTTCTTTAAATGTCGTGTATGTAAAAATATTTCGTAGTTAAGACGTAATGAAAGAAAAAAATGTTCTACAATATTCCACAAAAACTACACATAACCAAACGTCGAATTATTTTAGCTATATCATTAAAACTTCTTTTCTCCTTTATTTGACGTTATGTCTCGTCTACATAACAACATACATGTTTTATACTGTGGACCCCCGCAATCGCAGACCTCGGTGCCGACTGTAATTTTCTTGTATTTTTGATGAATTCACCGCACACTCTGGTGCCCATGGTAACACCACAAAACGTCACTTCCGTATTCATGAGCCCGACACCAACAACATGTCTATACAAAATAAAGACACTTCCAACTCCATATATGGCATTTTTTATAAGGTTCCTGTCAGCAATTTTTACCATCGTAAGCGTTACATTCAGACGCTGTCGAAGGAAATTTTCTCCATGGGTGGCCATGCGATCTATAAGATTACAACCCTTTATTACGAGCGATGGTTCTCCCACTTCTTTCAAAGATGACAACACGACCCTAGTATCTCCTAATTAACTCATCAACAAGTAGTATCATATTAGTTATCGTATGTGGGAGACAGTTTACTGTTTAGATGTACATATTATGTGCTCATGAGAATGAGAAGCATTTATATTAAATTAGAACTTAAATTGTGTTAGCTTCAACTATAAAGACTAACAACTAAGAAGTTTTTGGCTTTTTACATCTTTATGTGCAATACCATGTAAGGACGGGACCAACCCTACCAAACAGGGTTTATACGAATATTTAAGGAATCAAATTGCCGAAAAATTGTTTTATGTCACTTTTTGCTATATATTAACGGAAACTTATAAGTTGTTTAGCATTTAAGCGAACGTAGTTGGCGACAGTAAATCAAAAGTGTATTTTTTTTCTTAATTAGGCCACTACTTTTTTCACAGTTTAAGTCAATTGAACTTTTTTCATACTGGTGTTTCGGGTCAGATTTTATAACTATCGTTTATACATGTTGTAAAATCACCCTCGTATTATAAATTGTTGTGCAGCAGCAGGGGTGGGTAACATTGAAAAATTGCCCGCTGTGTAAACGCCATGTCAAATAGTAGGGGAGTTAATGTCGAAAAGTTACATATACTTGTATCTGGTAAACCATTTATAGTTATTTATTTTTATTTTGCTTGATATTTATCTCAAGTCATTTTTACTAACTTGGAAAAAGGAGGCAGTTCTCAATTCGCAATTTTATTTTTTATGTATGTTCACCGATATTTTCGTGAATTATAGAATGATTGGGATTGTTTTTTGTTGAATAGTTTTGGGTACCTATCTACTAGGCCCCGAAGCAGATAAGTTTCAGACGGAACCACGAGAACGTCATTTAGAGTTGGCCTCGCGCGGCTGTGGTTGAGCTGTAGGAATTGAACATGTTTCTGTACGGTAAATGGTGGCCGTACGTCCGACCCCGCGAGCAGCAAGAGTCTGTGAGACCGGTAAGGCCGGGGCCCCGTGGTCTCCAGTCGTAGATGCAGTGAGCGTGCTTCCAGTGGGAACAAACGGTTAGTTTGCTGAAGGGGTATCTCCGGTACTTACCTAGATAACAAGTAGTGCGGCTTTCACTCGGGGTTGCTCCAGTCGACTTTGCTGGGATTCGACCAATGAGTAGCTGCAAGGATTTGCATCGTAAGGTGAGCGTTCTTTAAAACTCCGGAACTAGCTGGATACTGGTAGCCAGCTGCTTTTGCATCCCAAGCACGAATTGAAGTGATGCCACTTCAATTCGTGCTTGGGAACTTACTAAGGTAAGTTGAGGTTTCGTAGCAGTATAAGGTAAGCCTTATACTGCTACGAAACCTCACTGCTATGGGGAGTGGAGGAATTTACCGGACTACCCTCCTTATGAGTACCATCAAGAGCCATACACTTGAGGTGGCGGCAAGATTTCTATTTAAGTACTAAAATTATTAAAATTTTCCTATTTTAAAATAGTATTAGATTTGATTAATCAAATAACTAGAGTTTAAATCATAGCCACTAGTCAACACTCGGTTTCAATGTATCCATTATGAGGAAAAAATATGCCTTTTTAAAAATATTATACTTTTCAAACTCCTTTGCGTTTGTATAAAACTTGGTATAAAATCGATGGCAGGTCACTGTGACCAGTGGCACACCAGCGGCACCGCGAGCTAGTTAATTTTGCTTTTGAATATTTATTAGTCGTTTAAATAAACAGATTTTTGGATTTTCGAATACAACTCACCATTTTTATAGTACATTGTGGCTTATTATGCCAGTTATTATTAAATATTGTGTGTGCCAGTTATTGTTAAATGATTAAACTTGTAATAAATAGAAGTATTATGTTAATTTAATTAAGATTCCGTTTTCTAAAAATAGAAAATATTTATAAGATTACCTCATCTTAGAAAGAGTCACATTTGATAAGGTTTTAGTTTGATAGTTTGAGTCACGGAGAAGGACATCTAATATGTTTTTTCTTACTGGTGTATTTTTAAAAAAAATAAATAATCATTTCTCGCTGGAAAGGATACAGTTGTGTTGACGGAAACAGAGTTACGGACAATACTTATTGATTTAGTTATCATCATGCCACTTAATAAATTAGCGAATCAGTATGTAATGTGATGGTAAATTAGACAAAAAATAATAGGTAACTCTGAAGCAATAAGAAGTTATCCTGATCAACTAATATATATACTTAGGTACCTAAATAGGGTGTGTGGTTTCATTATGTATATGGCCCTCGCGAAGTCAGAGCATAGGGGAGTTATTCTGCTGATCCTTGGAAAACTTTCACTGTTTTCAACGTAGCACAAATGTGATCCTTTTCATATTAATTTTATGAGTACTTCGCCAGCAGCTGATGGGACCTATGCAAATGTTATGGTGTTCGCTAAGGGAACAAACAAAAGGGAATTTAGATTGAGAAGGAGAAGTATGAATATTTTATGTTGTATTTATTTGAAACGTATCAATATCTACGTAAACAATACTAAGTTAGTATTGTTTACGTAGATATTGATAAATGACCTTGGCGACCTTTCTACTTCCAAGTAATTTTGTCCATACATTGAAAAAATATTAACAATGTCTTTTTTCTGTTGTTATTATAGATAGATAGATAGATAGATAATTCTTTATTTACACCATATAAATTACAAAACAAAAAACATACATTATTGACATACATTATTATCTTCGTCGTTAATCGTTTAGACACTTAGTTTAAATTATTCATATGCATATTTTATAATATTATAAATACTTTGTGCCCGATATGGCAATAGGTTCGCCACCTATTCCATTTGGGACGTAAACATAACGACGAGACGAGGCTTAACAGCCGCTGCCTACACCTTCGGGTAACAAAAGGCCCATTCATGCGGCAAGCTACCTGATTATACTATTGGCTGTTGTGTATGTGTCTGTCTCTTCCGAATTTTTGGTTCCATGTGGTACAACTGTATAGTAAACTATCATGATATTGAGCACAAAATAGTCAGCCGTCGATCTTTATCGCACATAACTTTCGAAAAGATTTCTGAAAAGTCATAAGTGTAGTCAATAGGTATTTGGCAGTAATTAAAACTTTTCGCATTCACTATTTACTCTTCTGTTTTTTCTATTTACTTTTATATCTAACTTTATTTTCTTTAGAAGCCGGATAAGGTGGCTTTGAGATTTATCTACGCGATACCGTTATATTTACTAAAGAGAAAATTCAATTTGGTTCTTACTTTAGGGTGCTTCGTGCTTCAACCCACATTGGAACCTATTCAAGATAATATAGTCATGATATTTTAGTATCCACACATCATAATTATATGAGATGATCATTATGAAGTGAGAGGTATTATTAGTGGATTAAAAACTTCTAGTGCCCCTGGATGGGACAAAATTACCGCGCAAATTTTGAAACAAAATTTGACATCTCTTGTAAAGCCCATTACTTTCTTGTGTAATCTAAGTCTGACGACCGGTAAATTTCCGAAAATATTTAAAAATGCTATTGTCTGTCCTATCCTTAAACCTGGGGATAAGAAAGAACCGAATAACAATCGACCTATCTCTCTCATAACTGTATTGTCAAAGGTGCTAGAAAAGATTGTTTTTAAGCGACTTTCTAATTATTTGGAGACCAATGGGTTCATTAGTGACTCTCAATACGGTTTCAGAAAGGCTAAATCGACAGAAGACGCTTTTTTGGCACTGTTATCAATAATAGTTGCCAGTATGGATCAAGGTGATAAGTGTTTGGGCGTATTTTTGGACTTGCAAAAAGCGTTTGATACCGTCTCTATTCCAATTTTGATTACACACTTGAAGAATATAGGTACAAGGGGACTTGTTTTACAGTGGTTTGTGGATTACTTTTCTCATAGGAACCAACGCGTTAGAGTGGCATGTCACGAAAGTGCAAGTTGCTCATGCGACTATGGCGTTCCACAGGGCAGTATCCTCGGACCAACCTTATTCCTCGTTTATATTAATGACCTATGTAGAATATATAATCTACCAAATTTAGATCTCTTCATGTTTGCTGATGATACAGTACTTTTGGTTCATGCCAAAACTTGGGATATGGCATTTAGCATGGGGGAAGCGGGATTAGCTGGGATGACTTCATAGTTGGAGAATATTCTTATGTCATTGAACACAAGTAAGACAAAATATATTTGCTTTAGCAAATCTTCAGTGGGTAAACCATCACCAACGAGGGTCTTCAAATTACACGGTTTCCCCTGTAATCGGGGTTTAACATCTCCAAAATGTGACTGCGTGGTATTATCCAGGGTTGAATGTGTGAAATACTTAGGAGTAATTATTGATGATCAGCTGAACTGGCTTCCTCACATTGCAGCTACAAGAGCTAGAATTAGAAAACTTGTATGTATTTTTAAAAATTTACAGACTGTGGCAAATGACATTCTTCTAGTACGAATATACCGAGCTTTGTGCGGATGCATAATAAGATACTGCATCTGCGCCTGGGGAGGTGCGGCAAAGACTCACATGATTGAGGTTGAGCGTGCACAACGAATGATACTCAAGGTCCTTTTGCGCCTGTCATTTCGATATTCTACTTCATCCCTGTACGATCTCGTCAATGTACTATCAGTTAGAAAGTTGTACATTTACGAAGCGGTAAGAAGATACCATAAATAAATTGTACCAAATCTCCCACGGTCACATAAACGCGTAGAACGCTGTCCAGTGCCACACATTCGGTCGACATTTGCCCGTAGACAATTTGATTTTATGGCTCCTTATATATATAATAAGCACAATAAGAATAAAAATCAAGTCAAAGTTAGTAATAACCAGTTTAAAATGAATTTGGCTAATTGGCTTATGAGCATGGATTACAATGATGTGGAGGCTATGCTACAGTTAAATTAAATAAGTGCGTAGTTCTAACATAAGGCAACTTAATCACATGCACAAACACACACACATACACACACACTCACGCACATACACACACTCACACCCGCACTCACTCTCATACACACACAGTGTTATTACTTATTATGTAAAAAAGATCATTTTCTATGAGGGAAGACACTGACACCCGCAACACAGTTTTAACTACCGTGGGTGTCAGAACATCCCACAATGTATTGTAATTTCTATTTTTCACAATAAAATTTAATTAATTATGATGATGTATATATAAAAAAAAAGTGAATTAATGATAGTTAATGATAAATCCTTGTCTGAGTGTACTAGATTAAGAATACTCTATTCTATTTTCCATATAATCACAAAATGGCAAAGAAAATAAGTATTTTATTACTGGAAAGCGTAAACGCTTTTTTTTTATCTGAAGTTGTAAAGTAATGTCTTTTACGCTTCTACGTGATATTTTACACACATAACTTCCAATTATAATTTAATCGGTGTGAGCCGGGATTTGACCCCACAACTTCTTGATTCAGAAGCAAAGTTCTCATTATCATCATAATTTCTAGTGTTTACAATAAGAAGCTTTTCATAATAATAACGACATCCTGATAGACGATATTAATTTAAATACAAAACTCTCTTTAAAATGAGCCCGGAACCGCTGCAACAATGGTACCCATCCTAAAGTACTTACTTGACGTTTTCCGTCAATGATTATACAAAACTAATATAATTATAAATACGTTACGTTAACATATAGTTATACATTAGAACCACAATTCTCCAATTCACTTATAATTAATCAACCTTCTGGTATTAATAACATCAACATAAAGTAGATGAAAATTATATCAAACACTATATTTCTACGGTATATTAATGTTAAACGCAATAAATTGTTATATTCATTTCAAAACTCAATATGAAATCCTGAACGTGTTCATAAATAATGTAGAATTAAAATGTTATTTCAGGTATCGTAACACCAGTACTTGTAATGTTAAAATAACGGCAAGTGAACTGGTGAACGGTCGGATGCGTTAATCTGATTACTGAATGAAAATATTTACACGAAACCTCACAAAACAATCTATAAGTATATTCGGCTGTAATGAAACCATAACTTCATGTACACGTACTTGTAGGTGTACTTCAATTGTTATTTATTATGTCGAAGCGTGAACACAGTAGTGCCATCATTGCAGTAATCGTGAACTACTTTTAGCTCCATAACTCATTACGGATAGTATTGGTAGTACGCAGTAATTGGCATGCTGGCGTGCTGATCACTAAATTAGCTGACGATTATAAAAGAAAAGGATGTTGAGCAATTGTGTTGTGTGCAGACGCGCTTCTGGTGGCTGCCGCCAGGTGGACGCACAGCCTCCCAAGCAGGTCGAATATCCTCTCTTCGTGCTTTGGTAGTAGAGTATTATACTTAAGACGCGACAGTAACAACCGGTGTCGAAATAGTGTACACTATAATATTATACTATTGACTCTGCTAATAATTACTGATTTGTCACATTATTTGTAAGCTATACTACAGCACGGTGGTCATTTAACACCCCTCGGCCAGTTATGGCAACTTCTCACGCACACACGCTGCTTATTTCTGAAAATTAAAAATATTTAGCATATTCCTTACATCTATTGTTTTGTGTAGTACATATTAAAAATATTTAGCTCTTGTGGGAGAACTCTTAAAAACTTACACTTCCCTAAAATCAAATTGTAAAAGCCTAAGATGAAACCTCGAATAGGAATGAAACTACGCGACTATACCGGAGCATATAGTAAATTATAGAATGAGCCTACCCAGCCTGTGTATCAAATAGACTGGGTGTGATCAGTGATCACATTAAACTCAGAGGAACATTTAGTATTTATATGCTCTGATATTTGCTTAAAAACATTATATAAAAATGTATAATTAGCATTATAACCTTATACTAGATAATTTACGGTAAAATTAAATCCTGCCTTATTTTGAAGGAATATAAGTTTTCAATTTCAACCCGAGTTCAAACATTTATATGATGACAACAGTCTCGTTACCCATTTCCATTACATATTTTATACAACAAGCTCAAGGAAATACTGCGCTAAAGGTTGTATGTCAACGTGAATTTTGAATAAATTATTATACGACAGCGGCGTATTACATTCTAAATAAAGCAAAGTAATTATGAATTCAGAGTTCTATTAGTCTAATCAAAGAAACTTCCTGAAAGGTCACAGTAGCTGAGCTATAAATAAATACATTGCCTTGTACTAAAGCGCTTTATTTATGTATAGCTTCACGCCTTTTTACCCGACTGTGTCGGCAGCGATTGTTAAGACTCGACTCGCCGAATCGTTATGTTATGTCTCAAATGGAATACGTGGCGAACCTATAGCCACACACCGGACACAAAGTTGTCAGTCATCGATATTTATGATACATAACTTCCAAAATTTACTTCCCCACGATATTATATATCATTATCATCATTACATAGTATAAGCTGGGTATGGCAGAGTGTGCATGAAAGTAGAATAAACGCGGTAGAAATGAGGGCACGGCGCAAAAGCTGCGGAGTGACTCTCGCTGACCGCGTAGAAGACAAGGTTGTAAGGAAGGAAGTTGGTTTGAAAGAGAGTGTCGGTGTAAAAGTAAGAAAGTCTTTTAATAGTCAGAGGGTGTCAACGGGGTGGTTTTGATCTATAATTCATGCAAAGTGTAGAAATAAAAAGTGATAATTTTCAAGATTTTCAACTTTAATCGCAAACGCTGCCTGAACCCTAACTGATAGATCAAAACAATGTTCTGCATTATTAAAGAGCTCCAGAAGGTCTACAAAAAAGTCCGCGAGGGCATATGTCTATCTCTTAGGTATAAGCCACACTGATCATTTTTATTCCTTTACTTTTTACGAGATATAATGGCTTATTTACGAAGCGATTTTAAACATTACAGCATTCATTTTCATCCAATTAAGTGTCTTAAACAGATTGTAATTTAAACCTATATTTACGAAGATATTACAGTATTATAACGGGACATAGCAGTTGCGTTTCGCGCCAAAACGCGTGCCGATAAATAGCATTTTGATGCGGAACAAAGTTCGCTGGGTTAGCTAGTTACAATTATAAAACAAAGCCGCTTTCCGCTGTCTGTCCACTTAGATCTTCGAAACTACGCAATGGATTTAGATGCGGTTTTTTTATAGAGATACAAGCTGTCAACGGGTTGGCTGTTATGTCTTCTATAGTAAATAAAGTAAAGGAAAGGACTTAATTTTCAAAATTTTGTCTGCGGAACAAAGTTCGCCGGCTGAGCTAGTATAAAATAAAGCCGCTTTCCGCTATCTCTCCACTTATATGCTTATATTTTTTAAAGCTACTCAACGGATTTTCATGCGGTTTTTAAATAGATTGTGCTTTTAATAAAGATCAATATGGCCTTTAACGGTAAGCAATTTAAACGAATATTTACGAAGATATTACTGTATTAACGTAGCCTGACATAGCCGTTTGCTTCGCGCAGTAGTACCGGTCAAGACGTGTGGTGTCGATAAATAGCACAAATAGAAACTTTTTAATTAACTTTTACTTTTTTAATACTTTTGATGCGGAACAAAGTTGTAATGTGTTCATTGCCAAACTCAAGAATCTAACACCAACTTCTACTATCATAACAAAGCTTACAGAGTCAGATAAATATTTACTTTTCAGGTGTGTAAGAATGGCGTCTACACTCACTTCTTCTACACAAGAGACTTCACAAGAGTGTTACAGTTGCGTTGCTGGCTTAAGGGACTGGGATTGGAAATGTAGGGGAACGGAGATGGACGTGCGGATACCAGCATGAGTCACTTTACTTAATTCTGAGAGGAGTTATGTCACCGGTCAAGCCGGTCCAGCCGGCCCATAAATGAGTGATCCGCCTACCACTCTAGTGAGAATATATAATTCTTACTACAGTGGTAGGCACGGAACTCGCAAGTCTAACTTGTTCTGTCAACATCTATGAATGCTTTTACCGAGTCGGCAGTTACAATAATCTCATTTATTTAACTTTAGTCATTATATTTGCTTATAGATGTCCAATTTTCTTTACATACGTATGTATAAAAGAAATTAGGTAATTATATAAATAACTTCATCTTCTGCCTGCTCCGCAAGGGACTTGACAATGTACATAAACATTTGAACAGTCAGTTATCCCTTAAGACGTCATAAACAATACATACACATAATACAATAACAAGATTGTGCAAGGACTCAATATCTTTGAAATAACAATTTTAAGAAGTATCTTGTGTCTTCAAACAATTTATATACGAGGCGGGACATATACTCGTTACATTTTATTACTTATGCCTTTATGATAGCGAGATCTCTCTGAGATAAAACATGTCACAAGATTCCCTGATAACGTCTAAATCAATGTTTCCTTTATATGCCCGCTAGTACTACTCCCCATTCTCAGTTCACGCAAGAATAGACCGACTTAACTTTATGTGAACACATTCACGGAACTTCGACAATTCAATATTTTGTGTGTATTTGTATTATTTGTAAAAGTTAAGAAGAACACTTTAATAACATTAGTTTGTGTATTGCTGTTTTAACCGTTTTTGAAGTAAAACTTCTAATGTCTCGTGCAAGAGCGTTTAACGCTTTTAACGCCCCCTTGCGGCCCTCGCGGGGCAATATATATTAATATTTAGTAGTACTTTAAACATCGAAGTATATAATAATATGAAGCTAACTTTTCAATTTGTTAAGCTTGAATTTTAATAGAATACAGACATCTAGTGGCAAGTGGAGGTACTAATTGATTTGTAATGTCAATCATATATAAACCCTACGGTAGTGAAACCATAGCGCGATTTAAGTTGGCGTATTGCGACCTCTATGACCAAAAACGTAAAAACATATTATTAGTAAATAATCGTGACAGTTAGGTACTCTGCTCTATTTGTTTGTTTTTATTAAATATATTCAAATAAATACTCCAACTGTAAAGTGTAAAGTGGTTTAGGAGTACTTTGTTCTGTGGTAAAGCTTATGAACGTAAAAAAATAGTGCCTATCGAGTGACGATGAATTAATTTTACTCCGTGAAAGACAATACGACAAAGAGCTTTTGCATAAACCAAAATTAGTCGTGATTTGAACATATATATTACTTGTTACTGGATGTACTTACGAATATTTTGGTAATTATAAACTTATAAATTGTATTTTCTTTTTTAATTCATCACATTTAAAATATTGCAAAGCATACCTAAACAACATTAGCTATTTACAGTTTTCTTTATATATAACATAAAACTATGTTATTTATCAAGTAACTTGATGTATAATTTTCATTTATAATTTTTATGAGAATTAATTTTCAAGTATAATATATTTCAAGGTTAATTTAATGACAAACTGACTTCAATCATCACTCATGGTTTATATTCATGGTTAACTAATCTTATAAAAAGAAACAATTATAAGTTCAGATTATGGGTATAAATAATAGTCTGTTTCTGGTCCTCGCTGAAATAATTTCTATATTATGAAATACAAAGATACTGCTATCTACCCATCCAATTTTTACATATACATGAGCCTTGGTTGTTCAAGTCTAATAAATATATATAGTTAATCCATAATTAGTTTGTCAATTACAAGTTACAAGATCCTAGAAATAAGCGCTGAACTAGAGTTATTTGGAATAAAATAAGTTCAGAATAAGGGTATAAATAATAGTCAGTTTCTGGTCCTCAGTGAAATAATTTCTATATTATGAAATACAAAGATACTGTTATCTACCCATCCAATTTTTACATATACATGAGCCTTGGTTGTTCAAGTCTAATAAATATATCATATGTTGAAATGTAAATTATAAAAGGCATGGCACTTCAAATAGAATGTAATTAACAGACATAAAATAGAATGGTCAACATTATCATAATGGTGTCTTATTTGGATTAAATTTTAATCCAAATATCTATTTGGAATATATATCTATACAGACATCATTTTTACAATATGGGTTGAATGGGCTTGAGCTTGGGGGAATACCAAAATCAAAGAACAATGACGTTGAATATGGCGTATCCTCTTAAATACAGGAGTAATTACCAAATTCTACTCAGACCCATATTAAGATTTATACTCGAGTGGGGATTGAATCCGCCAATCTCCGTTCTACATTCGATTTTACCAATGCACCACGAGGCCCGTCGTAATGTAAGTAAGATGTGCTCTTTTTAAATTAAGCATGTTATAAATGTATGTTTGTTACAAAGTTTTACTTCCATAGCGCGGAGGGACTCCACGCGAATTTTTTTTTCATACTTCTAGTGATTTAGCACTATGAGGTTCAGAGTTCTATTTTGGTACACACTTTAGTCTTCCTGAAAATTTATTTGTGATAAATATTGAATACTAAAAAAATATTCCATTAAGTTTACTCTAGTAGTAGTAGATCCACGCAGTTCGCTGCATAAATAGGCCGGCTCGACCGGTGAAATACCACGACGTCACAGAATATCAATCTAAAATGTCTCATGTCATATTTCGCTGAGCCACTGAACCACTGAGACTTTTAATGCTGAAATTATTTTTAAAATGAAATCAGACCCAGGTTGAGTAACACGTACTATTTCATAATTATACCCCATAAATATATATTTCTATAAAAGGTACAAGTTGTACTCTAAGCTGGAAAATAACCCGAAACTTGTAACTTTATTAAATTACCAGTTATTATATTACATAGATCACTCCGTTGATCTCTTAAAGTTTCAGCGTTATTTGTCTTCATTGTTAATTTTGTGGACAAACTTTAATAAAGTTGTGTGTTCCACAAGGGAGTCTTTACTGGATAATTAATTTACCTACAAGTTTTATTTTTTATAAGTGCTAAGATAACAACTGATATTATAAATATTAAGAGTATTTTATTGTCTTGATTTCGGCCCAGAAATTATGGGATCGAATCCGAGTTCACACTAACTACTTCTCGGTATTCTTTTCGGAAGTTTATGTGAGAGAACAACTGATGACTGACGAAATTGTCTTCATTATATAGCAATAGATTCCGCCGCCTATACCATTTGAGACGTAAAAATCGAATTGCGCGCCTAACCTTTGAGAAGAAAAAGGTTAGCCAGTCGCCTGTCTGTCGCTTCTATGCCGCGCTTAGGTAATTAAAAAGAGCGTTATGCTATAAAAGAACAAAAACCATAAAAATATTGGACCTTGTTGAATATAATCTAAAACTATTTAAATCTATATATATAAAAGAAAGTCGTGTTAGTTACACCACTTATAACTAAAGAACGGCCGTGCAGATTTGGCTGAAAATTGGTGGGGAAGTAGCTTAAAGCCAGGAATCGGACATAGGATAGGTAAATATGGATAAATTGCGAGTGAAACACTAAAAAAGATAATTTAATTTTCCCATACAAACGATTCGTAACCACACTTTGACATACAAGGCAATTTGACGTTTAAAATCATACCATAGAGTTAATTGTTAGTAGAAAAGTCCATCGTTCGTCAGTATCGTATGAATATTGACATTTAAACTTTCAATCAAATGTCAAAATTTGTTGTGTCATGTCACTGCAATATATTTAAAGTATTGCAATTTACAATTATTTTATATAAATATTGGTTATATATAAGTTATTTTTAAACTAAAAAACTGTTTTAAAATTTAAATAAACCATGCATTAGTTTGGAGCAAGCATCGCAGAGGCGGTAACATTATCCAGCTACGGGATGCCATTTTTGTCAAAGGTGTTGAAGGTGACAATGATTTATTAGTTCAGATGGCATCTACTATAGAGAAAAGCATGTGGTGAGTCTTCTCTCAATGATCAGACCAACTTCCTCATCGTGAAACTCAAGAGCGGATCAATAAATTACAAGTATTCATTTCGCAACATAACCTGGCGACCTGCATCGATAGGATACTGGAAGGAAGGACCACCAACTATTAGGACGAATAAGACAATTAGGAGCCAAAACTTTTTACAACATGGATAGTTGGAAAGGATGGCATGTTATGCTGACCCCACTAAGAGTGGGATAAGAGCAGGAAAATGATGAATTTGTATGGGAAAATAATTGTTTTCATTGAATGTCGACATTAGTCAAGAATACAATTACAAATTGTAAAAATATACGGTATATGATTTATTTTTGTTGATCTTTTGGGATAGTGTGGTATTTTACTGCTACGTGAACTTTTCTCACTTTAATTAATTAGATATTATGATGCAGAGGACAAGGCGATGGTAGTCGCAGTCAATGTAATGTGGGAAGGCCATCTAAAGTGCTGACCGCACTGAAGACTAGAAAAAGTTGATCAAGAGAAGAGTCGTATTGCTATGTCAGAATTGTGTTTTAATATAAACATATCGGGCACTGCAAGCCCAAAAACGGCCACACGACATAATTAAATTAATTAACAAATAAGGTCTCGGTGGTCCAGTGGTCGAGCACCCCACTTTCTGAATCTAGAGGTCGCGGGTTCGAATCCTGGCTCACATCAATTTTCCGAAGTTGTTTTCGGAAGTTATGTGTGGTAAATATCGATGACTGAAAACTTTGTGCCCGGTATGGCGATAGGTTCGGCTCCTACTCAATTTGTAACGTAGACATAACGGCAAGACGAGGCTTAAAAGCCAGTGCATACACCTTCGGGTAGAAAAGCCGTGAAATTATGTATGTTATTGTTAGGCGTTGAAATACTTTAATTTCTGGAATTGAAATGATCCTTTTTATAAGACGAACGAGCAGGCGTGTCACGTGATGGTAAGCAACCAACGCCGCCCATGGACACCAGCAACACATATAGTGTTACTGTTGCGTTGCCGACCTTTAGGGAAGGCAGATAGGGAAGTATAGGGAATCTTCCGGGGGATCTTCCGAGAGGTCGTGGTGTTTCACCGATCGAGACGGCCCATTTATGGAGCGAACTGCTTGGCGCTACCACTGTTAAAAGTAAAATGTGTTATAAATAAAAATTTCTTGGTCAATCAATATCTATATCTATACTAATATATAAAATCGAAGTGTTTGTTTGTCAAATTGAAATAACCGCTTTTTACGTTATGCATGTATATACATTAAAATAATATTATTTAGAATTTTTGTCTGTCTGATTGTTCTGACTTATGGCTGGACTGATTTTGACGGGACTTTTTAGAAAAAACTTTTATATACTCATTTAATACTTTTGAGGTGAAACAAAGTTCGCTGGGTAGCTAGTCTATATATAATGTATATATATAAAAGAAAGTCGTGTTAGTTACACCACTTATAACTCAAGAACGGCAGAACAGATTTGGGTGAAAATTGGTAGGGAGGTAGCTTAGAGCCAGGAGACGGACATAGGATAGAGTAAATAGGGATAAATTGCGAGTAAAATACTAAAAAATACAATTTAATTTCCCCATACAAACGATCTGTAACTATGGAAACTGCAAAACAATGGGATGGATATTGACATTACACTTTTAATCAAATGTCAAAATTTACGACGACTACTGCATCGAACTAGCGTTGGGTGGATGAAATGGCGACAGGTAACGGGAACAATTTGCGACCCCCGAATGCCTCTCAAATTGAAAGGTAAGATATATAAAACGATTATCAGACCTGTCGTCATGTATGGATCAGAATGTTGGGCCATGAAAGGGACGGACGAAAAAAGAATGCATGCTACTGAGATGAGAATGTTGAGATGGATGTGTGGAGTGACGAAAAAGGATAAAATACGAAATGATTATGTAAGAGGAAGCCTGAAAGTTGCGCCTATAACTGAGAAGATAAGAGGAAATCGATTTGCGTGGTATGGGCATGTAATGAGAAGAGATGATGCACATGTCGTGAAAAGAATGATGAATCTGAGTGTGGAAGGAAACAAGAGAAGAGGGAGACCGAAGAAAACATGGATGAATTGTGTGAAAGATGATATGATTAGGAAGGGTGTTGTGGTGGAAGAAGTGAATGATAGGGAAGCATGGAAAAGAAAAACCTGTTGTGCCGACCCCACATGATGGGAGAAGGGCAGGAAGATGATGATGATGTCAAAATTTGTTGTGTTATTTCATATGTTTGAAGGTTTGCAATTTTTAATTATTATAGTCATGCATTAGTCATGTAAATACTTGAAAAAAATATTTTTGAAGTAATAAAACTGTAATAAACTTTAAATAATGCATTGGTTTCGAGAGAACATCGCAGTGGCGGTAACATTATCAAGCAACGGAATGCCATTTTTGTCTAAGTTGTTGAAGGTTACCACGAAGAAGGTGACGACGATTTATCAGTTCAGATGGCATCCACTATAGATGAAAAAGATGTGGTGAGTCGTCTCTCTCTGATCAGTCCATTCACGTGCTAACCGCACTGATGACTGAGAGAGATTAATCAAGAGAAAAGTCGTATTGTCGTTATATAGAATTGTGTTCTTTTAATATAACCATATCGAGCACCTCAAACACAAAAACAGCCGCACCACATAAAGAAATTAAGCGATTCCGCAGACGCAGTACTCCAGTGATTTTGGAACGAGCTGCATTTCACTATGATCCGGCAATAGATTATTGTTCCGATTATTATCAGTAAAAAATGGGGAAATGATAATCTACACTAATATTATAAAGAGGAAAGATTTGTATTTTTGTATGTAACGAATAAACTCAAAAGTACTCGACCGATTTTAATATTTTTTTTTCATTAGAAAGCTCCATTATCCTCGAGTAACATAGGCTAAACTTTATTTTGAAAAATAACAGGGTTCCTTATGATATTTGGGTTTTTCGGACACAAGGTATAAAAAATCAACCTGAAAAGTTACTTATTTTGCGTACGCTACCTAAAAGATAGAACCATAAAATGTTTTAATTAATTGTAGATCTTATAAATATCTACAAAAAAATCCGTAATATACTATACCTATCTAGATCAAGTGATGCACAACAACCCTTTTCTATCTTGATTTTTTTGAAAAGTTACTTATTTTGCGTACGCTGCCTTAAAACTATACAAGATGGAACCATAGAGTGTTGTAATTAATTGTAGCTTTTATATCTACAAAAAAATCCCCGACATACTATACCTATCCATGTCAAGTCAGGAACAACAACCATTTTTTATCTTTTTTTTTTTTTAATTACATTTAAACGCATTTATTTTACTCATGCTATTAATCCTTAACAAAATGAATTATTTCATCGCTAAGTATTGTTTATGTAGATAATATTTGGTCTTTCAATGATTAAAATCGGACGGTTGGTTTTGAAGTTATGAACGATTTCTCCTGCACGGCCCGTTGCAAAGGCGGGGGTGCGCGTGCGGCAGGAGAGTTTACATCTATGAGTAAGGTACATGTGTAATGGCACGAGATTTCTTATAAACGAGCTAAAAGATAATTTAATAGTAGCTAAGATTATCACCGGCCCTGCAGCTGGTGAATTAGCTCATATATATACCAAGAATACCCATGCTCCCTACTGATTTGCCTATACCCTTCAAAAGGCTCCAATTTCCAGTAAACATTTCTTTCGCGCTAACGATAAACAAATCCCAGGGCCAAACATTCAAATTAGTAGGAACTGATTTAGGAAAATAATGTTTTACGCATGGACAACTTACGTTGCCCTATCACGGGTCGGGGCTCCCAACCATCACTATATTTTGTTACCTGAAAATAATTTAACGTCAAATATTGTTTATAGAGAAGCTCTACAATAATCGCTTTAGTTATATATTCTAAAACAATTGGTTGCACTTCCGGACTGTTGGCAGAAGTGAAAACTTAGTATTGATTACATTTAAATATTTTCATCATTAACAACTTTAACATTCACACAAATCTATACAGCCTGCCAATAACGACTACATCGTCGATGTTAGTGTCGGTGACTATGAATTGACCTGGGAATCCTTTTTCTGTCCGTGTCTTTCCTGGGTAGGCTTCTTGCAGCAGTAACCGATATCCACGCGGGCGGAGCAGCGGGCGACTGCTATCTAATAGATAAAATTCTTTTACGGTGCTTGTTACCATACTCTTCCGAAACGGCTAGACTGTTTCTCTTGAAATTTTGTGTGCTCTGAGAATAGTGCAAAATTTTTCATCATCTAAATGTCAATCTCCTAAATATATTTTTTTAAATTTGCCATAATTTTAAGGATTTTAATTTTTTTATGAAACAACATACAAAAATGCATACAACCCTAAATTTTCACCTCCCTACGATCAACACCTATTTTCAAACTTGATTTTTTTGGCAAGACAACGTTTGCCGGGTCAGCTAGTAATTGTATATAGACAGGATTAACATACAATATTCAATTAGTGCTCAACCGCTCCGTGGGTTTCTCCGTCAGAGTGACATTGAGCGGCGTAATAAAGTTACAAGCAAACAAGTTGGTTGACGCCACTGGCCCAGTGGTGCGCGATAACCCTCTGTCACAATGACATCAAAACAATTTATTTTCGGACATGCTAACTATATTAGTTATTTTAGTCAGAAAAGTTAGCTGTAGTTAGCAAGGATGTAGTGCTTAGGAGTTCACTAGAAATTCGTCTTTGGTCGTGAGAAGAGCAAAAAAGATACCGCTCATGGAACTTGAGAGATACACCAAAATTTTGTATGACCTGTATGCATAATTTATTTAATTTTATTAATGTGTTTTTTCTAGTTAACGAGTAATGATTCCTTCTAAAATTTTCTTTTTATTTTTACTTAATAAACACAGCGCCCTCTAGTTTCAAGCTAAGCAACTGAATGCTTCTGTTATGGATACTACTTAACGGATATTAATACATATTTACTTGTGTTTTGGAAATACATATTGATGGAAAAACACCCAGAAGCCATAGAAAGATTTTATATATCTGTCTTAAATATTTGTACTCGGATGGGGATCGAACTCGCTCACCTAGAGTCCATAGTCGGCTGTTTCACCAATGCACCCTGAGGGCCGTTTTAATTTTGCCGTATTAGTTTGCATTCTAATCCCACAACTATTGATCTCCCGAGCTTCGTCCACCTGTTAGCAAGGAGTTTTGGCACCCTTCGTCATCTATCCGGAAAAGAAGTCCAGCTATCATAATGACAAATACCGATGACTCATGATATACGGCAGTGATCTACCCCAACTATAAACATTTTTTATGGGATAGGGGGCAAAAGAGCAAACGGGTCACGTGATGATAAGCAACAATCGCGGCCCATGGACACTATAAATACTGATATTATGGTTACAGTTACGTTGCCGGTCTTTAAAGGAGTGGGGAGGTGTGGGGAATGGGGATAGCCCTCTGCATACCTCTCTCACCCAACCAAACATGATATGTGGCAATTTACGTCGATATTCTGAGACATCGTGCAATTTCACCGGTCGAGCCGGTCCATTTATGCTGCGGTCTGCGCGGCTGTACCACAGTTACAATAGCATAAATTGCTACTGTCAATATTATCATAATATTAATTAATAGACGAGAACTTATCTTACATTGCCAAAACAACGGCGCGTATTCCATCTATTCAATCTATTGTATACAATTGATTAGTCAACGAACGTGTTTATATTACAGTAGGGAGCTTACAAATTGGACTAATTATGCTAATATTTATGTTACGCCAGCGAAATATATGCGATTACCGAATCTGTTTAGGGAATTGCTTCTGAGACTTCTGAAACTACCCTAACTAAACTGAAGGTACCATGTACAGAATACTGATCGACTAAATATATTATTAAGTTACCTAATATATTATTACACATACATAACTTCTGTGAATGTGTGTCTTGGCCAATATTTATTTATATATATATATATATATATTGTATTGAATATTCAAGATTTCAATTTTTTTAATATATTTGTTTCTTAAAAAATTCAACAATGATAATATTGTGAAAAACATTTCAGTCCAACGTAATAAGAACAAGGATGTCTTTAAATTAGGTTATGAGCCGCGTTGAGAGGCTGACATTGACAAATAGCATGACGGTTGTTTTTCACTGTCAGGTAAAAATTACATGTTTTTACGTAACCAAAGTGGATTCTGTAAAATAAAAATCCACAGATATCATAATTTAGAACTAATAACATACCTCACGACTGGATAATCGATTGTAGGTAGCGACAAATATGCCACGCCAGATCAAATTTTGGTTTCAGAAAAAGGCAAAATCTATGGTGATATATTATATCAAATAAAACAATACAATGAGATTAAGTAGTCTCGATGGTATAGTGGTCGAACTTCCCAATTCCTTTTCAGAATTCGTGGATGCAATTCCGGATTCACATCAATAATTTCGATGTCGATGACTGACAACTGTTTATCCGACGTATGGCAATATGTTCATCACCTATTCCATTTGGGACGTAAAGTTACTATTCGGCGAGTCGAGACTTTAACAGTCGCTCCCTACACTTTTGAGTAGAAATAGGCATAAGGTAACGTTACGTTTTTATTAAGTTTAATCACATATCATATATATTTTATATAGGTAGATGATTTTAGTTTCATTTTGTTAGTATGTTGAATATATATTTCTGTCTAACAAAACATATATGTGCCATAGTCGTGACCCAAACAAAAGCCGTGCCCTCGATAAACAGAACTATAAACATATTTCTTTTGATCAGAACTCAGAATAGATATTGTGATTGTATAACAAATATTCGATTGAGAATATGGTTATTTATTATTTAGATATAAAAATATAACGTAAAATAACTTACTTTACTGACTTACTTACTTCATAGCTGAAGAATTAGCAAGCTTAAGTGGCAGAGACTTTGGTGATGTTTTTGAATAAACTGATGCCCGGTGGAGGTGAGAGCAGATCACGGCTGGAAATACTTCATAAATGGGGCTCTTCAGATAACTGAGGGATGGTATTATAAAAGTGGTTGGCAGCGATGGGAAACTGAGGGCCTAAGATCAAGTTCAGTTGGTTAATAATGAATTACTATCTCGTATAGAAAGGGAAATTGGTCAGTGGTGGAGCCACGCAGTTCGCTGCATGAATGAGCCGGATCGACCACTTAAATACCAAGACCTCTGAGAATATCGACGTAAAGTACAGGCTCATACCACATTTAGCTCGGTGAGGGAGGTAACCGGAGACCCAACCCCTTCCCTACCTCCCTCCGCAACCCACTTCTGAACCCTGCCCTATTTTATTTTAAAGGCTAGTAACACAACTGTCAATACGCCATGGAAAGGAGCATACTAAATGTCAAAAAGTCTGATAGATTGCAGAACCTGGTCATCAGAAGGAAAACAAAAACTACTGATATAATAAAGAACATCAAAAGACTCAAATGGAGATGGGCTGGGCACGTTATAAGAGGTAATGATAAATGGAGCAAGAAAGTGACACGCTGGTACCCCAGAGAAGGTAAAAGAAAGAGAGGGAGACCGCAAAAAAGATGGGACGACGAAATCAGAAAAGTAGCAGGAGTAATGTGGAACAGAGTGGCTGAAGAAAGGAAAGAGTGGAAAAGGTTGGAGGAGGCCTTTGCCGACTGGCAAACGGATCTTGGCAAAATAAGAAAGGAACAGATTATAGATTGAATTAGAAAGTTAAGAAATATGTTAGTTATATTCAAAATTTTAATGTATGGTAGTTATTATGATCTGAATAAAAGGCTTTATTATTATTATTATTAACACAACTGTAACACTATTGGTGTTGCAGGTGTCCATGGGCGGTGTTAGTAGTTGTTTACGATCTATTGACAAACTTGCTTACCATTTTACATCTTTAAAAAAATTATGAAAGTGATTGTCACCATTTTTTTTTCATCTTTTTCTTTCGTTATTGGCAACAAATTTTTTTTTCATAAAGAGATAATTAGATTGGTATTACTGTCCATAGACAATAAATATGACGACACTTGTCATAATAACTCCTTTTAATTCTAAGTGTTTTCATAGAGTAGTTAAGTCTGTTAGTAATTTAAATATGACGACACTTGTCATAATAACTCCTTTTAATTCTAACTATTTTCATAGAGTAGTTAAGTCTGCTAATATGACATTAAACCCGTTCCTCGTTATCTGTTGTCCTGACCGGGTGGACCGCCCTCACTGATATAATACTGGAATCCCGATCGCGTGCTCACTGGGGATTACTCGTCATAGCGGGTACCTAGTAAATGTAAGACTAATTTTCGCTTAGTCGTATTTGCGTACACAATTTTCTACTAGATTGTCGTTAATTTAATTGAAAGCTTGAAAAGTAATAACATAATGAATATTTGATATTTGCATGCTATTGGAATTTGACTCCTTTTATTAATATTTATTTCTAAGATTTTCGCGAATCTCACTCATTGATTAAAACAACTTTTAGGATTATATCGCGTTCATTCATCACCTATTTATATTTACTTCCCGACGTTTCGAACTCTTTACAGAGATCATTTTCACGAGTGATGAACAAAAAGATGGTAGTTGTTCAAAAGCCATTTTCATTGATACAGAGAGCACCCACTTTTTGGAAATTAAAATCAAAAAGTTGATGTCAAAAATATGATTTTTACTATTGGTAACCCACATCAGACCATGAGAACAAAAGTTAAATACTTATTTATAGGATGCATTCATATATCCTGCTTCTAAAGATCCTTTGTTGTATGATTTAATAAGTAAAAGTTGTTATTATTAAATTATTACAAATTATCTTATTTTCTAAGTTGGTTGAGATTAAAGTATAACTATTATTAAATATTCATTGATTTTAAATTAAAAGGTAAAGTGTTTATTAAAAAATCTACCACTGGGTCAAAAACGCGGCCAGTCCTGAGAAAGACCCAGCAAGAAAACTCAGCGGCTGTTCTGCAAAACTGATTATTATTTCATTTTGAACGGGCTATTGATATTGCAATTATTTATAAAGTTATTGAAAAAAAAAAGAAAGGGACTTGGTTTCTAGGTTAATAAAAATTAAATTAAAATTATTTTGTTTTGATTATATACTGCACTACTCAAAATTCTACATTATTTTGGTTCCTGATGTGGGTCTGACCTGCAAACTATACTAATAGTATCTCGCTGTCTTGAGCTGTTTGATTATGGGCTAGGTTTGATGAGACTTATGACTGGGTTCCAGCTAGGTGATAGTTTCCAGCCATCTTCTCTATTGAAATTCTTTGGATGTTTTTTGATTTCAATAGCCTCGCGTATCATCCTGGGACGATAATGTTGTTCTTTGGCGAGGATTTGTGGTTTGTCAAACCTGATGTAGTGTTTTGAGCCCTCCCTACAGTGTTCACAAACAGCAGACTTATTATAGCGGTTGTGCTTCACATCCGCTATGTGTTCTTTGATCCTGGTTTTAATGGACCTCTTTGTTTGTCCGATATAAGAGAATCCACAATCACAGTCCAGCTTATATACTCCTGGGTCTTGCAAGGGGATGTGGCACTTAACAGATGGTAGAAATTGACTAACTTTCTTGGATGGCTTAAAGTATGTTTTAATTGAAGCACGTTTTAAAATATAGCCAATTTTGTCAGTGATTCCCTTTATGTACGGCAAGATGGCAGGTTGGCGCTCAACTGTGGCTTGCTTCACTCGGTTTTTGTGATGATTTCTGGGAACTTTAAGCTGATTGGCATGTAAGACTTTTTTCACATGCTGAATCTCCTCTGCTATGTGTTCCTGGTCACAAATCCCTCGTGCTCTCTGAAACAAAGATTTTGACACGGCAGCTAACTGTGAAGGATGGTGGTGAGATTCACCATTCAGGTATCTATCTGTATGGGTTTTCTTTCTATACACAGTGTGACTCAAGGTTACGAATAACTAACACATCTAAGAATGCTAGAGAATTGTTAGACTCCAGTTCCATTGTGAATTGTATTTTGGGATTTATGGAGTTAAGATGGTCTAAGAATACAGTTACTTTGTCAGATGGTAAAATTGTGAAAGTGTCATCTACATACCGCTTATAGAAACGGGGTTTAACAGGTGAACTCACCAAAGCAGTCTCCTCGAAGTCCTCCATGAATATGTCGTCCACAACAGGAGAGACCGGTGAGCCCATGGCCACTCCATCTACTTGCTTGTAGAATTTGTCCTTCCACAGTAGGTAGCCAGATGTGAGGCAGTGTTCTAATAGTTCAGTGTATTCTTTGGCTATTTGATTTTCTGCTAGCTTCTTGGATATAATATTAATGCAGTCCTGTACAGGTAGGCAAGTAAATAAGGACTGAACATCAAAACTGACCATTGTTTCATTGTCTGCGAGATGTAGATCTTTAATCTCACTGACAAAGTAGTATGAGTCTTTTACAAACGCACTTGAATGTCCTCGAAGTTGTGAGAGGACTTTCGCCAAAGTTTGAGCTAATTTATAAGTCGATGTATCAATCTGACTTACAATTGGGCGTAGGGGTACGCTTGTCTTGTGTATTTTCGGTAGTCCATACAGTTTTGGCGGTTTCGCACACGATGGTGTCAGGTATTTGACGTCAAGATTTAATGTACTGGAGTGTCGTTCGAGTAGTTTCTTGGTCTTGTTTAAAATCAATCAATAACAAATCAATCAATAACTTTATAAATAATTGCAATATCAATAGCCCGTTCAAAATGAAATAATAATCAGTTTTGCAGAACAGCCGCTGAGTGTTTCTTGCTGGGTCTTTCTCAGGACTGGCCGCGTTTTTGACCCAGTGGTAGATTTTTTAATAAACACTTTACCTTTTAATTTAAAATCAATGAATATTTAATAATAGTTATACTTTAATCTCAACCAACTTAGAAAATAAGATAATTTGTAATAATTTAATAATAACAACTTTTACTTATTAAATCATACAACAAAGGATCTTTAGAAGCAGGATATATGAATGCATCTTATAAATAAGTATTTAAATTTTGTTCTCATGGTCTGATGTGGGTTACCAATAGTAAAAATCATATTTTTGACATCAACTTTTTGATTTTTATTTCCAAAAAGTGGGTGCTCTCTGTATCAATGAAAATGGCTTTTGAACAACTACCATCTTTTTGTTCATAACTCGTGAAAATGATCTCTGTAAAGAGTTCGAAACGTCGGGAAGTAAATATAAATAGGTGATGAATGAACGCGATATAATCCTAAAAGTTGTTTTAATCAATCCTTTTATTAAGTCCATTTATTTGATACGACCAGTGCATTTTTAAAAAGAGCTTTAGAAATTATGTCCAAAAATTCAAAGAATCTAACCTGACTCCATTCAGGCAAAAATTTGTATTTTTTTGGAATACGAGGGCTAACGCGCAAGCACTCGGTTTTATGTGACTAGCACCGCCCATGTATACCTGCAACATAGATAGTGTCACAGTTTTGTCGCTGTTCTTTAAGTTAGTAGGGTGGAAGCGGGGTAGAAAGGGGAGTGGGCCTCCGTATAACTCTCTCACCACACGAAACGCGGCAATAGCGACTTTATCTCAATATCCAGGGAGGCCTTAGTATTTCATCGGTCGAGTCGGCCCATTCATACAGCAAACTGCGTGGCACTACCACTATAGTAATTGCGTGATAATAACTTGTATATTTCTCTCAGGATAATTTGAATTATTACATTATTTTAATATCAAAGATTTAAAATATATATAAACTCCCAAACAACATTAATGATATTCGAACTAGCTGACCCAGCTAACGTAGTCTTGGGGATCGTAGAGAGGTGAAATTTAGGTTATATATATTTTTTATGTTTTTAGGGGTGGACTGCCCTCAGTTTATAGTCTCGCTGGTCTAGTGGTCGCGCACACGGCTTCTGATCCAGAGGTCCGGGTTCGAATCCTGCCACTGGCTCACACCAATGACTTTTCGAAATTGTTTTCGGAAGTTAAGTGTGATAAATATCGATGACTGAAAACTTTGTGCCCGGTTTGGCAATAGGTTCGCCACCTATTCCATTTGGGACGTAAACACAACGGCGAGACGAGGCTTAACAGCCGCTGCCTACACCTTCGGGTAACAAAGGCGTAAAGTTATGTTTTTTATGTATGTTTATGTTTTGACTGCCCTCAACATTTAGTGGGTTGGAAAATAAATGTTGTCCTATTCTGAGACCTACCCGAGACTATCTAAAATTTCTTGAGAATAGGTGGAGCCGTTTCGGAGCAGTATGATGATAAACACTGTGAATTTTATATAATATATTAGAGATTGTACACACTAAATGTAATTCATTAGTTATTGAAAGTACTCGACTTGTACTCTTGTGATATCGTTCCTCTCCAACCCTTCAAGAGAGCTCTCGTATTTCGTTAATTGAATTTGGGTTACAGAGAGACCGGGATACATTTATTCAAACAGTTATTTCACACATTTTAACAGAAATTTCCAATTATTTTTTATTTAGATGAATTTGTTTTTCTGGCTAATGTACCGTAATACACATCAATAAACAAAAACACATACGTATACCAAACATCACGCCAAGTCTCTTGAAGAGTAGGCAGAGGGAAGAGCGTCATATGGGGCGATTGTCATACACGCTTGTCGGTTGTTTTAAAACATCACTCATCATTTTCCTACATTTTTGAATGGACTAAACAGATATGAGCAGCAAGTACATATGATATTTTAATTGGCATGAAGTACTGAATAAAATCAATATTGCAGTTGGGTACCTTTAAGATGGCCTTAATCAATAAAAAACCAGGCAAAATAAAAAGCTTACTAGAAATAAAGTAGACATTGCCATGAAACTTTGCTTTCGACCATATTTAACTTGCCATTTCCTTCTAACCTCCTGAAGTTTTTAAGAAATGCTCACTTAAGTAAACGTATCGCTTCACAGGATTACGGAGAAAATGGAAGTTCAAACTTAGAAGTTTAGCTGCGTGCTTCGGAAAATTTTTATGGGTACTATATCCAAGTAATACACATAAATTGGACGTGAATATTTTCAGGGGAAACTTTCAGTATCAGAAGCTCATCGATTTTATATCATAAAAACTATAACGTTTAATATGAAACTATTTTCTTTGCGAAGTTTAATAATATAACATAACATAACTTCACGCCTTTTGTTACGCGAAGGTGTAGGTAGCGGCTGTTAAGCCTCGTCTCGCCGTTATGTTTACGTCCCAAATGGAATAGGTGGCAAACCTATTGCCATGCCGGGCACAAAGTTTTCAGTCTTATCACACATAACTTCCGAAAACAATTTCGAAAAGTCATTGGTGTGAGCCAGTGTCTGGTATCGAACCCGGACTACTGGATCAGAAGCCGTGTGCTCGACCACTGCGCCACCGAGACTCTAATAATATTTTGGACACAAGATCCCCTTAACGCCATCTAGTTTCCAAAATAAACTAGCGATACCTGTTACAATTTTTCCACACGGTTTCACTAATATTTAAAAGGTTTTAACTGTATATGGTAACATGTGGAACGCCACATATTTACTAAATGAAAAATATAGTAGGCAAAATGGTTATATTAGGTAAGGTAGTAAAATATGTGGTCCCCTAACGCATCCCTTCCTCTGATATGTATAATTTATGACGGTACTCTATGGCATTCGTATAGTGTAACATACCAGGAAGAATTCCGAAGGCATCAGCATAATATAATAAATGGTATTATTCATTTTAAAAATGGAATCGGAGTGGATTGAACAACGACACAGAAATATAATTTCTACAGATTAGCTGCCAGTTTTTAATACGATTGATATTATTGATTAGATAATTATCAAGTTTTTAGCATTATTTGGTTTTTCTATTTCTTCTTGATGTATTATACTTCATCTTTAACTGAACAGTCAAAGCGTCTTTAACGCAGTCACATGATCTAATGCACTTTTTTTTGCATCACTCAAAAATTACTTTAAAAAAAAAAGTTAAACCGACTTCTAGAATCGTAACACACAAAATCTTTAAGTAAATGAAAACAGTACCTTCATAACTAAAAAGCGATAAATAACGCAACTTACTTATTTGTATACTAATACAATATACAAAACGTAATAGTTTTATAAAGTCATCTTTAACTGATATGACTGATAATAGTAAATATTCTATTATCAGTCACTATTGAAGTTGGTGCAACACAATAGAGTACATTACCTGGACTTGCACCGACTCCAAAAATAAGTGACATTTGTAAATATTTTAATAGTTGAAGATTACATAAGTTACTTATGTATTTATGTTTTTGTTATTATCATGGGTAGACAATAACACTGTAGCCCGAATGAAGACCAATCGTAATCGCCTTGAAAGTATTGCCGAAAAAAGAATATTTTTACAGTATTGTCTCCTAACAACTTACCGTTTATGAGTTCCGTAGCTTCATCATCAGCACAGCAGTTTTTTGAAAACCATTGAATCAGATTATTACTGTAGTATATAGCCACTGGTGCTTTTTCAGTCTACTTTGTCAGCAGCCCAGTCTGCATCTGCATATGCAAGTAATGTTCTTTCTCCTTCTGTTTTTCTGTATATTAAGGTTTTATTTTGTGTGTATTATAAATATCTAAGTACTCTCTTTGCAGCTTTCCACAAAGATGTTGATGGGTTGTCCATAAATCTACTCAGATATGATACTCGGTAACAGATATCTGGTCTAGTGTTCATTGCTATAAAAAGTAATGAACCAATAAGTTCTTTGTATGGTACATCAATATTTTCATCTTTTTCTGCACTGTAATTCATTTCCATTGGAGTATTTATTCCTTTACTTTCTTGCATGTTAAACTTTTCTAAAATTCTTTTTATAATTTCTGTTTGTCTTATTTCCATTTTATCATTATTCCTTGATATTTCCAATCCTAAGTAGTTTTTCACTTCACCTAAATCTTTGATTTTGAATTCTGTTTTCAATTTTTCTAGTATACTCTGATTTCCTAGTAGTAAAATATCATCAACAAATATGAGTATCTATGTGTCTTTGTTATAGTATAAACAAAAATCATGTTTTGATTGAGTATATCCGTTATTTGTCATAAATTGATTAAATTTGTCATTCCAGCATCTTGGTGCTTCTTTGAGTCCATATAGTGACTTTATTAGTTTTAATATATTACTTTTCGCTTTTACACCTTCAGGGCATTTTATGTAAACATTATCTTTTAGTTCTCCACTAACAAATGCTGTAGGAACATCCATTTGTTTTATAGGAAGTCCCTCTTGTATTGCATGACTTAGCATAGTTCGTATTGTTGACATTCTTGCTACTGGTGCATAGTATGCCACTTGTCCTTGTTGTGGAAATCCTTTAGCCACTAATCTTGCTTTCTTTGTTCCATCTTGTTTCATTCTAAATATCCACCTGGTATCTATAGCTTTTTGTCCTTTTGGTAGTTTTGCTTCTTTCCATGTTTTCAATTTGTTAAGTGAATTGAGTTCTTTATTTATAGCTTGTCGCCATCCTTTGTTTCTTTGTCACGTTGAGTGACAATGTCAATTTACATCATAATAAATTTAGGCTTCAAAGACACGGTTTCCGGGTCATAAATAAAAATACAACTGTAGGTAGTATACGAAAATTAATAAATAAAATCATATTCTATAAAGTAGGTAGGTAATTATTTAATATGACAGACTGACCAGACATTTTAAAATTAGACGGGATATTCGGCCATTTCATTTGAAACTATTACCAAGAAAGGAGCCAGAATAACCTAAACCTTCAACTAAACTTTTGATTTCATTGACTGGCTGCCCTCTACCTTCGCCCTCGACTTTCATCTTTACCTTCATCTCAACTTCATCTCTACTTTCTTCCACTTTTCCTGTCAACAACTGACAGTGAAAGGCAGCCCGCCAACATCTGGGAGGAGACTTCAGTGGAGCACCGGGACACCCCTGCAGTGAGCCTTCGCGGGTCACTCGGCATCAGGTCGTACCTGCTCCCTTCTTAAGATTTGGGTAGCCACAAATTGAGGAGCAACTCGATATTAAAACAAATAAAATTTATAATTAATTGTCGAGCGATTTTTTTTTTGAACCCCCGACCGCGTTACATCTTGATAATTAGTAGGTTATCCTGTACATAAACAGTAAGCAATGTTTAAATCATAATCTTCTAATGCTTTAGGTTTTCGTATTTGTCTTCCAAATCTTGTCTGATACGTAGTTCTTTCAATTTCTATCTCTTGCTCTTTTTCTTCACATCTCTCACTCTTTCTTTCTTTATTCTCATCTTCTCTTAATATTATCTGTTCATCTTCTAGGTGAGTTTCTTCTTCTTTGTCCTTGTAAATAACAGTTTCTTCTGTTTCAGTTTGCTTTAGTTTATTCTCTTCATATTTTAAGTCATTTTCATCACATCTTACATCTCTTGAGCTTACTATTATATTTTCTTTAGGATCCTATAGTCTCCATCCAATTGGTGTATATCCAACCATTCTCATTTCATTTGCTCTATTTTCAAATTTCTCTTGCTTTGGTATTAGTCAACAATACTTTCGAACCGAATACTCGTAGTTTTGATAAGTCCAATTTTCCAAACATAATTGCTGCAGGTACTTTGTTCTTTATAGCTGATGATGGACATCTGTTTATTTGATATACAGCACAGCGTACAGCTTCACCCCATAGATGTTTTGGAAGTCTTGTCTCATTAAGTATAGTCCTTGCTTTATTGCATATTGTCCTATTCATTCTTTCTGCAATTCCGTTGGACTGCGGTGAATATGCCTGTGTTAATTGAACTATTATTCCATTTTGCCTACTATATCCCAGCATTTTATGATTTTTGAATTCTCCACCAATGTCACATATAATTTTCTTCACTTTGTTTCCAGTCTGTCTTTCAATTCTGCGTATGTAATCTATTAATATGTTACTTACTTCTTCGTTACTAGCTTCACTTTTTTGTTTCAATAGATAGACTTCAGTGAAATGTGAGTAATCATCAATTGTGGTTGAGTAATATATTTCACCTTGAGATGTTGGTGTAGTCACTGGTCCTGATAAATCTGTGTGTATTTTCTCACCAATATAATATGAAGTTGGTTTTTGTATTGGATGAAAAGGTAGTCTCGTCGCTTTTCCTTCCATACATGGTCCACACTGCTCCTCCAAGACAGGTAACTGAAGAAGTTTTAAATGTTTTATATTAGCATGACCTAAGCGCAAATGCCAAAGATCTTTATTTTTATTATTAGTCAAGTGACATTCAGTAATATTAGGGTTCAGTTTCAGATTTATTCCATACAGATTTCCTATTGCCCTACCATACATTGAAATATTTCCACTAGTTATTACCACATTATTTTTATAAAAGGTCACAGAATTTCCTTTGAGTATCAACATTTTGACTGATAATAAATTATGGGTTAAGCCCTTAGTTATAATAAGTGCCTCAATATTAATTCTAGTATTGTTATACATTTCATTCAAAATTCCTTTTCTTTCAGCTACTAAGTAATCCCCATTTGCAACAAATACTTTAGATGGACTTTCTAATTGTTGAACATTTGTCATATATTTTTTATATTGCCCCATTATTAAATGTTGAGAAGCCCCTGAATCTATAATGAATGTTCCATTATTTTCAAATTGGTCAGTTGACAGAACACGCTCACTAGCACTAAATGATAAGTCTATATTTTCTGATATAGCACTTGACACTTGTTTACCTCCTCTTCCACGTCCTGATCCTCTTACTCCTCGTCCTTGGCCACGTCCATATATTGTTGCTCGTCCTCTGCTAAAACCTCTGCTCGGACAATTAAAGGCTTTATGCCCATTACCCCCACACTTGAAGCATGCAATAAAAGCTTCATGAGACTTAGGTGGCTCTTTCAGATCATTTTCCTTCACTTTAGCATCTAACAGTCTTGATTTTACTAAGTCTATATTTATCGTTGAATCGGACAGCATTGTTTCTATGCTGGTTATGACATTTTCATATTTAGGTGGCATCGATGATAGTAAATAACATACCTTGTCAATTTCTTCAATCTTTGATCCTGATGCAGATAGTTCGCCCAATAAACAATCAAATTTGAGAAAGTAGTCTTGTAATTTCTCATGTGGCTGACATTTAAGTGTTATTAGTTTTCGCCGAAGATTGAATAAGATGTATTTTATTGATAATAATTTTCCTTTCAAATGTATTTTCCAATTGCGTCAGCATTTCTTTGGCCGTTTTGCATTGTTTTACAATCTCCAAGTATTTGTCACTCAGACATTGTGCCATAAGGCTTCTAGCCTTAGCATCGAGTTTCTTAGATTCTTCTGTTTTTATGTCGCTATCAATAAAGCTCCACACACCCCTTTCTTCCATAATTAATTTTAATCGAAATTTCCAATTGCCGAAATTATCGCCATCTACGCCTCCGAGTCGCGGTAATACTTCGCGTTCACGTGCCATATTTTCTTTTTTTTATATCCACAATATATATTATTATTCACTAACACTTTGTACCTCTTCTCTTTTTATATCCATTGAAGGGCCGATTGCGCAGTGGAAGCGTTTGTTAAGGAAAATTTTGTAAATGAAACGTGCCTTTGTGTTCGACATATTTAATGCAGAGACCATAGATCAGGATGTCATAGATCAGATAAAACAAATAATCTACATTCAACAAATGGGACCGTCACGAAAGTAAACACAATCGATAAAAAATAAAAAAAATTGAAATCCGTCCATAATTGACGAAAATATCGGTGAACAGACATAAAAAAAAAATATATACATACCGATGAATTGAGAACCTCCTCCTTTTTTGGAAGTCGGTTAAAAACTAATTCTAATCTTTCTACTTTAACGAATGAAAACATTATCATATTTATTTGTAAAGCAGATAAACTTTTAAGTAATTGTATCTTCAAACATAAAATTACTGAATTCCTTGTAATAAGTAAAATTTAAATTTAAAATGGTTTACTTAAATGCGTAACGTTACTTTTTCTTGCTATATTGGGATTATATTCCTTTCATCCAATTAATGTCTTCACCAAGACCATCGACCACCAAATAGCACATCTTTGATCTGAAACCATTATATAATGGTTTCAGATCAAAGATGTGCTATTTAACTAGAATGAGCGTATAAGTTTGTTGAAGTGTGTAAAATCGGTAGTTCGGTTACATCGCGCAGGCTTCGGTAGCGTTCAAGGCCTTCATAATCGCTTCCGATACTGACATAAAACAACTATTTACTTTGAAAATTCACCGAACCATCTGTCCCGCCTCCACGCCTACGGAAGTTACCATTCTGCCTGAATATCTTTCTCTAGTTAATCATTTATTATACTATCCATACAATATATTGTATATATGAATTATGTATGTATGTATGAATTATATATGTTGACGGATTGTTCATTTCACATCATTTGTCCAATTTTGGTGCAGTTTGTTAGTGATTAATGTTAAAAATAATATTTTTACCAGGTTTCATACTTAAAAAAAATTACGTTTTTCTTAATGTAACGCCCACGCCACATGCGGTTTTAGTTTTATGAAAAAAAAAAGTTTTATGAACTAACTTATTTTTTAAGTTGGATCAAACTGCGTCCAAATATGATTACAACCGGTTATGAAGTTGAGGAGTCTATCATGGACAAACAACGTGACATGTACTGTATATTTTAAATAGCAGTAGATTAAGAAACTATAATTTAAATATTTTTTATTTATATTGCGCAATATTAACTACCATCGCATTATTTATCTTTATTTTATTTATTTCAAACCGGCTAACGTCTATATAGACATTCTTCGGTTTCCGCCAAGGCAAGTCGACGGGAATGCGAGCGACTTACAAAGTACCGCGGCCAGCAAACACTGCCAAGATAATGGATATTGCTTTCCTTGTGAGTTTCCAGTCTGCCTACTTTAGAACCTCTCGTAATCCGCTTATGTTCTGCTTTAGTTTAGTATTAGTATTTCTACTCGAATATTGCAATAGATTATACACTCGAGAGCAATGAATCCGGGTCACTTAAAGAATCCTAAAAATCTCGGAAACTAAAAATGCTAGGTTAATGCAATAAATTGTATTTAATAGACAATGTAATACTCCTTAAATGAAGGTATTAAAACTTCTTAGTTATTGTAAAGTTATATCATAAAAAAAAATCAAATTTGAAAAAGGGCCACTTTCGAAGATGGAACTACGAAATTACAGCATTTGGTTTTGCTTTTGTTTGTAATCTGTCATTTATGTGGGTACATAAACCATGTTGATAGTGCTCTATATTCATTATTCAAGCTGAAATTATGTCGCTTACGCCTGAAGAATGCACCAGAATACTTACAATGCTGGAAACCGGCCGGAGTCAGCGCGATACAGCCAGGACTGTTGGTGTGTCGCTGTCAACAGTACAAAGAGTTCTCCGACGTTACGAAGAAACTGGTTCTAACCTACGCAGACCAGGAACGGGCAGAACCAGGTATACCACAGCACGAGAAGACCGATACTTGGTGAACACCATGCTTCGAAATCGCTTTCTCACAGGAACTGAACTCACCAATCAGTTTCGACGCCTCGGAGGAAGTAACCCAAGTGCATGGACAGTAAGACGTCGGCTTGCTGAATCTAACTTAAAACCCCTTAGACCTGCAAACGGCCCTAAACTGGAGCGTGGGCATCGTATTTCAAGACTAAGATATGCCCAGAGCCACGTAAATTGGAGTATTGAAGATTGGTCAAAAGTTATGTTCTCCGACGAATCAAAATTTATGCTCTACAAGCACGATGGAAGACACAGAGTGTATCGAAGACCAGGGGAAAGATTCAAGCAAGCATGCATCGAGGAAAAAGTAGCCTACGGTGGTGGGTCTGTACTTGTGTGGGCCGGAATTTCTTCTGAAAGTCGCACAGAGCTGGTGATCATAGAAAACGGCTCTTTAACTAGCGTAAGATATGTGGAAGAAATCCTCAATGATCACGTTGGTCCATTTATGGTCAATTTAGGTGAGGATGCTATATTTATGCATGACAATGCCCGACCTCATACAGGTAGGATTGTGAATGACTACCTTCAAGAGATGAACATTACTCGTATGGAGTGGCCAGCGCGCAGCCCGGATATCAACCCGATCGAGCATGCTTGGGACGAGCTAGGCAGATGCGTAAAACAACGAAACCCTCCCCCAATCACGCTTCGTGAGCTCAAAATTGCTCTCACAGAGGAATGGGAGAATATTCCCCAAAATCGTATAAGGAACTGGGTGTACAGCATGCCAAACCGCATAAACGCAGTAATGGAAGCACGAGGAGGCAATACGAAGTATTAAAATTCAAGAAAATCGTAATAAAGTTCAAAAATTTCATGTTTCCTATTTTTGTTTTAAGGAGAGATCAGCAGATTTTTTCTTTATGTAATTTTGTGTTAATAAAATGTATGGTGACTCATATTTTTTTTACTTTCATTTAAGGAGTATTACATTGTCTATTAAATACAATTTATTGCATTAACCTATCATTTTTAGTTTCCGAGATTTTTAACATTCTTTAAGTGACCCGGATTCATTGCTCTCGAGAGTATATAGTTTTGTACAGAATTGTCTAAGTAACACGATTTCTATGGCCACACAAAATCATTTTTTTTTAATATCAGTAACAGCCACAGAGAGAATTGGAATCTATACTAATATTATAAACAGGAAAGATTTGTATTTTTGTATGTAACGAATAAACTCAAAAAGTACTGGACCGATTTTAATAATTCTTTTTTCTTTAGAAAGCTACATTATCACTGAGTAACATAGGCTATATGTAATGATCGTCGTCATCGACATTTTGTTTGTGCGCGAATAACACCGTGAGGCGAGTAGCTACATACAATATAGCGGTATGAAGTTCGCGCGGTCTGCTAGTGAGTATTAAATATAAACACATTTATCTCTGGGTTTAATAGGTAATGTCATTTAGGAAATATACATAAATTGTAAATATCAAATTTTCATCATAACAGAGATAGATAGAATAGAATAGAGATGAATGCTTGATTCAATCAAACGTACTAAATCTCACGATGTAATGAATGTGTGAGCTAGTGTCAGGATCCGAATTCGGACCTCTGGATTAGAAGCCGTGTGCTCGACCACTGGACCACCGAGACTAATAACAAATATTTACGATTATTCATTAAAACTTTATAACCATTCAAATAACGTTTGTAACTATCAAGTCCAATCTTTATGTTTTACTAGCAGACCGCGCGAACTTCTTACTGCTATATTGTATGTAGCTTCACGCCTCACTCGCGTACAAACAAAATTTCTATGACGACGATGATTACATAAAGCTTCTGTTACTCAGTGATAATGAAGCTTTCTAACAGAACAGAATTATTAAAATCGGTCCAGTACTTTTTGAGTTTATTCGTTACATACAAAAATACAAATCTTTCCTCTTTATATTAATGTAGACAATCGGATAAACGACGGACGGGACATTCACCACATTCCACAACTACATACATGTTCCGTCTCTATTCATGTAATAGTGTGCCGTTATTTATAATACGCTGTGATATATTCTGACCCGATATTATACTACACTGATATTTCTCGATACACTTTTCTACACCTATTACATATGATCTGATTACGAATTATCACTTTGCTTGCGATGTCGTTTCATTGTACTACGTGTTGCGGAAATAAATGTAATAATCTTTCGGTGGGATTAGTTTTCCCACGAGAATATCAAATAAGTTTTACCTCTGCGACGTATTTCTTGGTTGTGTATTATTTCGTGACTTTTTCATGGAAATCAATTGATGCTTTTTATGGAATTAGTCGTTTATTATACAAATATTAAGAGTCATTATTTTTTGTTATGATAATAACTTATATCTATAAGTTTATGATTATTGTAATGCATCAGTAGTTTTAATAACCAACTGTCGAGAAAAACTCGTCAAATTGGTTTTCTCTCTGTAGTAGAATCAGAACAGACTCATTATAGTTATCCCAACTTGAGAATTCTCCTCGTGAAATCCATTCTACTTAATATTCTACATATTTTGAGTATATAATAACTGAATAACTTGTATAACTTTAAGCTAAAGGTAAAAAAACCTCTCTCGCTTTCGCTTTCATAATTGTTGTCAAACACACTCGTCGGTTTTTAAGGCAACTGTTGGAATGATCTCCATTTAAGTGATATATTATGTGTGTCAGCTTATCTAACGTTTAATTTCATATACAAGGACTAAAGAAAAGGAAGTCTAAACTAAGTAGCTATCAAAACGTCAGAACTAAAATTTATATATCACAATGAGAAAATTGGAGAACATTTTGTATATCATGATATTTGACGGTTAGGTAATATATACGAACGTAGGTACATTAGTGATATTACATTTTATTACAATGTGTTTATTACTTTTGTTTTGTCAATTACATTTTACGCAAGGTACGAGCGTAGTTAATAAATCAAAATTTAGTATAGCAACCGAATTTAGCCATTTTATATCCAGTTATCAATACCTATTTATATCTATACATTTTACGAACCAAATTTGGCCAAATTACGCTTTATCTCAGTTTATAACAAAATCAAAACCCGACAGTAAAACTATCCTAGATTTAAATACTAATACAATTTTAAAGTATATGCTGCCTGGTGCTTGATTTTGCTAGGTAATTGCTCTTAGCTTCATTGACCGGAAATTTCCAGATAAGTCCAGATATAACGATTTAAATATTCTTTTCGTTTTATTTTTTGCTTTTCGAAGGGATAAAATATTCACGCGGAGTAGATAAATCAATAATGCAAAGGAGAAAGTTTCATTCATGGTTGAAATAACATAGTTTCCCCTACATTTAATTTATGAGGGATCAGCTCTCTCGGCTTTGCTTTGCCACGGAAGCAATAACTAAAAGTTTTTTTCTAAAAAAATGTTGCCTAAGTTACTCCTTATTACACCTGCCAATAAAAATCCCGTCAATGTCGGTTCAGCCATTTCAGACATGACCCAAAACAATCATACAGACAGATCGTACCCGATTTAATTTTTAACTAATATATAACATTTATTTAACTAATATGTTATATATTAGTTAATAATGTTCATAAGTTTACTAAATTATATTTTTAGTTTCATATTTCCACCTGTTTTCTTTTTAAAATTGAATCAAATCCATAATTCTAGGATTTTTTGCAAAGATGACAATTATTCCGATATTTTCAACTTAATTATTTTTATTTTACAAATCCATCCTCGTATTCATTTGTCAATGTCAGACAGGCTAATTAATTAAAACAACGATGTATTTATACGAAAATATATCTATCTATATTTGAAACATGCAGAATGGTAAGTATTTTTTCAGGAAATTGTTTCAGGAACTCGATTGGCCCAATAACTATTTCGACCAAACTGAGGCTACCTTTTCGCGGCTTCATTTAATATTCAAGGCTCGGAAGAGATAATTCGTAGGGGTAACCATGCAAATAGGTGCCGGTGTCTTGTTAATATCTCATTTTATATTTGTAACAGAATTCGAAATGAAATTATAAAAAAAATATTACTAAATTTTAAATTTATAAACGACCCGGATGTATCATTTTCGAATTGAACTTGTCTCAACAAATTTGATAATTTTATTGGATTTTATTGTTTTTATTTAACTGGGAATTAAAATATTGCATAGAAAACAGACTAGCTTCTATAAGATATATTTTTGGTGATATCTCTCTTGAGAGTAGTCTCACATCTCTTTCCGTTGATGTTGTAAGAGACAACTAACTAATTCAACTTTGTACGAACTATTAATGGCAAAATAGGTTTCGTTGTAAATCCACTACTTATAAAAAAATTAACCAAATGTTATAACTATAAAGATACAAGTTTGCGTAGTAAATTTTTCCTTGGTTTATTGAAACATAAAAAAGACAACATAATAAATGTCACAATTCCTACACGATTGGGCACAGACGTACTCACTAATAAAATCGCCAGTGTATTTGAGGTAAAAGTGCCATTAACATTGTTTTGCGGACGAGTGGCGATAGTAATTGCCGTGTCGAGGTGCGGACAACAAATTTATGGCTCACAACGGATAATTGAGTCGACTTGTTAGGATTTGACACTGTTCTGTCTACGACACCTGTCAGATACAATATCCTTCATTAAGACTATATACGTAATAGTAATAAAATAGATTGAAAGAGGAAAGAAAATTATTAACAGACAAACAATGTGTGAGGCGTTTTCTTTATTACTTCTTAACAATAAATGAGACCACTTAATGATCGTCATTCAGTTGATTTTTATGAAATTGCAAGTCACTTAAAGGCAGATTGAATTTGTTTTTTGTTTTTGTAATTTTATGCATTTAATAAGAGCATATGTGGCGAAATCTATTCCCAAACAACGAGCAGCATTTTGTCAGAAATCGATATGTATCACATGTAGCTTTGTCATTGGTCTGACCTGGGATTCGAATCTCAGACTTTTAATTATGACTACTACTGAGAAGACAATAAAAATTTAACGAAGATCAGTACAGGATATGAAAGCTACAGAACCATTTCCATATCGGTGTAATTACAAAATTAATTCAAAGATACCAAAATCTTTGAAGCAACTTTCCCAACAGTAAATTATTTTCAATTATTTCATTATTAAGTGCAAGAGGTCCCAAGTTTGAATATAGTTCACAGATAATTAAAAAGTTGGTAGAATAGTAGTACTTCGTTGAAAACAAAATGTTTGTAAATTCTCTTATATCCAAACTTTAAATCAAACCACAAATATGAACCATGATCAGCGCACAAAGGTCGAGCAAGAAATGTATAATACTTTGCTTGTAAGTTGAAGGCAATCTACTTCCGGGTTTGTTATGATTCGCTTAACCGCCTGAATAATATTATGGCCACTTCGGTGGTAGGATTTGAGGAGACTCTTAACAAATTTCCACCTATTTCATCAGTTTAGTCAATATTTTTATAGCCAAAAGTCCTCGATATCTGTGGTGTAAGAAACAGACGTATTTGTCATTCAATGATAATAACTTCATAGTGATATTTTAAGTTATATTTCCAAATTATCTACTAACCTTTTTAACTATTTTAGTTGAGAAAGTATAAAAAATGAAAGTAACTAAGAGCAAAAAGTTAATAAGAAAATGTTAAAGATTTATATTTAAAGACACATTGCCCGAGAGAGAGAAAGACTTGGTTGAGATTTGACTAGGTTTATTTAAGATACGACTATGGTAATGGGTTTTCTTTTTATTCAGTAGGACGGGCTCAATTTTTCTGTTGTTCGTTTCCCATCTAACTCTATTACAGGCCGGCAACGCAACTGTTACACCATCTGTGTTGCGGGTGTCTATGGGCGGCGGTAGTTAATTATCATCAGGTGGCCCATTTGCTCGCCGCTATATCAAAAAACCCATCATTATTATAATATAAAGTAATAGTAGTTCACTTTGTTTGGGTCTGAATGAAGTATTATTTTGAATATCGTTTATTCAACCATTTTTAATTGATTTATTTTATTTTAATTGTTTTATCGATATCTTTGACGAATACTCGATATCTTTGACAAATACTAAAGGTAAGCATAAGCTTGAATTACCGTATCATCGCCTGCACAAGGTACACAAGTCTTTTTTGGGAATGGGTGTACAGTTTTATAATAGGATACCTGCGCATATTCTGGATTTGTCATATGATCGCTTTAGGTGGACTGTGAAGGGTCGTCTCATTGGTGGTGCATACTACACTATCAACGACTTTATGACTGACAAGTCTGAGTGGGACCGTCAAATTGCTTGCTCAACGCGGATTTTATAGTTTGTGTATTGGAATTTGTTCACTTTTTCGGAGTGGAGGCGTTCTGTATTTTTCTGATAGCTTTTTAATTATAAATTTTCCTTGATATTGTGTTCAATATGGGATACTTAAATTTTATTATTCGCCATACTTTTTTCACAACGTTACCACTCTAATTAAAAGATGTCGCGTCAGTTGTGCTCGACTACTGTGATCGTATAGAATTTCTTAGTTAACATGTGGGACGTTGATTTTAATTTGGTTGGATCTTAATTGTGACTGTCGAGTATTCTGTTTGCTACACCTTTTATTCACCAACCTACTGATTTGTTTTCAGTAGTTATAATAATATTGTTATTTATTTCAAATGGTTTGAAAAGTGTATTTAGCACATGAGTTTCTTGCCCGATTCTTCTCGGAATCGGGCCGCTCGTGGCGATTGCGTCCGTGTTTTGTTCCACGGAGGTACTTTCCACAAGCGCTCGTATTTGTATTTAATTTTAAATAATATTTTATCTGTACTTGTTGACTATTTTTAAGTGTCTGTGAAGACCTATAAAAAAAATAAAATTTTAAATGCACTTTTATTAGACCATCAATAAATATAAAACAAAATATTACCACAAATAGTAGTTTACTTGATCGCATATAAAATTCCCAACCCTGTAGCGCTGAAACGCTGACGCTTATACAGTAACATTCCCTCCGCGATTTCTATTGTTTCGTACCAGACAAACGAAATTAAAGCATGTTTTATTTTTACCTTTTTGAATCGTGCAGTTAAAAAAGGCGAAGTTTTAAAAGCGAATAATAACCATTACGGAGACTTTTTTACTTTTGTAAAAAGCAGTTAAATGTTCACGTTCTGTGCTGGTTTAATTGTATTGTAATGCTTCCTTTATTTTTGTTCAGATTTTATAATACCCTAAACATTTTTTTTATGTTCCTTAATCAGTGTTTGATGTATCATATTATTTTTGTAACAACCTTTCTAAGTATATGTAGAAATAATCCATAGCTGTATAAAAAATCTTATAAACATGATACACAATCTCGCTAGCCTATGGGTAGAACTCTGCGCTTCTGATTCATAAGTCGTGGGATCGATTCCCGATTCAGACCAATTAACACAGTTCGTCACCTATTCTATTTGAGGCTTTTCAGCCGCTGCGTATAACTTCAGGTAGAAAAGATCGTGAAGTTATGATATATAATAGTGATAAAAATCCAGTACCTAACCTAATTACGCATATATAATTTGCGTGAGTTGAGTATAAAGTATTTATAAGTCTTATTTTCTCGGTTGTTCAGTATTTTGAGCAGTTTTCAGTATTTTACAGTGGGTTTGAAACCCGGCTCACATCAATGACTTCTCGAAAATATTTTCAAAAGTAATGTGTAATAAATATCGATGACTGACAACATTATGATGACGATGTATCGTAGTAGGTCTCGCCACCTATTCCATGTCTGCTGTGCTGTCTACAAAAGAAAATCTTTAAATATTTTTTATTTAATTCTTGCTCAAAAAGATTAAGGGTTTGACAGGGAAGGGTTTATTATAGTCGATAATATATTTTAAATATCAAACAAATCTTAATTGGTTTTGGTCTTAATGTCATCTGCGCATTCAAATATAATTCTTCTTTAAATTCTCAATGCCACTTCATGTTCGTCAATTCGCTAAATCCACTCAAGGACCCTTCTGCCCCAGCAACCATCAACTCCAGACATGACTAGTCCCTTTTCATTACACTATGTCAGTTCTGTGACTCATGTTTATACTATTTTATAGTTTTTCAGTAGTAAATCCACGCAGTTCGTATGCATGGATGAGCCGGCTAGACCAGTGAAATACCACGACCTCTCAGAATATGTAAAGTGGCTCATGCTGTGTTACGCTTGGTGGTATTCGTAGGTATCCGAAGGAAGAACAACTTCCTATACTTCCGATCCCTTTCATATCCCGACGCATAAGAGTCGCTACCTACACCTTCGACTAGAACAAGGAGAGAAGTTACAATTTCTTATAATCTATAGAGTTGTTTTTCTTATATAGTGTAAACTTTTTGTGATAATTTTGTGGTTACAGGTACTTTAAAAAGTATTAAGTAATGAGCAAGTTAAGTGAAATTTTGTGAAAATCTTTTCAATTTAATTTTGCATAGATTTGATTATATCAGGAGTTTAGTAGTGAACGAATAGCTATGTTTATGGACCGCCCTTCCCAAAATACCTAAAAATATTTGCAGCATTCATTAGTATGTCATAGATATTTATTAATAAAGGAACTATCCCAAAAATGTGTAACCCAAGCATCCGCAATGCCCAAAGAATCTTTTATAATTTGATAGGAGAAAATTCATTATCAGAAGAAGCGCTTGGATCGATTAAGTGAATCTTTGATCTGGTTAACAGAATTAAAAGTAGTTTTGCAACACTACTTCCTTCGTACAGTTGTTAATTATTCCCAAGTGTTTTACAGCTCACTTTAAACCTGATAAAACAGAATAACACTGACTAGATCTGAGGGAAATAGGTACGTACAGGGGCTGCTTTTGATGACTTTGGGATAAAAGGAACTACTGCACTATTAAAATATATTGTAAAATTTAACTTCATCAAACCTAAAAAATATTATTGCAAGTGCTTTTGAAAGCTACTTAAACAAAGTATTAGGATATTAACATAATTCACGCCAAGTCCCTTGCCGGGTTAAACAACAAGAACCGAATGCCATAAAGACACGGTTCTTAGGAATGTCACTGGTTTTTCTGATTTTCATAATTCTTGTCAGATACGCTCGTTGGTTCCTAAAGCTTCTGACGTCGTGTTTCGCTAGAGCTACACATGTAATTTGATATCTACGTCATGGTAAGAATATCGTGGCCCTCCCTGTCCTTCCTCCCTTCTGAATTTTGTCTATTTTACGATGTATATTGTATACTTTCACCATGAAGGAACGTATACAGTAAGCGCCTCGTTACTTTAGCAGTGATGTGATATTCTCTGTCAGTCCAATTTCCAATTTTTAATGCCCACTTTGCCATACCTTACCCTCGTTGTCATAAGTTATAATTGGTATCAGTACCTTCCGCATCATGCCTAAACTGGGTTTTCTTTCTCAATATCTTGCGCCAAGAAAATGTACCTCATTCTATTAATTACCGTTAATATCACAATATAAACACTAATTTTAATCAAACTCGAATTACGTCACCGTTCAGTGTGATTTTAGTACGAGTAATGTTAATTAATTTATGTCGAGCCTTAGTTAGTCCGCGCGCTGTATTATTAACCTAATCACTAAAATGGATACCGCCGAACAGGGTACTATGTTCCAAATAGTTGAAAGTGAGACACATTGAACGCTAAATTATTCAAATGCTGCAATGCAGTCCTCAAAATTTATACCGAGAATAAATCAAATATCATACCGATTAATTTTAAAGTTTCATTTTAAGTCTCCGTAGTCCAGTAATCAAACTCCCCGCTTCCGATTTAAAATTTGGGTTAAATTCGGGACCAATGATTTCTCAGAATTGTTTTCGAAAGTTATGTATGATAAAGATCAATGACTGATAACTTTGTGTCCTGTGTTAGGTATATATATAATAAGCTTCGCTGCTTATTCTATTTGGGACAAAACAATGGTTCGCCGAATCAAGGCTTTTACAGCCGCTGCCTAGACTCTCGGGTAGAAAAATACAGCAGTATTATAGAAGGTTCTTATAACGGTTAATATAAAAGTACACGACCTCTAATATAAAGTAATACGAGAAAGTTTTTCAGTATAGAGGTGAGTCACGTATCGGCTGGCGATTCGATATTTGAATTAGATCAGCCGAGAAAACCCGGAGAGTCCCCCGACATGTCACGTTGGGATCTTTGCATTGACAATGCTCTGATTGGTATCTCTTATCCTACCTTTTAAATTATTTTTATTCAATTGTGATTTCAAAATCTGATTCTTGTTAGAAAAACACAAAACATCCGTTATTAAATTTAATTCTTTTAAACTTATTTTTTTTTTAACTTACACATTGAATTTTTAAGGTCTGTGTAATTAAATATAGAGCCAAAATAATATCACAGAATTTAATTTAGTTGTTATTTTAAATTTAAATTATTTAACTCCAGCTGGGTACAAAAAATGTCCACCACAATCAAATTCTTATCCTTATAGAAATAGAATCAACACTGCTTATGCCCCAAAACGCTAAAACGCGCGAAGAGAAATGAACAACTAGGGTTGTGTTAAATATTTACTCAGGAAAATATAAGCAGGTAGAGTAATAATTCTTCAAGCATTACATAGAATTTTGCAATGCCTTTTTTGACAATTGAGTTTCTGTTCCTTAAAAATTACTTTACCTTAAAATGGTCCTCAATATTTGCGAACTTATTACATTAGGCTTGATCTGATCATATTTATCAAATTGCGCTCAAGTGCGATCCTTTCTCTTTATAAGATTTATCGACACATGTCTGTTGAAGTTTGAGACGTACTAAGTATTTTACATGAGTACTAGATACTGTTGTTATTAAATATGTTTGGATAAAGCTCCTAATGCAAGTCCATGCTAAAAGATAAACTTTTTATTCATTATAGGATTTAACGTAACATTAAAATTTGAATTGAGATAAAAATAAAAACAAAACATAAATCAAAGACAAAAATTTCTTATCGAGAAGTTCCCTCCATGAACCTTTAATAAGCGAGTAGGAAATGACAGTTTTCTTGGTGAGTCGCTAATAGAGTCGGTTAATTTTAAATCTTAGGAAAAGTTACCCCATGTCTTTATTATTATTTTTTGTAAATTTACGCCTTCAGGTACAGGCCAATATAGGCAGCCGATTTTACGCCTCGACCCGTTGAATTATTCTAACACAAGAGCCAGTGTTCGATCCCACCACTTCTTCATTCAGAAACGGGATGCTTGACGTTTATATCACTGAAATAACTTATAATAAATACCTATAGGTTGCCATGCTTCGACAAATTATATTATTAATAGTGAGGTATGGTACATATGAATTATGGTTTGGAAATCTTGAACCATGGCAAGACGATTTGAGTCCGCGATCATTTTTGTGCCGTGAAATTACTTTTTACTCACTGAACCGTCAATCACTATCCAACCTTAGTCGATTTTATTTGTTCATCAAATAATTTTTACAAAACTATTATCATGTTTTCGGAATACATGTAACATAGAACGAATTACCTGCATTTATGTTCAAGAGGGCTTAACAAAATGTTATATTTAAAAAGTTACGCTGTTAGTATTTGGTACTGTCAACACTTGTTTATGTAAACGAATTGGTACAGGGTATAAGGCGAAAGTTACGCCAGCCATAACTTCTGTTTAAAATGTACTTACATTAACAACATTTTATTTCTTTAATTCCACTCCAGCTGAAGTTCAATGTTTATATCAACCGTTAGAACGTTTATAAATTAAGACTAAAGCCTTAATGTTTAGTAGAATTTATTTAGCAAATTTATTTATACATTAATTTAGTCTAAGTGTTCCTGTGGTCGAGCAACCCACTTTCGATTCAATAAGTCGTGGGATCGTATCTAGACTTCTCGGAATTTTTGTGTGATCAATATAGATGAGTGAAGACAATGTGCCCGGCGATTGGCAATTGGTTGTGCCACCTATCCTATTTGGGACGTACAAATTCAGTGAGTCAAGGTTTATCAGCAGCTACCCATATTTTAGGGTAGGAAGAGACGTATAATTATAAAAAAAAATCTAAATTAGCTTATACATTTTAAAATGCAAAACCGATTAAAATAGAGTACAATATTGTACATCTGTTGTTCCACGTCTTCACAGAAAGAACGGGTGCATTTGACAACGGATTTATGATTTTAATAAAACTTCCTCTCTCTCTCTCCAGTTGAGGCGATTACGCTTATGAATATTACAAAGTAATAATTTTTCACGCTTTTATTACAAAAAGGAAAATCAAATAACGCTGACACATAGAATTTTAATTAAAGCATTCACCATAAAATTGTAAATAATGAAGGGTTTTTTTGTTTTTAAAACACAGAAGAATCTCCTCTGCAATCAACGAACAAAGATAATTATTTAAACAGTCCCATATTCCGTCTATAATTTGTAAAATAAAATGATAAAATGTTCTCCAACTTTTATATGCAAAAACGAAATATTTTGATGGAAATGATCATTATTGAAAAACTGTTCTACACATGGGTTTTTATTAGGTTCTTCTGATGGTATTTGTTCACTTTTTTGGAGTGGAGGCGTTCTGTAATAATTACTGATAGCTTTTTAATTTTAAATTTGCCTTATTGTGTATATGTTATACTTAAATTTTATTATTCGCTACAATTGTTGCACAACGTTACCACTCTAATTAAAAGATGTGCTCGACTACTGTGATCGCGTAGCATTTCTTAGTTAACATGTAGGACGTTGATTTTAATTTGGTTGGATCTTAATTGTGACTGTCGAGTATTTTGGTTGCTACACCTTTTATTCACTAACCTACTGCTTTGTTTTCAGTAGTTATAATAATATTGTTATTTATTTAAAATTATTTGAAAAGAGTATTTGGCACATGAGTTTCTTGCCCGAATCTTCTCATGATAGCCGTTACACTCGGAATCGGGCCGCTCGTGGGGATTGCGTCCATGTCCTTTTTTGTTCCACGTAGGCACTTTCCACAGGCGCTCGTGTTTGTATTAAATTTTAAATAATATGATAACTGTAGTTATTGACTACTTTTAAATGTCTGTGAAGACCTATTAAAATAAAGTTATTTTGACTTTGACTTTGGTATTCCTCAAAGTCGAATAAAAATGTTCGAATTAACTGTTTCCAAGATAACTTTATGTAAAACCACCAAACTTGTGAAGTGATTATCTTTACAAATATGGTTATTTATAGCAAAAGGAACGGTTCTTGAATAGTCATAGGCGAAGTCTTAACAGATTTGGTTCATTTAAAACTTGTAAACAGCAATCGTATGAGTCAATGTTACATTATTAATGAGTATGTCGAGAGAATATTTCCACGAACATGTTGTCTAATGATTCTGTGGCGTGTATTATTTGCTGTTGATGAAGCCAGTCTTTGTAGGTAATGAAATTGATAACTGTTTTTAGGAAGCTCCAATCCACGAAGCTTAGAAACACAGGAGTCTGAACGAAATGTTGAAGTAAGTTGAAGTAAGGATGCCATCATCCTTCGAGAAGCACTTGTTCCAATCCTTACGCGGTAAGTTTCGTCACCGTTGACAGCTATGTGTAATACTAAACGTTACGTACATAAGTAATGTTCTGAGTCTCGGGAATTCTAGTGCAGAAAAGAAGAAGATTAATACTATGGAAAAGCCTAGACCGTAAGAACTCCTATTTCTGTATAGCTCTAATCCAATGTTTGATCTAACCTAAATATTTATAATAGGTTGGGGAAAAAGTATTTTCGTATTTTTGTATGAAAAGTCAAGACATTTTTTTCAAAGTTTATTTACATTTATTTACAATATATATGTACCGTTTTGTTGAATAACTTTCTGCCATTTTGTGGGCAGAGACATTATCCCGTTACTGTAGAAACTTTGGGACTTCTGATCAAAAAAACGGGACAAATAGTTTTGGCAGTTCTCTCTTGAGGTCAACCTTACAGAACCTAAAGAATTGTGAAGAGACCGAAACAGGTGAAAATCTGAAGGCGCAAGGTCAGGGCTATATGGTGGATGCACTAGGACCTCCCAGTCGAACTCTCTTAATTTTTGCTGAGTGGCTAAAGATGTGTGTGGTCTAGCGTTATCGTGATGAAAGACCACACCCTTCCTGTTGATCAATTCCGGCCGTTTTCTCTCGACTGCTTCCTTTAATCTCATCAGTTGCTGGCAGTAAAGATCAGAATCGATGGTTTTGCCGGACGGTAAAAGCTCATAATGAACAATGCCCTTCCAATCCCACCATACACACAGCATCACCTTATTTCGTGTTAGGCCAGGTTTGGCCACAGTCTGTGAAGCCTGGCCAACTTTCGACCACGACCTTTTTCGCACGTTCTTGTCGTACGTGATCCACTTTTCATCGCCAGTTATCAATCTCTTCAAAAACGGCTCGGTTTCATTACGTCTCAATAATGAATCGCAAATGAGTACACGGTTCATTAAGTTTCTTTGAGTGAGCTCGTGTGGCACCCAAATATCGAGCTTTTTTGTATAACCAGCTTTCTTCAAATGGGTCAAAACTGTTTTGTGGTCAATTCCCAGTTCTTCAGCTACATCGTAACTACTAATATGCCGATCTTGCTCCACTCTTTCAAAAATGGCGTCCATTTTATTCGTAACAGGGCGACCAGAGCGAGGTGCATCTTTAACATCAAAATTTCCGGACTGAAAACGTTTGAACCAAATTTGTGCTACTCTTACTGACACTGCATCAGGTCCATAAACATCACAAATTTTTGAAGTGTAACTTCTAATGGCTCGTGCAACCATTTAACGCTTTTAACGCCCCCTTGCGGCCGCTACATATATTAAATGTTTATACTGTAGGCGAAACTGAACCGGTCTATATATAAATCCACGAAGCAAATTGCTTAAGCCTGATTATTCGCAGTATATAGACATCTAGTAGCGCATAGTGGTACTATTAGCGCATAATTGATAGGTATAAATTATTAGTGGAATAGTACCACAATCCGCTGCTAGATGTGGCCACAGCCGCAGCTCCAACCACTAAGATGATAAAAGTTATTATATTGTGAAAATATTTATGATTACATTATAGCTCGCGGTGTAAGAGTCAGATAAACGTATCTACAATTTCTCAATTTTACAGGAAAGCAAAAATACTGTGGAAATTCGACTCTTTAAACTTTACCAGCTGTTTAGTACAAATAAAATACTAATATGGAAAGAAAAGTTTTATTCTATGTATTACCACACTCTTAGAGCTTTGAAAAAAATTGAAATTATTTATTTATATTTGCTTACATTGACGCAATATACATATTTTTAAAATTCGGTTGATATACGTTAGTGTGGCCCTTAATTATTCTCAAACTTATGTTGTTGTCAAACTTAAATACGACATTTGTGAAGCTAAATTTTTATAATAATATGTCTGTAGTGATAAAATGTGTAATAAAATAGGCAATAAATTAATAATCTTTATTTACTTCTGAAATAGTACAATTTTAATAATAAATTCTGTAATCAGCATATCAGCGTTTAGAAAAATATTAATTATCTTCGTCGTCTGTTGTTGGAGTTCCAACTGAAAATCCTTTATAAAAATCATGGTATTGCGTTGGAATGATGCCTTGCCTGCATAAATCTTGCAAATCGTCATACTTTTCACCAGAAATGGGTAATGCTTTGTCATATGCATTTTTCAACACAATTTGTTCCACAGGTAGTCTTTTGCCTCTTCTGATAATCTTAATCATTTTAAAATCATCATCTTCCAGATCATATTTAAAATATATATGTTTATTGTCTTCTTTACGATACTGCAGCCATCTTATTTTCAGCCAGTTGACAACATTACCATCACAGTCCACCTTAGCATTTTTAATTAATATAGTTTTTAGGTATTTAATATCTACGAAGTCTTCTGTTCCCATTTCATGGACGTCATATGGATTTTTTCGGGAAGCTTTTCTTATAATTGTATAGAATCCAGATGGGTGAAATAAAGGTATATTCTTCTTAGCCAGTTCAATAGTTGCGTGGATGTTATCTGCTTCCATTTGACTGTGCCCAGGTTCAAAATACTTCTGGTTAATCTCAGGTATATTGAAAGCTTCAATGGAGTACAGTAGTAGAGCTGATATATATACATTACGACATTGGCTCGCACAAGTATCTGACATAAATGTAATGGGTTTACCATCAGCTTTGGTTTTCAGATATTTCAACAAACATGACCCAATTTCAACAGCCCCTTTTTTTCCAATACCTTCGTGCCAGCAATAACAGAAAACGTTACGCTTTTCTGTCTCAAAATCCAGCATAGTAAAGTTGTAAATTGCAATTCGCCGTTTGTAATAAATTAGCTTAGATGATGATGAGGGGCAATTACAAATGGCTTCTAAGTCATATTCAACGAAATGTATATCACCAGATTGTGCTAACATTTTAGCTTCATCACGATGTCGTCGTGCAGTAACTTTTCTTTTTAAATGTTTTTCGTACTCTTCTTTCTGCTTCTCTTTTTCTTCTGCGTTCAAATTTTGGAAAGAAAAACATTTGTCACACAAATCTTTCCGTTGTCTATGGAAACCAATGTTAAATTCTTTATTAAAAACCATACGGTAATAAGCTATGTCAACAGTTTCCCTTTGCTCTTTACGACATTTACTTTTATAGAGCTCGTACATCTTGACTACATTCAGATCTTGGTCTAAGAACTCTTTTTTTGTATCTTTTCGGGAATAGTGTGCTGGCATTCGGGGAAAAGATTTAATATGATCTCGTATAAACTGCTTGGTATCTTCAGACTTTTTATTATGAGGCACGTTTTTGCCCCGTTTATCAGCAGCAACAACGTTAGTTTCAGTCAGTTTTTTGAAACAAAACCTCACAAATGTTTCTGAGACACTTAATGTTGCTAAAAAGAATTTTTGACATACCTTTTCGTTTTCTGTGGCTCCACTTTTTTTTTAGAAAATATTTGTTTGTCAGTTTTCTTTTACTGTCTAAGTTAGCTGTTCGTTTTGTTTGTGTAGGTACTCGATTTACTAAGCCTACAATATATTGCCTTTTCTGATTTATATTATCAATATTCCAAAAAGATGAAAAGATTTCCAGCCGCTCTTGTTCACTAAATCTGGTCGTACATTTTTCTCGACACATCCCCATACACTTCGATTCACCCATTAATTTTCCTGGTATTAAAACACCTTTACTGGAGAGGTAAGGTTCACCTTTTTGTTTTCTGTTTTTTCTCAAATTCTTCTTCCATTCCTTAGGCTCCGCTTGACCTTTGCGCTTGCGTTTTCGATTTTGAAGACCAGGTATGATAGACTGAACCCCAGAAATATCGGTAGTATTAGTTTCTATGTTTGTATCAAGAATATTACTAGGATGAGGAATGTTTTCGGTCATAACATCATATATTTGATCATTTTTCCTTGTTTCCGAAATTGAAAAATCACTCGATGACAAGATACATTCATCTGGTGCGGGCTCGCCATCATTGCTCGAATGTGATAAATAGAAATTCTCATTTAAATCAATAAGTGACACATTTTCCAACGTCAGTAATTGTGTGGGTGACGGTCTAGATTCACCAAAAATAGAGAGAGATTCATTTTCTAAACTTGTCGTTAAGTTACTAAAGGATGGTTCTGGACAAGGGCTTAAGCAATTGATATCTTCAACCGCAGCATTGCAGATGGTCTCGATTGAATGAGTTGGTTCCTGAGACAAAACAAACAACATTATTTAACTGTAAAATAAATAATATCATTGCTGTAGGTATAGGTACTTAGTACCCTAATGAGTAAAAAGGGTTTAGTTTCATAACGGTAGTAAATTCAAATCGTAAATTACACACATTTTATAATACAAATAACAAAATATTATTATTACTATTAGTATTATCCGAGCTCAAACTCTGTTACACTTACCTTACCTGGGAAAAGAAACGTTTAATGCAAATTCATAATAGTCAAGACTAAAACATAGGTATTAAAGATAACTCACCTGTTCAAAAATCTGATAGAATTCACCGTGAACCTGAGATGGTTCTCTTCGTTCCAACGATTCCAAAATCTTCCAATTTCTACTGTTTTTCTTCATTTTATTGAATCACTGTTTTATTGTCACTTAAAATCACTATTACGAAGTAAAAGCAAAAAAAGTAAGCATCAAATATTTAACTTTAATTTAAAATCGAATTACAATTCTAAGATTTCGACTCTAATCGATGTTAGATGTAGAGCCTTTTAGAAAGTAAGGTGTGATCCTGATCGATGCTAGATCTGGAATGTCTAATGCTACAGCTCTTCACATCCAGGAAACAATGGGGGTCCGGTCCAGTGTCTTCCGAGTGATGGCTTTCCCACGCTTTCTCGTTACTTGGGATGTTCAATGATTTTTTAAGGTCTTCGGGTTCTTTAAAACTGCAGTCAAAGGACAATGGTCTAATGTTTTACATTGCACTGGTATTGACTTTGCGAGGGACAATAATTAAAGTCTTATTACTTGCTTATTTTATTACATCCTATTTAGTTTCATGTTTCGTTGATTTATTTATTGCTTTTACAATTACGAGGGACGATGTAGCAGGGACTATGGAGACAGATGTTGCACACGGACATTGTTACATAACAAGCATCAAAACAAAATTCTGTTACGACCAAAACAACGTATAAGCTTTTACGTTCTTATGGTTGGTATAATATTGCCAAACAAACTATATTCTAAGAATTAAAACATTGTTTTTAGATATACGTTCCTATAGCTCTAAAGAGATAGGAAGATAATCAGAACTGTTTAAACGGTATTCATAATACGTTTTTCTGGTTCCATCGAAAATGATTCTTAAGCTATTTCGTTTTTTTGGAATTTGATAAATACTGACTTTACCGTTACGTCGTTTTGGCAATTCATAAAGGACTATATTGTAAACCGTTTTATGAAAAAAACACTTTTTTGATTTTTTTGTAGATACGTTCATCTGGTTCTTATACCGCGAGCTAAAGTCATTAAAAAACAAAAAATCCTTTCGACTTTAAACCGGCGAATAATTTATATTCGCCGAATTAAGAACGAACATTATTTTGTTCAATAATAAAGTTTCAAATATTGACGCAGGGCGCTATCTAGCGGCAACTGTAGTTAACTATAGCCGTTTATCATTTTAGGTAATTGATTTATTATACATAATTACATGTTGATATTTATGTGAATATATTACTAAAATCTAATATGGACATCGGTGAAATACACTACATTTATAATTATGAGGCCTAAGTAATTTTCAAGTTATATAGTCACTGTTTTGATGATAATTCCACAGCACTCGGATTCTTAATAGATACTTCACTCGCTTTGTTGTAGTACCACTAGTTTCCAATAGATGTCCTTGCTATTAATACTTTTTATCTAATTTTCTTTTCTAAACATTTACTTAAAACACATAGAAAAGCACCTAGACACCAAACAAACAAATTATTGTTTGTTTATCATATTTATTATCATGATTATCATAAATATTTGTTAAGTCAGATGTTTCCAACTAAGTATGTAATTCAATTTGCAAAAAAATGTTAGTTGTTTCTTTTGACAGCAGAACATTACAAAACGAGAGGAAAAGAGAAAGAATGATAAAGGTTAGAGAAGAGGAAAGAGAGAGAAGAGGAAAGAGAGAGAAGAGGAAAGAGATAGAGTGAATCAATATCACTCAAAAATATTGTTTTTTGTGATTTTTCGCGAAGCGAAGTTAGCAGTGTGTAATTAGTTTGTTTACGTGTTTATAATATTTATATCATCGCTTATTTGTTTTTTTTTTAATTTAATTTAATACTTATAATTTAATAGTGGAGTGATTTTATTTTAGAATTTAGTGGATAAGATTTATAAATAATGAGTGATAACAATCCAAGAGATAATGCGACGGATTTATAGTTACAATGCCAAGGTACGTGTCTTGAAGATTTATTTGATTGTTTTTTAATTTGAAAATATATATTGACGCATTCACATACATCTACAATGTACAAATAAGCAGAGATGTGACTTATTTGAAATACTTTTATTTAAAATACAAATACAAAATACCTATTTTGTATTTAAATACCTTTTTGTTGAAAGCATTTTGTTAAAGTTATTTTATTTGAAATACCTCTCGAGAGGTATTTTGAATAGTCATTTCAAAATACAAAATACGAAAGTAATTAATTTGAGCCAAATTCATGCCAGTTCTTTTTGTAAGTACAATTTTAGTATAGTTTGTTATTTATCGTATGTATTAAAATTTTAAAGTTTTTATAGGTTATTATAATTTTATAGGTAAAATTTACTAGGTGGTTCAGTGGTCGAGCACACCGCTTTTGAATCAAGAAGTTGTTGTGGGTTCAAATCCTGGCTCACACTAATGACTTTTCGAAATGATTTTTGAAAGTTATACATACATACATAACCTCACGCCAAATCGATTGCGAAGTAGGCAGAGAGAACAGAGCACATAAAGCACGCCTCACTCGCATATTTGATCGTAATTGTTTTTTTTTAATGATATAAGGAGGCAAAGGAGCTTGCGGGTCACCTTATGGAAAGCGACTACCTACTAGCGACTACTACTACGCTCATGGACATCTGCAACACCAGGGTTATCACATCAGCGTTGCCGGCCTTTAAGGTGGGAATAGGCTCGTTTCTTGAAGGTGCCTAGGTCGTAGCGGTCCGGAAATACCGTTGCCGACAACTCGTTCCACAACGGAACAGTGTGTAAAATGGGGTAAGCTGGTACTCATCTTTTAGCAGAGTCACCCCCCCCCCCCCCAAAGATGAGAACAGTATTCCATGTGAGGTCGGAAATGCGCTTTATATAGCTGCAAGCGATTACCTGACGTGAAATACCGTCTTTTTTCTAAGCCAATTTCGCTTTGCCCTCCAGATAACCGCGAAACTGGACAAGTCGACCCCAAAAATTCCGATATCGGTTAAGGCGGGTAACCGAGTGCCCTCAAAAAAGGGAGGCAACAAAGTGTGCATTTTCAGCGGGAAACGCGCAGACCTGTGTCTTCTTAGGGTGGAATTAGCTAAGTTGAGTCGGCCTTAGTCCGAAATCTGACTAGGCAGAGTTTCGATTGTAGACACAGTTTATTCCGGTACGAATCGACGTTTTCCCGAGAAATCCGCGGGTGGCCAGTATATATGGCATCCGCCGTACCGCATAGCCCCGTACCGTATCGTGAAATACCACGACTTCTCAGAAGACCAACGTAAAGTGGCTCATGTCGCGTTTCGTTTTTGTATTTAAATGCTTTTTTAAATCCATTTTGTACATCTCTGCAAATAAGTAACTGAATGTGTTAGTAAGTACAAAACTCGAGAAAAACTAAACCGATTTCGCAAATTTTTTTTTAATATTTCTTGAAATACGAGGTTGGTCCATAAACAGGGATGATGAATATTATTATTATTATTACTCAAACAAAAAAATGGCAAAATAGAATAAAATATAATGTTATGTGTGTTTTTTATAGTTTGATATAATAATATTAAGTCAAACAATAAAATTATTGTAGGATTGTTATTTCTTTTCTAATATGCAGTTCTCGAATTGTAGAATAAGTATTAAAAAAGAAAGAATATACTTTTAGTGGGTACGAAGATCGCAGGGTCAGCTAGTTATTAAGATAAATAAATTTTTACGGGCGAGACGATGAGGCAAGCACTTCCACTGGTTTAAGAGGTCCCAGGACTAAATGCAAATTTTTTTTACAATAATATGAAGTTACACTTCTTTCGCGCGGAGGGACTCCACGTACGGTTTTTTTTCACTGCTTGAGTTGCATTTTTGCCTTTTTTATAATAAAATTTTAAAATGTATCGAATTTCTTCATTAGATTCACTCATTTTTACGGAGAGAAAAACAAATGAAAAATAGCGGGAAACAACTTTTTTTTATTTTTTTCTTTTCTTTATAATGTAACCTTTTTAATGTTACCAAAACCAGCCAGACACAAATAGTACAGTCAAAGAAATTTTATAATAAGTTTATACCTACGTTATGCGAAAAGACTTTTTCCCCGACCTAATATTATTCGATCGTTATTTTGTGACAGAAACAATTTGCAAATTTATAACTGCGGAACCTTACAACTGAGACTCTACAAAACCAGACGCCTTTACGAGAGAACTGATTCTTAAGTTAAATACTTCTGTAATATATACTCGAATTTATATTTAACGTTATCTTGATGACAATGTCGCACAGAAATCACTGAGTTAAGAAAGGGAAAGTTATTTCCTACATTATCACCAATAATTCAACCGTAGTACTACAAAAGAAATAAGCAGCTTATGTTTAGCTATCGTAACCATAGATGAGGAGGAATTTCTAACATAAAATCCCTAATGATACTCGACAACAACACTTTTAAATCAACAGTATGACGTTACCGGGGAATTTTAATATGTCACAAGGAAAGAGGAGTTGAGGAAGGGCCAACACACTTCCCAGTACTATATTTAACGTATTTTTGCGCAAATTGAAGTCCTTAAAATCTGACGAACGTGTATGGTAAGAGTTATGAAAGTCGAAGAAACGAGTGAGATGTGGAAAAATCTCTGTTCTCTCTGACTATCCCTACAAGGCACTCGGTGTGAAATTATGTATGTAGATGTTTATAATCAATCTCAATTTTACGCACGTTATTTTTATAAAAAAATCGACTAAAATATACATATTAATAAAATATATTATTATTTAGTAGCTGAGCCTGCGAACCTTGTTTTACCAATAAAAGTCCCTTTAATATCAGTCCAGCGATTTTAGAGATTACTTGGAACAAACAGACGGACAGACAGTGCAACAAACAGACAATAACAACAACTACTTGCATCCCTAGAAATTATAAATGTTATACTTTTGATTAATATCATCATTATGAATCTATGGCACGCTACTTAACTGATTAGTATAGCTTTTGCTAAACAAAATTAATTTCACTTTTACTTAGAAATGTGAAGTTCTAGCACTTTTTCCTGTTCTATATAACAAACGCCCCTGTCCATACTTTTCACTAATGGCGTGAAGTTACAAATTTAATTTCATATATAAACTGAACATAGGTACGAGAACAGTTACATTAAATTACTTATAATTGCAAATATTTAACAAATTAATGATCACACCTCAGCTGCGAGTATTCTGCGGCTCGCAATTACAACTTACACAATTAATACGGACCAAGGCAGGCGAGGTGGAATCGAGATAAGATACATTTTCTAGTTTCATGGGAAACTTTATAAATAGCCGCACAGACTTCTAGACGGTAAGCATAAATTATGTAACTGTTATAGGCGCTTGGAATTAAATTAAATCAGTAACTAACTTCGAGACTTCGTATTGTTTACCAGGAGTATCTTACTTTCAGGTTTACTGGTTGCAGAAGTGTAGCAACTGATACAAAATATTTTGAGTGATATATTTTTCTAATGATAGTATCTGTATAATATTATACGATTATACTTTTGGTGAATTATGATCGTATATAGTTTAATAGCACAGTTATAAATATTCTATTATTTTTTTCTTTTCGAAAGTTTTGTGTAATAAATATCGATATCTAACAACTTTGTGCCCGGTATAATGGCAATAGGTTCGCCACCACTTAGGGCGTTACGCAACGATTCGGCGAATTGAGGCTTTAACAGCCGCTGCCTGCCAACGCGTAGTAAAGGCGTGAAGTTACGTTTTATACATTTAGCTCCATCTTTTTGAAAAGCTCTTTCAAATTTTCTTTTAGCGATACGAGAAACTTTTTTTAAATTTTGAGAGCGTGAAGGTATAGTACCGTGTAAAAAGAAACCACTGATTTTTGTAGCGAATTTTAATAATTATTAAATCAATTTGTATACAAAACAAAAAACGTACTTCATATTTCCATTTCAGTTGGTGCTTTTGAATTTTTATTTACTATTTTTAATATCGGTTTCCCTCCGCTCCAAAGGATGTTACTAATGGTTTTTTCTTGGTATTGATACTTGGAAAAAATATTTAGCTGGCTGAGCTGGATATATTTGCATTTTTTAAATTACTCTGAAGAGTTTGTGCTCCTTTTATTTGCGTATATTAATCATTAACGTTTTGATGATCAATTTTCATGTATTGTTTTTTTTTTATTTAAATTTGTATATTATATATTATTAGATATATATAATAATAATGTAAGTACATTATACAACAGCAAGTGAAATTAATAAGGTGGCAAACGAGCAAGCGTGTCACCTGATGATAAGCAACTGACACCGCCCATGGAAACCGGTATCACAGATAGTGTTACACTTGCGTTACCAGCGTCTAAAAGGGGATAGGGAAGGGGTTGGAAGTGGATGGCGAGGATAGAGGGTAAGGGATTGGTCCTCTGTATACCTCTCTCAACGAGCGAAACGCGGCATGAGCCACTTTAGATCAATATTCTGAGAAGTCTTTTTTATGGGATAGGAGGACAAACGAGCAGGCGTTTCACCTAATGGTAAGCAACCAACGCCGCCTATGGACACCAGCAACACATAGGTATAGTGTGACTGCATTGCCGACCTTTAAGGGATAGGGAATAGAGGATAGGGAAGGATGGGGAAGAGGGTAGGCCTCCGGGTACCTCTCTCACCGAACGAAACACGCCATAATCCACTTTACGTCGATCTTCTGAGAGGTCGTGGTATTTCACCGGTCGAGCCGGCCCATTCATGCAGTGAACTGCTTTGCTCTACCACTGTTAAAAGTCGTGGTATTTTACCGATCAAGCCGATCGATTCATGCAGATATAGATATATCAACTTAGTTTAACATCGTAACTAGTCGATCAGTTCAGTTCCTCCCTAACACACTCGTAATTTATAATAACCGGCCCGAGTTCTCCGAACAAGATTTTTCGTAGGAAGATTAATGATTTCTTCAGTCTCCATTTTATTTCCTCGTAGATAATGTTGTTATCCCAAGCTTAAGGACATGTGAGCCGGAAATACGACTGCAATTTTTCTCAAACTAACGAAAAATGAGGTACGTTCAGCATCGCTCATGGGTTATCCACGGGTTAAAGAGATATAACGTCCAGCGTCAGTGACACCATATTACCGAATCCCACTTCCTTCATAAAGATATTTAAGATAATACTGTTGATTATATAATCCGAATAATTTCTATTAGAACTAATCGTCGAAGTGGAACTTCTAATCCCTCTTGCTATCGTTCCACGCGTTCAACGCCCCCATGCGGTCATAATAGATGATAATATGTAATAGTAAAATATGAACCGGTAAATATATTATCTATTTCAATACATTTTTAAGCTTGAATATAAACTGCACAGAGACTTGTTGTGGCGGGTAATGGTACTTTAATTGATTTTACAAAGATAATTAACTGAGTTATTTATAAATGATTTTATTCAGTGACACCGAAGACACGGAATACCTCTCATAAATATAATATAATACAGTAATTTTGATTATAATAACTATTATAATTAATTTTATATACCATTTGTTATAAAAATTTGAAGGAATATTTATTTCTTAACTAAAATAAAATAAGATGCACTTTTTGTGACCCCAATCCTTCCCTTCTTCATTCCACTTCAGATCCCTTCCCCATCACATATTAACGGCCAGCAACGCAACTGTAACACTTTCTGTTTTGCAGGTGTTCATGAGCGGCGTTAATTGCTTGCCATGGGGTAACAAAAAATAATTTCACATTCTTTTACGCTCTCAAATTGTCTCATGGATGTAGCCTGTAGCCGTGCATTTTGCTTCCATCTATCATCGATTTTTATCACACATTAAATGCGTCCAGATCTAAAACAGACACGTCTATCAAAGTTTGAAAAAATATGTAAAAAGAGGTGAATCCACGACCTCCTTGAAAGATTTGATTATATTTGAAAGATACAAAAAAAAAACATTAAGTAATTTGATGAAAATAGAGTATTCTTTTTTTTTATGGGATAGGAGGGCAAAGGAGCATGCGTGTCACCTGATGGTAAGCAACTAACGCCGCCCATGGACACCAGCAGCACATATAGTGTTACTGTTGCGTTGCCGACCTTTAAGGGAAGGGGATAGGAAAGGATGGGGGAAGGGGGTGGGCCTCCGGGTACCTCTCTCACCGAACGAAACGCGGCATGAGCCACTTTACGTCGGTCTTCTGAGAGGTCGTGGTATTTCACCGGTCGAGCCGGCCCATTTATGCAGTAAACTGCTTGGCTCTACCACTGTTGTATCTATTCTATCAAATCAATCTTCACTGTTACACAATTAAATGTTTTGTAATAAATAAAACAAATAATAAATAAAGTCCATCAACAGTTCTCTGAACCGCAGAAATGTAATTAAGACATTTATCTAAAACTCACATCATTCAAACAACCACCAACATTCAACTCCTCTGTATTACCAGTGTCACGTCTCGGAAGAGAGATTGCTTATATTATTTTGTTTTTAATAATGGTAAAGTTTAGGTATACATTCATTCATTCATTCATTCCAACTTAAAATATATTTTACCTTTGTTTAGAGCAGTTATTGTTACAGTTCTCTAAATTCTATTTTATGATGATCAAATTGCCGCCCCTGCATGTTGTCATTTTGGCCATGCAATTGGGTCAAATTTCATAATCTATTGTGTATTTATTGCAAAACAAAACTATCATAAGAAAAAAAAAACACTTATTCTACCCGAAGGCAGGGGCTTACTCCTCGACTCGCCAAAATTTTTATGTCCTTTATGAGATAAGGTTGTAGAACATCGCCATAGATCGGCCGCCATGATGTAAGTCAGTTATAGGTGAGGATTCGAACTCGAGACTTCTTGACTTGCAATCGGAGCGCACAATCTATTAAATGCCGAAAATTTAAGACAGAAAAATTTCAAGTGGATGATTGATTACCTTTCTCCAATAAAAGGCCAAAAAAGATATTGCAAAATATAGGCAATAACGGTATTGTATATTTATGAGCACCATTTGCAATACTCTAATAAAAAAAGCCTTCAACATCGCCAATAACTCGTTGTTTCAGAAAATATATTCTTCTCAGTGTAGTTTTATCTACCAAAAAAAGCAATTGATCCTTTCTTTGCGCAACTTCACCTTTTCGAATATGTTTATTTTAATAATTCATAAGACATCAATATTTTTGAATGTTTAAGACATTTAATTTTGTTTGGTAATTAGGCATTCAAAATAATAACATTTTGTGGCTTTAAAATATAAAGCCACAAAATTAATTATCATTCCCTATCTCAGTATCATTCATGTAAAAATTAAATTGCATCATACCTTACAAACTCTTTTATTTTTCCATATTTTTATAAACTTCCAGAAATTTATTACACATTACAAGGAGTTCTATATTCAAGTTTTACTCAAAGGTATGAACGAATCTTGCTCAAGATAAATGTGATTTAGAGTGGATGCCACTCCGTCAGGTACAGTTACACTGACTCCACATAGAGATTACCTGAATAAATTGATTATATTTTGCTTTTGCCTTAAAAATCGACGCGCGTGCATGAACAGAGTTATGAACGTCAAAGAAGCGAGTGAGGCATGTGAGATCGTGCCTTATAGCGATCGATTGTCTCCGCCTACCCTGCAAGGAATTTGACGTGAAGTTATGTATGTATGTATTTTGTTTTAATTCTTATCTTTCCGAGAAGATTTAACATTTAATTGAACCATACTAAAGAATGGAAGTTATGCAACTATTTAATTTACATTGGTCGAGGTGATCGACAAATAATGTTAGTCGCTCGTAAATAACTGGCGAAAAATTAACTATTTATAATTTTAACTATAATTGATCAAAACAACCTTTAGGATTATATCGCGTTTATTTCTTACTTATTTATATTTATTTCCCGACGTTTCGAACTCTTTACAGACATCATTTTCACGAGTGATGAACAAATAATCAGTTTTGAAGAACAGCCGCTGAGTTTTCTTGCTGGGTCTTTCTCAGGACTGGCCGCGTTTTTGACCCAGTGGTAGATTTTTAACAAATACTTACCCCTTTTAATTTAAAATCAATCAATATTTAATAATAGTTATACTTTGATCTCAACCAACTTATAAGATAATATTCTAATAACTTAATAATAACAACTTTTACTTATTAAGTCATACAACAAAGGATCTTTACAAAAAAAAATATGAATACATCTTATAAATAAGTATTTAACTTTTGCTTTCATGGTCTGATGTGGGTTACCAATAGTAAAAATCATATTTTTAACATCAACTTTTTGATTTTTATTTCCAAAAAGTGGGTGCTCTCTGTATCAATGAAAATAGCTTTTGAACAACTACCATCTTTTTGTTCATCACTCGTGAAAATGATCTCTGTAAAGAGTTCGAAACGTCGGGAAATAAATATAAATAAGTAAGAAATAAACGCGATATAATCCTAAAGGTTGTTTTGATCAATGAGTGAGATTTGCGAAAGTCTCAGAAATAAATATTTTACTATAATATCAAGTAAACTACCAGATTTAGTTCTCATTGTCACGATAGTTCAGTAATTAAAGCGATAGTTCGGCTGGTTAAGGCAAAGCTGTAATTTGTCACATGATTGTGGCTTTAATTCCCATTCGTGATATCGTATTTCCACTTCAAAATTTAATTTATTCATTACAGTTTCCACTTAAAGTATTTCAATGAGGCAGCTTCGTATTTGATATTTAAATAAATAACTTAACAAAAAAAAACAGGGAAATAAACTTCTCCTAATGTTGCTTGTTTAACAGCGGAGAAATGTTTTTGGAAAATATTGCTTTGAGTAAGTTAATGGTTTGCACATTAACTCCAGGCTTACATGTTACAAACAGCAAACTGAGAATCTTTCTTTGCTTGTTGCAAAATGTTACTTATTTCTTTTTAAGTCACTTAGCCGAGGAAAATTTAGACAACATTCATTTTTCTCCTTTACGCCATTACGAGTGAAAAGAAAGGAATGATAAACGAGTGTAAGAATAAAATAGGCGGCGACAACAAAATCGCATTTGTCAACTGTTTACCTTCGTTCATTCGTTCATTGTCACCAATTTATTTTCTTTTTTAGATTATCTAAATTCGCATGTACAATACTTTGATCTTCGCTTAAATTAAGAATTTATCAGCTTAACTTGCGAATCCGGAATATTTTCAATAGCAGTCGACAAGGAAAACGCATTTATCAGCTGTATTAACCTATTACTGGCTATATCGGGCACGACTTTACTATTGCTTTGCTATGCTTTGATATTTATCCCAAATAGCTTTCGAAAAGATTTACTGTTTCCTGTATAAAACCGGGATGTGAACTCGGGACCTCAGGTCATGAAGAAGAACATTATATTGCGTTTACTAGAAGATATAAAAGTTTTGTCTCATTGTGAATGAATAGTCTCAAAAGCCTACACAAAATCCTTTTCAAGGTCCAGTGAATAGGTTCATATGGTCGGCATTGTTTTGTCCGTGATTCTACATGCGTTCATAGTACCTAAATATACCCCTGGCATCAGGAATAGTGGCTGGGTTTTGACCACTGTTTATCAGACATATTGTTTTATAGAATAAAGGACAAACGAGCAACCGGGTCACCAGGTGGTAAGTGTCTGACGCCGCCTAACGACAACTGCAACACAGATAGCTCCAGTTGCATTACCAGCCTTTAAGGTAAATAGGAACAAAGGCGAAAAAGAGGTCAGCCTTCGGATATCTTCCTCGGATTGCGCCATGAGCTACTTGGTGTTAATTTTCCGAGAAGTCCTAGTATGTCACCGATCGACCTAATGTTCAGTTAGAAGTTATAATCTTTACTTCAACTTACTTGAGACTATTTGTTCTCTATTAACATAATTCATTATCTTCCGTTAATTTCCTAACTGGAAATAATGTCCATTTTATTTTCCAGACCACTTCCACAAATGCAACGACACGTCTTCTGTTCTAGAATTTAGTAATATTTCTCAAAGTAATATTTACCTGGTTCGAATTTGCTCGTTACCCAAATTCCGTAACTTTGAACTGCCATAAAATGTTTACATTGTTGAAATCAGCTGTCTGGTTTCTATTGCAACAATGGAGAACAGAATGATTGATGATTTTCTACATATAAACAATAATGCCTTAAATATTAAATATTGATATGTTCGAATGTTTGCGAACAATCATCATCTCAACAAAATTAAACAACAGTATTTCCAATAAGATAGCCAGAATACACTTTCCATGACCAAATATGATGATAGGTCCTTGAAGACGGTCATGTCAGGAGCCATAAAAATCTACGAGCTTGTATGCCAAGAGTTATTAAAGCCAAAGACACGAGTGAGACGTGTAAGAATCGCGCCTTATGGCGCTCTGTTCTCTCTGCCTACCCAGAAAGGGACTCGGCGTAAAGTTACGCATGTATTTCAAATGTGTGATGAATATCGATGACTGACAACATTGAGTTCGATGTATGGCAAAAGTTGCTGGCACCTATGTGGGACGTAAATTTTGGAAGAGTGCTGGCGTAGCAGGAAAATACAAGGAACGAAGTTGCAAACAAATATCAACATTTTTTAATGGCTATGATGCCAATGTTAATTAATTAATGTTTTAAAATCTGCAAAACAGGTGAAGCATTTTTATTTTCATTTGACCTGGCGAAAATTTTTTCGCTCCAAAAGCCTTAAATGAGTTAATTTTGGATTTTATTACATTTAATTGGCGCTCGTCAGCCGAGTAAAGAAATGAAAAAGATGATTATCAGTTATCCTTAAGAGATTGACATACACCATCCCAGACTTTTTTTGTAGACCTTTTTAAGGTGTATAATAATGTATTATATAATTTTGATCTATCACTTAGAGTTCATCCAGTCACTTTTAACAAGCTGTTCAGTCAATCTAAGTTCGTCAACTTTTGAATCGTTTTTATAGAGTTCAACAAACCATCGTGTTTTGTAATGGCGACGAAGGAGCTAAATATAATTGATCATTTTCTATCTAAAATTATTCGAATAGCTGAGATATTTAAGATATTTAAATTTAATATATGTGTTTTTAAGTAAAGTGAAGTAGAAAGGGAATGTCGGTGTAAAAGTAAAAAAAAGCATAATCTGATAATTTGGACAGAGATCCCTTTCCTACAGTGTTTGTTTTGTTTACAGTGAATGACCCACCGACCTGTGAGATATATGGCCACTCACTATGGCCGCACTCTAAACGAAGTCAGAGTATGGGACCAAAGTGTACGGTAGGTCTTGCCGCCACCTCAAGCGTACAGCTCTTGATGATACTCGTGAGGAGAATTGCCTCGTGATTCCATTCCTCGACTCTCCATCAGATTGGGTTCCGTAGCGGTATAACGCCTACTGACCGCGCGGTATGCCCGAGAGCTATCTGAAACTTTAATCCGTACTCGGGACGCCAGAGAAGCCGGCTACCAGTATTCAGCTGGTTCCGGAACTGTAAAGCACGCTTACCTCACGATACAAATCCATGCAATCTCATCGCCAAAGTCCAAGGCCGTCCGAAGTTTGAGAAAACTCAAGACTCAAAATATTTTGTGACCTCTTAGTAAAATATTAGTTGACTTCCATAACAGAAAACTCACTATTTTCAGAGGAAGTAAAAACTTAAGTCGTGTTTACTTTTGAATGATATTTAATGTTCAAAGAAATACATTCGCAATGTTTACATTAATTCTAAATAAAGTACTATTATTTTATTCATATAAGCTACGTACAATATTCCGCATCATTTTCTTCTCTAAGAATACTGAAGCCCAATTACTTCAAAACAAAATGTAGCTAACTTTTTCAATTCTTGTTAATCATTATAAGAACATTTTAATTACTTCAGAAAGAGATGAAATATGACGCTTATCATTTTTATTTAAATTCTGTGCTTGTGATTATGGAAAAGGCGTTTTGATGATACGCTCTGATCTGCTCTAGAGTTTCTGCAACGTCGTCAGGTTAACTATACAGTGCTGAGCTATGTTTATAACGACCATGGAACCCATTCCGACGGAGTCCCTGGACCCGGATGTCGTGGGAAGAGTGGTAGATACGCTCTTCCCTAGGGTCCAGGGCGGTCCCTCGGATCCTCCGTCTCAGTCGGACCACACTCCGTGGTCTGACGAGCTGGAGGTGACGAAGGATGAGCTCGCGCGGCTGGCCTCCCGCAGCGCCGCTCCTGGCCCGGACGGAGTTCCGGGCCGGGTCCTGGTGCTCGCTCTGGGAGTCCTGGGGAACAAGGCAAGGCAATTGTTTACCAACTGCCTCCGCCGCGGGGTGTTCCCCCTCGACTGGAAGTCGGCGAGGCTGGTGCTCATCAGGAAGCAAGGGAGGACCGGAGACGCTCCGTTGTCGTTCCGGCCGATATGCCTGCTGAACGAGGCGGGGAAGCTCTTTGAAAGGGTTATCTCCGCCCGTACCAGCAGCCACCTGGCAGCGTGGGTGGGCACGGATATATCGGACTGCCAGTTCGGGTTCCGGCAGGCGCTCGACCATCGACGCGGTGCGTCGGCCCTGTCAGAACCGGCAGTCCGATCGGGGGGGGGGTCGCCGCGCTGGCGGTGTTGCTTGACATCGTCAACGCCTTCGGGACCCTCCTCTGGCCGTGCTAGGGCCCCTGCTGTGGAACCTCGCCTACGACCCGGTCCTCCGCACCAGTCTGCCCCGTGGCGTGAGTACCGTGTGCTACGCAGACGACACTCTGGTGGTCGCCACGGGGCCCGGCTACGAGCGTACGCTCAGGTTCGCCGAGCTGGGAGTGGCAATCGTCGTCAGATGGATCCGCGGGCTTGGCCTGGAGGTGGCGCCTCACAAAAGTGAGGCGCTGTGGTTCCACCGGCTCACTAGGGGCAGAGAACCACCGGCCTCGCGGATCCAGGTGGGTGACACGGCTGTCCCGGTGGGGCGGTACATGAAGTACCTAGGCCTCACCCTGGACAGCCGCTGGAGCTTCGAGGAGCACTTCGTGAGGATGGTCCCCCGAGCGCGACGGGTGGCAGGCGCGTTGCACCGCCTGCTGCCCATCCTGGGGGGTCCGGGAGAGTGAGTTCGCCGCCTCTATGGTGGCGTCGTGCGGTCCGTGGTCCTGTACGGGGCCCCCGTTTGGTCGCGAGACGTCGCGGGGGCCTCCCGCTCCAGGGCTCTGCTGAGGAGCCTGGAGCGGATCATGGGCATACGGATCGTACGGGGCTACCGTACGATATCGTACGAGGCGACGACGGCCCTCGGCCGTTCGCCCCCCTTCATCATCCTGGCCGAGATATACGTAGCCGCGTACGATCTCGGCCGGGGAGGTGGGGGCCCGGACGCGCGGGGTCTCGAAGGGCGGAGGCGGAAGGCCTTCCGGGGGGTCCTGGGGGACTGGCGTGACGCGCCGGTCCTCCAGGGCTGCTCGCGTCAGCGCGCCGTCGGGGCCGTCCTGCCCCACCTCGAGTCCTGGGTGCTCCGTAAATGGGGCACTGTCACCTACAGATTGACTCAGATACTCACCGGGCACGGGTGCTTCGTGACGTGAAGAGACGGCGTGATGCCACCATTGCGCATCCGACCTGGACTCAGCCCAGCACACGCTGGAGGTCTGCCCGGCCTGGGCGGCCGAGCGCCGAGTCCTGGTCGACGGGATCGGGCGAGACTTGTCCCCGCCGGCGTTGGTCACGGCAATGCTGGCGGTCGAGGAGGAGTGGAGGGCTGTGGTCTCCTTCTGCGAAGCTGTGATGCTCCAGAAGGAGGCCGCCGAGCGGGGTCGGGAGAGAGCCGATCCCGCTCGAAGGCGGCGATGGCGAGCTCAGTGATCGCCGCCGCCGACGGGCCGCGAGGGCGCACTCCCCGCGGGTGTGCCAAGGTCGCGGCCTGGGAAGGATGACCCCCCGGTGCGGCCGGGGAGGGTCGTCGGGGGCGCCGCCGGCCGTGCGCCTATTTACAGCGCGCGGTCGGAGCCACCCCGCCCGGGGGAGCTTCACCGAGGCTCCCCGAGGATGAGCACCCCCTCGTGACAGAGGGGGGGCGACGGCGGGGTGGACCAGAGGGCTGATGCACCGTCCTGGGCCACCCCACCGCCGGAGGAAGGCCGCTGCGAGGTTTTAATGGGTAACCCTGGGATTGGATTGCAGTTCACTGTTTTGGGAGTCCCACACTACCCCCTGCCGTCCCCAGGCGGGGAGTGTGCATAAAGCATTTCCTCGCGTAAAAAAAAAAGGTTCGCAACCTATTCCATTTGGGACGTACGTTACGATTCGTGAGTCAAGGCTTTAACAGCCACTGCCTATATGTTTGGTGAGAAAAGTCGTGAAGTTACTTTTCACATATATAATCATTCAAATTATACGAACAATATAAAATGCAACTACAAAATTACAGCTATTTTCAACAAACACCGGCCACATAGCTGAAACGTTGCAACGCAATATTCCGTCTATTTCCTTGTTTCATTTAACTCAAGAATGATAAAACTCGCTGCATTGCATAGGAATCTCACTCATTGATCAAAACAACTTTCAGGATTATATCGCGTTTATTTCTTACTTATTATATTTATATTTATTTCCCGACGTTTCGAACTCTTTACAGAGATCATTTTCACGAGGAAACGTCGGGAAATAAATATAAATCATCATCATCATCATTAGCCTATTGCAGTCCACTGCTGGACATAGGCCTCTCCCAATGTGCGCCACAACATCCGATTCTCTGCCTTCCGCATCCAGTCTTTTCCAGCAGCCTTTCTGAGGTCGTCTGACCATCGGGCTGGTGGGCGTCCTACGCTACGTTTACCAAGACGCGGTCTCCACTCAATGACCTTCTTACTCCATCTACCGTCGGTCCTTCGGCAGATATGACCAGCCCATTGCCACTTCAGCGAGCTTATTCTGCGAGCTATGTCGGTTACCCCAGTTCTCTGGCGGATATACTCATTCCTGAGTTTATCCTTCAGAGATACCCCGAGCATAGCCCGCTCCATAGCTCGCTGAGCGACTTTAAATTTGTGGACTAGCCCCACCGTGAGTGTCTACGTTTCGGCACCGTAGGTCATTACCGGTAGGACGCACTGGTCAAAGACTTTGGTCTTCAGACATTGCGGTATAGGCGAGCTGAAGACCCGACGCAGTTTGCCAAATGCAGCCCAACCCAGCTGAATCCTCCTTTCGGCCTCCTTCTCGAAGTTTCGTCTACCTAACTGGATAGTTTGGCCTAGGTAGACGTATTTGTTTACGACTTCGAGAACTGACCCTTCGACGCTTATCGGTCCGGGCACGACATGTTCATTGAACATGACTTTGGTCTTGTCCAAGTTCATGCCCAAACCGACACGCCGGGAGGACTCGTCTAGGCTGCGCAGCATTCCGCTTAACTGTTCCAGCGACTCTGCCATTACAACGATGTCGTCGGCAAACCGAAGATGTGAGATGTACTCACCATTCACGTTGATACCCTGTCCAGTCCAATCCAGGGTCTTGAAGATGTCCTCTAGAGCGTTGGTGAAGAGTTTGGGAGATATGACATCTCCCTGTCTTACACCTCGATTCAGCTCGATAGAGTTCGTCACCTGGTCCTGTATCTGGACAGCCATCGTGGCGGTGTCATACAAGCATCTCAACACCTCGATATAACGCCAGTTAATCCAACATCGCTGCAGTGCATCCAGAACTGCCCAAGTTTCGATGGAGTCGAAGGCTTTTTCATAATCCACGAATGCCATACACAGCGGCTGATTGTACTCTTCGGTCTTCTGTACAATCTGCCGAACAGTATGGATGTGGTCCACCGTACTAAAGCCTTTTCGAAACCCGGCCTGCTCCGGAGGCTGGAATTCGTCGAGCCTTACAGCGAGACGATTCGTGACGACCCTCGAGAACAACTTGTAGATATGGCTCAGGAGTGAGATGGGTCTGTAATTCTTCAGTAAGGTTTTATCACCTTTTTTGAAGAACAGCACCACCGCACTCCTGCCCCAAGCCTGTGGTGTTATGTCCTGGTGTATGATTCCTAATTCCTTTAGGATAGGAGTCCCGCCGGATTTTAGAAGTTCTGTAGTAATTCCGTCATCACCGGGTGCCTTGTTGTTCTGAAGTTGCCCGAGAGCCGCCCCAATCTCGCTTTCTGAAAAGTCGGGGATGTCCTCACTGTAGTGACGCGTTAGCGGGGCTCTGTGGTCATCATCGCTGTTTCCCGTCGGCTTGGTCATCCGTGTGGAATAAAGGAGCCCATAAAAAGATTCTATCTCTGCGAGAATCTCAGGCTTAGAGGTGACGTTATCTTCCGGGCCCTTTCAGCTTTCAAGTTAATATTTAGAGAGCCTCGAAGAAGTCGGTGATCACTTCCAGTATTGAACCTGTTGATCACAGAGACATCTCTAAATATATGCTTACTATCCGTAATGATAAAATCTATCTCGTTCCTTGTCACAGAATCGGGGCTTCGCCAAGTCCACCTCCTGTGGAGACTCTTCTTGAAGAAAGAATTCATCAAGAAAAGCCCTTCAGACTCCAGGAAGTTGACCAGCATCTGCCCCCTGTGATTTCGGCACCCCAAGCCATATGGACCGATTTTCGTTTCGCCGCGTTCTTGTACTCCCACTTTGGCATTGAAGTCACCCATAACAACGCTGTAGTGAGCCTTGGCGGTACAATGTATTGCTTTTGCAATATCTTCGTACATCGCCTCGGCTATCTCGTCAGAGTATGTCGAGGTCGGCGCATACACCTGTATTACCTTCAGGGTGTACCCGTTGGTAAGTTTCAGTACAAGGTATGCTACCCTGGTCGACACACTACTGATCTCCACAACGCTGCTAACGAGGTCCTTGTGAACGAGGAAACCGACACCCCCCTGGGAGAGCTGGTCACCTTCCCGAAAGTAGAGTAAGTTGCCTGACTGTAGGGTTATCGTGTCCTCCCCCTCTCGCCGGACTTCAGATAGCCCTAGAATATGCCAGTTCAAGCAACCCAGCCCTACCTCGAGTTCGGTGAGGTGTTGGTCCAGCCGAAGACTGCGTCCATTATAAGTGGCCACGAGTAGTTGTTTTTGGCAGCCTGCCGTAACCCGGAGATTCTTAGCACCCCCTGTCCCACCGTTACCACGACCGCTGCCTTGGCCGGGAATAGTGGGACCACCGGGAACTGGGGGCCGTTCCATTGGTGCTATTTTCATTGGGAGGTTTATGCCCATAGTCCCCACGCTGGGCAAACGGGTTGGAGACCGCAGGGGTAAACCTTTTTTTAGATAGGGACGCTGCTGCCCGCCCCTACCAAGAGAATTTAGGTTGACCCATATTTTATGAATGGTTATACCGCCATTCTTCGGTGTAGTGCTGTGTAAGCTTGTCAGCCATATGTTTTTCTTTTGTTCCCGGCTGACTGAGAGACAACAAATATAAATAAGTAAGAAATAAACGCGATATAATCCTGAAAGTTGTTTTGATCAATGAGGGGTTTAAGTTTAATTTCTTATACTCCGTATGTCTGAAAAAAATATTTGTTTCTACTTTTTATATATGTTTTTAGATGATACCTAAGTAATTCCTGCTGAATTAGTTGTTATTATAATTGAACATGGTAGAGTCACGCAGTTTCCGGCATGAATGAGTCTTGAGCAGCTAGAGTACTACGACATCTCAGAAAATCGACGTAATATGGTTCATATCGTGTTTCACGTGGTCAAAGAAATGTCCAGAAAACCACCCTCTGTCCCTATCCCAACTCCTATCTCCTACCTCTATCCTACATCTACATCTATCCCCCCTTCCTATCCTATTTCAAAGGACATAAAATCATTTATGACCCTCTAAGTGTTGCAGATGTCAATGGGCAATAACAATTGCTTACTACCAGGTAACCCGCTAATGCTCGTTTGGCACCCAAAAAATCTATATTTCCTTTAGTGAAATTAATATTTTAATGTCATGCAATCGAAAAATAAAATATGTTTACAGTAGAAAATAAGTTATTTTGTCGCAGTAATAAAACAGTTTTTATTTTTTTTTTAAATAGCTAACGGTTGTCCCCAGTAATAAAGGGAGTCATCCATCAGCAACGTAACCGCTCTTCGGGTCTCTAGAATGTAATCAAGACATTCGTCTTGACATCTCGCATCACTCAAACGACCAACAACTTTCATAAACGTAGGCAGTTGGTTTTTTTTTTATTTAAATTCTTTTATCCTTTAATGACTCAATATTCCATAGTTTTTTTTTATTATATACATTAAAGCATTTAAGCAAATATTAAGGCCTATAGGTTATCACTATTTTTAGTAATATAGCAGTAAGTAATTTTTTAATCACAAATAAATTTATAAAGTTATAATTTTAGTACTACTGTCTCGTGTTATTAATATTTGTAATAGACTTTTTTAATAATTTCACCATTTTAAAAAGGGAAAAAATAGAAATATAATGTCTACATTCCTTTACTGTTTTACGATACACGTCTATAGTCCACGTTTAATTAATTAAAACCTATGAACCATACACATAAAACTTCACGCCAAATCCCTTGCGGGATAGGCAGAGAGCATAGATGGATAGGGCACGATTCTTGCACGCCTCACTCGCTTCGATTATGTTCATCATCATCATCCTGCCCTTCTCCCATCATTTGGGGTCGGCACAACAGGTTTTTCTTTTCCACGCTTCCCAATCATTCACTTCTTCCGCAGTAACAACCTTCCTAGTCTCGTATCTTTCACACAATTCATCCATGTTTTCTTTGGCCTCCCTCTTCGATGACATTCATAACTTTTTTAATGAACGTGTGGCGATTTTGCCAACATCACCTTCCTCCAGAACACGTTCTATTTGTCGTGAAATGTTTGTCTTGGCAGTCTTCGTCCCCGCTCCTACATCCATCTGCTTTTGCATCGTATATCTACTGCGTCAATCTTGCATGATCCATTCTTTCTACATGTTCGAACCATCGGAGCATTTTTCACTTTTACACCGACCCACTCGTACAATCCAACTGCCTTCCTTACAATCTTGCTTTCGACGCGGTCAACGAGAGTCACTCCGCTGATTTTGCGCAGTAGGCTCATGGCCGTGTTTATTTTACTTTCGTGAACACTCAGCCATATCCATCTCTCGCTTAAGTTAGCGTTGTAATCAGTACCGCATTGTGAATTGGTAGCTGGGCTTTCCTGCTAACGTTCTTTACGCCCATAAATCTGCCCAACACTCCATTTACGCTGTTTCCTAACGCCACTCTTTTTTTTACATCCGAAGTGTACCTGCCAATCCTGCTAAATGCGCATTCAAGATATATGTACATATTTAATTCACCTGCTCAAGCACTAAATCATCAACCATTATCCTTGCATCAGTTCTGGATTTCTCACTTTCAAACACCATAACTTTTGTTTACATTGCATTCAGTTGTATAATACCTATACAAAGTCTGTAATAAAAATAAATCTTATATTTCAATTTGTGTTGTTTTATGATTTTGCCTTAAAGGGAGTCAAGAGAGAGATTTTATAACTTCACAATCTAAACAAAAGGAGAAGGCAATTTCCTTTGGCGTTGCTGGAAATCTACAAAATCGAATCCCTTTTAAAATCGTGAAATAAAAAACAAAACTTGAAGCACACTTTAGTTCAATAAATGACAATTCAATTTACTTTTATAGCGGCATTGATACGAAGAACATACGCGACATACAGAATGGTAAAAAACAAAAGGTCTGATGGTAAATTAATGGAACATTTGTTGTTTTAAAAACTGTTACTTAAAATAGTTATTTTATCTGACTTTTAATCTAATTAAACTAAACTAGGTCCAGATTTTTCATTATATTATTAATTTCGCTGACTTTTGTTTACTTTGGTAAAACTGGCTTCACTATTTGTCTCACTCACTAATGGCCAAAATATTCAGTATCTATCTCTCTTATCATTTTGCCGTAAAATTAAAAACCTACCAAGAACTTTTGTTAATCAAAAACATTTAAATTTTTGTGACAGCCTGTATATTATATGGCTTTATATTGTACCATCACACTTTTAACACACTAAGGCATTGGTAGCTACAACTATGCCAATCTGCCCAAAATGATAAATTATATCTGATTACAAAAAGGTGATGAAAATTTGGCCATGGGGGGGTCAAATTTGGGGGTCATGTCAAGAGCGTGCACGTCGCGACCCCTGCCGTCCCAGTGGGACGCAATCTTGACCGAAGCAAACTCAGCCGGACGGGCTGCTAGGGCGTGCCCCGTAAGCGACGGGCACCGATTAGCCCCCGTCGGTGCGGCTGCATGCGCATGCGGCGAAGGGGGCCGCCACCCTTCACGCAGCGCCAATCCTGGCGGGACGAGGAGATGGGAGTGCCGTATAGGCACTTGGAATGTCAGAGGTAGTATGACAAGAAAGATGAATGAGATGATGGATGTAATAAATGAGAGATGCCTGGATGCCTTATGTTTGACGGAGACAAAGAGGAAGGGGAGTGAGACCGAGGACCTCCCTGGTGGCATGGTAGCCCTATGGTCCGGAGTGGACCCGGACGTCCGTGCCAGTGGGGGTGTTGGAGTCGTTCTCTCCTCCCGATTTGCTTCCGGAGTGAAAGATTATGACTTTGTAGGCCCGAGACATCTTTGGGTTCGTATAAAACTGGGGATCACGCGAGTTTTCCTTGTCGCAGCTTATGCTCCCGTCAGCTCCGCGGATCCCCGCGAACTCGAGGAGTTTTGGGAAACTGTTAGGGATATTCTGGATCTGGTTGAGGGAAATGAAAGGATAATTCTGTGTGGTGATCTTAATGGATGGGTCGGAACCAAGAGAGATGGCCTGGAGGCTGTCCTTGGTCCGAATGGTGACAAGAGAGTGAATGATGCTGGTAAGCCGATATTGGATGTATGCCTGGAACGGAACCTCCTTGTGTCTAACACATTATTCCGTCATAAAGATATTCACACATATACGTGGAGACGGAATGAACAAAAGAGTATGATTGATTTGATTTTGGTAGATAGTCGTCTCCGAAATACTCTAAGGGATACAAGAGCCTACAGAGGCCCCACTCTTGATACGGACCACTTCCTGGTGGTAAGCCGTTTCGTGGGCCTTTTCAAGAAGTGGAGACACTGGCGAGTGCGTACCCATTTCGGAGAGCTTGAAAGGATAAAATGCGAGAAATTAGAAGATGGAAGTGTACGGAGTATGTATGTAGACCTAGTCAGTAAAAGACTCAGTGAGACGAGTCTTTCTGACCTAGGTGTTGAAGAATGCTGGGAAAGAATGAAATATAGTATAGTGGATAGTGCAAAAGAAGTATGTGGTAGTGCAAAGAGGCATAAGATTCTGAGAGGTGATGCCTGGTGGGACGCGGATGTGAAATCCAGCGTCGAAAGAAAGAAAAAAGCATGGTTGGATTATGTCTCGAGTTTGAATCAGAATGATAGTATGACAGAGAAAAAGTATGAGAGCTACCGCCGCTGCAGGAATGTTACCAAAGCCTTAGTGAAAGAGAAGCGTGAAAGACTAGTTGCGAATGAGGAAGTGAGGTTGACGGAGAACTTCGAGGCGAATAACAAACTCTTCTGGAGGGAAGTTAGAAAGTCTCGGGGTTCTTCGTCAACATCCGGAATGGACAAAATTATGTCTAAGACTGGTGACATTCTTGCAAACCCAAGCGATGTATTGGGCAGGTGGAGTGAGTATTTTGGGGAAATGTACGAGTATGTTCCGGATGTGGGCGCCGCGAGTGAGCCTACGGCTGACACCGCTGCGCCAACATCTGATGAGGACATTACTATGGAAGAGATTGAATGGTCGATACGAAGTATGAAAAATGGTAAGGCAGCTGGAATTGATATGATGTCTGCTGAAATGATCAAACACGGTGGAACTTGTGTCCGGGACGCTTTCCTGACCTTGAGCAATCTGTGCTGGAGGTCGGGTAGGGTTCCCATGGACTGGAGGCGCGCTGTCATAGTGCCCTTGTATAAAGGTAAGGGATCACGTATGCAGTGCGCCAGCTACAGGGCCATCAGTTTGATCAGTTTAGCAGCAAAAGTGTATGGGAAAATTATTGAAAGGAGAATGAGGGTGATATCTGATGGAGTGTTGTGGGAGGCTCAGGGTGGTTTTAGAAGCGGACGAGGGTGCATGGATCAGATTTTTTCTCTCCGCAACATCGTGGAGAAACAACTGGCTGCTAACCGGAAGGTTTTCTGCGGTTTTGTGGATCTGGAAAAAGCGTTTGACAGAGTGTTACGAAAGGATCTGTGCGGCATACTCCCGGGCTACGGGGTGAGCGGGGCACTGCTGCGCGCTGTGCAGTCCACTTATGAGGGCTGCACAGCGTGTGTGCGTGTTGACGGCGGCTTGTCCCCCTGGTTTGACGTCAATATCGGCGTCAGACAGGGTTGCGTGCTGTCCGCTCGACTGTTCATCCTGTACCTGGACAGTTGTCTCCAGAGAGTGAGATCGATGGATGTAGGGATGCGAATGGGTGACCTAGTTGTGAGCTGCCTGCTTTACGCAGATGACGCCGTGCTTCTAGCCGAATCGCCGTCGGACCTGCAAACACTAGTCACTATTATGAAAGATGATTGCATGACTAAAGGCTTGCAGTTGAATGCAAAGAAAACGAAAGTTATGGTGTTTGAAAGGGAGGAATCCAGAACTGATGCAAGGATAATGGTTGATGATGTAGTGCTGGAACAGGTGAATGAAATTGTATATCTTGGATGCGCTTTTAGCAGAGATGGAAGGTACACCGCGGATGTAGAAAGACGAGTGGCGATAGGTAATAGCGTAAATGGAGCGTTGGGCAGATTCCTGGGCGCAAAAAACATTAGCAGAAAAGCCCAGCTAGCAATCCACAATGCAGTCCTGATCCCAACGCTAACTTATGGAAGTGAGAGCTGGGTATGGCAGAGTGTGCATGAAAGTAGAATAAACGCGGTGGAAATGAGGGCACTACGCAAAATCTGCAGAGTGACTCTCGCTGACCGCGTAGAAAACAAGGTTGTACGGAAGGAAGTTGGTTTGAAAGAGAGTGTCGGTGTAAAAGTAAGAAAGGGCATGCTCCGATGGTTCGGACATGTAGAAAGAATGGTTGATGCAAGACTGACTAAGCAGATATACAATGCAAAAGCGGATGGATGTAGGAGTCGAGGACGGCCTAGACACACATTCCATGACCAAATAGAACGTGTTCTGGAGGAAGGTGATGTTAAGAGCCTCAAAAACCGACGCGCGTGCATGAAAAGAGTCATGAATGTCAACGAAGCGAGTGAGGCGTGTAAGAATCGTGCCCTATGGCGCACTGTTCTCTCTGCCTACCCCGCAAGGGATTTGGCGTGAAGTTATGTATGTATGTATATCTGATTACAAAAAGGTGATGAAAATTTTCATGCGAGTATGTCAATCCTCCACATCTTTATTTTTAAATGACGTATTTCATAAATATTAAATTGATATTTAAATATTTTTATGATTCTTAAAGTCATGTACACACCCCGTAACAAATAGGTAAATTATTTCCGGCATGTAGTGTAAAGTGTAATAATGCGGTACAAATTGGCAGTAGAGTGAAACCAAGCGTGTGTGAGGCTCTCGCGCCGTCGGAGCGCACATAGCGCCGGCTAATGGCTTCAGCGGTAAACAGGCGATATATAGCTATATTCTACAATTAAACCCATAAGCTAATAACATGCAAGACTCGCCAGGCCAAATGGCGTAATTTAGTCTCAGATGTATCTTATGACAGAACTACCTGATACTACACAAAAGTACTATCCTTAATAATATCTCGACACGCAAAATTAATTTTCTAGTTTTAAATTGCAAATCCCAAAACTTTTTATTATTTATCAGACACATTATTATCAGTCATCGATATTTATTCTAAAAGTTGAACTTTGATTGTATTAATTAAAATCCTTGAGAGTTTCGTCAATAACTGGGAAGAAGGGAATCGCCATGCGTGGTATAAGCATTTAATTAAAAACACACATTACGAGAAGAATTATAAACCTGATTGTGGAGGGAAATAATAGAATAGGAAGTAGTCTCACCACTTACCCCTTTTCTTCCTCTCCATTACCATTGTAGGGCCCGGCAATACAACTGTAACACTAAACGTGTACAGGTGTCCGTGTGCGGCGTTTGTTGCTCACCATCAGGTGACACGCCCGCTTGTTTAGGTCTAAGAAAAAATATATGGATTGTGTCAAAGACGATATAATTAAGAAACGGGTTAGTGCGGAAGAAGTGAATGATAAGGAAGTGTGGAGAAGAACCTGATGTGCCGAGCTCAAAAATAAATGTAACATGATATTTATTATATCTTATCTTGCACTGATTATTTATTAATTTAGCCATCATCAATTAAAACTCTTTTCTATCTTACGCTCGCATTCAAGAAAACTCTTACCGCTAAGAAAGAAATAATAACGTCATTTGATTTCTGTTTACAGGATAAAAGCACTTCACCATTCAGTTCCGTTTGTGAGAAAAATGTAATGTACCCACATTTTGAACGTGATCCAGATTTAAATATCCTTGTATAAATAGCATTAACCTTATTTGTTTATCCAAGTCACGATCGTATTTTAAGAGGAATATTGAGTATAGTATCTAATCGAGGCCTAACCTAGCACTATTATTTATGTAATATTATTACAGAGATAACAACACGTCTACGAATTTGGAAGTAACAATGTTGCTTAAGGTTTAATGAAGTTCGGTGCATGAATGGGCCGGCTCGACCGGTGAAATACCACGACCTCTCAGTAGACCGACGTAAAGTGGTTCATGCCGCGTTTCGTTCGGTGAGAGAGGTACCCGGAGGCCCACCCCCCTTCCCCATCCTTTCCTATCCCCTATCCCTTAAAGGTCGGCAACGCAACAGTAAGTATGTGTTGCTGGTGTCCATGGGCGGCGTTGGTTGCTTACCATCAGGTGACACGCCTGCTCGTTTGCCCTCCTATCCCATAAAAAAGAACTGTTTCTTAAAATAGTATGTGAAGCCTTCGGTCCTTGTTTTAGGAAGTTCTTTCTTATGTTATTATAGTTATTAAATGTCACTAAAATCACTATAATTTTGTCACTAATTAGGAACACTGCTAAGTCTATATCTCTGGTAAATTTCATAACAAGTAAATACTTATAATCTTAAAGTATTTTCCAAAGAAACATTTTCCATGGTCGATGAGTAATACATATTATTATAACTTTTGTAAAATCTATAGATATTGTTTTTGAATCAAGATCATTCTACACACAGGCCCTGTAATGTACAACTGACTTTTATTTATTTACGGCTTTAAAATTATGTATGTCCCAAGAGTAATGTCACCCTACATACACAGACCATAATCTACTTATACTCAGTGATTGAGTTCACAAACGCCTGACAATAGGATTAGCTGATAGATCAATATCAGAATTGCAATCTGACATACACATAGCTTTTCTCTTCTGAAAGGAAAGAATAAACAAACTTAGAATACTAACTGACCACGTGTACTTTGTAACTTCACTAATAAAAAAGTCAGTGCTCCGCTTCTATTAGTTCCGGCGATGATATAATATAATCTATAAGCAACCTTTAAGGCAATAAATTTTGTATCCAACAGTGAGTTTTTTTAAGAAATGGTCAGTAGTTCCTGCGATTATCGCGTTCAGCTAAACAAGCTAAAATTTTTTGCTTTATAATATTAGTATACTTATATTATAATAATAATAATATCTTGGACACAAATCACACAGCTCCCTCTAGTTCCAAGCTAAGCAACTAAATGCTTGTGTTATGGATACTAGATAACGGATAATGATACATATATACTTTTCTTTTGTAAATACATACTTATAATACATAGAAAAACACCCAGACGCCACACAAATATTCATGTTTGTCACAAATATTTGTGCTCGGGTGGGAATCGAACCCCCGACCTCGTTGCTACAGCCGGTAGTTTTACCAATGCGCCACGAGGCTCGTCAAGTTATAATATTGGAGTATGGGAGCGGTAAAATTTAATGCTGTTGGTTCTATAAATATTTTTGACAACTTTGGAACAACGCTTTGATTGATGGAATTATTAAATAAGGCCTTTATATTGAATCCTTCAGAATTTAGGGTAGTTCATGTCACAAGTATTGCTTCCTAATGGTGCAGCAAAAGTAATGCAGGACAGTTCCAGAGTAGAGTAGATGTTAAGCTACGTTTTGGAATTTGGTTATATTTTCTATTTTTTTTTTTTATGGAATAGGAGGGCAAACGAGCAGGCGTGTCACATGATGGTAAGCAACCGACGCCGCCCATGGACACCAGCATCACACATAGTGTCACTGTTGCGCTGCCGACCTTTAAGGGATAGGGGATAGGAAAGGATGGGGAAGGGGGGTGGGCCTCCGGGTACCTCTCTCATCGAACGAAACGCGGCATGAGCCACTTTACGTCGGTCTTCTGAGAGGTCGTGGCATTTCACCGGTCGAGCCGGCCCATTCATGCAGCGAACTGCTTGGCTCTACCACTGTTCTATTTTAAATTAGAAACTTTCATTGCCTTAAGACCCTTCAATAACATTTTAGTCCAATAAAATATAAATCTTTGGTTTAATTACTCATTATTACGATATTTTATTTTGATTTCATTAAAATATTTGCCATTGATAATTTATATTAACTTGCCTATAAATCTTTATATTTCAATGTTCAAAATTATCCAATCCCTTTAATCGTGACAGTCCACTATAATGACTGTTTATATAACATCTTTATTTACGAATCTGACTCCTCCTTTGTCATATTACACGACATCCAACTTCTGAGACTTTACGAATAATATAACATACATCTGAACAACAAAACAAAACTTGTTACTCCGCGCCGCACATGTTCGTTCACTTTTCAAAGGGCTGCCTTCAGTTATTATTAGAGTTATTTCAATTATAGCTCCTTATAACCGTGAAGCGAACTTCGTAACCCTTTTTATCCTACCGCGTTTAAAGGAAGGCTATGTGTTTATGTTATAGATGTACTTCTTTTCGGCACGCTCCGGATCTAACTCGGCTTTCAACTTGAGAGGTGTTGTCAGACTGGTCTTAGATCCGAAAGTGACATACAAAATTACCTGAGAATACCCGAGAAAAAAATGTTGCCACGAAATTCCTTTGTTAAAGTAGCCTCCAGGTTTTTTGTATGGTAATCAGTTTTTATTTTATTACACATAATATTAGCTTTTTTTATTAAAAATTCTCGCTCGGGTTTCATTGTGACATTTGGAATATACAACACACAAGTTCATGTCACAGATAAAAAAAAGGTAATTCGATCTTACGATAATATTAATTATGCGTTTGTTTTTTGTATGTTTGAATATGTATGTAATAAAACTCTTTGTGCTCAATTTTATCCTACTTTAAACAATCTTATTTTATTCGAATTCCACACACCTCTCAGAGACTGATGACGTTGCAAGAATTTGATCAAAACATCCGGTTACCTTGATTAGATTCACCAGGATTCAATAATTTCTTTCCGACTAGCTCTATCTCTCTTACTCTTATGCGAAGTTACAGAATTCCCATGCAAGTAACAGACCGATGCTCAGCACAGCATGCTTTAAGACACCTGAGAATCTGAAAGATGCAAGTATGTAAATGTTGTTCAGTTATTTATGTGATTCAAAAGGATTTTTATTATATGTATAATAATACTAAATCTGCATGTTAAATCATAGCAATTGACAGCTCAAGAGACAATTATCACTAAATTATAAGCCAATATCAGAGGACGTGTGGATTGTATCTGTATGAATTATTAACATGCCAGCACTGGGCGTGGACAAATATACATATATATCAGTAACACATTATAATATGTAAGTATTTTGTTGAGAATGCCTTCGATCTATTAGTAGATATATTATAGGTCAAATTAAAAAAAAAACTTGGTGTTGCTAAATTTTTGTTGTAAATAAAGTGTAATTCGAGAACGTTCTGGTGTGAATGAAGGTGTGCTAACAAGGATAGAAATAGCAATGCTTAGATGGTACAGACAGACAAAAGAAGACTGACTAAACGCATTTATAAGACAAGTGTGAAAGGGCAAACCGGTAAAAGTCGCAGTAGGCGAACCTTTTTTTTACGTGAGGAAATGCTTTATGTACACCTCCCGCCTGGAGACGGCAGGGGGTAGTGTGGGACTCCCAAAGCAGTGAGCTGCAATCCGATCCTAGGGCTACCCACTAAAACCTCGCGGCGGCCTTCCTTCGGCGTTGGGGTGGTCCAGGATGCGGTTAACCCCTCTGGTCCACCCCGCCGTCGCCCCCCTGTTACAAAGGGCGTTGGTCTTTGGAGATCCCCAGGCTCCCCAGGGTGGGGCGGCTCCGACCACGCACTGTAAAGGGGCGCGCGGCCAGCCGCGCTCCTGATCGGCGATCACTGAGTTCAAACAGTAGGCGAGCCTTTTTTTTTTACGCGAGGAAATGCTTTATGCACACCCCTCGCCTGGGGACGGCAGGGGGTAGTGTGGGACTCCCAGGAACAGTAAGCTGGGGTGGCCCAGAACAGTGCATCAGCCCTCTGGTCCACCACGCCGTTGCCCCCCTCTGTCACGAGGGGGAGCTCATCCTCGAGGAGCCTCGGTGAAGCTTCCCCGGGCGGGGCGGCTCCGACCGCGCGCTGTAAAGAGGCGCGCGGCCGGCAGCGCCACAGTAGGCGAACCTACCGCCATCAAATCAATGATTGCTTCGTGTGAGCCGAGGTCAAGAGTGGCCTCAATCGACGAGCATATATGAAAGCAGTAATGATATGTTTGTTTCTAGCAAAGGAAAATATATGGTTAGCATTAAGTAATTACATATTTTATATTTATACGATCACAGTGTTAGAGCTTCTGCATGTAAAGGCCGGCTCAACTGATGAATTGCTTTTTCCGAATTAGGCTCGGTGAGAGAGTCCATGGGCGGGGTAAGTCACTTGCCAGTAGGTGACCTACTTGCTCCTTTGCCTCATCCAATCCACCCTCAACATACGATGTTATATGCAGTGGCAATTGGTGACTTTATTTGGGTTTTTTTTTTGGTGACAGCCAAAAAAATAATATGTGACATAGTCAATTACCATACATAAGAAGCATTTTTTCCAGGTTTTTTCCGGTTTACTGGAAATATGCCAGGTTTCATAGAAACCACACTGAAGGTGTCTCAGTTTTTGAAGTTAAATAAAGATTTTAAAAACAACGCCTTATTTAAAAAACCCAACATATTGTTTGCCGTTTATTATATAGTATTCTATGTTATTAATGACAACAATTTTTATACAAGGAATATAATTAGTGAGGTAACAAGGCGTGGGGTTTGACTGGAACTAATCGTATGAAGTTAATAGGATTTTTCCAATTGCTACGAGAGCGCGTGAGTTGTGTATCTAATGAGTGCTTTAATCGCTTTTCGAGAATACCTCTTAACTAGACATTCTTGATTTCCTGAGAGTTAATATGTTTGCAGTCATCATTAAACAACGCAATTGCTGTACCAATAAATATCACGGTGTAGTATTAAAAAAAGTATTTATCATTCATCATTTCTCGATCCTTATCCCACTCTAAGCGAACTATCCGTGTTGTCAAAAGATTGGCTATGGTCCATAACACAAACTATTATATGTATAATAATCTATTGATATAATTTATCGTTTGTCCGAATATTCTAATTCCTACCTATACAGGACCTTGTTGTCACTTTTCTTCAGGAAGACTGGTCAAGTTTTTTGACATAAGTCTAATCGATCTCGCCAAAAGTACAATTTCATTACATTCCAATAATATTTTAAAAGAAGTACCTATCATATTGCAACAGAAAATTTATATGGTCAGTAAACGTCACATTAGCAAACTATTCGGTCCTCAAGTACTTTAAATGACCTCCTTAGCTTACTTAGAAAAGAAACCGACTATTCCAACACACATTTTTTTTGCTTTGAACTTTGTACTACTGCGAAGTTCAAAATGAAAACAAATTGTCTTGATTCAAGTTCGCTTTTCCTTCCGATTATTCAATTTATAGAATACTACTGACCCTGCGAACTTTGTTCCGCATCGAAAGTAATGAATGATTAAAATTTGGATCTTAAAAAGTTCAATTCGTGTTATTTATCGGCACGCGTTTTGGCTCGTAACGCAACTGCTATGTCCCGCTATGTTTATACTGTAATATGTTCGTAAATATTCGTTTAAATTAGATACTGTAAAGGGCTATATTGATCTATATTAAAAGTACAATCTATCTAAGATACTTAACTGGATGAAAATTAATACTGTAATGATTAAAATTATTTCGTAAATATGCCATTATTTCTCGTAAAAAGTATAAAAATAAAAATGGTCATTGTGGGTTATCCTTAAGAGATAGACATATGCCCTCGCAGATTTTTTTGCAGACCTTCTGAAGTTGTTTAATAATATAGAACATTGTTTTGATTTATCGCTTAGGGTTCAGCCAGCGTTTGCAATTCAAGCAGTAACTCTCGAAAATAATATTTTTTTCTTTACAACATCATAATAGTATATGAATTGTAGATCAAAACCACTCTGTTGACAACCTCTAACTGTTTAAAAACTGCATTAAAATCCGTTGCGTAGTTTTAAAGATATAAGCATATAAGGGGACAGACAGCGGAAAGTGACTTTGTTTTATACTATGTAATGATTTTCTACCTACAACGACTTTTAAATTTTTATTGGATTTTGATGTTTACGAGACATCATCATGATATTGGCAGAGCATATTGATTTATGGTTTATTAAGAAAGACCAAAACAAAAATTTGATTAGGCGTGGTGGTACATTAGTAAAGCAACTGACTGCGGAATCGAGGTCGGTTGGTTCGCACCTCTTCCCGAGCACAAATATCAATCACAAACTTTAATGTTTGTACGTCTGGGTGTTTATCTAATATACGTTTTATAAGTATGTATTTACAAAATAAAATGAGTATGTAATAATATCCGTTTTTTAGTTTCCAAAACACAAGCGTTTAGTTGCTCTTAGAACTAGAGGGCGCCGTATGTACTGCGGCCAAGATATTATTATTAGTATATAATACTAAAAACTGTTGTTTTGTTGTTAACTGTTTATAAATCTTAATAAATCCGGTTTAATTATTTCCCTATCACAGTATTTCAGTTTATGTGTTTCTCGACTCGAAGTAGACATATAGGTTCCCATAAACACACAAACACATTTATTATATATATTAATAAAATAGTAGAATGCATATAACTGAATAACATAGGCCAGTGTTAAAGCCCTCACCAGGTAACCCGCTCGCTCTTTTGATCTATTATTCCATAAAAAAAACAATCGATCAATATCACAGCGACAAATTATCTAAATTCTGTTCAACAAACCAATAAAACATGTAATATTATATCAAAGTTCACAATTCCCATAAATCATAACACGATGATAACCTAATCGAGTTAATTCGATTAGGTTATCTGGTTACCTGGTGAGGGCTTTAACACTGGCCTATGTTATTCAGTTATATGCATTCTACTATTTTATTAATATATATAATAAATGTGTTTGTGTGTTTATGGGAACCTATATGTCTACTTCGAGTCGAGAAACACATAAACTGAAATACTGTGATAGGGAAATAATTAAACCGGATTTATTAAGATTTATAAACAGTTAACAACAAAACAACAGTTTTTAGTATTATATACTAATAATAATATCTTGGCCGCAGTACATACGGCGCCCTCTAGTTCTAAGAGCAACTAAACGCTTGTGTTTTGGAAACTAAAAAACGGATATTATTACATACTCATTTTATTTTGTAAATACATACTTATAAAACGTATATTAGATAAACACCCAGACGTACAAACATTAAAGTTTGTGATTGATATTTGTGCTCGGGAAGAGGTGCGAACCAACCGACCTCGATTCCGCAGTCAGTTGCTTTACTAATGTACCACCACGCCTAATCAAATTTTTGTTTTGGTCTTTCTTAATAAACCATAAATCAATATGCTCTGCCAATATCATGATGATGTCTCGTAAACATCAAAATCCAATAAAAATTTAAAAGTCGTTGTAGGTAGAAAATCATTACATAGTATAAAACAAAGTCACTTTCCGCTGTCTGTCCCCTTATATGCTTATATCTTTAAAACTACGCAACGGATTTTAATGCAGTTTTTTAAACAGTTAGAGGTTGTCAACAGAGTGGTTTTGATCTACAATTCATATACTATTATGATGTTGTAAAGAAAAAAATATTATTTTCGAGAGTTACTGCTTGAATTGCAAACGCTGGCTGAACCCTAAGCGATAAATCAAAACAATGTTCTATATTATTAAACAACTTCAGAAGGTCTGCAAAAAAATCTGCGAGGGCATATGTCTATCTCTTAAGGATAACCCACAATGACCATTTTTATTTTTATACTTTTTACGAGAAATAATGGCATATTTACGAAATAATTTTAATCATTACAGTATTAATTTTCATCCAGTTAAGTATCTTAGATAGATTGTACTTTTAATATAGATCAATATAGCCCTTTACAGTATCTAATTTAAACGAATATTTACGAACATATTACAGTATTAACATAGCGGGACATAGCAGTTGCGTTACGAGCCAAAACGCGTGCCGATAAATAACACGAATTGAACTTTTTAAGATCCAAATTTTAATCATTCATTACTTTCGATGCGGAACAAAGTTCGCAGGGTCAGTAGTATTCTATAAATTGAATACTCGGAAGGAAAAGCGAACTTGAAGCAAGACAATTTGTTTTCATTTTGAACTTCGCAGTAGTACAAAGTTCAAAGCAAAAAAAATGTGAATTGGAATAGTCGGTTTCTTTTCTAAGTAAGCTAAGGGGGTCATTTAAAGTACTTTAGGACCGAATAGTCTGCTAATGTGACGTTTACGTTAATGATGTCGTTAATGAAATTAAACATACAGTCACTAAGTAGAAAATATAAATGAAGCGTCAGAATACCAATCGGCGCTGTTCTTATATTTTAGACGAATCGATACAGACGTAATTTAATATTCATCACTCTCGAGGACATAATTCGTGGCGATGATTGAAGAAAGAGTCGGTGATATCTCATTATCTACTTATTTTATTTACTTTGAAAAGAAAATTGCATTTCAAGAAGTATATTGTATTTCTATAAAAGTTATAATTTAGTACCAAATATGGCATCTTCACACTGTTAAAATTTTAGAGTATAAACAATGTTTCCTCGAATTCACAGAATAAATTAAGTACTACTATAAAGAAGGATGGAATACTAAAACATCCTTGAATTATTATTTCTTTGTAAAAACGAGTAAATTACAAGTAAATAAAATATTAAACAACATTAAAATAACATCAAAATCGCAGGTATAAAAAAACCATAAAATTTTAATATTTACTTACGATACTAGGTTTTATGAGATAGACACCATACTTTTCTGCTATATATGATTAACAATACCTACATATTACTTGTCAGATATAAATATTAGTGATCTGTCATAATCGTGTCATCGATCACGTGCGGATTAGACGGACGGTAATAAGTCAGAATGTGCCAACTTTATTTTCAGATGTCATAAAAAACAAAAACAAAAAATCTGCGACTTGAATATATTTTTTCTTCTATCAGACAATGACAATTCTATAGTACCTTATAAATAAACTAATCGATAACTAACTAACAAATTAAGCTATTTAAAATGTATAGAACAATAAAGCAGACAAATTAAAGCTGTACCAAATTCATATATCTATAAATAATATTTTTATTAAATTTATCAATGATATATTTGGATATACTCGACAAACGGGCCTCACAGAAGCTCGGTGTGCTTAAGAGCGGGACAGTATTTCACGTCAGGTCGTCAATTGCAACTTCATAAAGCGCAGGTAAGACCTCACGTGGAGTATTCCAGAACCAACTTGCTCCATTTAGCCGCATTCAACGACGAGCGGTTCGGCACGTCGACAACCAGGCAATTTCCGGTAAGCTTGATTCCTTAGAACTGTGAAGAGATATTGCCTCTTTATGCATCCTATATCGAATCTCCTACGGGGAGTGGGGAGACTTTTCCATTATATTTAAAAGTCAAAACTGCTTTAAATATCGAGAGTTATAAAAATTGTTGATAAAATTAATAAATTAAAAGCAAAAACCCTTTTTAAAGAAGCTTTTATTTAAGCGCTCTAAAAATAAGAAAATAATATTTCCCTAAAAAAATGTCAAGTATCAACTTAGAGCCTCAGTATGTACAATTTATATAATAATAAAAGCCTGTCGCGCGAGTTGTAAATAAACTGTACTAATTTTATAACGTCAAATCAAATCAAAATAGCTTTATTTTCTTGGGTCTTCACACACAGTTAAATATAGTCCGTAAATGAAGATATTTAACTTATTATTATATCTAACGCATAACATATTTTTCTCAAACACATTTTTCACACTAACACATTTTACCAAAGAGGCTCGCGCTCGTTTCTCAAGCGCTCGTGTAGAACACGAGCGCTTGAGAAAAATGCCTCTTTGGAACAAAAATGCACGGACAATTCTGAGTGTAAGGTTGTCATGAGAAGAAATGGGCAAAACACTCATGTAAATTAATCTACTAACTTTACTATATTATCTATTGCAATTTAATTACCTACTGATAAGGAGTCAAACCTCCCGACAAGCTTTTATTATTATATAAATTGTACATACTGAGGCTCTAAGTTGATACTTGAAGTTTTTTAAGGGAAATATTATTTTCTTATTTTTAGAGCGCTTAAATAAAAGCTTATTTAAAAAGGGTTTTTGCTTTTAATTTATTTTTTTATTTTTAGTTATAACTGGCTAGGTTAGTGTCATTTCATTCAACGCATCATTATTGCAAGTTAGTTTACCGCTTAATTTCAAACAGTCCAGCTCTTCAATAAGGAGATCATCTTATTCAGTTTCAGCTTGGAGCTTTCTTTTCCATTTAATCTCAATGATGATTTTTAATTCATAGCCATATTGTAGAAATGCATCAAAAATAGGTATGCCGTCATCTTGGATGGTCCACCGTATTGTATTTAGAATGATGTCACATTATTTTTCGAGTTATTCTTAACAAGCCCTTTTATTTGATACCCATATTGTAGAAATGCAAATATGGCGGAATATCCGCCATATTGGAGTTAGATTGACGTCATATTATTTTTTGAGTTAATTTCAACAAGTCCTTTTATTTGATATCCATATTGTTGAAATGCAAATATTTTTCCCGCCATATTGGATTTAGAATGACGTCATATTTTTTTTTCGAGTTACTATTAACAAGCCCTTTCATTTGATACCCATATTGTAGAAATGCATTAAAAAAAACTGTTCCTCTATCTTGGATGATTCGCCATATTGGATTTAGATTTACGTCACATTATTTTTTCAGTTACTCTCAATGAGCCCTTTCATTTGATACCCATATTGTACAGAAGCTTAAAATATGTTTTCCTCCATCTTGGATATTCCACCATATTGGATTTAGAATAACGTCATATTATTTTTTGAGTTACACTCAATAAACCCTTTCATTTGATACCCATATTGCAGAAATTCAATGAAAATATCCATTCCTCCATCTTGGGTGGTGCGCCATATTGGATATGGAAGGATGTCATACATCATATCATGCATTGTCATCTAAAGTAAACGTGTATACAAAATTTTAGCTCAATCGGTTAAAGATATCTACTTCAAAATTGAGTTGCAAGATTCCACCGAACATACTTACATACATACATACAGTGCAAGTTAAATAAAAGCTTTTAAAAACAGGCTATTCCAAATAAACTGCCAATACATCACACTACTTTTTGATTGTGATATGTTCCTGCAAATAAAAAAGGTTTCAGGGTATAAATTAACATAACATAACTTCACGCCTTTTTCTACCCGGTGTAGGCAGCGGCTGTTTAGCCTCATCTCGCCGTTATCTTTACGTCCCAAATGGAATAGGTGGCGAACCTGTGGCCATAGGGTGCAAAGTTGTCAGTTATCGATATTTATCACACGTAACTTCCGAAAATTTCTAAAAGTCATTGATGTATGCCAGGATTTGAACCCACTACTTCTTGAATCAGAAGCGGGGTGCTAGCCACTGCGACACCGAGAAATTATACTCAATATTCAGAAAATTTTATTAGACATCAAAGTAAGGCAAAGTTAAACTTTTTCATTGCATTATAAGTCACGGTTAATTGTTATTAAACATCTGGATTGATCAAAGTAAAACTATATCAGTTTGGCAAATAGTAAATAATGAATACTTCTACAGGTAGAGTAGAGTGAGATGGAAGAAAATATCCTAATGGATCAAAGACTACCAAATTAGTCTTTGATTTGAATTTGATAATATTTAATTGACAATCAGAGTCAAGTCAAATAATTAGTTTAAATCATCTACACTGATATGGATATGATTTTTTCTGGTTGTAATCGATCAATTCAAAGAGTTGTGAATCGATTATAAATGATTATTTTCCAATCAGAAAGGCTATATTAATCAGCTGTAACATACTATAAATATTAGATTAAATTATCACAACACTATTTTAATATCAAGAGAAAATTTAAAATAGAGAAAACTTGTAGATATAATTGATAAAACAAAGCGTGTTCATAAGTTAACTATCTGAACCTTTCAAAGCTTTGTTCTATGTATAAGAATGGATGTACGTCTGAACAAGTTTCTTATCGTTGACAGGGGTTATCTTACTTACCCCGACTACTAGTTAAGTCCCCACCTTATAATCCAAGCAGTTTGTTAACAAAATTAATGTAATATTAGTTTATTAACTTATAAGAAACGTCTTTATCAAGAGCCAACAGGAAAAATTTTTTTTTAAATTTCACTTTTAGTTTTTAGATTACACACCAATAAGTTTAACTTTTATATTGTGTAAAATTTTCTCCATGATGTTTTGCAAATAAATAACGACTGTTCGTAAAGTTCAAGTTGACAAATTAGTTTGTTAATTCCACGTTTAATAAAAACGCATGTATTTTGAAAAAATAGCCTAATTTTCCCTAACTTTCAATGCCGGTAGAAAGTCGCCAGCCTGAGAAGAATACAGCTAATCTAAACAACTTTAGCTGAAAGAAACGGTTTTTAATAAGCCGTTTCAATTGTGAAGCTTAGAAGCGTCGATTTTTAAACCCTATAGCATTATAAAGTAACGTTCTGATCTCAGATACTGATTTATACTGATTTTATTTACCCGGAAATACTAATTAAAGACAAATTTTTAAAACACATCCCTCCTTCTGGCGCATTTGGATAAAGAAGAAACAGACCGTATAATGCATTCACATTTATTTCCCTTTTATTTTTCGCTTTCACACATTTTAATGTCACGTTCACAGAATTTTAAATGCGCACTGAAAATTTGATTACGTTGAAGTGCGGAGCTTCCAAGAGGATCTAATTGCGACTTTTTCTCATTTATGTACAAAAAAAAACATCTACGTGATGTTAAGGATAAACCGAAAACAACTGAAAACGACTAAAAACAAAGATATAATTGAACGTCAACACTTTGTTATTGAATTAGTTTAAAATTCGGGTCACAAGATACCGGCTGTGTTTGGTTTAGGACCTTTTGTAAATAAAATTGATAATTGTATTAACAAGTCCTGTTTTAAGTATATTTAGATTTTCTCGTTCAAATATCGCGCCCGCCTCGAAAAACAGTTAACCGTAGTCAAATAATAGTTGTATCAGATAGACCTGTGTTTGTTTAAGAATAAGGTTTCCAGTCTCAATCTTTGTAACCAAAAATCAGGGTTATTATTAAGATGTTACAGCTTGATTTTAATATTTCATTCATTTTATTAAAATACTTCTTGCAGACTAAGATAATGTCAAAGTCTGGTCGGGTCATAGCTGTCAGCTGGCTCGTTCGTCTGTCGCCTGGTTGGAAATCCCACCGCACCATTCGCTAAATTTTTAATTAGTAGGGATCATTCTGTGAAATAAGTACCTACTGATTTATTAACACATGTAAAACTTGACGTATTACAATAAAATACTCGTGATTTCTATGCGTTTCTACTGAATATTTAAGGGATGAATAGTATTTAAGTGTAATTAGCTGCGGGGAGCTGCTAAGGAATATTTGAATATTAAAATCTTTATTAATCGTCGCACCTCTTTTTTGTATATACGCTTTACATGCGAAACTGTAAGAAGCGGCCAATTGTTCCTCGGTAAGAGTAATTATTTGAATTCTTGTTCACCTCTTTTTTACCCAAAATGCCTTCTCCTACTTGCAACATCCCAAAGGGCACGAAACCAGGCACAAAGTTGTTAATCAAGAATAATAATGGTGTCAGGAATCGATTCCACGACTTCAGAATCAGAAACTAGACCACTGGACCACTAACATAAAACCACCGAATATTATAAGGAGAAACATATATTCAACCAAACTTTATATGTATGTAAGTGATGATATGTTACCCGAAAATACCATAACTTCTGATAAAATTAACATTTTCAATAACAAACTTTCACGAGATCAATGAACAAGGTACTGATATATTCCCATATTCATCGACTATCCGACAAGAACTTGTGAGGGCTTCGAGTTCAATTCACCAGTATAATGTGGGATGTGAGATTATGACCCTTAACTAATATAAAGTTTCAAACGTTTATTATACGCAACTTGGGGAATCCAAAGTAATCACAAAATTTATTATAAAGATGTGTGCTTAGTACCGTGTAAACTTCATATCAGCTCGACTTTGGGTATTTAGTATTAGACACATATTTGAATAACTAACCTTTTTATAGAAACTGTCTAATAAAAAAAAAATATAAAATCTATATAACTGTCGTAGCGTGGACGTGTAGAAAGAATAAATGATGTAAAATTATCTAATCAGGTTTACAGTGCAAATCGAACGGATTTAGTAGTCGGGGAAAGCTAAGACATATTTTCTATGACCAAATTAAACGTGCCCTAGCGGAAGGGGCCCTAAATGCCTACGATTGTAGTTACGAAGTTGAAGAAAGCCAGTAAGGTGTGTAAAAATCGTGGCTAATCGCGCTCAAATTTCTCTGTCTGATTACCCCGCAAGGGACTATCAAGTAACAGTATTTAACTATTTAATGAAAATGTTAAAACTTTGTGCCCGGTGTATGGCAATAGATTTGCCACCTATCCCATTCAGGACCGACCCATAAAGATTCTGCGTGTTAATGCTTTACTTTAACAACTGATGCCAACACCTTTGAATAGGAAACGTTTAAACGCAAGTTACGTTTTTATGTATGAATTAAAAATATAACCTCTTTTTCCACTTAACCCGGCGTCATGGGGGTGGAAAAGTGCTACACAGACGTTGGGGTGGGTCTCACAGACCCGTTCATTAATGTTAAAATTATTCCAATACCTTATAAATAATAAAATTAATATCTATTGTGTTTAGTTTTTTAGGTATTTATGTAAAGATATAAAACACAAATATCATATTATATTATGTTTTCATTAAATTTAATACAACTTTAAAAAAATAACTACAAACATCAACATTTTTTTTCTCTTCTACTTAAATGTAATTTTAATATTAATTAACAATCAGTCTTAATGTTTTAATGGCACTTTTTTGTAGGAAACTAAATTAACTTTAGAAAAAAAAAAGAAATAATTACTCCGAACCATTATCTTTGGTACAGTCAGCACAGAAAGGTACTATATGTTCTACACAAATATATTTGTTGCAACTCTCGCAGGTGTAGTTTGTCTTACGGTCTTTCTTGGCTGGACACACTTGGCACCTTTTGCGAACATTAGCTTTTTTTGCCGGAGGTTCCTCTGAAGATTCACCAACAAATTTTCCAATTTTCTCTCGCAACTCACGTGGAAGTACTGATACATTTTTGCGAAGTTTTAAGTGTTCCGTGACGAGACTGAGACCTAGGTTTTTTATAAATCTATTTTAAAATATTTTCAGTTCTGGTTCTGATATTTTGTCGAAAAGGCGTCTTATACCACATTGTACCGTCTTTGCCACGATAAAAGCCCGAAGAAAACTCACGGTTTTCGTTTGAAGAACTAGCCGATTCGGATGTACATTGTTCCTCGCACGAAAGGTTTCCATGCATTCGGATAGACAATGGAATGTCATCATCATCAGACTCTGAAATATCTTGCTCTGTCACTAGGATTACTACGCTCACTCAAGTGATCTCCTTCGTCACACACATCCTGGTCTGACAACTCAAAATCAGAGTAAGACTCCTCTAAACTAGCAAGAATACGCTGTCGTTCTGTCTCTCCTCGATCCATTTTTTACTAACTACCTACAAAAAATAAAAATAAAATACATTAAACTATATATCATCAACTACAACAGTAAACAACAACAAAAATTAAAAAATAAAAGCATAAAAACACAGATAATAATTAAAACAATATTTGCACAAAATGGCGTAAAATTGTTACACCGACTGCGGGGATGGGTCTCACATACCTTATTTAATTTCGTGCACCTGTAACTCCCACTGCGGCTGTGCCACGACTAACGTGTTGCTTGCGATGCATATAACAACTGTACAGCTCCAGCTATTGAGAAGAGCGGCAACGTCGCACGCATAGTAACCGAACTAGGAGCGAAATAAAATGTGACGGGTCGCACAGACCCAACCCCCATGACGCCGGGTTAAAGAGGTTGAAACGGCCAAGTCTGATGCTGATTTAAAATTAGGCTATCTAGTCACACTGAATTGCATTAAAATAGACAATAAAGACTTATTTGCAAGAAAAATTTACAATTTACAACAATAAGTTTTGTCTAGCATTTACATAAAAATCAAAAAGTACACTACTAAATAAACACGCTGTTCAATTTTGAATAAAAACATTCTTCTTCTACGGGGTCTACGCTGTGTGCTACGAGATAGCTACGAGTGGATCGATCGCTTATAGGCAGTTATAAAGTATACTCTGACATGTATTGCCTTTCGTAGTCTCATAATAGAAACACTACCTCGTATAATAAATATGGGTACATAGCATTTATGGCACAGCGCATTGCCGGTCGCTATCGTGTGTGCAATTTCATTTCGTTTTATTTAAACCGTTAGCCGTTATAAGAGTCAGCAGACTGTAACATGGACTTTGGACTCTCGTTGTTTTACATTTAAAGTTATCATTAGTTAGTTACCAGTCTCGGTGGTCTAGTGGTCGAGCACACGGTTTCGGAATCCAGAGGTCGTGGTTCGAATCCTGATACTGGCTCACACCACTGACTTTTCGAAATTGTTTTCAGAAAGTTATGTGTGATAAATATCGATGACTGAAAACTTTGTGCCCGGTATGGTAATAGGTTCGCCACCTATTCCATTTGAAACGTAATAAACATAACTGCGAGACGAAGCTTAATAGCCGCTGCCTACACCTTCGGGTAAAAATGGCGTGAAGTTATTTTATGTTATTAGTAAAGTGTTCCAATGCTTTCATTTATTTTTATCTATATCTGCATTTACTATATTAAAAAAGTCTTGTTTGTCTAGAGTTTCGTAGTGGCCGTTTTAAAAGTTGCTACAGCTAATTCACAAATGACTTTTTGGGAATGATGATTGTAGTTTGATAAATATCTGTATGAATTTGAGACTATACAATTGATTTGACCTCTCGAAACGTTGTCGTATGCTGCACCTTCAAAACTTTGAAGGAAGTAAAGTTACATATGAAAAACACTATTAGTTAGCGATAAAATAGTAATTGACATTCTACCAATAAACTTCTAGTTATTACAATGCTGCTCATGTGATATAAATGAAATAATAGAAAGTTCTGGAATTGCCGTCACGTTCCTCGACACCGAATTTGCGAATTAAGTATTCATATTAATCGATCTGATCCCCACTCTGTACGTCCACGTACTATGTTTATAGTTTCAGGGAACTTAACATTATATAATAATGAACTTTGATCTGTATTTATGTATGTATATATTTTTATGTTGAAACTTGTTGACTCGACGAAATTTGTTTCGGTTCAAAAGTAATAAATAAGTAAATTTTGTATATATAATTTTTTCTTCAAAAACCACCCTGTTTTCAACCTCTTTCTAATAAAAAAAATGTTGACACCCTCTATGTATTAAAAAAGCGTATTAAAATCCGTTGCGAAGTATTAAAGACCTAAAGATATAAGGGTACAGACAGCGGAAAGCAGATTTATTTTATATTATGTAATGACTATGCAATGATTATATTTAGTTAAGTGTAAAAGAATCGCAAGTCCCAAAACATTATCCTACAGTCTAATTATGATAGAGTAACAGGAATAAGATTAGCATCAAATATTGCTGCAAACCGAGGTTTGCTAGTTCGATTGCCACCCAAGCACATAAATTTATGACAAGCATGAATGTTCGTTTTGCATCTGGATGTTTCACCATGTATTAAAAGTATGTATTTACAAAAGATCAAATATATATGTATTAATATACGTTGTCTTGTTACCATAACAAAAGCATTCAGTTACTCAGATTAGAGCTGGAGGGCGCAGTGTGTATTATATCCAAGATATTATTTAAAAATTAAGTAAAGGAAAAACAGATTCAAATTAAAACAGGTTTAGCGTATAATCCCGCATCAGTGATCATAGCCGGCATTTGTAAAATTAATTTAATTTTCAAAATTGTATATGAAAAATTTCTTTCCCCCTTAGGTAAGTCCAGTTAAACTTATTTAATCTAAATTTTAATTGAGTAACACGTTCGTATTTTTATAGTACCTTTTTTAGAATTCTGTGTACTTCAGTGTCAAATTATTGCCTACGAAATAATTAAACAATGTTTTGAACACAATATACACAGCGCCCTGATTTCTGATTAAAAAATATATATGTACCATAAAACATAGATATTTTCTTGCACAGATCGGAAATCTCCTTAGAGATTGGAGTTGGTCTCCATAGAGGCCAGCTACCGAAATTTCCACGGTGACAAATAACTCATAAATAATAATAATTTCAACTGTGTAAGTCGACTCATATAATCTAACCTACAACCATTGTCAAAACTAGAGTAATTTTCTTCTGAACCTTGAACTAAAAACCACAGATCTCCCTACAAATAAGGCCGATAAAACGTTATCTTTTGTTGTCTTCATCAGCAATTTTCTTGTTCATTATCTACTTTAGAAAAAGAAACATTTATATGTTCTCATTGAATAAGAAAAACACTCGCTTTCAATTATGTATGAGTTTATTGCAGTAAAGACGAAGAAAATCTTCGCCATATTAACAGAAAGACAAAAAAATATAAAATTCACAAATTCCCTCGGATTATTTAATAGACTCGGAATTTTCAAGCAAAAATTAGTTGAGCAGCTAATTAACGCATTTGTGAGATATAACATTTTATTTGCAGTATAAAAAATTCTTACATAACATTTTTTTATAACTTTCTGGAATTTTGCCCGCGTGAAAAGAAAAAGAGTTGTATAACTTTTCTCATGGTATGTAATAAAATGAGATATGTTGTAGGTTTTTTTTGTAAAAGTATTAATAAATAACTCATAAAATAACTGTGATAGTTATGAAATATTTAATGAAATTCGTTGGTTACTTTGAAAGTTTATCGATTAGGAATCCTCTTTATTATTTTATGTTATTATTAATATCATCAACAGTCGCTGGTGTGACGTTTTTTACAAACTACTATGAACGAAAACTAAAAATTCATAACTTTAATCATTCCTCTCCCACGCCACTAAAGTAGACTATAATGACCTTCACCTCCATATACCCTGTCATTGTTCACACCATCAATCACTACCAACACTCAGACATCTTTCCCTCATCTCAGAGGCTCACGTCGTACCCTTATCTAAAAGCTTCCATCCTTATTATCTTAATTCGTATCCATCTCAATAATATTTTTTTTCTAAATTCATGGAAAGTATTGTTCAAATTTTTTTTGTAAACGCCTACCATGTAGTACAAATCTAGAGGGGAAAAAGCGTTCAATCAGGTAGAGTAACCATTCTTGCTGAAATAACTGATATGACACTGGCCGTGAAGAATGAGTCCATAACCTTTTTCATATCAATGAATTACGAAAAATAAATAATAATTCCTTACTCTTGTAAGGAAGGAAGTTGGATGGAAAGAGAGTGTCGGTGTAAATTAAGAAAGAGCATGTTCGTACATGTAGAAAGAATGAATGATGCAAGACTGACTAAGCAGATATACAATGCAAAAGCGGATGGCAAAAGTCGAGGACAGCCAAGACACACATTCTATGACCAAATAGAAGGTTCTAGAGGAAGGTGCTGTTAGGAGCCTCAAAAATCGGCGCGCGTGCATGAAAATAGTTATGGAAGTCAACGAAGCGAGTGAGGGGTTTAAGAATCGTGCCTTATGGCGGTCCGTTCTGTATATATGTGTATATATATACAATAGGTCACTCTTTTATACTGATACAAAAATCAAAGCATGTGCAATAATTGTATTACTGTTGAAGTATTTCTAAACCAAAATAGCAAAAACTTAGAAGTTATATATGGTATAATACAATTTAAAAAAATACCGAAAAAAATACTATTTGTTTATTGAGAAATTATAGTTAATATTGATTACTGAAAAAAAAACACTACCGCCTAATTATTCCAAAGAACCAGTATATTCCATCGTTGAGATGCATAGTAAAGTAGAAATCCTATGCCCCACAATTAATAGTATAATTTTAAGTCCAATACAGGCAGGAAATAGTAGTCTTAGTGGTCCAGTGGTCAAGCACACAGTTTCTGAATCCAGAAGTCGCGGGTTCGAAACCTAGCACACACCAATAACTTTTTAAAATTAAATTAATTTCGAAATAATTTAATATGATAAATATCGATGGCTAAAAACTTTGTGACCGGTATGGCAAATAGTTTCGCCACCTCTTCCATTTGGGACGTAAACATAACGGCGAGTTGAGGCTTAACAGCCACTGGCTACACCTACGAGTAAAAAAAACGTAAAGTAATGTTATATTTTAAGGATAATACAGCATTTTGGCAACAGTACGTGAACATAGACACTTGAACAGCATTCGGGCTAAAATAACTATATAACTAGGACCATTTTCTGTTATAATTTCAAAGGTATATTATTTTACAGAAAATATAATACTACCTTAATTTGACAATCTCCCTGTGAACTGTAGCTTCGCAATTTGTGACAATACCTTTAATCCAGAGCTTAAGGTGCTGTCAGCTTTTCTACTCCTCATAACAACGGTCCTCAGATTATTATACCCGAGACTTTCCCTAACCTACATTAACTAAATACGTAGGCATTATAATATAGACATTAGTTAAATTAAATATTAATTTAAAATGTTATGTTTTCCAAGATATATTTTAATAACATTATTATTTTTATAATACACCGCACTATCATAGAATCTCAATTAAGAACTATAATTAGGCATTCATAATTTATGTAGTTTGTTCTTCAAATCCAGAACTTTCTTTACAAATGCTCCGTAACCGTAAGGTGTTCGTGACTCCTATTAAAATCATCCAAAATACACAGACAGAATTGAGAAATAGAATTGGATTTAGTGACTTGAAGAAACTCAATATAATAATAATAATAATAATAATAATATCTTGGACACAATACACACAGCGCCCTCTAGTTCCAAGCTAAGCAACTAAATGCTTGTGTTATGGATACTAGATAACGGATATTAATACATATATACTTTTCTTTTGTAAATACATACTTATAATACATAGAAAAACACCCAGACACCACACAAATATTCATGTTTGTCACAAATATTTGTGCTCGGGTGGGAATCGAACCCCCGACCTCATTGCTGCAACCGGTAGTTTTACCAATGCGCCACGAGGCCCGTCAAGACCAAAATCTATGAATAACATTGTAGTAACAATCAGACTTCAACAGATAAATAAACTATGCCATAGTATGTCGTTTCTTTTGTTTATTAATTTGTAGTACGATCCTTAAAAATCTTTTATTTCACTTAAGCTACATCAGTTATATTGATATCTCTAAATTGTACATGCATAACTTCACGCTAACTCCCTTGCGGAGTGGGCAGGGCCATAAGGCACGATTCTTACACACACACTCGTAGGTATTTAAAGGCTCTTAACATAACCTTTTTAGAGTGGTAGAATCTTTCAGTTTGCTGCCTGAATGGGCCGGTGAAATACCACGACCTCTCTGAATATCGGCGTAAAGTGCCTCGTGCCGCGTTTCGGTGAGAGGTATCCGGAGGCTCGATCCCCTTTCCCCTTCCTTTCCCCTCCTACTCCCTACGGTGTTCATGGGCGGTGAGTAGTTGCTCACCATCAGATGACCTACATGCTCGTTTGCCCTCCTATCCCGTTAAAAAAACCTCTCTCAAGGACTCGTTCTATTTGGTCATGAAAATTGGGTCGTGGCCATCACAAATCCATACGCTTTTGTATATCTGCTTCGTCAATTTTGCATCATTAATTATTTTTACATGTCTGAACCGTAGAAGCATGCCCGACACCAACAATCTTTGTCTATTCCTTCCTCCTTTCAAGCCCACTCTGCCATACCCAACTCACGCCAACTTCTATAACACTAACATAAAATATGTTTTCCAAAAAAAATCAGCAAATTGCTACGTATTTCGAAAATGATCTCTGTAAAGAGTTCGATACGTCGGGAAATAAATGTAAATAGGTAATAAATAAACGCGATATAATCCTAAAAGTTGTTTTAATCAAAAATTGCCACGTTTTGGGTATCCATATAAATGGTATGACCTAGATCAGAATTGTCAATATAGCTATGTTGTAGCTCCATTGAAAATGGGAGAAGATTCCAATCAGGGAACTGTCGAGGCACGTATGCACCAACTACGTGACATGTTCCAGGAGACCCTTAAATTCACAGTCGCTCTAATTCATCTGTAAGAACGAACGTGGCCCATCCTTATATTAAGAATGGCAGAAGAAATTCTACTACACTGTTACAGAGCGTGTCTGGAGTATTTACCTTTCTTCTGCTGTATAAAATATTTCAATTAAGGAATTAATCTGTTTTTTTCATAATACACACTGTGTCCACTAATTTTACAACTTTTAAATATTTGTGACATGGAAAATAGACAACGGATATAAATAAATAAATACTTTTAATACAAAGGACACCCAGAAACACACCATACACTGCCCCTGCTAATCAGAATTGTTTGCACTTAGATGGGGACCAAACCTGCGGTCATTTACAGTAGAGGCTACAAATCTTATGGATATATATATTCCACCAACATTCCACAAATCACACCTAGTATGTTGCCTGCATCCCAGCTTAAATAACTAATGATATTAGTTACTGAAATATCGATCGGCAGAAGACTGAACTCTTCGTTGACTTGAGGAAACATAATTTGTGAAATGAAATAAAGATATTAAAATGTTTTTTCTTTCTAAATTATAAATTCTAATATTTAGATATTTTATATCTCACTGGGTCTCAGCACTACGTTTCTGAATCAAGAAGTCTGGCTCGATTTTTGACTCACAGCAATGCCTTGTCTCCTCCTTAAATGTCTATGGCTGACAATATTATGCCCGATATGTGGCAATCGGTTCTGCTACCTTATCCATCCGGGACATAACGATTTCGAAAACAATTTTGACTTTTCAAGTGTCGAGAATTAATAACCGCTGCTTATACCTTCGATTACATCAAGGCGTGAAATTAGATACCTCACTAAATAGCGTTTAATGGTGCATTTGTACAACACCGTTCATCAAGAAAAGCATCAATGCAGCACACTATCAGAGTTCTCATCAGGTGTTGCTTGGATGTAAAACCACTGCGGGCTGTGTACTTTAGTGTGTGTAAAATCATTGTATTAGATGAATATGTTTGCCCTGTATTTCTCTTCATTTTGATAAAGTTATTTGTATACACACATAACTTCACGCCAAATCCCTTGCGGGGTAGGCAGAGAGAACGGAGAGCCATAGGGCACGATTCTTACACGCCTCCCTCACTTCGTTCACTTTTCTTTTTTTCTTCTCTTTTCATGCACGCGCGTCGATTTTTTTGGCTCCTAACATCACCTTCCTCCAGAACATTATTATTATATTACATTATTTGTATATGTTTTTCAATAACATGACGTGTAATAAAGTATAGATAGTATCATATCGGTATCACTAGCATTTCAGTATTAAAAGTAGCAGAATCTAAGCTTCAAAAACCATTCGAAAGAAAACAAATTAACAAGAGAATCAAAACTCATAACACGACCTTTAAAATAATCTCAATTGTTATTAATTACATATTTATATCGAAACTTTAGTTCTGAAAATCTTAGCACTTGTATAACCTTTAGAGATGCCACGATTTAATTTTAATTTTTTTTAAATTTTAATTGTCTATTCTGAAACCAATATAACACATTTGAGTGTTTTTAGTTAATTTATTATTCAAAATACATTTGTCTGACACTACTAAACGGAAATATTGTATTCTTAGCGAAGATGACTGTATTCAAGCCCAGCCAAATTTATTTCAGAATAAATCACGATAGAACTAAAGCAAATCTCGATAACTACAGTTTTAACAGTGGTAGAGCCAAGCAGTTCGCTGCGTGAATGGGCCGGCTCGATCGGTGAAATACCACGACCTCTCAGAAGACCGACGTAAAGTGGCTCATGCCGCGTTTCGTTCGGTGAGAGAGGTACCTGGAGGCCCACCCCCCCTTCCCCATCCTTTCCTATCCCCTGTCCCTTAAAGGTCGGCAACGCAACAGTAACACTATATGTGTTGCTGGTGTCCATGGGCGGCGTTGGTTGCTTACCATCAGGTGACACGCCTGCCCGTTTGCCTTCCTATCCCATAAAAAAAAAAATGAAAAACATAAATGCATTGACTGCAATAACTACTAAATGACTACGTAAATTATCTTTTCATTCCCGAGGGACTTGAGAGAAATAATGTATATTTTGTCACTCTCATTTCTGTGCCATCCTATCTGCCGATCTATCACTCTATTCATGCTCCATTGGACGCTATTTATATATAAGTCTTTTTATATCAGCTCAATCCATCTAGCCCATCTAGTTAGTAATGAAACAAGATTGCAGAAATACTCTCAAAATTACTATAGCAAAGATATGTTGAAACATTTATAAAAAACATACTAAATATTTATAAGAAATACGCCGACCACTCAGAATATCAACGTAAACCGTATCATTACGCTCGATGAGAGAAGTATCAGGTGGAATAACTCCTTCCCCTCTACCCTTTTCATCCCACTTCCTACCCCTTCCGCATCCCATTGTTATAATGTAATTTAGAATAAAACTAATTAATGCAATATTGTGCGAGACAATAAATAATACTTTATCATTCACGAGAAGGTACCTAAATATTATTATTAACTCTCGTTTTTTTTACAAAAGATTTATAAATATATTGGACGAAGCTAAATAATAACATTTATTTATTTATTTTTGACGGGCCTCGTGGCGCATTGGTAAAACTACCGGTTGCAGCAATGAGGTCGGGGGTTTGATTCCCACCCGAGCACAAATATTTATGACAAACATGAATATTTGTCTGGTGTCTGGGTGTTTTTCTATATATTATAAGTATGTATTTACAAAAGAAAAGTATATATGTATTAATATCCGTTATCTAGTATCCATAACACAAGCATTTAGTTGCTTAGCTTGGAACTAGACGGCGTTGTGTGGATTGTGTCCAAGATATTATTATTATTTAAGGGTGCTATATATATTAAAGTGAAGAGAACAGAGTTTGGCGGCGGATGTCCCAGCTCTTCCGTAATTGGATTATTGGTACGGAACTTCATATTGGATCATCTATAAACTAGGAAGTTACATTGGTTTCATATATATATCCAATAATAAGATTTGAAAGCCAGTTAATCTTTGTGATCAAATCAAATCAAAATGGCTTTATTATCATAGATTTTCGCCAAGAGTTAAAAGCAGTCAATAAATATATAAAATTAAAGTTAATATTAAATTTGGAAAGTGCCTCCGTGGAACAAGAAAACACGGATGTAATCGCCACGAGAGATTTATTCCACCAAACTCTTTATCTCATTTTAAGATTCTCAAATGATTTCGAGGAAAATGTCTTTATCAAACTTAGTATTGTTTGATTTTTGAAATGTTTCAATGCAAAAGTTCTACCATAATAGCGAACAGTTGTATAATTACGGAATTTGTCAAACAAATTTGTTTTAAAACTGTGAGAGGTTTACGTTGATATGGACGGATGTTGTTCTATCAATTTATCTTGGAAAAGGGTTTTTTTTGGACCTTCGGTTTATTGTCAGGTAAATGGACGCTGGTCCTCGGTAACCCGATTGTGAATTCTCATGGAGCCAAGAGAACTAACTTACATGAACGCAATATAATGACAGAGTATATTATTATATAAAAAAAAAATTAGGTGTATGGACTTTTCTATTTTGAGCAAGAGATGTCTAGCTATGCTATTTACCTTCACCAGGAATACCAACTTTTAACATTTATTTAAAGTGAAAATTATAACTGACTCGTAGTATATAAACTTATACAGTACGCTGATAAATATAACAAGATGTTGTCAAATAATTGTAATTATTCTTAAGATGTTAGATCAAAAAATAAAAAACTTGCTTTCAATTCATTACTTTCAAAATTTATCGGTTAAAAATGTGTCTTTTTATGTTAATATAGATTGTAACTGCTTATATCTAAATATATAAATATATTTATAAATTTAATGATGCCGCATCAACTGCTATAACGAAGACTCGTAACTACTCTCGAGAGCAATGAATCCGGGTCACTTAAACAATGTTAAAAATCTCGGAAACTAAAAATGATAGGTTAATGCAATAAATTGTATTTAATAGACAATGTAATACTCCTTAAATGAAAGTAAAAAAAATATGAGTCACCATACATTTTATTAACACAAAATTACATAAAGAAAAAATCTGCTTATCTCTCCTTAAAACAAAAATATGAAACATGAAATTTTTGAACTTTATTACGATTTTCTTGAATTTTAATACTTCGTATTGCCTCCTCGTGCTTCCATTACTGCGTTTACGCGGTTTGGCATGCTGTACACCAAGTTCCTTATACGATTTTGGGGAATATTCTCCCATTCCTCTGTGAGAGCAATTTTGAGCTCACGAAGCGTGATTGGGGGAGGGTTTCGTTGTTTTACGCATCTGCCTAGCTCGTCCCAAGCATGCTCGATCGGGTTGATATCCGGGCTGCGCGCTGGCCACTCCATACGAGTAATGTTCATCTCTTGAAGGTAGTCATTCACAATCCTACCTGTATGAGGTCGGGCATTGTCATGCATAAATATAGCATCCTCACCTAAATTGACCATAAATGGACCAACGTGATCATTGAGGATTTCTTCCACATATCTTACGCTAGTTAAAGAGCCGTTTTCTATGATCACCAGCTCTGTGCGACTTTCAGAAGAAATTCCGGCCCACACAAGTACAGCCCCACCACCGTAGGCTACTTTTTCCTCGATGCATGCTTGCTTGAATCTTTCCCCTGGTCTTCGATACACTCTGTGTCTTCCATCGTGCTTGTAGAGCATAAATTTTGATTCGTCGGAGAACATAACTTTTGACCAATCTTCAATACTCCAATTTACGTGGCTCTGGGCATATCTTAGTCTTGAAATACGATGCCCACGCTCCAGTTTAGGGCCGTTTGCAGGTCTAAGGGGTTTTAAGTTAGATTCAGCAAGCCGACGTCTTACTGTCCATGCACTTGGGTTACTTCCTTCGAGGCGTCGAAACTGATTGGTGAGTTCAGTTCCTGTGAGAAAGCGATTTCGAAGCATGGTGTTCACCAAGTATCGGTCTTCTCGTGCTGTGGTATACCTGGTTCTGCCCGTTCCTGGTCTGCGTAGGTTAGAACCAGTTTCTTCGTAACGTCGGAGAACTCTTTGTACTGTTGACAGCGACACACCAACAGTCCTGGCTGTATCGCGCTGACTCCGGCCGGTTTCCAGCATTGTAAGTATTCTGGTGCATTCTTCAGGCGTAAGCGACATAATTTCAGCTTGAATAATGAATATAGAGCACTATCAACATGGTTTATGTACCCACATAAATGACAGATTACAAACAAAAGCAAAACCAAATGCTGTAATTTCGTAGTTCCATCTTCGAAAGTGGCCCTTTTTCAAATTTGATTTTTTTATGATATAACTTTACAATAACTAAGAAGTTTTAATACCTTCATTTAAGGAGTATTACATTGTCTATTAAATACAATTTATTGCATTAACCTAGCATTTTTAGTTTCCGAGATTTTTAGGATTCTTTAAGTGACCCGGATTCATTGCTCTCGAGTGTATATTTGATTGTACATACACAGATTGAAATCGATTATAATATCGATTCATACACGCACTGACTGACGAACTGACGAAAATGGGTTTTTATATCTCGATATCGGATCTCTGATAAATAAGTAAGAGAGAAATAACAGGGCGGAAATAAATATGAAGGCAGCTAAAATAGGTGTTTAGTGAATGTTATTTTATTTCTTCAGTAGGTTTGTTTATTTTGTCTTATAAATATCATAACGCTTAGTTTAGTCAGAGCAAGGTCGTAAACTCAATTACTTCTGCGTAATAAAAACGTAATATATTGAAGTCGGTAGGATATTAGTCCCTCACTAAAATTGGTTATTTATTTATTTAACTCTCAATTTACGTCGACTATCTAGATGACCTAATAGTTGAGCACTTCGACATCTGATAGAGAAATTTTGAATTGGATTTAGATAGGATCTAGTATACGAAAATGAATGTTGCTACATATTAATAACATGGAAAAAGGCACAATATAAATATATCTTGAATGTGTTATATAAAAATTGTATTATAGTCTCAGTGGTCCAGTGGCACACACCAATGACTTTCCGAAATTAAGTAATTTCGAAAGTTATGTGTGATAAATAGCGATGACTAAACACTTTGTGACCAGTATGGAAGTAGGTTCACCACCTATTCCATTTGGGAAGAAAACATAACGGCGAATCGAGGCACACAGCCACTGGCTACACCTTCGGGTAGAAAAAGGCGTAAAGTTATGTCATGTTATGTTAATTTCTACCTGCAGCAATTCTCGCGCAAAACTTTTTTTGTGAGCTCTCATTATTGAAATTTACTAATCTCATTCAAAATCGGTTCATTAGATTAATTTAGATTATTAGTACATAGATTAAGTTATTGTTATTATTTTGTATATCATAACTATTATATTGAAAATATACTTTTGTCTCTGCTCCGTTAATTAACAAACCAGCTATTGTTCCTGTTTGACATCGGAACCCAAAGAGAAATGTGTGGACCATGTTCGTTTGTACAGCATATTTCGCGTACATGTCCAATTTTATTCAAGCCAATTAAAAAATCTAAAAATACTTCGCAATATAAACGAAACTTTTGATAAATTTATTAAAGTGAAACTTTTATTACATCGTCTCAAACTTTTTCGTCTGCGTGTTGCATGTCGCGTGACGGTCGGCCGCGGAGTAGGGATAAAGTGAAAGGCGCTCGTCAGAGCGCCTTTCACGTCTATTATCGTTTATAAATGTAACCAATATTTTATGGTAACTAAAATACGTGAACAGTGACTTACATTCGATTTTCGAAAAAAATAATATTTCGAAAATTTTTAGTTAAATGTCTATAATGTGAAAAAAAGTTTCACTTTTACGGTGGTTTCATAAAACCACACAATCTTTTTTTTAAGTATTTTTCTTTAATTTTGATTATATAACCTGCAAACAAATTTATGTTTACTTTTATATGAATTTAACATTTATAAAATTTCACATATTACGTAAGCTTAATCCATTAATTTCAAAGAACACTTCTCCCGGCCAATTTCTGATTAAAATACTTTACATAGAACATCGCTTTAGCAATAAATTAGAATCGTTATTTCATGTATACATAATTGATACTCTTAGTAACTTGCGCGGAAACCAACACTCGAGTTGAGAGTTGGAAAAGGATAAGTATAAATCGATACGACACTTCTTTTAAGCGTTCAATAAGGTGAAAGGAGGCTTTTACATTTGCAAAATTTTGTTAATTAATTTTACCAATACAAATAACAATAGACAATTCATTGATCCGTTATTATAATTGGCATAGATATGGGCCCTCTGAAACCGTTGTTTCAACTAAATATATTTCAATATAACACACGTAATAATAAGTGAAATTTATATAACAATGACTTCATAAATAAATAGATAGAAGAAATAAAATAAATATGATTCATGAAGATTGTACAAAGGTTAACTTTATTTGAATAAATAGGTTAATTTATATATTTTTTCTATACTTATTTACAACATATCTAGTCAAAAATTCCTACAGACATATATTAGTGTTCACTCAAACATTAATTATGAATTACGACGAGCATGACTCCGTAAATATTTGGCATTACTGTAATTTTTACCGTTTTTATTGCCGTTATTCTACTTTCATGCGTACCCTGTCATACCCAACTCTCCAACTAAGGAGTTACTTAATGGATCAGGACCACATTACGCATAGCGAGCTGAGCTTTACTTCCTACGCCCAGACATCTGCCCAATACTCTATATATTCTTTTTTTTTCTAACTCTACTCTTCTTTCTGCATCAGTGATGTACCTTCCATCTTTGCTAATAGTATTGATTTTTTACAAGCTTACAAGTACACACGTACCCAGGTGCCCATAGAAATTATCATGAGTTAGTGTCAGCCAGGCTAGTGACAGTGAAATCCCTGATGAATAATTCAGAGCAGTTGAATGTAATCCAAGGCTCGTGTCCTGGTCACTATTGACCACAACACCCTCATATATATATATATATATGGGCTTTAACGTAACAATAACGGTACTCCATTTGGTCCCTTAATGAAAATTGCTGCATTATAAATGTCTGAATTACCTTCCGTTACAAAGCTATTTTAATGTGAAAGTTAAAATTAATACGTTTTTCGGCAATTGTTTCCTGAACCGTATGACGTTTAGCGTCATACTGATGTTATTGATCGGCCTCAGAAAAAATAATGAAATCAAAAACGTTATGGAAAAAATAAAAAAAAACGACTTTAAATGAAATATACTGCAGATTGTTATATGGAATTGTTATATAACCAATAAAACCAATATTACTAGATACCAATAGACTACTCTTACCGAACAAAACGAGGCATGAGCCACATTGCGTCGATTTTCTGAGAAGTCTGGAAATTTCACCAATCAAATTCTCCATTCATGCAGCGACCTGGGTGGTAATATTATATATCATCACCATTAGTATTGGATTACTGACCTTTTCCATGGCAAAGGTAATGTGGCATATAATGTGGCGATAGGAAGAAGGGTCAACTGATTTTACTTAGTCCACATTAAACGCATGCAAAATGTATGTCAATCGGTCCTCATCAGCTATCTCAGCATTAACAAGCGAAACAAAAGCAATGAGCAGTCATCGACATAAAACAAAAAGCACTCTTCAGTGTAGAGGTATTGAAGTAGGCGAGAACAAAATAATGAATAGCAACTATAGTTAGGAACAAAATGAATTATTCAGGGGCGCCAGAGCCGGACTTGAACAGCGTAACTGGCTGTGGGGAGATTTATATTAAAAGATACAACTTGAATTTAACTTGCAACTTTTTTATTGATTGGTATGTATTTATTGATGTTTAATCGCGTATGACTTTTGGTTTTAAATATCTCTGCTAACGGAAAATAACTAGACTTAAAAGCCATCCAATCTTAAAGGACAGCAATGCAGCACTATTTGTGTTTCAGGGGCCATGGGTGGCGGTAGTTGATTACCATCTAGTAAACAGCTTTTTTCGTTTGCCCTTTATACCATAAAAACTTTATCGTCTTTTATCGTCCCAAATCAATCTTAATTTATTTTTATCACAATACAAGTTCCAAACAGAATTTCTTCTAATTCAGAAGCTAAGATACTTAAATTCCAGGTCATCGAGTTGACTAAATCACCTCTTTTAAATATGTAGAGGATGATTCAGAGCATTTATCTCTTAATACCATCATCACTCTAGATATCATCTAAAATAAGTAAAAAAGTTCTGTATCAATATTTACTTTTCAAGCTTTTGCACTGCTGATAACGTTATATATTTTCATAATAAGCTACAAAAACTCCTTACATATACATTATCAGATTTTAACCTCATATATGAGTCATTAATTAATTTCTACCCTCAAGTAAAATTGTATAGACCAGGAGCTCTGCTAGGGTGAGCGTCAGTGGTGATGAGGCAAAATAACGACCACAAGTAATTACACACTTAGTTTAATAACCACACTTATATTCTCACTTTAAGTGAATAGACCTCGTGAGTAGAGCCATATTCATCTTATTGTGTTCTACAAATAGGGTCTGTCATTTATTTTTTGTTTCTGAATCGTTCCAATTTTGCTATGTCTTTAGAAATTTGTTTTTTTTTTTCATTTAATATTCATCTCCAAATAAAATTTGCCACCAGAATGTTATCTTCAAATAAGGTTTTAATTTCAAATAAGATTGAAAAAAATATATAATATTTAAATTTAAACTATTTCTACAAAACTAAAAGTAATCGTAAAAATACGAATGTTATACGCCAATCACCCAGAAAAAGAAGTACAAAGTAAACAATTGAGATGGACCCTTGCGCTATACTATTTCCAAGGCTGTCAACGCCACTGTAACAGTATCTGTGTTGCAGGGCAGCGTTAGTTGCTTACCAACGGGTGAGACACCTTCTCGCTTTCCCATCCAAAAACACCTCAGTCTCTTTTGAAAAGATGATGAGATTTGGCATAAGTTCCCAAGTCTTATAAAAGCGTGAAGCTATGTTATATATTACTGATATTTTAACCACAATATTGTTGTAATAAATATCTACCTTGTACAGTTTCAATTAAAAGCTGTTATTAGAATCCCGGATCAAAAGGGTTGCTATAATTGAAGCCAGCAAAGATTAACTACGTGTCTACTATAATTATGATTCATTAAAACAGAACCATGAGATCGTCGGCTATTTGTTACACTTTCATTAAATCTTTAAGAGTTTTCTTAAATTCACTAGTTGTTTTTTGTAGTTCGTTGTAAAGTGGTACATGTTGCATTTCGTTCGGCGAAAGTGGTATCCGGAAGTCCAACCTCTTCCTCCGCCTTTCCCAGCCTACTCCCCGAAAGACCAGCAATGCAACTGTAACACTATCCATGTTCAGCTGTCAATGGACGGCGTCTGTTGCCTGCCATAGAGTGACACGCCTGGTCGTTTGACCACTTGGCCCATAAAAATAAAGTTTTGTGTATTTCATTTAAAAAAATATTTTCTCCATATTTTATTTAGCTCTGTGCAATACATATTTAAAAGGAATTTTAGAGCCTCCTGCCCTTATTTTGCATACAACCTTTTAATGAGAGCATAATCAGTATTAACATGTATTTATTCACTCAAATGTTCCCTTTCATCAATTTCATCCCCCTTTCGGTTATCTAAACGTAAATTTAGTACATTCAATTATGAAACACAAACAGAGATATTAACTGAATGAACGAGTTCTGATATTTGTAAATTTAAATAATTCAATTCATATCACAGCGAAGGGTGCAGAATAACTGGCTTGAGGTCTCGGCGTTGAGTGAATGAGTTACTGAGCTTTAATGTCAATATTTAATGGGGAGCAGGCAAACAAGGCTCTATGACTGTTTGTCTTGTATACCATAACTCATAATGGGTGAATGGTAGATCTACTACAGCAATCTCTTACTCTTATAATTTAGGGTAGAAGAGGGAACCTTATCGCTAAATACAATCTATCCTTCAGCATTTCCTTTGCTGATACTCAATTTATGAGAGTAACATAACATAACTTCATGCCTTTTTCTATCCGAAGATCTAGGCAGCGACTGTTAAGCCTTGACAATTTTGACATATAACTTCCGAAAATAATTTCGAGAAAAGACATTGAGCCCGGATTTGAACCCACGACATCTAGAACCCGAACCGAAAATAATTCTCTTTTTTAGACTCCTTTGTAGAAAAGTCTGTTCATTTGAAATGAAAAAAAAAAACCGAAAGCTGGTATTGATTTTTTCACTACATGTATATGTATGTACCTTCACGACCGTATGTACGTTGCATATGTATGTATGTGCGTGTAATGTTGCGTATGTATGTAAATACTGAAAGGCTACACGCCTTTTAGCATTTTTTTAAATCGATCATTTTCATTTTCTAAATTTTTCAGTCACCGATATTTATCACACTTAACATCCAAAAACAAATTCGAAAAGTCATTGGTGTGAGCCAGTGTCAGGATTCTAACCCGAACCTCTGGATCAGAAACCGTTTGCTCGACCAATGGACCACCGAAACTATTTTATTTTCTATTTTATAATATTTTAAAAAGAAATTATAAACTAAACTTAATTGTTATTAAATAATTGAACGCGTCTATAATCTATATGTCCCTATTACCTTTGATTTTGAAATAATAGTGAGGTGCGCTACAGAAAAGGCAGTATGGCTTCTCAGGTTTACCCTGTGCAAATTGGATGTGAGCTGAAGATAGCACAGTACTTTATTTCCTTAATATTTTTTTCTGTACTTTTTTTAAATAGTATCAATTTACATTCAATCAGTCGGCCAATTTGATAGGCCACTACGTTACGAAATCTTAGAAAATATCCCGAGGCGTGTGTATTGTTACGTATATGAATTATTGATGCGCTCGAGCCGAGCTAAGAACGGATATCAATAATACATACAAAACATTTATTTATGTATTTTCCTACCGATAATTTATATCGTATACTTTGATCTCGAAAATGTGTTTTATTGCTACATCAAAGCTCCCTATTTAAAATATTCGCGATGATTTTCCTTTTAGATCTCACAATTTTCTAAATAACATGTTTATTATGGATTAGAGCTATATTAGATATTACTCATGACATGAAATATTCATATACTGCACTGTACCGATTATTTTGGGTAGGCAGAACAGGTCATTTTTTTATAATTCCCAATCATATGCCTTTCACCCTTGCATCCTTCATTAACGTGTGTTCTTTTCACACACCATAATATTTTCTTAAGTTTTCCTTTTCTCTTTTTTCCTTCCACTTTTAGGTTTATTATACTTCTCGCAACATGTGTATTACCCTTCTCTATTACATGCTCATACCACGCAAGCCGATTTACTATTATCATCTCAGTTATTGGCGCAATTTTTAATCTTCTAACACTCTAACTTCGTATTTTATCTTTCTTAATCACTCCATACATCTATCTTAAAATTAGCATCATCGCTAGCATGTTCTTTTATTTATCCCTTTCACGGCCCAACATCCTGATCCATAGGCGAGGACAAGTCTGATAATGTTATTATACCATAAGCCTAAGACGCATTTGGGGGTCGCAAATAGTTCTCGTTACTTGCCGCCCCGTTACATTGTAAAATCCATATAACCAATTGAAAGGTCAGTCCTAATTCAACAAAATACTTTAAAATATATTAGGTGTACGTATAAAGAGCATTGCGAACAGAGTTGGTTGAAAAAATAATATTCATACAGTTCTTTTTTTTATGGGATAGGAGGGCAAACGAGCAGGCATGTCACCTGATGGTAAGCAACCAACGCCGCCCATGGACACCAGCAACACATATAGTGCTACTGTTGCGTTGCCGACCTGTAAGGGATAGGGAATAGGAAAGGATGGGGAAGGGGGGTGGGCCTCCGTGTACCTCTCTCACCGAACGAAACGCGGCATGAGCCACTTTACGTCGGTCTTCTGAGAGGTCGTGGTATTTCACCAGTCGAGCCGGCCCATTCATGCAGCGAACTGCTTGGCTCTACCACTGTTCCTATATATATTTAACCTCATTTATGAATTGTGAAATTCATTGAATAACCAATTATTTTTTTCTGAACCATATGGAATCGGTGGTGGCAGAGCATGGAGTTGAGCTGCAACTTATGCCCTAATTGAATTTTCCGTTTGCCACCAGTATACGTGCTCTGTGTGACAAATGAATTTCTGAAACAAGTTTTTTACCACTCCAATAATAGAGTAGCTATTAGTTACTTTAGAATCGTAAATCCTTCTAAAATTTATTAACGCGAAAGTTTGTAAGTATTGGTGTATGGGTATTTGTTACTCTTACACTTAAAAACTACCGATCGGTTTTTAATAAAATTTTACAATAATATAGCTTATACATTCTGATGTATAAGCTATATTATAACATATATAATTTATAATGATAGCATGTGAATTGTCGTTAATACGACGATAAATCTAAAAAGGTGGCTCGATTAATGTACCGTAATTCGTTTGGTAAAAGATATAGCCAGCCTGTAAAAACCAACTTCCAATTAATAAAAAGTTGCACATCTGGAGCAGTAATTTTTATTTGAAACAAGCTTTTATGAGTGCCTTCGCTCGCATTGATAATATATTTAAATTAGAGAAAGAAAGAAGAAAAAAAAACATCCTATGTTACTTCTAATACCTCCAAGAATGTGTGTACAAAATTTCATGATGATCGGTTAAGTAGTTATCGCGTGAAAGCGTAACAAACAAACTTATATTCACATTTATATAAAAGTAGGGATGGACGAATCAATACTATAAATTTGATCTATAGCACCTTTCAGGTAAGGGTAAAAGTTATATCAAGGACGTGTATTGATAAAGTGTATTGATGTACACCACAGGTATAGAATGTCAAATAAATATTAATCAAAATTAAAATTATAGATACCTAAAATATAAAACATCGCTATGATCATAGTTGTTGACAACTCCTAAAACCCGAGCGAGTCGTTCATTGTTGTGAAATTTTGCGGTGAACGTACCATAAATTATATGTTGTGGACAAAGTTGTTGAATAATTTTCCGTGTCTCTGTTTATTATAACCGTGAAAAGTTCGGTCGAAAGTCGTTGTTCGTAATCAAGTTTTTGAAAATTGAAATTGAGTTAAGTCGGCGTGGCGGTGAATACAGTGTTGTGATGTTTGGGTACCTAGGTACTATTAAAATCCACCAAATGAACAAGCACTTTATTTTTAAGACAAATAAATTACATTTTATATTTCTTATTAAATGTTTAGGGAGGTTTTACCATCTAGTTAGGTAGACGAAACTTCGAGAAACTGCGTCGAGTTTTCGGCTCGCCTATACCGCAATGCCTAAAGACCAAAGTCTTTGACCAGTGCGTCCTACCATTATTGACCTACGATGCCGAAACGTGGACACTTACGGTGGGGTTAGTCGACAAATTTAAAGTCGCTCAGCGAGCTATGGAGCGAGCTATGCTCGGAGTATCTCTGAAAGATAGACTCAGGAATGAGTACATCCGCCAGAGAACGAGAGTAACCGACATAGCTCGCAGAATAAGCTCGCTGAAGTGGCAATGGGCTGGTCATGTCTGCCGAAGGACCGATGGTAGATGGAGTAAGAAGATCATGGAGTGGAGACCGAGTCTTGGTAAACGTAGCGTAGGACGCCCACCAGCCCGATGGTCAGACGGCCTCAGAAAGGCTGCTGGTAGAGACTGGAAGCGGAAGGCAGAGAATCAGATGTTGTGGCGCAAATTGGGAGAGGCCTATTTCCAGCAGTGGACTGCAATTGGCTGATGACGATGATGATTAAATGTTTACGGTTTTCTAATATTTTTTATAACTTCGAACTTAATACGTAATGGTATAGATAGCAGAATTTATGCTAGGATATGTGGGCATATTTTTCTTTTATGGGATAGGAGGGCAAACGAGCAGGCGTGTCACCTGATGGTAAGCAACCAACGCTGCCCATGGACACCAGCAACACATATAGGTGTTACAGTTGCGTTGCCGACCTTTAAGGGAGTAGGATAGGAAAGGATGGGGAAGGAGGATAGGCCTCCGGATACCTCTCTCACCGGAAGAAACGCGGCATGAGCCACTTTACGTCGGTCTTCTTAGCGGTCGTAGTCCTTTCAAGCCGGCCCATTCGTGCATTGAACTGCTTGCCTTTACCACTGTAATGATGAATGCATTGTAAGATATAGGAGGCACAAAGGAGTATGTCAGGACTGTAGCCTGTGAAAAACCAAGGTCTCTGCTAACCTTTATGCGATACAGGCGTGAACTTGTGTATTTATGTATGTATCAACATTTTGAAACTTAAAAAAAAAACTTAAGTAACACAACTCTAGATTTCATTAAACAATCTGCTGTAAGTATAATTTCGTCAATTCGTTGAACGAAATATCGAAGCTTATTTAATAAAACAGTGTGTAGCAGAGCACAATCTGAAAGAATATATATATATATATATATATATATTCTTCACAGGGTGGATTCTGACATAAAACCAATCGGCACAGAGGCTATAATATTAGTCAAGTCAACGCATACGTTACATTCTGCTGTCGTAATTTAATATTCAACATTCGGAGGACATAATTCGTAGCTGTAATTGTAGAAAGAGATATAAATTGTTATAAGTAAGTTGGCTGACATTTCAATTATATTGTTGTATCCATGATTTTAGTACAGAGATCTTTGATGAGATAGGTATTATACCTAGAATTCAAATTTGATCGTTACAACTAAACCTAGGCAACCGAAACTTATGAAGAAATTATACGTATTACATCAGATTATTTAGGTGCCGGTTACCCCCCTCACATCCCCTTTCATCCCCTTCCACACATAGCTTTAATACTAATGCCCGGCCAACTAAATCACCAAAACATGACATAAGTCACTTTTGGTCTATTCTAAGACGTTATTTTAACAGTCAGAATTTGTTCGTTAATTTTTAACTTTAGTATATTTTTAATTTATGTTTTTTCAGACTTTTAAATGGGACAAAAAATTGATTATATAAAATTAGGTCGCGCGCAAGAAGGTTAATTGCAACTTGAGTCGTATCTTACAGCAAAAAAAAAAAACTTTTTATCTTGTCTGTAGCAAATGAGGATAATTACACGTTTACGGCGACTTCATAATTAAATTAGTTGAGAATAGAAGAATTAGGTATATCTTTAGTCAGTATTTCAAGAAGTTGGTCCACGGTAAAAGCACACATCTGTTCTCAGATAGAGGAGTTCTATGTTGTAATAATCAAATTTTTAACGACAGGAGTCCATAAAATCTTCTTACGATGAGATCTTTAGCATAAATATTAAAATTATTATAGCCCAGCGTCTGGAACATGCGTACAGAAGTATATTATTTACAGAACTATAAATAAGGTAGGGCTAAGCCGATAAAAATGGTACGAATATATAAAAAAATAGATTTACTAAGCAGATGTACAATGTAAAATCAGAAGGATGTAGAAGTTAAGGACGGCCATGACATACTTTCTATGACCAAATTGATCGTGTCCTTCGTCATCGTCGAGGAATATATCATTAGGAGACTGAAATACCGAAGAGGATGAATTACAAGAGTTAAGAAAATCAAAGAAGCAAGTGAGGCGTGTAAGAATCATGTCTTAGTGCGCTCAGTTTTCTCTGCCTATCAGGCAAGGGTCTTGGCGTAAAGTCATGTACAGACACGTAACTTCACGCTCAGTATGTATGTATGTATACCTCCAGAATATTGTAACTCCAGAAAGTTTGATATTTTATGATACTTTCTAACTAAAGCAAAGTTTCGCAATATCAATGAATAGTGTTTCAGTCTATACTCCAGTTAGCCAACGAAGTTGAAGACAGATTTTCAGTTCAGTTCGACACCAGCTCCTATGATGTGGAATATGGGATTATGACCCTAACTAATTTGAAGTTTCAAAACTTCATTATCTACAAGGTAAGATAACCTATGTAATCACAAAATTATACTAACCACGTGCGAATTGAACTCTATAAGCTTTTATCAAAACGCACTGTATTTATATTAATTTGAAAGTCTAATAAGATTCGTTTATATATCCAGGTGCTAGCGCTATAAGTTCTCCATAAGAAACATACAATCAAACATAACCCTTTTTGATACGCTAGAGGACAAAAATAATATTTGTATTTGCATTCTACAGCCAGTCTAGTGAGTGCAATTTCATTTCATTTTATTCACACCGTTAGCCACCGCAGGGCTCAGCAGACTGTAACACGGACTCTGTTTTCTCATTGCTCTGCGTTTATTCCATAATTAGCAAAGTATTTCATGTTTATCTATTGCACGTTAAAGTTTTCTAATGAGATCCAGTCAGGGCAAAAATTGCAAATCACCTAAATCTATTCCAGATAGTATAATTTCAGTAGTTTCCCTTTTAGGTTATTAATGGTAAATACTTATAATTTGACATTAACTCGTAGACACTTATATACTTTGTTTTTGTAACTAGCTTATAACTTATAATATATAAGAAATTACCCAGACGCCATAAAAATGTTCATGATGATTATCCATACTAATATTATAAATGCGAAAGTAACTCTGTCTGTCTGTCTGTTACTGTTTCACGCTTTAACGGCTGAACGGATTTTGATGCAATTTTGGTATGGTGATAGATGATTACCTAGAAATGGTCATAGGCTATAAATAATCACGCCATCGTTCTTAGGGGGTAGGCAATAGGCAGATAACTAAATTGAGTTAGTGATTTTTAGTTGTTTTTGTTGGGAGTTTTGCTCTTTCATACGATAGTGGGACAGGGGGACAGGGGGACAGCCGGGAGAAAACTTATGCGGACGAAGTCGCGGGTAAAAGCTAGTATAAAATAAAATAAATATTTGTACTTGGGTGTGTTTCAAATACACTTCTATTGGTTGTTTTACCAATGCACCACAAGGCGACTAGTGTTCGTGCTGTAAACTCATTGGCATATGGCATGTCTGTTTGTTTTTAAAGCAAATATAAAATACGTAGGCCACATTGCACTGCAGTTGCAAACCTTTCACATCAGTTTATCTATTCAAAACTGAGTGATCTCATGCGATAAACAAACACAATATGGTAAGAGCGCCCTAGATAAGCCTACGCCCGCAATATGTTGGACATTGTCCCAAATAATAAAAGACTTGCATCTCCATTTAGGATTCAAAAAACCTTTCTTTTGTTGTCTGTATTCATAGATATATAGTCGCTTGGGTAGACGAGAAAATTAATTATGATAGGAACAAGATTTAACCTGTCAACATAAATAATTAAAGTTGCAAAAATATTAACAAGAATCTAAACTTAAAATATTTATTAAGAAGAAATAAATAATTTACAATATATACAATTAAAATACTATCTGAAATAAATAAATCAAATTTCTCCGCATCTGGGTCTACTGGCAACGTGCCCAGAAGACTGGCCGTATTGCCAAACTGAATGGCAAGGCTAATCCTCTGTGCGCGAGCCCTCTGGTCGCGAGAGGCTTCGATCCTCCTTGCAAGATTTTTATAAAGTGCACGAGCACTCGGACCCCATGTATGATTATTTATTAATTATTTGTTTGTCACATTACTTACAAACTGTGTTGCCTTATAGGAGGTATGGATAACAGCAAGCGAGCTGATGTTGAATTTTTCATTGTATAATAAAGAAAATTTGTTAACTTTAAGACCTGAAGTTCTTCTGGCTGATAAAATTAGTCGCGTTAGGATATAAACATAATACTGACGTTAATCATAGTTACTATCACTATATAAAATTTGGTCAAGAGCCTTTACAGCCGATAAGCGTGCATGTCAAGATTTATGAAAGTACAAAAAACGAGTTATGTGTGTAAGAACCATTCTTCATGGCGCTTTGTTCTCTCTGCCTTGCGAAGTTGTTTTAATTAACAGAAAAGAAAGGCAAATAAAGTTGGTATTTATGTATCCTTTCACAAACCCAATATGGTTTAGCAATCAATCTGTCTTATAATTACGAATAGATGGATGTTTATACTTATTCATGGAAGGGATCCGTTCTGTAGGTCCCGTCTAAAACAGAAAATCGGTTTGCCATTAATTCAGTAAGAGATGGGTCCGCTGTTGCCGTGATCGCAAATTGATGATCATTGAAATGAAGATAGGATCGTTTTTAGACGCATCACATATATCTAGATAGAATATATATTTATCATAACTGTGACGAGGTTGAATTTTGATATTTTTGAATTTTGGACCATTTTTTTTTAAACTGAGTATAAATTAAAAGATTGTCCAATCAACGCCAACGCACCTCAAATTAAGTGAATTACTTCTGAGAATATGTCATGCGCTGTTTTAAAATTTCTGATCAGTATAGGCTATTTAAAAATGTATTAAAACATGCACTAAAAATTTTGATGGCAATGTTCCACAACATGTGATTTCTAATTAAGAGAGGAGTTTGAATCTGAGTAACAGCAATGACTATTTAAAAGTCATGATAAGCATTACATTTGATTAACAAAAATTATAATTGCAATAGGCGCACTCGTATGAATAAGTTTTTTTTTATGGGATAGGAGGGCAAACGAGCAGGCGTGTCACCTGATGGTAAGCAACCAACGCCGCCCATGGACACGAGCAACACATATAGTGTTACTGTTGCATTGCCGACCTTTAAGGGATAGGGGATAGGAAAGAACGGGGAAGGGGGGTGGGCCTCCGGGTACCTCTCTCACCGAACGAAACGCGGCATAAGCCACTTTACGTCGGTCTTCTGAGAGGTCGTGGTATTTCACCGGTCGAGCCGGCCTATTCATGCAGCGAACTGCTTGGCTCTACCACTACTCAAGTGAGTAAATAGTAATAAATAATCATTACAAGTGCCATGAAACTAGATTGTATATAATGCCAATATGCATGTATTAGGTTCATTTATTTATCTCCTATAAATAAATTAAATTTACTGCAATATTAATTATATTTTATCATTCGATTAAACATGATTGAGGCTAGTCATCGCGTTTTCCACATCATAGTTAATTGAAGCGCAAATGTGATAAGTGAAGTGATTTATCACAATTAACGCCAAACGACTGACCCGTTAGCATTAAAATCTTCCATGTTCACAATTCTGTGAAGTCGTTAAATTTATATATTGGACATTTACAGTCAATCGTAACATTACATAACTTCACGCCTTTTTCTACCCGAAGGTGTAGGCAGTGGCTGTTAAGCCTCGTCGTTAAGTTTACGTCTCAAATGGAATAGGTGGCGCACCTATTGCCATACCAGGCACAAAGTTTTCAGTCATCGATATTTGTCACACATAACTTTCGAGAGTAATTTCGAAAAGTCATTAGAAGATAGAAACCCGCGACCTCTTGATTTAGAAACGGGCGCTCGACCATTGGACCACCGAGACATAAATCTTAGATACGTAATATTGGTATAAAGTGGCTCATGCCTTAATTCATTCGGTTAAAAATGTATCTGAAACCACAAACTAAGAAGCCTCTCAGAAGACCGACGTAAAGTGGCTCATGCTGCGTTTCGTTCGGTGAGAGAAGTACCCGGAGGCCCACCCCCCTTCCCCATCCTTTCCTATCCCCTATCCAGTAACACTATATGTGTTGCTGGTGTCCATGGGTGGCGTTGGTTGCTTACCATCAGGTGACACGCCTGCTCGTTTGCCCTCCTATCCCATAAAAAAAAAATAAAGATAAAAAATAAACTAATTTTTCACACCGAATACATGCCATTTCTGATTCTCTTTCCAGCCAGTCTTAAAGGCCGGCAAGAGAACTGCGATACTATCTATGTTGTAGATACTCGTGGGCTGCGGTAGTCTTTTAACTAACTCGCTTATTCGACAAAAAAAAATACTCATTAGAGGCTCCGCGGTGGCAGAACAACAAAAGTTCTGTTTCCATTTTTATATGTAAACTCAAACGATATTGCTGAAGTCTTTGTTATAACTTACGTGAACTTAAGTCGTTCTCGCAAATAGCCTCTCGTTTCAAATATTCTAACATTTCAAGCAAATGGCAAACGTAAAATGTTGCCAACAAGAGAGAAAAAAAGCTTTAAAGTGTCTCATGAAAAATAACAGTACAAAGAGAGTAACCATTCAAAAATTATAGCCGTAAAGTGATAGTTATAGTGTTATTGATAAAACTGTTTTCAATGTGCGGAAATAGGCTTTACCATCCATCACCAGGGACCAGATAATTCATTGGGCGTGGCGAGGCATGATTGACGCTACACTTTCGGGTATTAAGATAGATAAATAACAAAATCCAGGATTCGAAATTCTAAACATAATTATATTAAGAAATTATTTATGAGTGTTACATTTTTGTATTTTTTATGCTGTAAGAATCCCTAAAAATAAATGTATATGTTGATAATATGGAACGGTCGAAAGGAAACGGTAAGAGTTTTATCTAATTTGCATTTGTGAGTACCTACATTTTATCGAATACAAGATAATGTGCTTTAAATGTTTTCATAGCTTTATTCCCAAAGCATTTCCTAAATTTTATTAGTATTACGGATCAGCGGTAATCCTATTACATTGGCAGTTTCGACGATTCAGGTGCCATTATCGAGAGCTATAGAAAGTTAATACTGAAACTCAGGTGTACCATACGAGCTGAACTGCACGAGTTCAAATTAAAATCAGCTGTATATAATATTCTATACTTAAATGTACCTACTGTATAGTGTTGTGTAAAGAGTTTGTTTAAATTGTTAATGTTTTTATTATTAACCAGCCGACCAGCAATCTTGGTTCCGCAAAAGTTGTTATACATGAATTATACATAAAAACCACCCCGTGGAAACCCGTTATCTATTTAAAAAAACCGCATCAAAATACGTTGCGCAGTTTAGAATATATAACTTTACTAGCTGACCCGGCGAACTTTATTCCGCATCAAAAGTAATAAATGAGTAAATTTTGGATATCATGAAGTTCAATTTGTGCTATTTATCGGCTTTAACTGCTGTCCCGCTGTATTCATACTGGAATATCTTCGAAAATATTCATTTAAATTGCATGCTGTAAAGGTCCAGGATCATATATATTTCATGCACAATTTATTTAAGACACTTACGCCCGAATACTGAACTGCCACTCAAATCTGACAATCAATAAAGTGCTACTTACTGCTCAAATTTCACGTATTCTGTCTACTCTCACAGCTACTTAAACGCTTAGGTAGCGCTTATATATTTGAATGGTGGTTCAGTATTTGGGCTTTAATTGCATGAAAATTAATGCTGTAATTTTAAAATCGCTTCGTAAATAAGCCATTATTTCTCGTAAAAAGTAAAAATATAAAAATGGTCATTATGGGTTATCCCTAAAAGATAGACATATGCCCTCGCGGTCTTTTTTGTAGATCTTCTGAAGCTGTTTAATAATATAGAACATTGTTTTCATCTATCACTTAGGGTTCAGCCAGCGTTTGCAATTAAAGCGCTAAATCTCGAAAATTATCATTTTTATTTTCTTTACAACATCATATATGAATTATAGATCAAAACCACCCCGTTGATACCCTCTAACTGTTACAAAAAACAGCATGAAAATCCGTTGCGTAGTTTTAAATATTTAAGCATTTAAGGGGACAGACAGCGGTAAGTGACTTTGTTTTATACTATGTAATTATAAGGAGAATATAAGCGGAAAGTGGCTTTGTTTTATACTGATGATAATGATGGGGAGTGAGAATGATTATTGATCGCTGAGCTATTGTATCCGATGAAGGTCATGCCGATAACGATCTATTGGCGAAGATTTGGCGTGTTTAATATTTATTACTTTAAATTATTTTCGTAATAAAAGACACCTATATCATGATGTCCAGATATTATACTTTGCGAAATAAGGCATCACCACTGCCCATAGCGTGAGCTATCAGGGGCGTGAAGATATAAACAGAGAAGTAGTAATTTATTGGTAATTTGAATCTGTACAATATCTGTGAACATAAAACTTTTTTCAGATGTTAATTTATTACTTGAGTTGAGAAACTTTATAAGTAATTATAAAGTCATAACTTGAAGTTTGATATTAAAATACTCAAATTTCCTAAATAAAACCGCCAAATAACTTTCCATAGCATAATATTACATATCTTATTTATTAAATAATAAAAAAGATATGTTTTTAATGAAGTACGTTTACAGAAACTACGTATTACTATCAAATGTTGCTTAGACTTCTCGGGCTACGGGGTGGGCGGCGCACTGCTGCGCGCTGTGCAGTCCACTTATGAGGGCTGCACAACATGTATGAGTGTTCGCGGCTTTGGTTTGACGTCAATATCGGCGTCAGACAGGGTTGCGTGCTGTCCGCTCGGCTGTTCATTCTGTACTTGGACAATTGTCTCCAGAGAGTGAGATCTGGGTATGACAGAGCGTGCATAAAAGTAGGATAAACGCGGTCAAAATGAGTGCACTGCGCAAAAACTGCGGAGTGACTCCCGCTGACCGCGTCAAAAAAAGGCTGTAAGGAAGGAAGTCGGACTGAAAGACTGTGTCGGTGTAAAAGTAAGAAAGGGCATGCTCCGATGGTTTGGACATGTAGAAAGAATGGACGATGCAAGATTGACTAAGTAGATATACAATCCAAATCTAATGGATGTAGGAGTCGAGGACGGCCAAGACACACATTGCATGAGTAAATAGAACGTGTTCTGGAGAAAGGTGATGTTTGGAGCCTCAAAAATCGACGCGCGTGCATGAAGAGTTATGAAAGTCAAAGAAGCGTGTGGGGTGTGTAAGAATCGGGCCTTATGGCGCTTCGTTCCCTCTGCCTACCCCGCAAGGGATTTGGCGTGAAGATACGTATGTATGTATAAGTACCAGTAAATAGAATATATAATAGTTTAGGAGTATTACAGACTAATAAATAGGAACATGTCAAAATAAATTTAACACAAATCTGAGTAAAGTAGTTGCTATAAACGTATCACTACTGTTGAAAACTTTGCTACGAATATAAAAAAGCGTAGCACTAATGCTACGAACTCTATGACATGCAATAAAATATGTAACTATACTATTAGGGACTTTTATCAGCACGTAGCTGATATAATAAGACCACTTTTATTCTAGCCAAATTCTTTTTAATCAGAAAACACACTGGTTTTTATGCGAAGCAATTTCAAACATTATAAGATTAATCTTTATCCTATTAAGTAAGGTCAATTATAGCAAGTATTAAACAATAATAATATACAGCAAGATTATATAATTGATCATGTTTTTTTGAAATAAGGGTAAGTACCCCGTCAGTTATTTAATCTTTGTAATATGTAGTCATGACACTACAAAATTAAATAAATAGGTCAAGTACGAGTTCCACTTAAGCGTCAAGGGTGCTGTTCTTGTTAAGCGTGTGTGTAGTTACCGTATAAAGTTTCAAGGCTCGTACGTGCTGCGGTTTTTATCAGAAATTTAAACATTATAGTCATAATTATCATAGTTACAGTAAATAGATTGAAAATCAGCGCAAAAAATACTCAGTAGTTGACATAATATTATACAAATCGGTGCCAAGATAATGGATTTTCCTTCCTTTCTCGCGAACTTCCGAGTGCAATACTTAGACGATTTTTATAATCGGCTTACGGTTTCTCACAAGTGCGTCACTATATTTAATGTAACATTTATTTATCAAGCACTTACATTGTAATTATTCATATGTTCACGTATTTGCTAGCCTCTATGGTAGTAGTATCGGTTTCTAAACTCAGTTTAGTGGGTCCGTACACTACGTTTAAACTTTTCTATATTAAGCCTGAATGTTGTGAATGTTTTACGTCTTTTTTTTTCTATATGCTATAATTGTTTATTTACAATCGTATATAAAATGTATTCCATTTAGTTAGGTTGCAATATTACCCAAGCTTTATTACGTAGGTTCAAACTAGATGGCGTTGTGTGAGTTTCAATTTAAATATTACTATAGTATTTGCCTGGTGCTTTATTAAGAAGAAAGTTCATAACATTAAAACAACTTTTTATGGATTATATCGCATTCGAACGAGCGTTTCGAACTCTTTACAGAGATCATTTTCACGAGTGATGAACAAAAAGATGGTAGTTAATCAACAGCTATTTTCATTGATCTTGAAAATGATCTCTGTAAAGAGTTCTCTGCTCTGGAGGAAGGTGATGTTAGGAGCCTCAAAAACCGAAGCACGTGCATGAAAAGAGTTATGAACGTCAACGAAGCGAGTGAGGCGTGTAAGAATCGTGCCTTATGGCGCTTTGTTCTCTCTGCCTATCCCGCAAGGGATTTGGCGTGAAGTTACGTATGTATGTGTATGTAAGTTGTTATTTTAGCTGTGAATATAATTTCAAAATATATAGTGCCATGCAACGTGCAACATGCAACATGCACGTACACCGATTTTAAATGCAATCAGGTTAAATGTTACAAGATTAAACATTACATAACATAACATCCAAAGGTGTAGGCAGCGGCTGCTAAGCCTTGACTCGCCGTTTTGTTTACATCCCAAATGGAATAGGTGGCAAACTTATTGCCATTCACCGGTCACAAAGTTTTCAGTCATCGATATTTATTACACTTATCTTACGAAAATTATTTCGAAAAGTCACTTATAATTCTTTGATTCAGAAGCATATGCTCGACCACTAGAGCGCCGAGACTAGTTTAAAAATTATATGAAAAAATTTTGTTCTGGAAATTCTAGGTCGCTACTACGATTACAACACTCGAAATTACTCTCCGTATAGTTACGAATGAGAGTATCATTATACTTTTCCGAAGATCTCCATTGGATATTAGTGTGTAGTAAAAACTGGCCAACTGCGAGTCAGATTCGTACACGTAGGTTTCCGTAAGAAATTGCATAAATATTACATCTATCGTATGCTGGCTCCCTTTAAATATTACCCAATACTGAAGTCTTAGCAATAAGGTGTTTCTAAGCGAAACCCGAAAATAAATACGACTTTAAACGTATTTTCTTTTAACTTGACACGCAAAGCTAGGTTAGGTAGCTAGGTTAGCGTTGAGTGCTATTACGTCTTAAGTCTTCTATCTTAGTGCTGCACTTTTCCCCGTTAAGTGCTCAGTTTCTAACTTACGGAATTTCTATTTACCAGACTGCAATGATAAAAGCTGATTTTTGTTAAACGCATGTATTTAATTATATTTCTTGAGATTGTTGACTCCCAAACTACAAAGACGACAATTTCTAAATATTTTTAAGAACTTAAATTAAATTGGTATTTTAATACCTTAAGTACCTAATCTAAGCCATAAAGAAAGAAGGAGTAATGTGAGATTTATAGTAAAATGTATACAGTCAGCATGTTGCCATTTTACACTGAACAGATAATGCAATAAAACTTAATAGGAAACCCTATTAAGTTTTATTGCATTAACACTTATTTTCGTATATTTAGGAGTTACCTGATTCTCGTGATCCCTGGAAATCATTAACTTTTACGACGACTTTCTTGCACTATGTTAATCATTTATTAATTGGAACATGGGATGTATGCAAATGTTTAGTGTGATAAGAGTAACTTAGAATTAAGGTTATTAATTAATAATGCTTCACTGTAACTAAGAATATTAAATTGTATTGACTTTTTGTTTTAAATTTAAGTACCTAACTTTTCTTTTTATTATGAATGATGAATTCGGATAATTCGAAAATGAAATATTGTCTGAGAAATGTCTATTATTTGTATTAACATTTAAGCAGAAAATAAATATTATTTTCAAATTATCCGCCGTAATTTAAAAAATTTGAAAGTTTATTAAATTTAAAAATCCCTGTATCTATGGTATTACATATGTACAGGCTACGGATTAGTTATAAAAATGGTAAGAACTTATCATATCCAAGTCCATTTGTGGACTATTGAGACTAGCGAGGGTTGTGCAAACATTGTTATCATTGTGTTAACCATATATTTACCCGACTGCCAGCGAAGGGTATTATAAACATATGTAATAATATAGAGTGCACGTTTCTTTTACATATTTGTAGGTTTATAGAAACGTTTCAGGAAAGTTTTTAAACATTTCCGATGTACTCTTGTTACATAATTTTAAAATATAGATTTTTAAAGGCTATTTTCATAAAAGTAATTTCAGTTATGTGATCTTTTTGTAACAATTTTGAGTTAAGTGATGTTATCTATATATATATAAGAGATTTCCACCTATATATTGACTCATCACGATATCTCTGGAACCATAAGGCGTAGCGACTTGAAATTTGGTAGGATTATTCCTTTCGCTGAGTAGAGGTCAGCTAAGAACGGATTTTACGAAATTCCACCCACAAGGGGGGTTGCGGGGGTGTTAACAATGGAAAATTCCCATTTTTAACCTATAGCTGCTATCGACTTCAAATTTGTCGAAGATATTGCAGTATTAACATAGCGGGGCAGCAGTTATTACTTTTGATGCGAAACAGAGTTCGCCGGGTCAGCTAGTATTATATAATATGGTAAAAATATTCATGTTTTATAAGCTCAATTTAGTTTTAACCTTTTATTTTTTGTGGATCAGAGCTGCAATCGTGTGTGCAATGGGCCGTTGTTTTCAGTGAGATAGGTATCCAGAGGCCCGATCCCATTTCCCCTTCCTTAACCCTTATTCTTCCTTAAAGGACGGCAACGCACTACGGTGTTCATAGGCGGTGAGAAGTTACTTTCCATCAGGTAAACTTCTTCCTCGTTTGCCCTCCTATCCCATAAAAAAATCCTAATCTCAGTTACTTTCGAGTCAATTTTGAGTTCACAGTGCTGTAATTCTAGAGCATAATGTTTTTTTACACGAGGAAATGCTTTATGCACACCCCCCGCCTGGTACGTAGGGGGGCCGTAGGGGGTAGTGTGGGACTACCAAAACAGTAAACTGCAATCCGATCGTAGGATTACCCACTAAAACCTCGCGGCGGTCTTCCTCCGGCGTAGGGGTGGCCCATGACAGTGCTTCAGCCCTCTGGTCCACCCCGCCGTCGCCCCCCTCTGTCGCAAGGGGGGTGCTCATCCTCGGTGAGCCTCAGCGAGGCTCCCCCGGGTGGGGCGGCTCCGACCACGCGCCGTAAAGAGGCGCGCAGCCGGCGGCGCCCCGATGACCCTCCGGCTCGGGAAGGATGACCCCCGGTGCGGCCGGCGCACCGGGGGTCATCCTTCCCGAGCCGCGACCTGGGCGCACCCGCGGGGTGTGTGCCCTCGCGAATCGAACTGGATTGATGATTGATTTGCTTATATATTTGTTTCTAGGATTTTCGCGAATCTCACTCATTGATTCAAACAACTTTTAGGATTGTATCGCGTTTATTTATTATTTATTTATTTCCCGACGTTTCGAACTCTTTACAGAGATCGTGAAAATGATCTCTGTAAAGAGTTCGAAACGTCGGGAAATAAATAAATAATAAATAAACGCGATACAATCCTAAAAGTTGTTTTAATCAATGATTTGCTTATATTTACCCGACAGCCAACGAAGGATATTTTTAAAAGATGTAATATTATAGAGTGCACGTTTCTTTTTCATATCACGTGGCTTTATAGCATCACTTTAGAAAAGTTTTTAAATGTCTCCGATGTAGCCTTGTTATATATTTTTTAAATATAAATTTTTAAAGGTTATTTTCATAAAAATAATTTCGGTTATGTGGTCTTTTTAAAACAATTTTTAGATATGTGATTCTTTATAATATAGTATGATAAAAATTATTCTCCTTTTATTAATTCTATTTGTGGTAGATTCTTGCAGTTCGCTGCATGAATGGGCCCGGCTGACCGGCGAAATACCAATTTATGAAATACCAATTTTGTAGTAATGAAAGAGAAATAGTGGACATTTTAATAAATTAAATAAAATTTAAATAATATAACGGCACTCGTGATCCTTCCGCTAAAAGCTGATTGAAAACCGGAACTGACTGATGGTAACAGTGGTAAAGCCACGCAGCTTGCGGCTCGACCGGTAGATTAACACGACCTCTTAAAATATATACGTAAAATGGCTCATACTGCATTTCGTTCAACGAGAGAGGTCCCATGCCACGTTTCCTTTGGTGAGTGATGTATCCTGACGTTCACCTCTGTGTCTTCAAATTCCATCTTTAGGATAGCCACTTAAATTTAACCCTCTCGGTGTTGCAGATGTCCGTGTGCGGTTGGTTTGTTTATTTGCCCATTTTGCCCCTAAAAAAACAAATATGAAATTAATAATTAAACATGTACTCGCGATCATCCCGCAAATAGCTGACTGAGCGTATGTTTAGTCAGAGTGACTTTATATAGTTACAGACAGAGCCTTATATATTGCTAATACGACTATAGATATGTGACTGACGGGTTGTGGTCGAGGGGCGATGGCTTGGAGCCACAGCGCGCACGCTTGTCTGTGGTCAGACAGTTTGTGGTCTACACAAACATCACCTATCAACGTTAAAATACCTTTTTTATTTACTCTAAATATAGCCACTGTTTGAAGTTCAATATATAATTTATTCACAGACCTCTATTAGACAGAAAGCTACAGCTGATGCTGAGTTTTGTATTGAATAGGATGGTAAGCGTGCAAGCGGCTCACCTGGTGGTAAGCAACCACCGCCCCCACGGACACCGGCAACGCTTATTTTGTTATTTAATTTTACGGGAGTTGAGTGGTAGGGAGGGGTAAGGGTTAGGGCTCCGGATATCTTTCTCACTGTACGAAAGATGGCATAAGCCACTTTACTGGCCCTGGTATTTCACCGGTTGAGCCGACCCATTGAAAATAGAACATGAATAATAAACAATAGTTATATCTACAAAGCTACTAAGTTGCTAAGTTAGTACGTACTAAATCGAAAATCCTGTATGTACATGACGTCATTTGGATAATTCTGCTTAATACGTTTGATGCTAAATAATAATTGCCTTTTTATAATTTTCTGTGATATTATATGCTCTTAAAATTTTCAAAAAGAATATAAAGAGCTAATTATATTAGGCAATAGTGCTGTCATTAATTTAAAATAGCCCAGTGAAATAACTAATCAAAATAGTAACTATAAGTTGCTAAAATTGTCTGCGACGTCAGCTTCCTTCGATATTTCTGCGTTTATTGTACATAAGCAAATGTTCAGACCGAATTGTGCAGCAAAAGCGTATCTAGCGAACTGCGAAATCCAAATGAGTGGACAGTTGTGGTATGGGGGTAAATATTTGTAAAGTGTGATGGAGCGTGACAAAGTGCGACAACCGGCGACGGGTATACCTGTTCTACATGATGCGATCTGCTTGGCCAATAATATTGGGGTCAATATAGACCCCATTTATCTCTATGATTTATTTATTATCTCATGAATAAACTCAAAGTTGTCCAGCGTGTTATGGAACGGTATCTGCTTGGAATCAAAGCCAATGGATGACAGTTGCACAGCATCGTCAGGTATGGCGTTTTATGGAGGAGGCCTACGTGTGGCCTGTTGGTGCATTTATTTGTGGTCAGACCACTAATTAATCACAATTATTTACATATATGTCTGATTAATTGGCAGCTTATGTTGTATATTACTTATTTTTATAATATTTTAAAGAGGTTTTATCATAATACATGAATGAACATAATCTATACATATAGTAAAATCGCAGGAAAGTTAATATATTTTTTTAAATAAAAAATATATTAACATGTTCTGAACCACACACAAGCGGCACTGAACCCAAAATTATTGTTTTTAGAACTATTGTCTGTATGTTTGTTAAGAAGTCCTGCAAGCTTTTATTTCCATTTTTGCATAAATATTACTTTTAGCAATATTTATGCAAAATGGTTGGGTCAAAGATAAATGTTATCGCGGAATCACTAATTGGGGTAAGCAATGAACCCTTGAACAGGTATAGTATTTTTGCTGTTCTATGGCGTCCACTCTAATGAAGTCATGGGCAACAGCTAGTTAATAGTAATCAATAAAATTAACGACGGATAATCACTTACTACATTAATGCCTGTCTCCAAAAATACACGTATGTCGCTTGGAGATTAAAGGATGCAAGTTCATACATAGTTTTATTAGAATTCGACTTAATTTTGTGTACACACGCCGAGAGCTATTTGAAAATTTAAGTGAAACGCTCGTAAACGCAGAAGATTTTACGATTGTCTGTGCAAGCACCTAGTTTTATAACGTCATGAAAATATCGTAAATGTTACATAGGTGCCGGTGGAATTTTCCATTCGAGCTGGCACGCGCCATCCTTGTAACATGTAAAAATTTATGTCTTATGTCTCTCCGCTGTGTCATACCCACTTACCAAAAAGATTTTACTCTGTAACATCTGTTTCACTTACTGTAGCAAATTTAAATCTGGAATAATATGTTTCCGTATTTTTTTTTATTTTAAGACTAAGTCGTGGTTTTTTTGTGCTACATAAGCAAAAAGTTTCTCTGTTGGTAATAAGAGTAAATAGTATTATGAGAGTAGAATAGAAAAGGGAGGGATTATTCTGAAAGGCCGTAGTATTTTTCCGGTCGGCAGTTCAGTGACAAACAAACGTACACAAGATAACACGTAACAATATAATCACATTTAATACTGTTTTACTAAACTAGAAGCTATCTATGTCAAGTAATTGAATTTAAAAATGTAATATCTCTGAGGTGCTTGTCAAATTTCCATGTCATATTTTTGGGAGCAAAATCTCGTTATCGTCAATGATTAGGTCCGGATAGACTGACAATGCGATTAGCTATATAGTACGATGAGCATTTTATATTTAACTAGCTGACCCGGCGAACTTTGTTCCGCATCAAAAGTAATAAATGAGTAAATTTTGGATATCATGAGGTTCGATTTGTGCTATTTATCGGCTTTAACTGCTGTCACTCTATGTTAATAGGGGAGGTAGGGGAGGGATGGGCAGTAGGGAGACATGGGCACCCCCCTTTTATTCTAGATTTAATAATAATATCTTAATAATAATATCTTGGACACAAATCACACAGCGCCCTCCAGTTCCAAACTAAGCAACTAAATGCTTGTGCTATGGATAGTAGATAACGGATACTAATACATATATACTTTTCTTTTGTAAATACATACTTATAATACATAGAAAAACACCCAGACGCCGCACAAATATTCATGTTTGTCACAAATATATGTGCTCGGGTGGGAATCGAACCCCCAACCTCAGTGCTGCAGCCGGTAGTTTTACCAATGCGCCACGAGGCCCATCGATATAATCATAGATTTTATATTTTTCTTGATTTGTTAGTTTTCTTTACCAACTGGAAACACTGTTATTCCATGGGGTATATGTAATTTCTGTAAGTTATCAAACACAAACACGTTTAAAGATTTTGGGCTAGTAAAAGTAAATATTTTGTTGTGGTTTCGGATCGTAATAAAGATAAAACTAATAAAAGGTATGTGTATTTTTTATTATTTATCTATTGTATATTTACTAATCTATATATTAAACTGAAAGTTAAGCCTAAATATGAAGATTTATTAAAATACCGGTAACTTAAGTCGAAAATGTATACAGAGGGAGCACTGGCCGTTTGGATGATGGGGAGGTTTGGGCATGCCCAATGCTCGCACTTACTATGTTCAGTATAGGAAAATTGTTAACAATTGGTTTTAATTAACGTAACATAACACTCCAGTTTCCAATTCACGCCAGTTTTACCCGAAGAAGTAGGCATCGGCTGTTAAGCCTCGTTTCTCCGTTATGTTCACGTCCCAAATGGAATAGGTAGCAAACCTATTTATTACACATAACTTCCAAAAATTACGAAAAGTCGTAGTGAAAAGTCATGTGTAGGTGGTAGAGGCAAGCAGTTCACTGCATGAATAGGCTGGCTCGACCGGTGAAATACCACGACCTCTCAGAAGACCGACGTAAAGTGGGTCATGTCGCGTTTCGTTCGGTGAGAGAGGTACCAGGAGGCCCACCCCCCTTCCCCATCCTTTCCTATCCTCTTCCCCGTCCTTTTCTATCCCCTATCCCTTAAAGATTGGCAACGCAACAGTAACACTATATGTGTTGCTGGTGTTCATGGGTGGCGTTGGTTGCTTACCATCAAGTGATACGCCTGCTCGTTTGCCCTCCTATCCCATAAAAAAAGTCATTGGTGTGAGGCAGAATTTGAAACCACTATTTCTTGAATCAGAAGCGGGATGCTCGGCACTGCGCTGCCGAGACTTAGGTGTTGGAGTCCTTAAAGGGCTATACCCAATCTCCGATAATTTAAGACACTGTTTAAGATTTTTGTTTAGAGTTTTTTTTATCTTATCCTTGGTTTCTGTTATTGATATAGTTTAGTAATAGTTTATTTGTTAACTAATTTTTGAATTCCATTATGGATATAAACTGATTTATAGGCCGTGCCCAAGCCTCCCACCGGGTATGCCCAAGCCTCCCTCTCATAGGGAGCATTGGGCACTTTTGACTTAGTTTATAAAATATCGCATAATGTTGAGACTGATTGTAATTTTTTAGAAAGCTCTTCAATTATATCTAGCCAAATATGTGGTCCAAATCTACGAGCAGAGGGGAGTGCCGTATAGGCACGTGGAATGTTAGAAGTAGTATGACAAGAAAGATGAATGAGATGATGAATGTAATAAATGAGAGATGCCTGGATGCCTTATGTTTGACGGAGACAAAGCGGAGGGGGAGTGAGACCGAGGACCTCCCCGTTGGCATAGTAGCCCTATGGTCCGGAGTAGACCCGGACGTCCGTGCCAGTGGGAGTGTTGGAGTCGTTCTCTCCTCCCGCTTTGATTCCGGAGTGAAAGATTTTAAGTTGGTAGGCCCTAGACATCTTTGGGTTCAAATAAAACTGAGCATCACGCAAGTCTTCCTGGTCGCAGCTTATGCTCCTGTCAGCTTCGCGGATCCCCGCGAACTCGAGGAGTTTTGGGAAACTGTTAGGGATATTCTGGAGCTGGTTGAGGGAAATGAAAGGATAATTCTGTGTGGTGATCTTGATGGATGGGTCGGGATCAAGAGAGCTGTCCTTGGTCCGAATGGTGACAAGAGAGTGAATGATGCTGGTAAGCCGATATTGGACGTATGCCTGGAATGGAACCTCCTTGTGTCTAACACATTATTCCGTCATAAAGATATTCACATGTATACGTGGAGACGGAATAATATAATATCTTGGACACAAGTGGGCCTTTTCAAGAAGTGGAGACACTGGCGAGTGCGTACCCATTTCGGAGAGCTTGAAAGGATAAAATGAGAGAAATTAGATGAAAGTGTACGGAGTATGTATGTAGGCCTAGTCAGTAAAAGACTAAATGAGATGAGTATTTCTGACCTAGGTGTTGAAGAATGCTGGGAAAGAAAGAAAGAAAGTATAGTGGATAGTCCAAAAGAAGTATGTGGTAGTGCAAAGAGGCATATGATTCTGAGAGGTGATGCCTGGTGGGACGCGGATGTGAAATTCAGCGTCAAAAGAAAGAAAAAAAGCATGGTTGGATTATGTCTCAAGTTTGAATCAGAATGATAGTATGACAGAGAAAAAGTATGAGAGCTACCGCCGCTGCAGGAATGTTACAAAGCCTTAGTGAAAGAGAAGCGTGAAAGACTAGTTGTAGTACTCGTAACAAACTCTTCTGGAGGGAAGTTAGAAAGTCTCGGAGTTCTTCGTCAACATCCAGAATGGACAAAATTATGTCTAAGGCTGGTGACATTCTTGCAAACCCAAGCGATGTATTGGGCAGGTGGAGTGAGTATTTTGGGGAAATGTACGAGTATGTTCCGGATGTGAGCGCCGCTCCGCCAACATCTGACGAGGACATTACTATGGAAGAAATTGTATGGTCGATACGAAGTATGAAAAATAATATGGCAGCTGGAATTGATATGATGTCTGCTGAAATGATCAAACACGGTGAAACCTGTGTCCGGGACGCTTTCCTGACCTTGAGCAATCTGTGCTGGAGGTCGGGTAAGGTTCCCATGGACTGGAGGCGCGCTGTCATTGTGCCCTTGTATAAAGGTAAGGGATCACGTATGCAGTGCGCCAGTTACAGGGCCATCAGTTTGATCAGTTTAGCAGGATTAGGAAATTATTGAAAGGAGAATGAAGGTGATATCTGATGGAGTGCTGTGGGAGGTTCAGGGTGGTTTTAGAAGCGGACGAGGGTGCATGGATCAGATTTTTTCTCTCCGCAATATCGTGGAGAAACGACTGGCTGTTAACCGGAAGATTTTCTGCGGTTTTGTGGATCTGGAAAAAGCGTGTGACAGAGTGTTATGAAAGGATCTGTGGGGCATACTCCCGGGCTACGGGGTGAGCGGGGCACTGCTGCGCGCTGTGCAGTCCACTTATGAGGGCTGCACAGCGTGTGTGCCTGTTGACGGCGGCTTGTCCCCCTGGTTTGACGTCAATATCGGCGTCAGACAGGGTTGCGTGCTGTCCGCTCGACTGTTCATCCTGTACCTGGACAGTTGTCTCCAGAGAGTGAGATAGATGGATGTAGGGATGCGAATGGGTGACCTAGTTATGAGCTGCCTGCTTTACGAAGATGACGCCGTGCTTCTAGCCGAATCGCCGTCGGACCTGCAAACACTAGTCACTACTATGAAAGATGATTGCATGATTTAATCATGCAATCATCTTTCATAGTAGTGACTAGTGCTTGCGATTGAATGCGACGAAAACGAAAGTTATGGTGTTTGAAAGGGAGGAATGATGTAGTGCTGGAACAGGTGAATGAAATTGTATATCTTGGATGCGCTTTTAGCAGAGATGGAAGGTACACCGCGGATGTAGAAAGACGAGTGGCGATAGGAAATAGCGTAAATGGAGCGTTGGGCAGATTCCTGGACGCAAAAAACATTAGCAGAAAAGCCCAGCTAGCAATCCACAATGCAGTCCTGATCCCAACGCTAACTTATGGAAGCGAGAGCTGGGTATGGCAGAGTGTGCACATGAAAGTAGAATAAACGCGGTAGATATGAGGGCACTGCGCCAAATCTGCGGAGTGACTCTCGCTGACGGCGTAGAAAACAAGGTTGTAAGGAAGTAAGTTGGTTTGAAAGAGATTTAACAGTGGTAGACCCAAGCAGTTGAAAGACCCAGCATGAATGGGCCGGCTCGACCGGTGTAATACCACGACCTCTCAGAAGACCGACGTAAAGTGGCTCATGCCGTGTTTCGTTTGGTGAGAGAGGTACCCGGAGGCCCACCCCCCTTCCCCGTCCTTTCCTATCCCCTATCCCTTAAAGGTCGGCAACGCAACAGTAACACTATATGTGTTGATGGTGTCCATGGGCGGCGTGGGTTGCTTACCATCAGGTGACACGTCTGCTCGTTTGCCCTCCTAGCCCATAAAAAAAAAAAGAGTTTCGGTGTAAAAGTAAGAAAGGGCATGCTCCGATGGTTCGGACATGTAGAAAAAATGGTTTATTCAAGACTGACTAAGCAGATATACAATGCAAAAGCGGATGGATGTAGGAGTCGAGGACGGCCAAGACACACTTTCCATGACCAAATAGAGTGTTCTGGAGGAAGGTGATGTTAGGAGCCTCAAAAACCGAGCGAGTGAGGCGTGTAAGAATCGTGCCCTGTGGCACTCTGTTCTCTCTGCCTACCCCGCAAGGGATTTGGCGTTAAGTTATGTATGTATGTACATAGTAAAAAAGTGCCCATCTCTCCCCTACCTCCCCTACTGCAATTTATCTTCGAAGATATTCGTTTAAATAGCATGCTGTAAACGGCCAGGATCATTTATACACATACACACATAACTTCACGCCAAATCCCTTGCCAAATTATATTAATTCTAAGACAACAATAGTAAAGGTGATATCAAGAGCCCTGAAAACCGACCAGCGTGTATAAAAAGAGTTATGCAAGTGTTAGAAGAGGGTGAGGTATATAAGAATACTGCCTTATAGCGCTCATTTCAAGGCCATTTGCATTTGTTTTGTTCGTCATTTCGTATTTCAGTTTTGGAACTTAAGATTTTAAAAGCGTAGGTTGGTAGTAGTTAGTAGGGCGCAGGTAGGTAAGCCCATTGACAAATATTGGTTATAATATTTCCAAACATCACACCGATTACAAATACTGAACTTTTTAAATTCCGTTCCTGTCCACAGAAGTTGGCGTGTTTCACCACTAAGCCAGATGGTATTACAATAAAATGGAGTTTTATAAGTACAAAGTAGTAGTTATACATAACTTATCAGGATAATAAAAGCATTAAATTACTTGATGTCAAATTCCAGTGTCATCTAAGACAGGACCGGTTCATGCCGCCATTTTTATTTTGTACCGAGTTAATATTCCGTTGCCGTCCCGATGGGAGCTGCCCATGTAACAGACACCCTTGGAACGTGGAGTTACGAATGACAAAATATGTTTGCCATATAACATTAAAATGTACTTTGTGTCCAAGATATTATTACTTAGGGAATAAATGTCTTGAACATACAATTTGAATTTCGAAATTTTTAATCTCGCTGGTCCAGTGCTCAGATGATTCAGAAGTCGATTCAGGGTCGATTTCGGGCTTACACCAATAAATTCTCGGATGCTGGAGTTTTTTTGAAAGTTATGTATGTTAAATATAACTTTGTGCCCGGTGTATGGAATTAGGGTTTTTTTTTTACGGGTTAGGAGGGCAAACGAGCAGGCGTGTCACCTGATGGTAAGCAACTAACGCCGCCCATGGACACCAGCAGCACATATAGTGTTATTGTTGCGTTGCCGACCTTTAAGGGAAGGGGATAGGAAAGGATGGGGAAGGGGGTGGGCCTCCGGGTACCTCTCTCACCGAACAAAAAGCGGCATGAGCCACTTTACGTCGGTCTTCTGAGAGGTCGTGGTATTTCACCGGTCGAGCCGGCCCATTTATGCAGTAAACTGCTTGACTCTACCACTCCGACATCTATTCCATTTAGGATGTAACGATTCGATGGGTCACTCTCGGTAGCAAAAGGTATAGAGTTATGATAAGTTACTACTTTAAAATACTGTTTTTTTTTGCTTAAAAAGTTGTTTAAAGGTGTTTGTTTGTGACTAATCAACTTTGAAAGTATTATCAAAACAACATTCAGGATTATATCGCGTTTATCTAGTTTAGTGTTGGACAACGCATAAATACTTTCAAAATTTACATATATATTTCTAAGACTTTCGCGAATCTCACTCATTGATCAAAACAACCTTCAGGATTATATCGCGATATATTATTCGCGAAAGTCTTAGAAATAAATATGTAAACTTTGAAAGTATTTATACGTTGTCAAACACTAAGTTGATCGTCAAGTAACACAATATGTTTTATTTGTTACAATCAATATTTCGGAGGACAAGGCAAGTAATATTATTTTTTTGCGAGCTTTAAATATACATTTGATTTTTATTTAAACCTATTAATTTACAAAGACTTTTTTTCGATAATCGATAAATTGCTATAATTTAGGATATTTGCTGACTCGAATATTTAGAAGTTTTAAGAAATCAAAAATGAAATGTTGTATTCGCTGCATAGATGCAATATATTTACCATTGGCAGTGATAGACTACAAGAAAGATAGAGAGAAAACGCTGAATCTAAACTCTCAATAAAAATGACTACAGCATGTTATTGTACGCCTCATCCATTCGTGTGGTCTTCTATAACTTGTCGTAGATGGCAATTTTCTTTGTTACTTTTCGTAAGAATTGAAATAAGATTACTGTCATCTTATTGTTTCTTGTCTTATTCAATTTTCAATGAAATAGGTTAATTGGTTATTGACGTGGCTTTTACACAAAAAATGTATATTTTTTTTAAAGATATATTATATTGTTTACCAAAAAAAATGTTTTCGATATAATTTCTTTGTATCAATAATAACATATAATCCTAAAAGTTGTGTTAATGTCATAAATATTTGTAATATTTATGTCATAAATATTACAAATATTTATGACATAAATATTACAAATATTTAATATATAAACAATATAATATATCTTTAGGCGTGTTTAATTTTAATAATGTGTAAAGTAATGAAAAAAAGTAGGTATTTAGAAACTCGTAGATAATAATTTATGAATAAAATGCGTAGAGTCCCTCCAAGCAAAAGAAGTAAAGCTTTGTAATATACACGCATTTATAATATACTAAATGTAAAGCAAAAAAGCATATATTTCTTACATTACGACAGTCTTGATGGTGCATTGGTAAAACTACCGACTGTGGAATCGAGATTGGCGCATTTGATCCCCACTCGAGTATAAATATTCATATTCTGGGTCTAGGTAGAATCTGGTAGAATAACTATAACTCTTTTTTGGATGATCTGCCATATTGGATTTAGAATGACGTCACATTATTTTCGAAACACTTTTAACTAGCCCTTTCATTTGATACCCATATTCTAGAAATACATTAAACATATTCATTATAAATGATAATAATAAAATGATATTTTTTTTTAATTAGGACTTATAATTTTGATATATGAAATTTAGAGAATATTAATGGTTTGGAAGTTTTTGAGTCCAATTCTCGTGGATCGAAAGTCACAGAACATCGTCATAAATTATCCATATCAGAGGAAGGGATCCGTTAAGGCACCACATATATTATTACCCCGTCTAACATTACCATTTTTCCGACTATATTTTTTGACGTGACAACGTCTTAAATTAGGTTGCGGCTGGGAGTCACTTATGAAAAAGTGTAACGCTCGGTAACGTTACGATGAGTCACCGAACGAGAGAGAGGCCCGCCGAATGCCTTGCGTCTCTCTCCCACTCAACTATGATCGGTCTGCCGCGCGCGCAGCACTAGAGAATTAGGCGCATTGAATCGGCGCATGCTTATGTCTCTGTCTTTGTCTTTCTCGAACGTTCTTGGCGTTGGAAAAACAAGAAAGCGTCATAATACAAGTTCACACGTGTGGTTAAAGTATCGTCAGCTGTGTCTGTAGTGAAAATGTGGAGTGCTTAGATTCGTCATTTACAACAACTACAACAATAAAGGTAAATAATTGTACACTGATATTTCATTATCGTAAACTATGATTGATTGATTAATTGTTAGATTGACACAAAAGTTGAGAAACTGAGTTTATAGGATATGTCATACTATTGATAAATGTTGATAGTGTTAAGTAAATTATTAGTTTAAAATTAATTAATTAATTAATTATTATTTTACAAATTTTCATTAATTTCAAATTTATTTAGCAAAAATTTGAACCTTCGATCTGAATAAATGTTTTGATTTTCGAATTGATTCTTTAAAATTACAAATATTAAGAAAAAGTGGCAGATATAAGAAAACTTGATTTAAACTGTGTTTGTAATTTGTGCAATTCTTATTTTCATTCAATTCCTTGTTCCTATTGTGCAATTTAATTATATTCATATCAATAAATATTCTACCGAGAAAAAGACGTTGTCACGTAAAATCTTCGCCCGTAAAACCGACTTTACAGGCAACCAGATTTTTTATTTAGAATTTTTTTTGCGTGAACCGCAAAATCCGATGAAAAAACCTGAAAATTGTTGTTGTGGAAAATTTTGTGTGAATAATGTTTGTTAGATACGCACGATTTATTTTTAAAAATGTTGTAAAAATAGATTTAAAAAAATTTTGAAATGAATTATATGCTTTCAAAAATTAAACATATTTTGTTGACTCCAAAAAGACAAATGCCAGTGTTAATATTTCAGTACTGGCAAGCCACATTGCCCACCGAGGAAAACATCTATCTGCTTCTGTTGCATCTTAACAACAACTACATAAATAATATGTATACTTACATACCTAATTATATACGTACATACGTAACTCCACACCAAGTCCCTTGCGGGGTAGGCAGAGAAAACAGAGCGGCGTAAGACTCTATTCTTACACGCCTCACTCGCTTCTTTGACTTTCATAACGTCGTTTTTTTAAGGTTCCAGATATCACCTTCCTTCAGGACTCTTTCTATTTGGTCATTGAAAGTGTGTCATGCCCGTCCTCAAGTCCCACATCCATCTGTTTTTGCATTGTATATCTGCTTAGTCAATCTTGTCTCATCCATTCTTTCCACATGGCTGAGCCATCGAATCATGCCCTTACTTACTTTAATTATTATGAATTTTGAAAATGGTTCGAGTATATATTTTTTGTAAACTAAAACTTTGCATTTATCTCGCATCTTAAATAATTTAATATTTCTTCTGAAACGTCGTTTAGGTTCAAAACCTGTTTTATCAAAGTCCCTTTTATTATCTCATAATATCATTATGAGATGGTCTTAAATCTTTCTCTTTCATTTCATTTTTATTATATCGCGTTTATTACACAATTTCAGTGCCTGTGTCACATTTAACTACAGCGGAGCTCGCGAACTCAAAGATAAAAAACAATGCTCAGTTGCAATTTTAATTTCACTTTTAATACTTTCTGAAGGAAGTCATAAAACTTTTGCAGAATATGAGTGTTCTTTATGTATACGAACATAAGAAACTAATCTATTCAGACACTTATATTCTGCTAAAATTTCATCCCTAATTGAGAAAAAAATATTTTTTCAAATCAAATCACTCTATTCTTACTATTTTTTCCTTTCTCTGGTATTGGCAAACGCAAATAGTATAGCTGAATTTTAATCAATTACGCTGGAAAGTAGCTGCGTGGAAAAAAAAAATGGATGCTATATTTATGATGAATCTGGATGAAGGTTTGAATCAGAGCGCCATTAACAATGTTTTGCGAACGAGTGGCGATATCATATGTAAATCGTGTATATAATGAAAACTTGGGGTCTTATTGATCTACATAAAACACACGATCTACAGCATGTAATTTATGTGAATATTTTAAAAGATATTACAGAATTAAAATGAAAAAGAACATCAGGTGAAATCCTTCACTCACCTCTTACGAAACGCATGGGAAAATGTAGTGAAGGCCTATTCCCTAAAAGCGCGTCGCATGATAACTTGGTTAAAAATAGTAATTTATTTCTATATAGAACTATAAATAGGTATGACAAACAAAATGTTTAATGACTAGTATTAAGTTAAATATATTTTATGTCAGTATTAAACAGTGGTAGAGCCAAGCAGTTCGCTGCATGAATAGGCCGGCTCGACCGGTGAAATACCGCGACCTCTCAGAAGATCGACGTAAAGTGGCTCATGCCGCGTTTCGTTCGGTGAGAGAGGTACCCGGAGGCCCACCCCCTTTCCCCATCCTTTCCTTTCCCCTATCCCCTAAAGGTCGGCAACGCAACAGTAACACTATATGTGTTGCTGGAGTCCACGGGCGGCGTTGGTTGCTTACCATCAGGTGACACGCCTGCTCGTTTGCCCGCCTATCCCATAAAAAAAAGTATTTTTTGAATTGGGATAGTATTATAACCTATGTCATCTATTTCAGGCATTTCTGGTGCCTTCGGGGGTGCAAATATTATTACAGATTATGGTTATGAAATGTGTAAGGTCGAGGGCGCAAGGGTCGCGGTATTACAATGATGTTTACACAAAACCTACAGTAGTCGCAGAGAGATTGTTTTATTTTAACGTAACTTGAACCTAAAACCTTCTCCATACGACATGATCAAGACGAAAGTCTCGGTGGTCCAGTGGTCGAGCGTCTCGCTCCTAAATCAGAAGTCGTGAGTTCGATTCCGGATTCACACCAAAGGTTTCTAGGCATTATTTTCGGAAGATATGTTTTATAAATGTCAATGACTGCCAACTTTGTGGCCGGTGTATGGCTATAGGTTCGCCACTAAATCCATATGGGACGTAACAATTCCGCGAGTCAAGGCTTTAACGACCGCTGCCTACACCTTCAGGAAGAAAACGGCGTAAAGAAGTTACATTACGAAATGATAAGCAATGATTTTACGTCACCAAATTGACTAGTGTTTAACAGGCATAATGAGTTGAATGAGAGTTAATATTTTTTTATTAACTCCTTGCGAAAATCAACGACCGTGTATGACAATCGCTATGAAAGTCAAAGAAGCCAGTGAGTTGTGTAAGAATCATAACTCATGGTGCTACTTTCTCTCTGTCTACTTTGCAAGAGATTTAGTGTGAAGTTTTGTAAGTGTATTATGTATATGTATATTATTTAACTTTTCCATTTAATAAACGGCTATTCATTTTTTTTCATTTCTAGCATATTATCATACTTACTTGGAACCGGATTATAGAAAAGTCTAAAGTAAAGTCAGTCAAGGAAAGCAATATCGATTAAGTTGTAGGGCTTTTGTATCCTGACCGGCGTGCATTGTTCGCGGCCCACTTGCACTACCTACCCCCTCATTCCTATATTGTTTGAGTTGAAAGCATTCTCCGGCAATTAAGCTGTCTAACAATATTACCATTTTATATGGATATCATCAAATAAAAATAATTTTGAATGACAAAATGACATGACAAATGGTGTTACAGTTGCTGTGCCGGCTTTTAAGTCAGGATAGGTAAGGATCTATTTTAAATGCCGTCACCGCAACTGTAACACAATTGCAGGTGCCCATGGGCGCAGTTAGTAGCTTATAATCAGGTGACACGCTTGCTTAGAAGAAAGAAATTAATTAATGACAAAATATAATTATTGTGTGTGTGGCGCCGGCTTATAATACCGCCATCCCATCTCTTCCCGTGGGTGTCGTAAAAGGTGACTAAGGAAAAAGCTGGAAGAATGGGCAGCAGCATTCTCTCTAAGTAAAATACAGCCTACTGCGGTCGCCAACCCGCCTGCCAAGCGTGGCGATTATGGTAAAAACCCCCCATGATTGCACAGGACCGGCAGTTGTGGTGCTCTATGGGGGAGGCCTACGTCCAGTAGTGGACCTTAAAAGGCTAGTGATGAGTGATGAATTATTTAATAACAGAAATAAATAACTTATTACTATGTACTATGTAGATATCTAGATACTCGAGAAAAAAAATGGAAGACTGAAGAATTAATGTTTGTTCTTACCAGACTACTACATCCATGACGAATAGATGAATAGACGGCCTATTGAGAATCAATCACGCGATAAATTGGTACCTTGGTATGGCCATATCGAGAAATGAAATCCTTTATGAATGCCCTAAGTGTAATTTATTTTTCATATTAACATCGGTAAATAACCTTTTTCTACTTCTGTCTATATTTTTGAGGGGTAATTAACAAACTCCACTGTATTGGCTTGACCAGTTTTAATTGAATTTTACATTAATATTGGGTAAGTCTAAGAATCGATTCACCGCTCACCGCTTATTTATTATCTTTTTGCAAAACAACGTTTGCTGCGTGAGCTAGTTATACTAGACATTTGAGACCGATAAAAAATTGACGAGACGAGGCGTAAGTACCCATGCCATCGGGTATAAACAACGTGAAACAAATATACGAAAGCGTAAAACTTACTTAAACTAAAGAGTCTAAATAAATTTAACGGTTTTGAAAGGAAGTTTTCTATATTTTCCTCTACACATGTAAATCTTTACGTATAAGAACAACTTTGTTTACTGCAAACATTTATAAGAGCGGCATTCAATTTGATAGAGACAAATACAATATTAAACAGCTTACAGATGATAGTAATCTTGGTATACTGGTTATTATTATTTTGTTCTATGGCAATGTTGTGCATATAGCAATGTCCTCAAAAGTGTTATATTTCAAACTTACATTCTCTTAGTAGATGATATCCTCAGGTAAATAAAAAAGAGATAATAGAACCGTCAGGCTATCGCAAAATCGTGTTTATTAAACTAAATTCCTTATTTTCAATTATTTGAAACTTTGTTTTTTTTTCCAAAGTGTTTATCCAGAATATTTGCATATGGCTCTTTGAAAAAAATAAAATAAAAATCTCTGGCTAAAGTTAATGTCTCGAAGTCTTTTTACATTTTTGGAAACTTAAATATTTAGTGAGTATATTCATTGATAACATTCATATTCAAAGTAAGTTTGAATATATATTCAAATATCTAAGTTTAATGACAGTGGCAAAGTAGTCAAAGTAATTATAGAGGAACAAGTAAAAGTTACCCACAGCTCTACTACTGTCGTTCAGGCTTAGCTAAACTTGGCCCAATTATCGTAATTGAGGTGACCATGCGCTTTTAATATCACATTTAAGTCTAATATATTTTAACTTACAAACATAGCGGTGTGCTGCTTACAGCAGCTGTTGATCCTCGACTGTGCGAATCAATACATTACGTCCCAAATGAAATAGGTGGCGAACCTGATGCCATACACCGGGCACAATGTTTTCGGTCATCGATATTTATGAAACGTAACTTTTGAAAATAATTCCGAGAAATCATTGGTCAAACCGGAATCGATCCTACGACTCCTGAATCAAACCACAGGCTCGGTCACCGGACCACTGAGACTAAAATATATTACTGCAATATAAAACATCAGGGTTATTTATTTATACTACGGTAAATCGAAAACGCGCGAGAATGTTCCACAATGTGGTCACCCTATCAGTAGTACCAAGTAGCACCACAAGTCTTATCTGGCAACGGCGACTTACATTTAACTGCCCAAGTTTTATTGTAGCCTCTTTAACAGCAATAATGGTTGAAGTTTTAAAATTATATTACACGTCCATTATCTCTTTTATAAAATCATGATTTGTTTAACAAACTTAGGTAGATGTGGTTACTTTTATTATTTAACTAGTAGACCCGGCGAACTTTGTTCTGCATTAAAAGTAAATTTTACAGCGTTGCTTCATAAAGTTATACCACAATGTTACCGAATAGTTTTGTATTTTATCGACTGGCTATTTCCAATATTAAGTTATTTGTTCACACGCCATCCTAAATTGAACTGTATCAGTATGACATGAACGCTTCCTTTTTATTGAACAAATCTGACAACTTATAATAAACCAAACGTCTTTTAAGTCGCAGCCGCGCAAATCGATAATGTAGATAGCACGACTCGACTCGATTATTACGATTCCAAGATGTAGTATTGTCGAGTGAAGGTGACTCAGTTTTCTTTTGAAAGTTACAATTTGTATATTTCTGGTGTCAGTCTACTTATTGTTTGTAGTTGTATTCATTCTATTGTAAGGTATATTGGGGTAACTGAGCAATCACGGCACCTGGTGGGAGGAACTAGCGCCGCCAATGGAAATCTGCAACACCGAGAGGGTCACAGTTCCTAATTCGGCCTTTAAAATGGGATAGGGAGGGGTTTAAGAAGAGGATGGGTTGGGTCTATGGTACCTCGCTGACAGTACGAAACGCGGCATGGGCTACTTGACTCTCTCAAACGTCGGTAACGTAACTGTAACAATGTGTTGCAGGTGTCCATGGGCGGCGCTGATCACTTACCATCATGTGACACGTATGGTCGTTTGCCCTACTATCCTATTAAAAATAGGTAATTGATTTAATATGATATATGAAAAATAGAAAAACAAATCAATTTAAAATCATAAAACGGTACAATATCAATTGTTACAATATCAATTTTTAAATAACATGAAATCTTGCAGTGCGTCTACTAACATGGCCAGGGATGGTAGGTTATATTTCATCCTAATGATTGACATATACTATGCTACATTGAGCTTATAATATAACACAAAACGTTTGATTTGGCATCAAATTTGAAAGCGTATAAGTAATAAAAAACCTTATTTTTTATACGGCCAGTCTGATGAGATACTAAAGTATTGTTCAGTTCGTAGATTTTGGAAGTAGCTTGAGGTAGACTAATAAATAATTCAGATACTGCAATGCGGTCTTCAAAGAATTGCCACGAAACCTCGTTGCGTGTATTGTGTTTTATGGTGCTGCCAGGTTGAAAGGTTCCAGGGCCATTACAGTTTTATGGGAGGACTTACTTTCTTCTGAAATTTTATATGAAGTAAAGAGAGAATATTGTGGCAGAAGTGCTGCCTGGCTTTACAACAAACAAGAATAGCGTGTATAGTTAGTAAGTGATTTAGAGTTTGTTATATTAGTTATGTTTAAACTAATACAGTGATATCTATTTGGACAACCATTGTAACACGCTTCACATGTTGCTAGGTTAGAGCATAACAAAAATAGAATGAATAGCAAGTGAGGCAAGACAGGATTTGTTCAGGGTAACAATAAAATTTGCATGGGACGAACGGGACTCATAAAACTTTGCACGATTCCTCTAGTGTATTTGATTTGAAGTAGATACATACGAGAGAATTTTATATATTTACCATTCTTATCTTATAAAACAAATATAAAAAAGAGAAAACTTGAAGATTGGTAATAAAAATTCATAGATAACTAGAGATAACCTTTCTTTTTCTTCGAATTATTTTTACTACTATTGATATTGTTTATTAAGCGATAAAATCGAGCTTATTATATGCAATATTTTATAAGCAATATTTATTAAGTAAGTGACTAATATACTAATACTCCATCATTTAAAGGGTAACTTTTAAATTAAATTCTTTACTGTAGTTTTATATATATAATATTATATATATTATTAATTAACATTAATTTTGTAAATGGGTTTTGTATCTAATATGTTTTTCTTTAAAATCAACCAGCAATTTGTGAATTTGCAGACATTATCAACAAGATTACCTTGACATTAATTTAGTAAAATACACACTTAAGAGTGTTTTTATGGGATAGGAGGGCAAACGAGAATGCGTGTCACCTGATGGTAAGTGACCAGCGCCACCCATGGACACCCGCCACTCATATAGTGCTACAGTTGAGTTGCCGACCTATACGGGAGTAGGATGAGAAAGGATGGGGAAGGGAGGTAAGCCTTATCGAACGAAAAGCGCCATGAGTCACTTTATGTCGATCTTCTGAGAAATCCTAGTATTTCACCAGTCGAGCCGGCCCATTCATGTAGCGAACTACTTGGCTCAACCACTGTAAAGAGTTGGCTTTACCACTTAGAGTGCTATTAACTCAAAATCATTCAAAATAAAAAATCTTTGAGGGAAATAGCTGTGGTGCAACGTATAAGAAGATGAAGACGTGAATTAAATTATTAGTTCACATGAAACCAGTTCAGCAAGGCAGCAAAGTAGCATGGGTTATAAAAGAAAATTGAATTGTCCTTTGGGCCATTGTGCCTTGAGGTAATGACCACGACCGGCAGTGCAGCGTTCTACCTTGATAGTTTTAAAAAGAATTTCCTTTTAAAGGGATTATCATTATAATCGAACGGGAAACACCCTAGTCTATAAGGAAATACTTTCCTTTTGTATCTTTACGTCATTACTTTATGAAAGCGTAAGTAGCTATGCCACTTATTGTTAAATTTTAACATTTGTATCTATTTGTATGGAGTATTGTTTTGTACTTGAAACATATGTGAATCCAAATATCAATCAAAGGGTACAAAGAGTATTTGCACAGCTGTGGCGAAAGGGTTGCGTTATTTATAGAGGATAGTTGAAACTAAATTTATTAGAAAATAATAAAAAGAAATGACCATAAGCTATTCAGTAGATGACATAAAACTCTACGACTCATAAAAACTTTATTCTATTAGACAAGTAGAGAAATATTTATTTGATATATTTTGCGTATAATATAATCTTTGACTGTATGAAATCTGCGCAATCTACATTCTCTGCCAACATCTTAAGTATACATCAAGATTTATACATATTGTAAGGGTAATTACGAAATTTTAAACATTAATACTGAACTTAATTATTCTAATGGGGTATTCAGAAGTTGTGGGCTCGATTCAAGACTCACACCAAAGATATCTCGGAATTCTATTCCGAAGTTATGTAGGATAGTGTAACGATTCGGGGAGTCGACGCTTTAACAGCCGCTGCCTACACCTTAGGGTAGGAAAAAGCGCGAAGTTAGGTATTTTTGTCTAATTAAAAAGAAAATAGCATAACTCTTCGAAATATTTTGTCTGTTTCTCAAGAAATATTGTAAATTCTTAAAAGTACACAAAGTGTGAAGTTCGGGAAAAGTTGATATTAAAAGTTTTAATTTGAACCAGACGTCTTAACTACGACGTTTTGAAAACTTTGATTGGGCATACGGATATTTGAATAATATTTGCGTCTATTACTTTTGTCATAAACAATCGAGACTTTTGTCAAAGTGACTTACATAACAAAACTTAAATCCAGAATAGATTAAAGGTGATTTCTCCTTTTCAGTGGGTTAGTTTAGTTATATCTAGAGTGAGTTTTGAAATTATATTAATTTGATTAAACAATGCTTACGCTGTACTCCTCCCAACTTTATGACAGTACCATTACGATCACTGTTATAGCAATTGTCATAATACGACTCACGATCATGGCGCGACTAGCAATTTTTTTTATTTTGGAATAGGAGGGCATACGGACAATCGGGATATTTAATTGTATGCAACTAGTGCTATTCATAGAAACCTACAACTAAGATAGTGTTACAGCTGTGTTGCAGGCCTTTAAGGAAGTATAGATAAGAAAGGAGGGGAAGGGGTGGGACTCCTGAGATATCTGATTAACCGAACGAAACGCGGGATAAGCGACCTAATGTCAATATTCTGAGAAGCCATTATATTTCACCGGTCGACCCGGCCCATTCATGCAGCGAACTGTGGCTCTGTCATTGTCAAATATTAAATTAATTCAAATTCTGCAACAGTGCAAGTCTCAAATATAACGATTAAGCTATTCAATTCACCGTCATTGGCAAGCTCGTATCATTGAGGATACAGGCCGTAACCTGAAAAGAAGAATAAAAAGATTTAAAGTCGAAGAAAAAGTCATAGTTGTGACCAAGATTTGAACTCGAGGTATCTGATTTAAAAGAGATAATTAGTGTCGCACACATAAATGTCAAAGTGATCTGAAAAATCCATACATTCCGCCTCAATAGCTATAAATTTGTGGTCGCTGATCCACGTAAATGGTGAAGGTCGAATTAATAATTGTACAGGAGCTTCCGTGACAAAAAGGTTCTATCTAGTTTCTATTGTGAATCAATGATGCGGCAAATTAGGATATTAACGGAACTAGGTGTAATTACAATCTCTATAAAACGTATTCTCTTGTGAATCGCTTGACGAAACGAGCGATCGTTTTCTATGTAAAGGCGATTAAAAAAAACACGCCGCCTAAAATATTCTGTAATGCTTCGTAACGTAAGTAGACTGCTCAAATATCTCTCGATAAAGATAATAAATTTGATATTATATTGATTTTTGTAATTTAACGTCTTATCTGTTGATGTGACGGGCTGACATAGATGTTCGACATTCGTGCGGGCAGTAGTCGTAGTACTACCGTCGTACCTATTGTCTTATATTGGACACAATGTTGTCAGTCATCGAAAATTATCACACATAGCTTCCGAAAATAATTCTAAGAAGTGATTGTTATGAATTAAGTTCCCACCCCTAGACTTTTTTATTCAGAAACGGTTTGTTTTAGCTACAAACTTAACAGGGACATGACGTTTTAATTTGATATAACTAACGAAAACGTAAAGATAATAAAGAACGCTTTTTAAATATAAGTAGATTATTGTAGATTATTGTCGATGGCCCCCAATTTATCCGCTATCAAATAAAAAACGTCAATTTTATTGTAGTTAGTTTTCTCTAATAAAAAGGGTGACTGCATTTCGGCTAAAGTTACTTAATCTATTTCAACCACTCTGCCGACACACTTTTTCTCTTTTCGCGTATTAATATCGTTGAATAGGCATTATGAGTTATCTCCGCCGCGCAGCCTCTCACGGCATATATTCAGCTAATCGCTGACTAAGAATGTACTTTACTGGCGAATTTCGTACTTATTCTAAGCCAGTGAAGATCGAAATTATGCTTAGGTAATTGATGCTTGTTGGTCCATACGCATGGCCTTTTTATTGGCAATGAGTGTATATACACCTTATTTTTTAAGACCTCATACAGGAAGTTTACTTAACTTTAAGTCTCGTTGATCGAGCACCTCGCTTCTGAATCTGAAAAGGCGTGAAGTTATGTTATGTGTTACGTGTATTTAATTTTTAAGTGTTAGCTTAATAGATTTGCGAAAACTACTTAAAACTAGTTGGGACTTCTTAAAATTACCGTACTTAAATCTTCATTCATATAATCATATAGTCCTTCTTTTTCTTATAATCATTCTTATAATCCTTGTATCAATCTTTATCCATATTTAAAGTTAAATCGATGACATATATTGAAAACGATGCAGTAGTTTTGATGTAATGCGTCTACAAACACACAGACAAGACAAACAATAACTCTAAAAACGATTGTCCTAGCTTATATTATTCTAATAAATATACGAGTACCTCACTAGTTGACCTAGCCAACTTTGTTTAACTATAGTTAAGTAAATTTTGGATTGTTTGCGGACTTTTTTATAGACTAGATTTAGATTTTTTTTGAAAGTGTATAATATATTAACGTAGTACTGTGTTTTACCTGTAACTTAGGGTTCAGCTGGAATTTGAAGTTAAAGTGCCAAATCTTCAAAAATAATTACTTTCTATTTATTACATAATAAACATGAATTGATATTATATTATATTTACCTTATTGATATATTCTATCAATTAAACAAAGACATCAAAATCCCTTGAATAGTTGCTAATATATAAGCATATTTGCAGACAGATAGCGAAAAGCAACATTGTTTTATCCTATGAAATGAAATAAATTCCCTCGAATATATCCAAAGTGAAGCATACCCTTGTTACCAATTTATTATAAGTATAGATTCATATTTTATGAATCACTCAACGATACATTTGTACTGCTCAAAGATAAACTTCCCATACATTTGAAGTCTCCCTCAGTGGAATACCTGGGGTTCCGATCAATAAGCCTTAGACTGTGTTTAATAGCTAATGTCACGCTCCACTATGAATATCACTTACTCGTTATTTCTTAACGAATGACGGATCAGCTCTATATCTCCGTATACATATATAGCTACAGTACTACACGATCCTAATTAATTTATTACATATGGAGCTAATATTTTTTATTAATAATATTTTGAGTACCATTAAGGCAGCGCCAACTAGTTTTTTTAGCATTGCCACTAAGTTCTTTTATTATCAAAACTAGATATTAAAATTGTGTATTTTAAAATACACTCAGTCCCTATAATATTGACGAGAAAAAATAAAACAAACATACTATTGACCAATACTGCATCCGCATTCTGCATCCCATAAAGGGCCCAATTCTACGCATAAAATTTAATAATCACTATATAACACTGATCTATAATTATAAAAGCAAAATATAAGAATGCCCCCATACAAAGACCGAACGCAATTCTCATCAAAACAACTTTAATTGCTTTAACTTTCTTTACACGACGTGTGTGGCTGTTGTTATTCATTGTTATGACAAACAACGTCTCCTACGTAGCTCATTTGCGATGTCTGCTCGGTTGCGTTTCGTGGAAGAAAATAGGTAGCGATCTATCTACATAATATAAATATTACGGACTGATAAGAAAAAAGGCGCTAAGTACATATTTTATGATTAATTTAAGCGAAACTGTAAGCATGCCTTTTCAGACACAGCCTGACTACGCATCAAGGCATGCAATGCACAATTAACTCTGTTACCCGCAGTCCTCTCCTTTCCATATCTTCATCATATTTCCCGTCTCTTGTAAACATGTATAATATCTTTGGCAATGTCCTGCCTTCACGAGACCTCCGAATGCTGTGCAGATGGTTTAAAAAAATACTAGCTCCTTATAGTGAGGCTGGTTCTCCTCAATCAATTTATTGCGACAAGTTTTACAAATACATCGGTAACAAAACCATAGCGTGATTCACAAACAACAAACAACGCCATCTATTGCTCAACAAGTGAACATTCCGCCCACCAAGGACTTAGTCCTTCTACACCGCCCACCATGGCGTGATAGCGATTAAAGTTAAAATACATGGATGAGTCCTGGTGACCGAAATATCCAATTAAATTTACAAATTTTATAACATTTGAGTACAAAACACGTATATCTTGAGAACCACATAGCCAAATTCTTTTACACAAACAATAATAAATGAGTAGATAAGTGGACTGTATAAAATAATAAATCAACAAATAATGATAAAAAAAAAAACAATTTAATTTAATTAGTTTAGTCTTCTGAAATAGGTAAGACGCATAATTTCGAAGTTGGACGCTTGATACGAGAGTCTTTACATTGGAGTGTAACGACGCGAACCAAACCGTCCTTCCCTGGGTGTAACTCTAAAACTCTACCATACAACCACTTAGCTGGTGGTAGGTTGTCTTCCTTGACAATGACAACGTCACCCACCTTTAAATTAGGTGAACGTTTGTTCCATTTATGCCTTTGAAAAAAGTTCCCTAGATATTCTTGAGACCAGCGTCTCCAGAATGATTGAGTCATTTTTTGAGTCAATTGCCAGCGTCTTAAATTACCTATTGGAATATACTCAAAATTATAATCTGGCACTATAACTAATGGCTGACCCACTAGAAAGTGTCCAGGTGTAAGAGGAGAGGGATCCGTTGCATCTTCACTTATTTGAGAAATAGGTCTTGAGTTTAAGCATGCCTCAATTTGAGCCAAGAGAGTACTTAACTCCTCAAATGTGAGAGTGCTTTCACCTATTACTCGTTTGAGATGATGTTTTGTACTTTTTATACCGGACTCCCAAATACCTCCAAAGTTTGGAGCATGTGGCGGAATAAAGTGCCATTCTGTTCCGTTGCAAGCTAATGCTTTCGCAATTTCTTGAACAACGGTGGCATACTCGTCACGAAACATGGCCTTGAGATCTTTAGAAGCCCCTACAAAATTAGTCCCATTGTCACTCCATAAGTGACTACAGTGACCACGTCTGGCTACAAAACGTTTGAAGGCTGAAAGAAATCCATTAGATGTTAAATCCGTAACTGCCTCTATATGAACCGCTCTAGTTGCCATACACACGAAGAGACATATGTAGCCCTTGTACGATTTGTGACCTTTACCCTTTGTAGTTCTGATCTGAAGAGGCCCAGCGTAGTCTACACCTGAATGGAGAAACGGTTTGCCTGGTGTAACTCTAGAAGATGGCAACTGGCCCATCAGTTGAATTTTGGTTAGTGCCGCATTTCGCACACATGGCACACATTTGTGTATATGGGCCTTCACTAGATTTTTTGCTCTGACAATCCAATACTTAGACCTTAGAAAATTAATTGTTAATTGAGGACCACCATGCAGAACATGCTCATGGGCATCTGCAACAATCAACTTCGCTAAGTGTGATTGGTGTGGAACAATGATAGGATGTTTTTGATCATCAGATAATTCAGAGTTTTGAAGGCGACCACCGACTCTCATCATACCATTGTCATCCAAGAAGGGATTCAAAGAAATCAATCCACTATTTCGGCTGCAATCCTTTCCTATTTTGAGTGCTCTAATCTCCAATCCAAACCATGTCTGTTGACATTGCCGAAGACACATTTGAAGTGATTTTTCAATTTCTGCAGCTGTGATGTAAGACGGAACTTTATCTCGCACCACCCCTGGCTTAAGCCTTAGGAATCGTCTGCAACGAGCAAGTACACGAAGTAAACGTGAGTAAGATGAATATTTGGACAACATCAACTCGAACACGTTGTCCTCAACATCTGCAACATGGACGGCAACTGATTTTAGTTCCAGTTTAGTTAAGATACCCTTGGGTCGGGTATATTGTATGACATCATTAACCAACCACGACGGCCCATTCATCCAGAGTGAGTTGTCTATTAAAGTAGATGGTGGTATGCCTCGAGATGCGCTGTCAGCTGGATTGTCCTTTGTGTGGACATAATGCCACTGATTTGAGTCGAGCGTACTAATAATTTCAGAGACTCTATTAGCGATGAATGTTTTCCACCGACTGGGGTGATCACTTAGCCAAGCCAAGACGACGGTGGAATCCGTCCAAGCGTGTATTTTTTCCTTTGGAATGTCTAAGACTTTAGTTACTTCTAGTAGCAATTTCGTAAGTAGAACCGCACCGCAGAGTTCAAGTCGTGGTATTGAAATTTGCTTTATTGGCGCTACCTTTGTTTTTGCAGTCACTAAGGTCGAATGAACACCACCATGGGAATCGATTATGCGAATGTAAATAGTGGCCGCATATGCCAGGTTTGAGGCATCGCAAAAACCGTGCAACTCCACTGTATCATCGTTTTCACTTCTAGAAAGCCATCTAGGTATACGGAATTTGCTAAGGTGGTGTAATTCATCACGATACCCTTGCCATTCTTGAAGGAGATCCGGTGGTATTTCATCATCCCAATCCAGCCCTGCTAACCATAATTTTTGGATGAAAATCTTAGCGGTAACTATACATGGCGCAATCCAACCTAAAGGGTCATATAAACGTGCTATTTGTGATATGACACTCCTTTTAGTCTCCGGTCGACGCGATTGCGACGATGGCAAGTTTACAGTGTAATGAAACTCGTCGGTGTTACGGTTCCAGGTAAGGCCTAACACTTTAGAAATGTCATTCTCATTGAGATCTAAATCTCTACCAATAATCTGGTTTATTGGTTTCAAGAATTCTTTTCGATTACTGGTCCACTTTTGCAAAGTAAAACCAGCTGAGTTTAATAAACCATTAAACTCTTCATAAAGCTTAATAGCTTCTGACACTGAATGACAGCCTGTCATCAAATCATCCATATAGAAGTCTGTCATCACCTTAGAAGCAGCCAATGGATACCGATGACCTTCATCACTGACAGTTTTTTGCAATGTCTTGACTGCCAGGTAAGGTGCACTTGATGTGCCGAACGTTACCCTCAAAAGACGGTATTCCTCTATTTTTGACTGAATATCGTCTCGCCATAGAATTCGTTGGAAATCTACGTGTTTGTTGGTTATCTTAACTTGGCGATACATTTTCTCTATGTCTGCTGCCAGACACACCGGATATATACGCCACCGCATAACTATATGACGTAAGTCTGGTTGTAATTGTGGCCCTACCATTAAGGTGTCATTCAAGGAAATGCCATTGCTTCCCTTGGATGATGCATCAAATACCACTCTCAATTTGGTTGTGGTTTTGTCTTCACGGACTACGGCATGATGTGGTAAGTAGACACTCTCAGTGTTCTTGATCTCGTCTCCACTGTCGATTTTTTCCATGTGACCCAATGATAAATATTCTTTCATTACAGAGGTGTAGCGTTCCTTGAGCTCTGCATTCTTGGAAAGCTTCCGTTCAAGATTTTGTAATCTTTTCATTGCCACATCTTTTGTATTACAGGGTAATTCATCTGACTTGAAAGGAAGGCTCACTATGTAGCGACCATTATTATCTCTACATGTTGTAGCAGCAAAATGATTTTCGCATGCTTGTTCTTCGGGGGTAAGTATAGCCCTTACCGAACGTGGTTCCGATTCTAACTCCCAAAATCTTCTTAAGATTTCGTTTTCTTCAACTTGGGCGTGCATACATTTGATGGTTACATTGTGATGATAGGCTTGAATATTACTACTAACTTCACCCGAAACAATCCACCCAAAACACGTGTCTTGAGCTATTGCTGTACCGTTAGGCTCCCTTAATAAACCTTCCTTTAAAATTTGACCATACACTTCCGACCCTAACAAAATATCAATTTTGTTTGGTGTGTTATAATGAGGGTCGGCCAAATCCAACCTGTCAAGCTCTGGCCAATTTCGCATAGAAAATTTCCTTTCCGGTAAAATGGAAGTCACCTTATTTAATACATAAGCCCTAACTGGTAGATTGAAAGTTGGATCATATCGCGACTGAATATTAACCGTAACCACGTATTTAGAGGTTAAGTCGCTATGCTTACCACCTATACCATAAATAGAGGTTCTTACTGGTTTTTTATTCAGATGTAACATCTGAACAGCAGATTCCGTTATAAAGGATGCTTGCGAGCCTTGATCTAACAAAGCTCGCAACACGTGAGAGTAATTATTTATAGATTCAGCCTTTATAATTGCTGTTGCCAGTACTACTTGACTATGAATGTTTTTGGAAAAATGACTTGTAACTTGTGTGCCTGGAACGACATCAACTTGAGTTGATTTCTTTGATTGTGAAGTGTTACTTTGGAAGTTTGATTGATTGGAAGGTGTTATACTATCATTAAAAGCCTTAGGGTGTAACAGTGAATGGTGATTTTTGTTACACACTTGACATTTATTTTGTACTCGGCAATTAAGGCTTGTATGATTCGGACGCAAACAATTAAAACATAAACCAAACGATTTTACTAACGTACGACGTTGATTAACATCTTCTTTAGCGAACTTTTTACAATAGCACAAAATATGATTTTCGGAACAATGTGGGCAAGTAGTTTTCGAAACAATGTGTACTGTTTTAGAATTACCTTTAGTTTTGTTGTAAGAGGTTTGAGGTTCAATAAATTCTAACGCGCGAAATCGCATTTCCAAAAAGTCTTGGAATGCCTTAAAGGTCGGAAGTGCGTCACAAGATTGACTTATGTGCAGCTCCCACTGTTTTCGCGTCTCAGCGTCCAACTTCGAACTTATCAAATAAATAACAATAACATCCCAAGAATCGACGTTAACACCTAAATTACTGAGATCATGCAAAGAGTCTGTTGTTACATCCAAAAGCTCTTTAAGAGCAGTGGATGACTCACAAAACATATTTTTTTGATTAAGAAGACGTTTGAGTATACAATTTGCCATAAACCTTTTATTATTGTAGCGACTCTGTAATAAATTCCAACATTTTTCATAGTTAGCTTGTGTAATAGGTATGTGCTTAATCAATTGCTCTGCTTCACCTGTCAACTGAGACCTCAAATAATGTAAACGTTGTACATCCTGAAGACTAGAGTTACTGTGTATTAAAGATATAAATAAATCTCTAAATGCTGTCCATTCCTGGTATTTGCCACTAAAAACTGGAATGGTGATTTTAGGTAATTTAGCTATGGAATTACTATTTGACAAAGGTTTTAGTGAAACATTACTATTATCTAATTCACAGCTGTTACAAGGCAAAGCATGCTTTAATTCTACCTTATAAGTTAGAAAAGTATCCGTAACAATATCAAATATATCATTTTTAACATAATTTGTGGCTTGCAATTCCGCTTCTTTATAATTAGTCATAAGTTCCTCGTGTTTTCTAGTAAAATTTTGAAATTGAATCTCTAAAATTTGCAAACGACTTTCGATGTATGCCTGAGTTAACCTTTCCTTAGGGGATTTCTTAAAGTTGCGTAGCCCTTTTTCAATTTGATTTTTCAAATCGTCCAATACTCTTAAGTGTGACTCCATCATAAATTCTTCTAAGTCCTCAGATCAAATGCTCAAAATTTTCTAAGTGTTTTGCACTTCTGATTCGGACTGAATTTGGGCATAGGTTCCCCGTAGGTTAACTTTTTAAAGAATTATTCTAAGTCCATGCACTACGTTAAATTTATTACAAGTCCTTGTTGAATCATTTACTTTTACAGTATATATAAGTTGTACTCACAGTTTAGTTTTGCACTGTTACCTCTCAATCTTCACCCTAATAGTATTTTGAACGTTTGGAATTCTTCACAACATTCGAGCATCCGTGATGATTGTTTTGTTGATCATCCAAGTGGCGCCCTCTGTGACGTCACCCTAAATTCTGCTGCTGCCGTAGCCACGCCCAGCTGCAGATGTATGACTTGTACCTTGTCGCAGCGATCCACTGCGAGCACAAGTGGTAGACCGAATTCCTTCAGTCCACTGATCTTCAAAATATCCAGGTTCGAAGGACCTAAATGGCAATGTCCTGCCTTCACGAGACCTCCGAATGCTGTGCAGGTGGTTTAAAAAAATACTAGCTCCTTATAGTGAGGCTGGTTCTCCTCAATCAATTTATTGCGACAAGTTTTACAAATACATCGGTAACAAAACCATAGCGTGATTCACAAACAACAAACAACGCCATCTATTGCTCAACAAGTGAACAATCTTGGACACAATACACACAGCTCCCTCTAGTTCCAAGCTAAGCAACTAAATTATTGTGTTATGGAAGTATCCAGTCCGTTATCTAGTAAGATAACGGACATAAATACATAAATACTTTTATTTTGTAAATGCATACTTATAATACAAAGAAAAACACGCAGACACCATGTAACGCGGTCGGGGGTTCATAAAATAATTCGCTCGACAATTAATTATTAATTTTATTTATTTTAATATCGAGTTGCTCCTCAATTTGTGGCTACCAAACCTTAAGAGGGGAGCGGTTACGACCTGATGCCGAGTGACCCGCGAAGGCTCACTGCAGGGGTGTCCCGGTGCTCCACCGAAGTCTCCTCCCAGATGTTGGCAGGCTTCCTTTACACTGTCAGTTGGTCGACAGGAAAAGTTGAGATGAAAGTAAAGGTGAAAGTAGAGATGAAGTTGAGATGAAGTTGAGATGAAGGTAGAGATGAAGTTAGAGATGAAGGTAGAGGGCAGCCAGTCTGGAAAACAGCCAGTAACAGCCCCTGAGCATCCCCATTCACTGGCATCGACAATCAGTGCCACCACCGACCCCCATTTCTCAGAATGGGTAGACAGTGGTGTTACATGCCAGTAATTTGGAAAATGCCCAGGGTGGATCAAGCATATAACCCTACAATATATAAACATAAATATAAATTTGGAAAAGAGTTAGATTAACAAACTATTAAGCAACATAATTAATAATGTAGGTAGGTTACCACTACCTACTTGATTTGTAAAATTATCTTAATTGTACAGAATAATTTACATAGGAAATTACTGTAATATAAATATATAAAAACAATATGCTGCTATTAGGAGAATCTGAACATGATAAACTTTAAGATGAGATATGTGATTATACTCTTTTCCATGATAAAGTAAACTACATGAAATAATTTTAATAAATTGAGCACATCAAGCTCACGGCACTGCAGGCAATAATATCTTAGCTATTAGGGTGAAATAAATTGGTTAAACCACTCACCAATGAAATCAAAAGTTTAGTTGAAGGTTTAGGTTATTCTGGCTCCTTACTCGGTAAAAGTTTCAAATGAAATGGCCGAATATCCTGTCTAATTTTAAAATGTCTGGTCAGTCTGTCATATTAAATAATTACCTACCTACTTTATAGAATATGATTTTATTTATTAATTTTCGTATACTACCTATAGTTGTATTTTTATTTATGACCCGGAAACCGTGTCTTTGAAGCCTAAATTTATTATGATATAAATTGACATTGTCACTCAACGTGACAACCACACAAATAATATAAATATTTGTGCAGGGGTGGAAATCGAACCCCCCGACCTCATTGCTCCAGCCGGTAGTTTTACCCATGCGCCACGAGGCCCCTGCTTCCCAAACATACAAACTGATTCACTTGCTCCAATTTCTCACCATCTAATATCATATCAGACACTGGGACCTCATTCTCTCTTTCCACAACCATAACTTTCATCTTGCTTACATTTATTTTCATACCTCCTTCTCTAAACCCTGCATTCACCAAGATTAGCATGTCTTGTAACTCTGTCGCTGACGGAGCAAGTCATACCTGGTCCTCGGCGTACAGTAGGCACTTGACACGCGCCTCTTCCATGCTTAAACCACATTCAGTCTTTTTTCAAATTTGTCAGGCAACTATCCATATAGATATTGAAAAGCCATGGTGACGCCCACATCCTTGTCTAACACCTTTATAAATATTATTCCAGTCTGAGTGCGCCCCACTTACTGATACAGGCTCTAGGATGCTTATAAAGAGAATTTAAAGCCCGCACTAGGCGCTCGTCAACCCCATATGTATTCGACAGCGTTGACCATAATTAATTCCTGGGTACACGATCGTAAGCCTTCTCCAAATGTATAAAAGCACTATAAAAATGTTTTTTTACAGATGGTTCGCAAAGAGAAGATCTTATTGATGCACCCCCTTCCTCTCATAAATCCCGCTTGTACATCCCACAATTTCTCATTAGTTACTCGTACATTCGTCACTCTTGCAATAAGAATCTTTGCATACAATTTACTTACAATACTGAGAAGACTAATGCCTCGGTATTTTTGCAGTCCTGCCGCGACCCCTTCCGCGACCCCTTCCCCTTGTGCAAGGGCACAATGACTACTTCGGTCCAGTCGTCCTGAACACAGCCATCACGCCAACACACATTGAAAAATAGCTGCAAAAGACTTGCCACTTTTCAGTATCTCGGTAGTTACCCTGTCATACCCTGCAGACTTTCTTACTTCTGATTGCATTCACTATTTCATCTTCCGTAATTTCCGTTTTAGGTATTAATTATTATTTGGGTTAATTCTCAAAATACGAGAAAGCCGAACAACTGATAGATTAGCGCCGCCCATAGAAACCTGCAGGAGTCAAATTTTGTTTCTGGTCTAGGCGGCCCAGCAACGACTGTGTGACTCTAATTCTGTCGGGCATAGTTTTGTTAGTCATCAATATTTATCAGCCATGATTTTTGATTGCTTTCGGAAATGCGATCTCAGAATCTCGATATTCGAAGTAGAGGACAGGATACACAAATGTCAAATTTCCAAAAAAAAAAAGTTTCAAGCTTAAGATAACATAAAAGTATTGTTTAATAATTAAAATCTTCGTAAAATAGAGGTTTATTGATATAATTTCAAAATCAAGGCACGAACCTGTGGCAGTTGAGTGCGGTTTACTCTAGCTTTATATATTACCCGACATAATAATGTAGTACGTAGACTAGCCAAAGAACATAGATTAGCCATTAATTTACAGTAGGGGCGAGAGAGACGGATTCGATCGCAAATTGATGGTCATTGGAATGAAGATATAGGTTTAGTGGAGTGGAGTAGAGTAGGTCAAACACAGGTCGTATAGTTATTTTTGCCTTTAACCTTTCAACTTTAAATACAGATTGCATTTATATTTATCTCTTGATACTTGGAATTACTTAAGTCGGGATTATTTCATTCTATACTAAACTATACTAAATTCCTTTCAAAAAAAGAACTTTTCAATGCATAAGCTATATAAAGACTTAGATAAAGATACTACTTTATTTTTCAAGTAATAAAATTAAACTTTGTTGTGGATCGTGAGACTCTTGAGTAAATTTTAGAAAAAAAGCTGATTTCTTAAATATTCATATGAATAATTATTGGCAAGCTCTTTCACTAAAATATATTTTATTTTATATTGTAGGTCGAATATAATAGGCGAATTTAAATATCTTAAGAGACTGCAAGATAGGGCAAAATTGGGCGCTCTAAATAATATGCCGAATGGTTATTAATGATAGAGCCTTTTTATTTTTGCTTTCCACTCAAAGGATCGTATGATATAACCAAACAAAACTTCTGGCAATTTTATAATTTCAAGAGACCCTTCAACCGAGCGAAAGTTTTAAAATTTTAATGATCTTTTCAAATTTTAATGACAAAAAGGATCATTTATTTTCTTTTATTTTTTTATAAGGTGTTGGTTTTAAATTTGGCCAGAATTGTATTTTTATTTTCAATTTCTTTTTGGTAACTTGTGTATTCGCTTTAAAAAAGTTTTAATTGAGTTTTTTGTACCATCAAATATTTGTAAAATTATAGTGTCTGATATCTTCAAAAACTCAGCAGCCCAGAGGCCCAGCACCTTCTGAATCAGAAGTTTAAATTCACAAGCACGACAATGTCTACTCGGAAGTTTTTAAGGGAATTACGTTTGATGAATACAAAAACGTACCAAAAAATCGTGAGAAGTTGAAAAGGGAGGGGGAAGGCTTCCCAATACCTCTGTCATTGCATATGCATTAGCGACATTACTTACTTCAATTTTCTGAGCGCTGATGATATTTTACCAATCTAGTAGCATCAATGGATGCAGCACACTGTTTATTCCTACCACTATGAAATAGGTATTTACAATAAAGTATATCTATTTATATCCACTGTCTAGAGCTCATAATACAAACATTTAATTGCTTAGATTGGGGAACTACAAATGTACGCTGTGTGTAAAGTGTCCAATACATTTATTCGTATTGATTTCAAAATGTAAATAATTAACCTACTTGTAGCGTATACATAACTATTAACTACTGCAAAAATTACCGCTATAGTAATTAATACCAATAATAATGACCCAGCTTATAGCACAATATGCTAATTTTGGACTCACCTTCCATAAGCTATGATTTGTCAATCCTAAGTTACAGGAACAATATGGCAGATCCTAAGTTACAGGAACGGTAGAAGCTGTGTTTGGGAGATAACTAGCTAAGAATAAATAAATGGAAATTGGGAAGGGAACTGCGACGGCATTATCTATTGGACTAAGTAGATACTATGAAATAGACTACCACACGTTGCCAAATTCAACTTTTAATTGATTTCATATTCCTATTTGTTATAGTTATAACTGAATGCGGATAAAATCTTTCGGTTATAAACGCCATACAAATGATATATACATAACTTCACGCCAATCACCTTGCGGGGTAGGCAAAGAAAATAGAGCGCCATCAGACATGATCTCTTTTTCTTTCTATCTAATATATAAAATTCTTGTGTCACGGGGTGCGTTATTGAACTCCTCCGAAACGGCTTGACCGATTCTCATGAAATTTTGTGTGCATATCGGGTAGATCTGAGAATAGAACAATATCTATTTTTCATCTCCCTAAATCACAAGGGTAATTTTTTTTTTATATTTCGACATATTTCTGTTTCTTATTTTTTTATAAAACGGGATACAAAAATACATACAACCCTAAATTTTCAACCCCCTACGATCAACCCCTATTTTTTAAATTTTATTTTTCGGCAAGACAACGTTTGCCGGGTCAGCTAGTATTCTATATTATTCGACTTTTAAAATAACTAACTTTTGTTAGCTGTTTTGTAAGTATAAATATTCCTTCTTAAATCAAATTAATCCATTAGTCACCTCACACGACAAACACGAAAGGAGATAGTCTCACTATTTTAGAGCTGTGCCACACTCCAAATGCTTTGTAAAGATAAAAAAAAGACCTTAATGCCATTCTAATACCATAGAAACACAAACATTATTATTGGGGAATATTTTTATTTTCATTGGAGGATTTAAATGTTTATCATTAAAATGTTTGCATTCGAGTAAGAATCAAATTCCCATTGGCGCTATTCTCCAATACGAACTATTCAATGCATCGCCGAGCGAAAATTATAAATGAGATATATTAGCATTTTCATCCAAGAGTTTTCTTTTCATTCAAAATAAATCAAAACATTTTTGAAATTTTAAATGTTTATTGTCACCTGTAATCATAATATTTAGCTGTCAATATTACTATCCTTTTCCTCATTGATCAAAACAACTTTTAGGATTATATCGCGTTTATTTATTATTTATTTATATTTATTTCCCGACGTTTCGAACTCTTTACAGAGATCATTTTCACGAGTGATGAACAAAAAGATGGTAGTTGTTCAAAAGCTATTTTCATTGATACTAGCTTGCCGATACTAGCTACTTGATAGCTTTTGAACAACTACCATCTTTTTGTTCATCACTCGTGAAAATGATCTCTGTAAAGAGTTCGAAACGTCGGGAAATAAATATAAATAAATAATAAATAAACGCGATATAATCCTAAAAGTTGTTTTGATCAATGAGTGAGATTCGCGAAAATTTTAGAAATAAATATCCTTTTCCTCTATAAAATCACGTAAATACACTACTCGTAATTCAGTCATGTTGTTGAAGGATGAGCATCGCCTAAGTGACCGATAGATTATCATTACGGAGGCTGGCACGTAACATGTCCATATAACTTGGCATGTCTACATATATGACTGTCGTTACAGAGTTACAAACTACAATAATTCTTACGGACTTTTCAAAGTTCAGTCGTTGTACTCATTTTCTACGTAGAACAGCAGTCATTTCAAAGGCATAAATGTCTTGTCGTATTTAATAATATTTTCGTTGTAAGTGCCAGAAATCGATCCCACAACTTCTTGATTCAGAGGCGTGATGCTCATATTTTCTGACGACTATTACTTACTCCCAAGTATCTTCTCTTGTATTTACTAGATATAAACATAATTTCACCCGAAGGAGTGGATAGCAGCTGTTTAGCCTCTACTCGCCGTTTACGTACTAAGTGGAATATGTGACGAACCTATACCGAACCATATATCGGGCACAAAGTTTTAAGTCGTTGATATTTATCTCACATAAATTCCAAAAATAATTTAGAAAAGTCATTGGTGTGAGCCAGGTTTCAAACCCACGACACCTGGATTCAGAAACGGCATGCTCGAACACTGGACCACCAAGACCACCATTTGAGATATCAGTTTTGGAACGTAGTTCCTTATCGCGCGTTGTGAAAGGGGGCTAGACGGAAAAAATTGTCAAGACACTTTTTCCATGCCAAACTGCACTTTCAAGTATCGGCTTATATGTATAACTACCCAACTGGTCTAGTGACTGGGATACCTTGCTCTCATACAGGGGGCTCGGGTTCGAATCCCGGTATCGGACCTCTTTTTGAAGTTTTAATTTCCATGTTTTCTATGTTTTTTTTTTAGTTCTAAAATTTTATTACAATTCCTTCACTAATTAATCGAAAGGAACTTCGTTCCATCCGGGTGTCCCTTGACACCTCTCAAGTTTTTGTTTATTTTCCGGAACATAAGTGTATTATAAATATCTAGTTCAACAAGTATGCTTTACCTTATATGTACGATGTACTTGAGTGTTATAATATATATAAGGATGTTGCATATATTTATATGTAGAAATTTTCGTATCGAGAAGCGAAATATTTTGGACGAAAATTGAAAATTGTCTGTATTAGGAAGGAGCACATTATTACCAATTCTAGTCGGGTATATTGCACAATATTTGCAATATTGGATGCGAAAAGACACGAGGGAAAAATAATAGCACTAAATAGTTACACACACACACAAACGCGCGCGCGCACACACACACACACACGCACACACACACGCACACACACGCACACACAAACACACACGCACACACACGCACACACAAACACACACGCACACACGAACACACGCACACACGCGCACACGCACACGCGCACACGCACACGCGCACACGCACACGCACACGCGCACTCGCACGCACACGTACACACGCGTGATTATTTACTAAGATTCCTTCAACAACATACATACATAGCATACATAACTTCACGCCTTTTATTACCCGAAGATGTAGGCAGCGGCTGTTAAGCCTCGTCTCGCTATTATGTTTGCGTCCCAAATGGAATAGGGGGCGAACCTATTGCCATACCGGGCACAAAGTTTTCAGTCATCGATATTTATCACACATAACTTCCGAAAATAATTTCGAAAAGTCATTGGTGTGAGCCTGTGTCTGGAATCGAACCCGGACCTCTGGATCAGAAGCCGTGTGCTCGACTACTGCGCCACCGACACGTTTTCCTTCAATAAATTACGTATATATAATACGTACGAGACCTTGGCATATAGTAGGTTTGCTACTAAGTTTGCAGGATTAACATCTTGGATGTCGAAATAGGCTGTTTTATTTCTTGTTATAATTCTTTAATTAAGTTTAATGTTTGTGTAAGTTCGCAAAATTTTAAATTTCCGATAACTTAAGCATCAGGATAAATCCATATCCAAAATATAGTCATTAGACTACGTTTAACATCTCATTATAGATAACACTATCAAGCGAAGTGCTTAAATGGTCTTATGGTCTTCTAATGGCAAACCTTGTCACCTTGTTTGCTGCATGAATGGAATGCTCACATACACATGACACAATATTATATCATGTCAATTCTTGTATTACAGCTTCCCTGATATTATTATATTTAATTGATACGTTATAAAGTTTTATCATAAATAAATTTATATAGCCGTTTATAACAGTTTATTCTTAGAAATAGTGTAAGGTATTTATTTTGTTTCGTTTATTAAAATTCCATAGGGTTGCTTTGGACTTTGTGATTGATTTGTAGAAAAATAAAATTAAGTTTCTGGTCAATCACTAAAAGATTATTAGTAAACTAAAATTTTTATTATAAACCTAAAAGAAGGAAAGAAAAATTACAACATCATCGCAACTACTCACAATATCCCTGTAATTATAAGTTAGCTTATAATACTTGAGGAAAAGCAATTGTATAATATTAGAACAATATTAACATTTAATATTAAATTTGCACAATATTCTAACTTCCAACACGGACATCCAATTTTAATCTAAACATTTAACTTTTACAAAAGTTCAACGAATATTAATATTTTTTGATATTTAATGAATATGGTATATATATATATATATATATATATAACTTTTGGCTTTTAGTTTTATATAATAAATGGGCACGTTTGAATTCAATGTCGTATGTAACTCTGAATACTGTGAACATAATATAATGTGGATTTACCTGTAACAGCATCATTATGACCCGTTGGACGTCACGTATATAGTTTTATATAAAACCTCATTCTAAAGTTTCTTATTAATCTATGGAAATAGTTTAAAAAAGTCGTCTCGACGGTTTGGATTACTTTGGATGTCGAGCACGCTGCAGCAGAATAAAAAAATCTCGGAATCGTACTACTATTTCAGAAGTTATATGTGGTGAATATTGATTACTGATTAGGCTGTGCCCAATGTTTTCCCCATCTATTTCATTTGTAGCTTAAAAAAACGGCGAATTGTGGTACAACAGTCGCTGCTTATACTTTCGGGTAGAAATAGGTTTAAAGTTACTAAAAAAAGCAGAACTGACCGAAAAAAATGTGCTTCATGTATTTAATGACGTAATGAGAAAACAGCTTTTATCAGCAGAGTTGATATAATAATTAAATAATATAATATGTGTATGTCAACCTAAATACGTTACAATTATAGTTTCGCTAACAAATAACAATACCTTTGATGTTACATTAATACTGTTCCATATCACAAACTAACATAATACATTAGGTTAATATTTAATGAACACGGTCCCTTGATATCTAATCAGGGCTTCAGCGAGTTCTGTGCTTATGATATTATTATTTGTTCAAACATGTTCCTAAGTCTGTCTCGTTAGCATTAGTTTATGCATAAATAGCGAACAACATATGCAAACATATATAAATTTATTTGGTATTTCGATACTATATAACGTTTTTGGTCCTTTGTTGAAGTGATACAGACATAATAGTCTCTCTTTAATGGAGTCTCGGTGGTCCAGTGGTCGTGCTTCTGAAAAAAGAAGTCGTGGATTCGAATCTGGGCTTACAACAATTTCCAAAAATGTTTTTGCAAGTTATTAAGCGACGGGCCTCGTGGCGCATTGTTTACTAGCCTACACCTTCGGGTAGAAAAAGGCGTGATGTTATGTTATATTCAATATATATTTATTAAACGTATAAACAAAATTATTCCATTGTTAAAGAAATCTAATTAAAATTATGGTAAAAAAGATATTTTTTTGTACTTCTGTAAAGACTGGTTTCAATAATATTTTTACAAGTTAATTATGTCTCGCGCTACTTTCATCTTTTATCATCATTAGCCTATTGCAGTCCACTGCTGGACATAGGCCTCTCCCAATGTGCGCCACAACATCCGATTCTCTGCCTTCCGCATCCAGTCCTTACCAGCAGCCCTTCTGAGGTCGTCTGACTTTTATATTTCCGCTTAAAAGATGTAATAACGTATTTAAATTATTTTCGTTTCCTTTTTTTATTATCTTTGCTGTTAATCTTGACCAATCATGGTTCTAAAGATGTTTCTAATTTTTCAAATGAAATTGCTGAATACGATAGGTAACATAAAATAATAACCCGGCTACGTTAAAAAGGTTCCGGCTACAGCGCAACTCGAAATGCATAACTTCTTATTCCGCAGTTGAGTAACACAATTCTCTCTCTGATTTTAAATTTAAAGAAACGTATTTTTAGAGATGGACAGTAATTAATAAAACCATATCAGAAGGCGTCATGGCACTCTTCCTACCCCGCAAGGGACTGTATATACGTCTGAAAAGGTGTGTTATTTTTTTTGTACTTCTTAATTAAAAAATTTCTATACATGTATTAGTTGGTATGTACCTATGTATATACAGTAAATTCGGATATCGTCGCCGTGATGTCTCAAACCCTTAAAATTTTGTTCACGTTTCATAAAGGTTTCCACGCCTACTGAAACTACGTGGAATACAAATTATGCACCTACCAATATATAATGTTTTATACTATATGTATTTAAATGTCGATGTAAGATAATATACAGTCTTTCTATATTTTCCATATTTCTATTATCAGCGGTAGAGACACACAGTTCGCTGCATGAAAGGGACGGCTCGACCGGTAAAAATTAATGCTTGTCACAATATTGACGTAAAATAGCTCATGACGCGTTTCGTTGGATGTGAGTGGTATCCAGAGACCCACTCGGCACTCCTTTCTTCCCTTACTTACAAGCCGGCAACGCAACTGTAACATTATTTTGGTTACATGTCCGTCGTAAGGCACTTGATTTATCCTAAAAACAATCTATACAATAGATATTAGTAGTTTGATGAAATTAATTAATTAATCAATATAAAAATATATACACAATAAAATGTTCTTTGTTGTAATAAAAGACAATTAGACTTTGGAATGTCCTTCTTTTGGAATTACCTGGAATCTTCTTCTACATTAAATACAGACCAATTAAAAAGGTAAAAAGAATTTGCGTATGAAAATAGTTCTGGTAAGCCCTTAATTCCGCCTCCTAAAAGTAAAGCGCTTCTTGTTTTTTTCCCTTTTTCGTTAGTACTATATATTTTTTGTTATACGAGTATATAACTTGGATGAACAATATTTTTTATTCCTTCACGTTTACAGTACTCGATCGTATAGGCAGCGTTCTCATATCTCAATATGATAAATTTAGTCGTGGAACACATGTCTTAAATTCGAATCTGAAAACTTTCAACAGGAAGAAGTAGTATAATATTGATTAAAAAAAAAAATTGTGTGGTTTTATGAAACCACCGTAAAAGTGAAACTTTTTTTCACATTATAGACATTTAACTAAAAATTTTCGGAATAATATTCCATTAAGGGTATAAAAATTGCTTCATCAATCTTAATTTTATACTTAGAAAATGGGAATGATAATGGGAAATGATAAAAGTAGACTAGGTCTCCAACTAATATTTTTATTGAACTCTGTGTCTTAGAGTACGACATACATAATACTTAACAATTATTTAGATGATATACACATATTAAAACACTGAAAATAATATTTTATAATCGTTGAGTCATTTTGATCCGTTTTTCAATTATTTTCAATCATTCTATTATCAATTCCATCTTCATCATGAGTTTCACAGTTTATAAATGTAACCAATATTTTATGGTAACTAAAATACGTGAACAGTGACTTACATTCGATTTTTTCAATGTATCTAGTAAAAACCGCATCGATCGTTGTACCATATCTCGTGGTGGGTATATTTCTATCATTTATCATTTCAAGATTAAATACATTTCTCAAGTATTCAATGAGTGGAGCAGATTCTTCTTTCTTGAAGTCTGTATTAAAATCACCAGACAAAATAACAGGCATTCGTGAATATATTTCTCGAGAACGGAAGATTTGTGCCGATGACGTAGCAAATGGAGCTAGATGAAAACCTAGAAAATCCATTACATCATCTATTTTTTGATTTACTTTAATATATATTGACGCAATTACGAGTTTTCTGTTCTCATCTAATTGACAAATAGCTGCACAAAAATCTCCCACAGCAGATTCGGAAGCAGTTGTTTGACTTACACTCATGTTATTGATGTATGCTTGCATTTCTGAGTGAACCCTCAATGAATTATCATTGTTTTTTAGTATAGCTACTCCACCATATCGAGAAGTACTATGTTTCTGCCTACTCACACAATGAAAATTGGGAATATTTATTTGCTCATTATTTCTCAAATTAGTTTCACATAAAACATAAACAAAATATTTTTTCAATAATTATTTTTCAATAATTTAGTTAGTAAGTTTTTTAAATTGATGATTCTGATAAAATGATTAACATTTATATTTTTTTAGAGTGCAACAGTGTAAAACAGTTACTTCACAGCAATTTTTTTAAAAGTTTGCTTTGGCTTCGTTTTCGAACCGGACGTCACCGGCTTTCAGGGGATTGTGCGATAAGGGCTATTTTAATTTACTTGCCATCTAGTATTTGTTAATAGGGTTTCATAAATGTTTTTTATTTTACGTGGTCACGACAATAATTCCTAGATGGCGCTACTAGGTTGCTACTATTGATGATTCTGCCGTAATATCGTATTATATCGATAGATGTCGCCCGAATCGACAAGTATTCCAGCTACGGCACTAGGGATAACGCGACACCTATTAAACGTTAACAACATTACAACAAAGGATCTTTACAAAACAAAACGATATTTTTTCCTCCAGTAAATATGATATTTCGATTTATTATGAAAATGTGACAAATACATATATAAAGAGCACTATCTTATCTTATATCTTTAAACGAGCAATTCTTGTATATATATAAAATTGGAATCTCGGAATCGGCTCCAACGATTTTCATGAAATTTCTATTCCAGCAGATGGCGTTGTTAACTAACACGAAGTCAATGTGTGTTTGCTTTGCTTTTATTACAGTTTATCACTGCAAAAAATTAAGTATATGTTTCTAATATAATATGTTAGTACATAGTATATATTAGTATATATTTATTATTCTGTCGGTAAGATCGAAAAATATTATTGATATTTCATTATTTTATTAGTATGTAATTCGTACTTAAATATAATTTTCAAATAGTATGTAATTCGTACTTAAATATAATTTTCAAAAAACACAATTTATAAAAACACAATTTATAAATAATATAATTTTTTTTTTCTCCGCCTGCAATACGTACGTACGTATATGTATGTATGTAAAAAACAAACAAACAAACAAACAAACAAACCCGATCCTAGAAAATGTGTCGAAATTGGTAAAGAGGACGGTAATTAGACGCTTATACATACGGCCCTCGTGGTGCATCGGTAAACCGCACTACCGATAACACAAGGTCGGGGCGGGTTCGATCCCTCGTCTGGGGGTGTTTTTCTACATGTTTTTTCTACATGTTTTTACGGTATTTATTTACAAAAATAAAATGTATATTTGGGTAATTAATTAATATAAATAAACGATAATAGACGTGAAAGGCGCTCTGACGAGCGCCTTCACGTCACCGTCACGCGACATGCAACACGCAGACGAAAAAGTTTGAGACGATGTAATAAAAGTTTCACTTTAAAAAAAAAAAAACAACTTTTAGGATTATACCGCGTTTATTTATTATTTATTTATATTTATTTCCCGACGTTTCGAACTCTTTACAGAGATCATTTTCAATAAATATAAATAAATAATAAATAAACGCGATATAATCCTAAAAGTTGTTTTTTAATCAATGAGTGAGATTCGCGAAAATCTTAGAAATAAATAGTATAATATTATTAATTACAGTTCATATTCTACAGTGTCCGTTATTAAGTACTTTGTACCGCTTTTTCCGATTGATCACGCTTTATTAGTAATAGCGGGATAATATTTAGTCTAAATCTATTTAGTTTCGAACTCTTGGTAATATTCATGCAAAATTTGAAATAAAAGCATGCTGTCCTTTTAGAATTTATTTCTAACAGACAGTCACAAAAAATCTAAAAACCATATTTTTTGGTTTGGTATCGATTGTAGATAATGACCCAAGTATTCAAAAAATATATTCAATGTACAGTTTTGATATCACGTCTATTTAACAGAAGCATATTACACATACATATTGAAGACGTAAAAGCAAAGAAAGCAATAAAAGTGAACCATTTCTACATGCAGCATACGAAGCGTAGCAATATGTTTTTGGACAATTGAGTTTCTGTTCCCTAAGAAATAATTTACCTTTTATTGTTCCTCAATATTTGAGAACTTATTACATTAGGTTTAATCCGATATCAAATTGCTTTCACGAAAGGATCGACCCGTTATAAGATTTATCGACACACGTCAGAAAATAGGTATTTTTGGTAGTATATATAGTAACTTAGAGTTGAGTACTCAACGTTACGTACTTAGAGAACTCAACTTTAAGTTTATACCCTTGGAATACAACCTTACTTTTGATAAAATCGGAAAAAATAACATTTATTAGTCTGGACACAAAGAGCGAGTGCATCTAACGTGCATCTAACATCACGAGGATTTATGATTAAAACAAAATGTTTCACTTCAAACACTTCGATGCAAAGAAATCAGCAAAGACTGATGTTTTGTCATTTTAATTAAATCTGTAATGTAGCAAGCATCCTCGCGAGCTAAATTAAGTACTTATTTGGAACATTTTGATTTTTCATAAAGAATGAAAAATTATGTTAAATGCAAATATGAATATACAAACTCACACAAGTCAGGGCATGGTATATGGACATAGCATGGCATCGATTGGAAGAAGTCCACCTTCTTCCTTCCTTACTCTTATCCTATAATCTTAAATTGAATTGGACTGGCAAGAGTATACGAGCTCTCACAATTAACAAGTGGCAAGTAAATAAACAAATTACTCAGTGATAATGATGAACGGGAATTAACGCGACACTTTTTTAAATAATCTATTAAAGACTTTCGTCTATGAAAGAGAAATCTATTATCACGACACTTAGGGTCGGTGATAAATTGATTGATGACTAATTGCAATGATGGAGAGACAAATTTACTTTGACAATCGCTTTAATTGGAGGACAGACATATTTTTATTTTCGTTTGTTACATATAATAATAACACATTAAACTAAGTTCGTATTTGTTATTTAATGGTAAACCAAAGCAAACTCTAATTGGACTGTACACTAGAAGAGGCCCAAAAGGAGAGTCAGGAAACAATGGAAATAGAGCGAGATTGTGAAAAGGCCAAAACCCATAGCGAGTTGTGAGCTAGCGTATGATGATAAAAATTAATCTTACCTACTTATCATCCTCCTATATACTACGAATTTACTAACTTAAATAAAATAACACGAAAAAAATATTGTACACGTAAATCTTGACAGTCCAATAAACACAGACTCGCAGAATCCAAGATAATATCTGATTCTAGTCTGTTGTAGCCTTTTCACTTGTGACAAGGTTCGTTACAACGTCCGTAGTTGTGGAATCCGTGACAGGAATAGGAACGACACACGCGTCTTTAATGAAAAATATCAATGTACTACTGATATTTTCTAATACAGCCCTATTTTTAGAATATACAAATACAAGAATATCCCGTTTCTGAATCAAGGAATTGTGGGTTAGATCCGGGCTCACTCTAAAGACTTTCGGAATTCTTTTCTGAAGTTTGTATATACGTGTATATATATATATACGTAACAGAAATAATTGTAAATGTACCTATACTTTTAATAACATAATTATAATCGTACCTAAATATCGATTATAAAAATGCTTGATCCCAAAACAAAATTTTGCGACTATTCTGAATATTCTGACGCAAGTTGTAAATTTATAATAGTTGTTAATTTTATACTCTCATCTCTTCTTTATCAGATTTATGCATAATTTAAATCGGACTTGCAACTTATTTAAAAAAGAAACAAAACTCTGCGTTACGGTGGATTATTTAATAAAGAATTAGCTATACTTTATTCAATTTCTGTCACAACTATTTAATTTATTAAAATACCATGGAAATAGTATTAAATTTATGTTTTTCATTCCTTTTAATAAACGAATGCAGGAACATACTGCCATGTATACAAATTATAAGGAATTGTAATGTTTGCTCACGCAGTTAGTTTCAGAAGATTTTTCCAGGGCATATCGTAAATTTTATTGCATACAGACGTTTGTCTAATTAATAAATACTAAAATACGTCTACCTAAGCCAAACTATCCAGTCAGGTAGACGAAACTTCGAGAAGGAAGCCGACAGGAGGATTCAGCTGGGTTGGGCCGCATTCGGCAAACTGCGTCGAGTTTTCGGCTCGCCTATACCGCAATGCCTGAAGACCAAAGTCTTTGACCAGTGCGTCCTACCAGTAATGACCTACGGTGCCGAAACGTGGAAACTTACGGTGGGGCTAGTCCACAAATTTAAAGTCGCTCAGTGAGCTATGGACCGAGCTATGCTCGGAGTATCTCTGAAATATGATGACTCAGGAATGAGTATATCCGACAGAGAACCGGAGTAACCGACATAGCTTGTAGAATAAGCTCGCTGAAGTGGCAATGGGCTAGCCACATCTGTCGAAGGACCGATCGTAGATGAAGCAAGGTCATAGAGTGGAGACCGCGACTTGGTAAGCGCAAGTGTAGGACGCCCACCAGCCCGATGGTCAGACGACCTCAGAAGAGCTGCTGGAAAAGACTGGATGCGGAAAGCAAAGAATCGGATGTTGTGGCGCACATTGGGAGAGGCCTATGTCCAGCAGTGGACTACAACAGGCTAATGATGATGATGAGACGTTTGTCGTTACGGATCAGTGATAATAATATTATGTTTCAAGTTTAAGTAATCAAATCGTATTCTGGAAGCGCTCATGTAAATATTTTAGATGCGAATGCTTAGTTTACTTCACTATTAACGTCGAAAATACTCAAGTAATAAATATTTATACCGAGAAGAAATGCTTCTTGAGTGCGATGTTTCTTGTTTATTATATATTATTCAACATGAACAAGAAGACTGATATATTTTTGATAGCAAACTGTTAAAATTACGTGAGACTAAATTTGTAGGCGGAGTTGAGTAAGGTTTCGCCTTCAAAACTATAAGAAATTTACTCCAAAGAATTTGTATTCTTGTTCATTTAATAAAGACGTTTAAATTTAGTTATAACTAGTTTCCCCCTAAATTCCCCCTGAGTTTCTTGCCAATTCTTCTCAGGACGTGAGTAATCGAATTGGCGGATTGAAAATATTGACCTTCATAAGTGTCTTTAATGACCTGAATTGAATAAATGAGATATTGATATATCACTCGTGAAAATGATCTCTGTAAAGAGTTCGAAACGTCGGGAAGTAAATATAAATAAATGGAAATAAACGCGATACAATCCTAAAAAGTTGTTTTAATGAGTGAGATTCGCGAAAACCTTAGAAACAAATATATTGATATTTTTTTATTTAGTTGCTGTCCGGAGTTCCGCCCGTGTGATATTCTATACCCAGGGTCAGTTAAGCGTAGTTGGATCTAGTTTTGTTTGTTTAGCACTTCTTCTAACACTCACTCTGTATGTTACCCATGATAATTCAAAAAATATTTTAGTTCTTTTTAATTTCTAGTGATAGGGGTGAAGAACGAAGCAGACCAGATATATCTCTACCAAATGAAATGTGCCAAGAACCACTTTACGTCGATTTTATAAAAGGTCATGGTAGTCGAGTCAATTGTCTGGTCGTGCCGATCCATATATACAGAGAGTCTCTACTACTATTAATTAGTTACAAAGCAATTAAACAAATTACAGTTGATTGTATAAATAAATATACAAAAAGCCGATCTAAATCCCAACACGAGTATTGCAGCGTAACTTAGCACATTACAAATAATATTCTTGTGCACGAACAAAATTGAGTTATAAAATAAAAATGTAAATCTTTGTGAGCATTTTCGATGATTTTCGATTTAATGTATATTATTATTATTTATAGCAGCAAAATACTGTACTGTCGATAATAATTATTATATAATTATTGAAAGGGTATGTTAAATTATGTACGCTCAGACGGTTGAGACATGTTTAAAAAAGATATAGGTACTGAGCAGATATATATGTCCATGTTCAGACATGTTAGTGTATCAATCATGTGAATGCAATCCACACTTTAATTTTTTTTATGTGTATTATTCTGTAATTATCTTGACCGGTAAAATTAAACGACCTCTGTAACACTTGTGTTAAAGGTGTACTGTTTGTATGATATAGTTTCTTTTCAGCTTCATTAACAAATTAACTTATCTAATTATTATATTTAATAATCATTTCCACATAATATTTTAGCTAAGTTCTTAACCTGTCAATATTCTGGTATTATTGGACTTATCTTAGTTATCTTGTCGAACTGCATATTATTTTTGCTCAAAAACTCTGTGCGGCTTTTTGTTTTGTATAAGCCTACGTAAAAGCCTGGTCAGTCATTTGCAAGGGTTTACTGGCCTTTAACATTTCGCCCTTCCACTTTATTGAATCTTTTTAACCCTTAGCTCTATTATAGAATTCTAGAAAGTTTATTAATTGAACTCTGAACCTTTTTTTTTATTTTATTCGTTTATATTTTTCATCACTCCTGATTCAGAAGGGATACTATGTAAGACACCATTTTTTCTATACTATTAAAAATGGTAGGTGTGTAATCTACAGAATTTATTTCAATATTTTTTATTGTCTCGGTAATTCAGTGGTCGTGCACCCCGCTTCTGAATCAAGAAGGAATCTGGGCTCAAACCAAACACTTCGAAATTCTTTTCGGAAGTTATGTGTGATAAATATCGATGACTGACAACTTTGTGCCCGGTGTATGGCAATAGGTTCACCACCTATTCCAATTGGGACGTAAACATAACGGCGAGTCAAGGCCGCTGCTTAGACCTTTGGGTAGAAAAAGACGTAAAACTATACGGTATTGATTGTTTAGTGAAAACAAATTACAAAATTTGAAAGAAATATTTGCGAAATGCCAGTTATATTTAACATAAATTGAACTCTATTCAGAATAAACTTAATACTTTCAGATAACTACCACTACTACTACCACTACCACTACCACTAACAGTGGTAGAGCCAAGCAGTTTACTGCATAAATGGGCCGGCTCGACCGGTGAAATACCACGACCTCTCAGAAGACCGACGTAAAGTGGCCCATGCCACGTTTCGTTCGGTGAGAGAGGTACCCGGATGCCCACCCCCTTCCCCATCCTTTCCTATCCCCTTCCCTTAAAGGTCGGCAACGCAACAGTAACACTATATGTGCTGCTGGTGTCCATGGGCGGCGTTAGTTGCTTACCATCAGGTGACACGCCTGCTCGTTTGCCCTCCTATCCCATAAAAAAAAAAATAACTTGCTAAACAAAATACAAGCAAATGTAAACAATTACAAAAATAAAAGTATAATTACAAATGTAAACAAAATGTAACGTTGAACACTGGAAAATTAATGTTAAAACTTTCAATTTTAAAAGTAATTTCTAATTATAGGAATACCAGAATACTGAAATAAACGAGTAATTGCGTCAAGAGGAATGTTCCAACGAGCGTGTTGACTAATGGTTGAACACTTTTCAATTATTTGCAGTTGATAAAGCGAGTGAGAGAATTTGTACCGGGGCATAAGAAAAAACGCAAACCCATCGTATCGATTTGTTTCTGTTCGATAAATATTATGTAAAAGTTAGTAATGTCAATATTAAATATTCTTGGGTAAATGAATAAAGACGGTTGGCCAAACATTATTATTATACATATGTTTTTTTTTATTAATAAAACATAAAAATATGCTACTGGTATTCGAAATTGTGATAAATAAATGAAATAAAAAAAATAATCTTTCACCAGGTTTATGAAATTGAATCTAATTTAATTTTATTCTAGAGTTACCAGTTATCAGTGAAACCACTTTCCATGCGCCAAAGTCACACTTCCTATAGACAAATTGAAAGTGTAAGACAAATTGGAAGGTAAGATCAGGGGAGCCTAAAAAAACCGATGACAAGACTTATAAAAGTCGATGAAGCGAGTGAGGTGCAAAAGTATCGTGCTGTTCTCTCCGCTTGCCTTGCAAGGGCCTTGCCGTTAACTTATGTATTTTTATGGGATAGGTGGGCAAGTGAGCAGGCGTGTGACCTGATGGTAAGCAACCAACGCTGCACGGACACCAGCAACACTTACAATGTTACTGTTGCATTGCCGACCTTTAAGGGATAGAGGATAGGGAAGGATGGCGAAGGGGGTGGGCCTCCGGGTACCTATCTCAGCGAACGTAACGCGTCATAAGCCACTTGACGTTGATTTTTTGTGAGGTCGTGGTATTTCACTGGTCGAGCCGTCCCTTTCACGCAGCGAACTGCATGGTTCTACCACTGTTGCTTGGCTCTACCACTCTTAGTAAATAAGTATAGCCCGCTCAACAAATATCTTATATATCTTTGACGTTTTTGGGCGAGGTCTACTCGATGAGGTGGGTTTGTACTTTGTCTAAGGCGTTTGGTGACGTAATGATTAATAGTACGGTTGTGTATGTATGTTTATGGTTTTGACCTCTGCGTTTGTTTGTGTTCCTAATGTGTATAAACTGCTTACCACAGTTTAATAGAATTTCTTTTAAAAGTTATATAGACAATATATAGTAGTTGTAAAGTTTAAACTATATATTCAAAATTTATTGAAAAAAAATCAACAGATTTACGTTTGTTATATTTTTATACGCAAGAATGGGCAGCGCTATTTATATTCCTCTACTTTTTTATACATATATAAAGAATAAATACGAGGTAAATTAAATACTCTCAAGTAGATTTTTCCAATATTTTCCTGAAAACGATATGCAGAGGCACAATACAATCGATATCAAAAATTAATATTGTCACACATCTCAAATATGATGTAAATTCACCGATCAGCCTCGATCTTCAACGTTCCGATATGTAGGTGAAAATTATTATCCGACTATTCCTTTGGAATGGTACCTTATCTACGTCTCTTCGCAAAAACGCATATTTTCTTCACCAATACTGAAACCCAAAGTTATCTAATTTTATTGGCTATTGTGCCTGTGGGTATATTATGGGGGTGAATTGTGTTTTCTATCACACAATGGCTATCCTCGCATCTCATGTAATTATACTAATAAATCAGATAGACTTTTCCCTTTTGTTACAATATTGGTATTAATTTCACTTTTTTTTTCTCAATAAGATCCTTTTTTGTTACCGTATTTCTGAATGAGCGGGATAGGTAGATAGATTACGACTCTTTCGTTTCATTCGGTTTCTAAACTAGCAGTAGACACATAGAATAAGTATTTAGTAATGTATTTAGTAGTGTTTCTTGAACGTTGATCATATGAATTGTTCCTGTTATGTGAAGTTCTTATTTATTACTTAATCTTTTTTTACGAGATGGGGGGTAAACGAGCATGCGTGTCATCTGATGGTAAGTGACCAGCGCCGCCCATGGGCACCTGCAACACATATAGTGTTACAGTTGCGTTGCCGACCTTTAAAGGAGTAGGATGGGAAAGGATGGGGAAGTGAGGTAGGCCACCGGGTACCTCTCTCACCGAACGAAACGCGGCATGAGCCACTTTACATCGACCTCTCAGGTCGTTGTATTGCACTGGTCGAGCCAGCCCATTCATGCAGCGAACTCCTTCGCTCTGCCACTGATGATTGATCTATCTGAAAGCTATTCATAGTCACGACACTACTCATAGGATATATAGCAAAGAACTAGTCATTGAACTTCACTCATTGAGATCTTTTCATTTTGACAGGAAGCTAAGTTCTTCGAATAACCTAGTGATTGAAATAAAGTTTTATTAAGTGATCGTAAAAAACTTAAACTTTTATTTCAATTGGGCATTAATTAAAATAAATTTGGTTTTCATCAAATTCGAATTTCAGACTGAACACTAGTGCGCTTGACGTAAGATTAATAAAGTTTAGTTTTAATAAAGTTACAACACTGAAGACTAAAATTATAATTTACTTTTACAGTTTAATTATAAAATTAAATGGATAAGACACTTAAAATACTTAAATCTATTATGAAATGTAAACGTATTGCTTAAATAATCGGTAAGTATTATTTAATTGGCTTATTTTATGTGGTTTATTAATTGTATCAGTGGTAGCACTTTGCTGTAAGATTAGGCGAATCCAGCGATCTCGTGAAATCCCAGGACGTTCAGTGTCCGGAGGCTTACTCTTTTCCCCGTACCTTCCTATTCCATCCTAGAGAATGACAACGCAACTGAGACAATTATGGTGATGTTATAATTGTATTCATGGGCCGCGTTAGTCACTGACCATCAGGTGACACGCTTGCTCGTTTGCTTTGTTTTACCATAAAATATATTTAAATACCTGAGCTAACACTCGCCGTGGCCATGTACAGGTTGAATTGTAATTAATGAATTTACCTTTTTCTGAGTTGCTGGTAATGCAAATCTAGTTAAGGTTTAAGTCTCGTATCAGGCCAAAATATAATTGATATTATAAATCTAATTGTCTTTGAAATGTTTAATATTTTTCAGGAATAATAATTTTCTCGATAAAATATGCTTTTGATATAGTGTTAATATTTAAGTAGGTTGAAGTTTTATAGTCTTTGGTTTTTAGTTCTGTAACGTGTTGTTGTGCTGGTGGATGATGTTATCGTCAGGTGGTGGTTCTTCGGTGACGGTGGATGAGTGGTCGATCAATAAGTCATCTTTTAATAATGTCAGCGACAGCTGTCTATAGCTGCACACCGACCACTGCCGCACTGCGTACAGTGTTTAACTACTGCTGGCACGTACATGTACGTGCCATGACATGTCATGTTATATCCCTTACAGTTGTTTGCAGCCTTTAACTTCGGGGGGTATTTGAACACACTATCATTGAAAACCCAACACATGATACTACTATGTTATCGCCAATTTTAGTAAAGCGTTTTGGAGACTATCACATTTCTCGTAAGCGCTTCATAGATTTAATGAAACTGAAAAAAGCAGACATTTTTTTACTATACCGGACTATTGACCCCTAATCACAGTGTGATAAGTTGTTAAATAACCTACTTACATTAGAACATTTATCTTTGAAATATAACAATCCAACAAACCCGAGCCATTTCAAACAGAAGTCTACGTACAGAGCTGGTACGGATATTTATAATTATCTTTAAATATAGAAGAATAACAAACAATTTAACTTCACGCAACGTGTATCTTTCCTGTGATTAATACAAAAGCTCGTATTAGTCAGGGTATCGAGCAAAGCCTCTTATCTGCAGCTGGCTCTCAAGCTTGCAAAGTTATTTTGTGGATTTTGTACGGAATTTATTTCAAAGTTAAAAATATTTCAGTTTTTATTGAGGATACAGTTTCGTCAATCTACTAGTTTTTCGCCCTTCTTTCAAATATATCCACGTTCAAATCTACTCACCAGTATCTTATATTAAAAATGTTTTCTGATGTTTTGTGTGACAAATACCGTTTATTGACAAAGTAATCAAATGCACCACTGAACCATATTGGACCATAAAAACACAGAAGTATCGGTGATCCAATGGCCGAACTCGGGCTTCTGAATCAAGAAGGCGTGGGATAGACACCGGCCTCACACCTATGTCATTTCGAAATTTATTTTAGGAAATTCTGTCGTCTTATTCCATTTGGGACGTAAAACTATTAGCGAGTCGAGGCTTAACAGTCGCTGCCCACGGAATTTGGCGTGAAGTTATGACAAAAAACAGTATAATTTGCGCCGGGTATTGCTTGAACTTGTAAGCAGCATAAAGTTACGAAGAAAACGTTATTAATATTTCGACTAAATCTGACTCTAAGACAAATGCAAATACTTGATACAAGTATTATATTTGGACAAATGAAGTTTGTAATAAGGCAAGAAGAATTAATATACTCGCGATGAGAATTTTTCAAGTTTCTCGCAAACACCGAAGCCACCAACTTTAGTTGAGCTCGTTTTAATAAAGCGAGACGCACCTGAGGCGAAGTTTATTTAATAAAGTTATTTTTGAATAATTACTTGGTTTATGAATTGATAAGGTTTGTTTTTTCTGTTTTATTGACGCTAGTTATGATTGTACTCTTGTGGAATTCCATGTTTCATAATTCGCAGTCTCTTTCGCGATACTATACTATTTAGCTAATGTACTGAATGGTAAGCGTTCTCAGTCGCTCCCGCGTTATGATTTCTCGTATTTCGGTATTAGGTCCTCTTTTAGTGAAATAGGAAATAGTCTATCTATTCTGAAATTGCCGCAATATGTTTATACAATGTTCTGCAAGTAGTTGAGTTTTTAAGAAGTACAAACGTTAAAAATTTCCTGGCTGATATGAAAATAAAATTATCTTTATTTTTCAGATAAGAATAACTTGACTTGTTTGACAGTTTCAATTAAAGCTCGCAGGTGTTTTTAATCAACCTTTCTAATGATGATTACTTTTTTAACTAAACAAATCCTAAGTAATGCTTCAAGCTTTAAGGTCAATCAATCTATATAAATTTTGAAAAATACAGGAAAAAGTTCACTTCACGAATGGGCCGGCTCGACAGATGAAATACCTCGTTGTGTTCGCTGAGAGGGGTATCAGTGATGTCCCTTGCGGGGTAGGCAGAGACAAATGAGCGCCATAAGGCACAATTCTTACACGCCTTACTCGCATCTATCACTTTCATAGCTCTTGTCAATTAATAATTATTATAGATAATTATTTTGGATGTACCTGTAGACATAAATTTCCTTTTGATATATTGTAATTTTAATAACTGTTATGTTATATATAATTATCACGTAAAATTCTGTGGAAACGTTAAGTTGTAACAAATGTGACTGTCAATACATTTTGAAATATGACCGTATTAAATATATCATTAAATGTCGTGCACTCCACAAAGGTATCAATGATTGATCGACTCTTCTACAGTGGAGGATATTAAAATGTATCTTCTGAAGCGAATACAAATTTCCATTGGAAAGGAGTTCTGAGAGTGATTTAATATTTCATACGCTTCCTAAACATTTGACTTTGCGCCTTTTAACGAGAAATATTATATACAAGCTGAAGCCCGCGATTTCAACTGCGTGTAAAAAGCAGTAAAAATGTGTGTATACAGCAGTAAAATGTGCTCCATTGGGGTCCACTGCTTACACCATATAAAGATAGCGTGATAATATTTAGCCTATGTGCTGATCGATGACATATATTGCAAGAATGTAGTACTTTAGAGTTTATCTCTAACAAATATACATATAAACAGACAAAAATCTAAGAAACGAATTCAGCTAACGAACTTAGTGTTGTGGGAAGTTCAATTTTTGGTTAAAAATACTATTATTTTTTTTGCAATAATATAAATAACGTATATTACAAACACAACCACGTAATGACACGCTCCCAGTAGTACATACGAAGGTGAAATGCAGCCTGTATATCCTTATGGAATGTGAATTTTCAGAATTTTGGTTTCAGGTATTCAAAGGATTGACAACGTGTATTTTCGTGTATTGGTGGTTCTACTGATCACATATCTACGTAATAATAGCATCAAAATAATAGCATAATAGTTAAAAAAATATATACAATAATAGGTACAAAGTATCATCAGTAAAATAGTTTAAATTTCTTTAAATTTTATTCTTTCTTTTTTGTAATTAAGACTTTACAACTCAAAGAAAACATAAATAATAAATTTATCGCTACTTTAGGTTTTTTTTAATAATTATTAAATAAACCACAGACTCACAGGGCACCGCCACCCACAAACAAAACATTATTTTAGCACGATGCTTCTCCGTCATATAGAATTTACAAAATGAATTATTTCAGGATTATATGAACAATATAAACATACAGTATATACAATTATATCAACCTGGCACTTCAGCGCACAAGTAGGTGTAACATATAAACACAATAGTAAATTTTGTTCTTTGTTTTCATAGTGTAATTGGTTGTTATTTAAGACCAAAGTTTGAGGTTGGTTGCCAAACAATTTATTTGGCAGAATACGCAGCGTCGTCTCCCAGATAAAGATCTTATTTACGGTGACTATTCAAGTTGAAGGGTGAAGAAAACATGGATGAATTGATATGAAAGTGAAAGATGATATGACTAAGAAGGGTGTTGTGGTGGAAGAAGTGAATGATAGGGAAGCATGGAAAAGAAAAACCTGTTGTGCCGACCCCACATGATGGGAGAAGGGCAGGAAGATGATGATGATTGAAGTTGAAGGGAAATATCCCAACTTTTGATCAATTGCTTTTGATAATTGGTTAATGGTGTAGATAGCACTAAATGATATTACCAACATACTAACAGCTTCTTCGCAATATCCATTAAGTTTATGAGTATCCTTTGTTGGAATGTCTTTCATTTAGAAGTGTTAAGAGTCAGTGCCACGTAATTCCCTTCATGGATGGATCGGCTCGGTCGTTTAAATACTACTGTGTCTCGGAATGTCGAAGCAAAGTGGCTTCTGACACGTTTCGTTCTGTGAGAGGTTCCGTAGGCCCATCCTCCTCCCTCTACTCTTCCCACCCCGCTGCCTTAAACGGCAATGCAACTGTAACAACTGTAATACTATGAGTGTTGAGAGTGTCCACTGGCCATGGGCAAAGCTGGGAACTTACCTTAACCTAAATATTTGAGACTTACTCTTCTGTCGCTCTATTCAAATGCTAGGAACAATATACAATTTAATCTGAAATAAATCTTACGAAAGGCTTATGAAAAGACTGTTCTTCAAATATCTCAACGTCTCTAACCGTAAAGTATTATGATTTCCCCATTGGGTTGTGTGGATTAAATGGTTTTATCATCGTAGAAAACTAAAGAAAAGAAAACCGGTTCCAATACACTTGAGACTAATAAGACTTTTCATTGAGCTAGTAGTTGGAAGAAATATTTTTAATAATACAGTAATATGATGTATTATCATTACATAGTATAAAACAAAGTTGCTTTCCGCTGACTGTCCCCTTAAATGCTTAGATCTTTGATACTACACAACGGATTTTGATGCAGGTTTTTTTAATAGACAGTGTGTCAATGGGGTGGTTTTTGTGTATAATGTAGTAAAGAAAAAGTGATAAATTTCGAGGATTAGATAAGCACTTTAATTGTAAACGCTGTACAAAATACTTTTGATACGGAACAAAGTTGGTCTGGTCAGAACATAAAATGGTTACATAAAACAATTATGCTATATTAATTCAAACGTTGGTATTTTATGAATTAAAATATTGTTGAGCATATATTAAATGAAATAAATTATATTTATTGTTTTAATTTGGATTAAAACAATAAATATCTTATTTATTCTTTACGGCCATGGGTATTCTGCTTGACGATTTCACACTCTTAATACCAGAAGAAGCAGACAGACATAAGCATGGGACCATATACGTACCGACGCTGCTGTTGTTCTATTTTAATTTATAACATTAATTAAAAAAACATAGTTTAAAACAAAATGACTTTCCGCTGTCCATCCCCTAATAGCTTTTTAAACTACACAACGTATTTTAATGTGTTTTTTAATAGATACAGGGGTCAACAGGGTGGTTTGTATGTATAAATTATCTATAATGAGGGCAGTATTTTTAAATTTAATGAATAGTAATTACAATGTTCCACTTCTTTAGAGCGGAGGGTTCCCATGTATTACTTTTTTACTAATTTGATACTTACTCCTTCACGGGCGGACTTATACATAAATGATGTTCATATTTGGTGGAGTTACTCAACCGGGTACAAGGTATCTCTTTGTATATTAGTTTTCCGCGCTGTAGTATATCCCAAAATTCCTTCTTAATCTCTTCAAGATATTAGAAAAGACATTAATGTGCACTCATGTTCCAAATCGAGACATCTGATTCAGAAGCGAGGGGCTAAGTCACTCCACCACATAGTTAGGTACTGAGTTAACTGTCATATATATGGAATAATTAAAAAGTATATAAACGCACGTCATATAGTAAAAACTACTGCAAGTGAGTAAACATTTGGCTTAATGCCAATATGCAGCAAAATACACTGACTGCATTCTGGCACAACGGAAACAGCCTGGATTATCTCGTTCCAGCAGAAGTATCTGGAACAGATACTACACGATTTACTATTGCCCGTTTTTGATGAATTTATTTTGAAGCATAAATAATCATTACATAGTATAAAACAAAGTCACTTGCCGCTGTCTGCCCCTATGCTGATATCTCTAAAATTACGTAACGGATTTTGATGCGGTTTTTTTAATAGTTAGAGGGTCTCAACGGGGTGGTTTTGATCTATAATTCATATATAAAGTTCTAAAGAAAAAATTATAATTTTCGAGATTAAGCATCTTAATTGCAAACGCTGGCTGAACCCTAAGTGATAGTTCAAAACAATGTTCCACATTATTAAACACCTTCAGAAGGCCTACAAAAAAGTCCGCGAGGGCATATGTCTATCTCTTAGGGATAGCCCACACTGACCAATTTTATTTTTTTTACTTTTTACGAGAAATAGCACAAATTGAACTTTATAAAATCCCAATTTTACTCATTTATTACTTTTGATGCGGAACAAAGTTCACCGGGTCAGCTAGTAATATATTTAATAAATAAATAATTTATATTTGTTCTCTAGTTATTTATTCATATGTTCAAAATGGTTGCGTTCTTAGGTCCTTTGTGATATCAGGAGTCCTATTTGCCGACTCGCGTCTATGACAAGTGGAATACAAAGAAGGGAATGACATAAATCAGAATCGTGTCCTTTAGCTTTCTTTTCGCGGGTAGTTCCTGCACACGTAAACATCTGCTCCTTATTTATTGTTTAAAAAAAAATAGAAACAACGTGTTTACGTTTAAATAAGCGCCAATTTTCTTTTATTTTTGCTTAAATAGTGACAATCTAGTGTTTGTGATTAAGTTCTATAAGTACAACTTAGTTAAAAGTGTAAAACTAGTTTGACCGTAGTAACGTTATTATGAAAAAGTTCTTACATACCAGTTTAAATATTCTTCTTACGATAAAACAATAATTCTATACACACAATTGGTATTTTTAACAGTTGAAATCAACTTCAAATTAGTTTTATGTCTGAATTGGGATAGTGAATTGGGTGTGAATTGGTGATCTAAATGTTTGTTTACACACCTAAGTAAACCACTTACGTAAAAAATCCTACAAAAATCAGAGGAATACAGTTTGTGAGTTGATTTAAGGCTAACCGACTTGGTAACGTAAGTTGTTGGTAATAATTTGATAAATTCCTGATTAATATAGATTTGTAGCATGGCTCATAACAATGTTACCCTCAGAAATAAAAACAAAATTGTTAGCACCTACTCATTGAATTCATTACATGAATTGGAAGACTATCCACTTTCAGCTAGTCAGATTAGTATAAATAGAAGTTTACCTGATCTCTCAACACTAGATCATGATGAGATAATATAAAGGCAAAAAGATACCATATTTAACCTTCAAAGTAGATTGGATAGTGCAGACATTGAAATACAAAACTTACTGCAAGAAAACTCAAAACTACAAAAAATTATTACAGACCAACAAATGAAAATTCAACAGCTCACAACTATTTGTTCTTCCAATAATAAAATAAAAAAAAAGATATCAACTAAGAAATCCAGTGTTAGTAGTATCCCTAGACGGCGTATAGATTTTACAGATGACATAGAATCTCCTATTATGGGTTTGCCTTCTACTACTGCAGCACCTATCCAATATAATAGTGAAAGAAAATATCCCCAAGAATTGGTTTCCACAGGTAACCATGCAGCTACTGTTAATGTACCTCAGACTTCCTCTGTATCACAAATAAGACCTAGGAAAAAACATGTATTTATTTTTGGTGGCAAACAATGCACAGGACTTGCTTCACAGCTAATCAAATCTAGAGATAACACAAAATATGAATCCTATGACATCTCTGCACATATAAAACCCTTTGCTTCTACGAGTGAAATATTAAAATGTGTTGATCACTTAGATATTAACAGGGGTGATGTTATAATATTAGGTATAGCAGAGAATGATTGCAGCCCTATTCATGTACAGATTGAATTGTCAGCAATGTTAAAGAGGTTTAATAATAACACAATATTAATTTTAAATGTTTGCAGCAACAAATACCTAAATTTAAAACCTCTAAATAATATGATGAAGCTTATTTCAAATAGCTTTCCAAATTGTACTTATTTACATGTTTTTCACAAATTTAACAATATGTATTATACTTGTAGAAAGCTAAACCTATACTTAGATACTTTGTATTACAAGGAAAATTTTTTGGTGAATTCTAATAATTTTGAAATTAAGGCTGCTATGAGATATAAAAATACATCTGGTAGTATAAAAAAAAATCACAAATCTGTTTCTATGCTTAGGCAAACCACTATGTTAGACTTCTTTTCAAGATTAAATTATAACCATGACACTGATTTCATTAAAAATGATTCTCAGAATTTTTTTCTTCAAGAATACAAACATAAACCATAGTGTAACTAAAGATAGTTCCCATACAATTATCTCTCTTGTGCACCAAAATATAGCAGGTATACTTAACAAACTGGATATGTTGGAAATTTGTCTCAATGAGCTAAAAGATAATGGCAAAATAATAACTATAATATGTCTAAGTGAAACTTTTGTGAAAGATGGAGACCAGTCAAATATCAAAATTAAAAATTATCAATTGGCCTGTAACTTCAGTAGAACTAGAGAAAAACGAGGGGGTGTGTGTATTTTATTGGAGAATAATCTAGAATTTAAAGAAATTTCACTATGTAAGGAAATGAGTATAGAAAAATGTTTTGAATGTTGTGGTGTAGAAGTGCCATCTTATAAATGCCTAATTATTTGTATTTATAGAATACCAAATGCTCCTACACATTTATTTTTAAATAATCTGGATTTACTTCTTCATAGACTTACAACAAAAAATGAAAAAAGGATTATAATATGCGGCGATTTTAATATAGATACACTAAAAGAAAGCAAATACTCAGATGAGCTTATAAATATAACTAATAACTATAATCTCAGGCTTCACATTGAAAAACCGACCCGCTTACAAAGTTGCATCGACCACATAGCTAGTAATATTGAAAAAGCAAGCAGTTCAATGTATGAATTTAATTTGTCAGATCATAATATGTGTCAAATTTTGAATTTCCCTATTCTTAAAAGAGATACTAAAAATAAGACTGGGTTTATAACTAGGCGAAACTACAGCGTAGAATATATTGATAAGTTTAAAGAAGCATTACAATCACTCTCTTGGAGTGAGGTATATATTACAGATCTCAACTTAGCGTTTAATAACTTTCACGATATGTTCTGCTTAATGTATAACTTATGTTTCCCGATCCAAAGATACAGAGTCAAGCTTAACAAATATTCGCCGAAATGGTTAACAACTGGTATTAAAAAATCAAGCAAAAACAAAAGAAAAATTGGATACACCTATTATAGACATAAAAATTCTACTAATGAGAATAATTATGTTCGATATACAAAATTACTTAAAGCATGTATAAACTGTTCAAAAAAAAATATAAATAGTAATCTTATAAGAAAATCAAAAAATGTGTGTAAAACTACATGGGATATTATAAAAAATAGCGAATATAATAATACAACTAACACTAGTATTGATTGGGTTAATTGTGATAACAGAAAAATATCAGAACCTTTTGCGATAGCGAATGAATTTAATTCATTTTTTATAAATGCAGCCAGCAAAACAAAGGGACACGAAACTGATAGTAAATATGTAAATCAAATAGAAAGTATTACAGCAAGTATGTTTTTGGTTCCCTGTACGGTAGAAGAAGTTCACAAAATTATTAAATCTTTAAATAACACGAACTCAGTCGGAATTGATTGTATATCTACAGGCATTATAAAATAATGTGTAAATATTATCGCACCTGTTCTGACCTATCTCATAAACTTATCGTTCACTGAAGGCGGGTTTCCAGAAAAACTTAAAATATCCATCGTTAAACCCCTATATAAAAAAGATGACCGCCATGATCTCACAAATTATAGACCAATAACACTAATATCCATATTTTCGAAAATATTTGAGAAAGCTATGTATTCTCGAGTTTATAACTTTTTATCAAAATATAAAGTTCTTGAGCGTGAGCAGAATGGCTTTCAAAGGGGCAAATCGACAACATTGGCAGTATTTTCTTTATTACGTCAAGTAACACAATACATAAATAAAAAAACTCCTGTTGTCACAATTTTCTTAGACATGTCAAAAGCATTTGACTGTGTTGACCATAGCATATTACTCGACAAATGTGAAAGATATGGGATCAGAGGGCAAGTGTTAAAATGGATACAAAGTTACTTATTTAACCGCAAACAATGCGTAGAAGTTTCACGTGTGGATGATAATTTACTACTAACTCCATATAGATCATTATTTTTAGTGAATAAATACGGGGTGCCTCAAGGCAGCGTACTCGGACCCCTCTTATTCTTATTATATATTAATGATTTTCCAAAATCAACTCCACACAAGTCAATATTATTTGCTGATGACATTTCCATAATAGTGCCTAAAAATGATAGCAACAGCAATTTCGACATTAGCCTAACTAATGTGATTAAAAGCACAATGTCATGGATGGAATCAAATAAACTGAGCGCAAACATAAGTAAAACTAAATTCATTCAATTTTCAAACTATAAAACAGTACACGAAATAGTCAGCATAATGTACCATGACGAGTCTATTAATAAGGTTACAAATACAAAATTTTTAGGTGTATATGTAGATCAATTTTGTAACTGGAAGGTACATGTAAAAAATGTCGTTACCAAGTTAAATAAATTTGTATACGCCCTTCGTAAATTGCAGCGTGTGGCAGGTAAATCGGCTGCGCTCATTGCATACTATGGGTACGTAGAGTCCACATTAAGATATGGTTTATTACTTTGGGGCAATTCAACAGACATCAGTAAGGCATTCATAGCACAGAAGAGATGTATTCGTGCTTTATGTGATGTGGGGCCGCTCGAGTCATGAAGGCTGCTGTTCAGAAATAATGACATATTGACATTGGTAGGAATTTACATTTTCGAAATCTGTGTTCACGTCAAACGATTTCCAGACGAATTTAACTGTGCCCGTGACAATTCAAGTTTAGGTAAAAGAGATCCCACGAAATTATTGACCATTACTAACTGTAAGTCATCATTGTTTTTAAATAATTGCTACATGATGTGCATAAAAGTGTTCAATAAAGTACCGAAGTCAATACGCGAACTCCCACTTGCAAAAATGAAAAAGCCTTTGAAATCTTGGCTAGTGGAAAACACGTTCTATACAATTAGAGAATTTTTTGACAAATAATTTTTTATTGACATAATACACTTTTTATTTTGACAAATCAATTATGTTGACATCTCAATAAGTATTTTTGTTTCCTTTTAATTGACATGGACTATCATTAAATAATATTTGATTATACTTAATATGTGACATAGTTTTTGTTCTTTTTATGTGTACTTTTATTTGGAAATTTATTGTATAATTAAATAAGAAATCAAAATTATTTATCTATTGACCAGTAAATATTTGCATGCCAAATGGTGATGTGTGCTGGAATTATTTAATTGTAACAGCTTGAAATGTACCACATATCTAGCAAATAAAAAATTCTTTCTTTCTTTCTGTTCTTTCTGCCTGCACTGCCTGACTTGGCGTGAAGTTATATATTTTAATGTGCATTTATTTTTCCTAGCAATAAGGATTTTATCAGATGTTCACGCTTTCAATAGGCAATATTAATATAGACAGTATTGTGTCGCTGAATAAAACATTACCACATACACCACGCACAATGGCATTCATCAGCAATAATTTGACATAAATTTCTAAAATCTCACTGGTATTATTCACAGTTTCTTGACAAACCCTAGTTAGAAAACTGCGAGGTTTTATTTAGTTTTCTAAACAAAAACTACTTGACAATCTAAATGTTTATTCCACGTATTTTAAGGCACAATTTATTGCTTTACCACATATTTCCTGTTACTGTGTTATCAAGTGTATTATATAAAATGCAAAATTAAATCAATAGTATGATATTAATGAGACCACAGTGTCCGGAATATTAACATAATTGTACTTTTTTAATATACTGCTTCTACCGACGGTCTGCGGCATTACACGGGTAATGTATTTTGTACCGGTTACAGAATACGCATGCATCTAACTTGAACTGTGAGTGTACAGGGAATTGATGTTAGGTTCGACACAAAATCAATTCCTATGGGATTCAAATTCTAAACGTACAGCGATTTAATTAGTACAGCGCACAATTATTATGTCATGAAAGCATATTTATCCCCTGAGACTTGAATTAATAGTTTACTATAGTTAGGTAATTTATGTAGGTAAATGTATTGAATATGTATAGATAAAGGTAAAGTCTAGCTACCAAAATTATGAAGCTTATATTTATAACATTAAAACAACTTTTTAGGATTATATCGCGTTTATTTAGAACTTATTTTTATTTATTTCCCGACTTTTCGAACACTTCACAGTGATCATTTTCATGTTCTAAGTAAAATAAGTTCTAAATAAACGCGATAAAATCCTAAACAGTTGTTTTAATGTTATGAGTGTTATTCGCGCTTACGATAGGCTTACATTTGTTTAGATGTTTAGAATGAATTTAACCTATTAATGAATATACATAACTTCACGCTAAGTGAACAGACTGCCACTAGGCACGATTCTAATACACATAACTCGCTTTCTTGCCATGCATGCACCTCAGTTTTTATCACCTTTCGCAAGGACAAGTTCCAATTGTGAAATGTGTCGTGACCATTTATCACTCCTATATCCTTTCGCTTTCTCTTTTTTACATTTCTACCAACAATGTGTTGTGATGAAAAACCATTTTTATCTTTTCACTGTCAATGATACAATCAAAATGAAGAAAGTAGTTTATACATACATACATACATACATACATAAGCTCACGCCTGTATCCCATGGGGGTAGGCAGAGACTTTGGCTTTCCACAAGCTACGATCCTGACACACATCTTTCGCCTCATCCACAGTCATACATCTCGTCATGCATTTACGTCGGTTTCGGGTGCTACGCATTTTGCCTTTTTTAAACAGACCACTTATTTGGTCGTGGTAGCTCCGTCTTGGTCTCCCGATCCCGACCCTGCCACTCACATTCGCTTCGTATACTCTTTTAGTCATTCGGCTTTCATCCATTCTTGCAATATGACCAAACCATCTTAACATACTTCTCTCCACTTTGGTCACCACATCATCCTTCAACTTGCATTTCTCCCTTATCACGCTATTTTTTATTCGATCCGCAATGGTGACTCCACACATACTTCTCAGAGAACGCATTTCCACTGCATTCACCTTACTTTCATGCTTCGTCTGCCACACCCAACACTCACTCCCGTACGTCAGAGTTGGTACCAACACACCATTGTGAATCGTCAAGCGTGCCTTTTCAGACACAGCTTGACTACGCATCAAGGCATGCAGTGCACCATTAACTCTGTTACCCGCAGTCACTCTCCTTTCAATATCTTCCTCACATTTTCCGTCTCTTGTAAACATACTTCCCAAATATACAAACTCATTCACTTGCTCCAATTTCTCGCCATCCAATATCATATCACACAGTGTGACCTCTTTCTCTCTCTCCACAACCATAGCTTTCGTCTTGCTTACATTTATTTTCATACCTCTTTCTCTAAACCCTTCATTCACCAAGATTAGCATGTCTTGTAACTCCGACGCCGATGAAGCAAGTAATACCTGGTCATCGGCGTACAGTAGGCACTTGACACGCACCTCTTCCATGCTTAAACCACATTCAGTCTCTTTCAGATTTGTCAGACAACTATCCATATAGAGATTGAAGAGCCATGGTGACGCAACACATCCCTGTCGAACACCTTTATAGATGTTAAACCAGTCTGAGTGCGCCCCATTCACCCTGATGCAGGCTCTAGAATTCTCATATAGAGAATATAAAGCCCGCACCAGGCGCTCGTCAACCCCATATGTATTCGACAGCGTTGACCATAATTCATTCCTGGGTACACGATCATAGGCCTTCTCCAGATCTACAAAAGCACAAAATACTTTTTTGGACTTGGCTAAATGTTTTTCACAGATGGTCCGCAGAGAGAAGATCTGATCGATGCACCCCCTTCCTCTCCTAAATCCCGCTTGTACATCCCACAATTTCTCATCTGTTACATTCGTCACTCTTTCAATAAGAATCTTCGCATACAATTTACCTACAACACTGAGAAGACTAATGCCTCGGTAGTTTTTGCAGTCCTGCCGCGACCCCTTCCCCTTGTGCAAGGGCACAATGACTGCTTTGGTCCAGTCGTCCGGAACACAGCCATCACGCCAACACACATTGAAAAGTAGTCGCAGCAATCTTACAACAACCCCTTTGCCACTTTTCAGCATCTCGGTAGTTATCCTGTCATACCCTGCAGACTTACCCAATTTCGTACTTTTTATTGCATTCACTATTTCATCTTCCGTAATTTCTTGAACTGCATCGTTTTGTGAGTGAGTGGGAGTTGGAAGATTCACCGGCTCATTATTGTGTAGATGTCCCTCACTACACTCAAAAAGTTCTTCGAAGTAACTTTTCCAACGATGCAGAACATCTCTTTCAATACTCAACAATCGTCCATCTTTCTCTCTTATAACGTCCAACTCAGATGACCTTGAACCGCCGCGACTCAATCTAACCTGCTTCCAAAACAGTTTTAAATTGGTCCTGAAGTTCTCAGACATCTTTCTGTCAAACTTCTCTTTCATACACTTCTTCTTTTCCTGTACCACAATTTTAGCTTTCTTCTTTGCTTTCACATACACACTTTTTGCATTTCTTACCTGGTATACGTTCTCTGTATGACTTTCATTACCTTTCGCTTTGATGGCTAGTCCATCCAACCACGCCTTTTTCTTACATTCCACTACTTTCTTAACCTCTGCATCCCACCAGCATTCATCCAAAGACCTTCCTTTCTTTCTTTTAGTCTCTCCACATACTTTGGCAGCTGCTCCAACCATACTACTTTTTACAACCTCCCATATATCATTCATTCCACCCGCATATGATACATCCCATACGTGCTTTGTCCTTTCTACCATTTCCCTCAAATATTCCGCTTGCACGTCTATGTCACTCAGTTTTTCAACTTTTATTCGACCAAGACTCGTTGTCGGCTTTTTGTTCCAGTGACGCCAGGCTTTAAACACATCCCTAATTCGACTTACCACCAAATAGTGATCTGTTCCCACACTGACGCCACGATAGCTCCTGGTATCTACGACTTTACTTTTGAGCCTATGGTCTACAATCACAAAATCGATCATACTCCTACTTTCATTCCTCTCCCATGTATACTTATGGATATCCTTGTGGTTGAACAGAGTATTCGTAACCACAAGGTCCTTTTCCACACACACTTGTAGCAAACTGGAGCCACTCTCGTTTATTCTTTCATCACCATACTTTCCTAAAACTCTTTCAAAACCCTCTCTTTCCACTCCAACCCAGCTATTACAATCTCCTATTACCATAATCCTCTCATTATTCTCGCATTTACTTAACAACAATCTCACACTATCCCAGAACTCCTCCTTCTCCGACACTGGGCGCCCGGTATCCGGTGCGTAAACAGCTACCAGAAATACACGAAGCAGACCCAGCTTTAGTCGGATCCACAAAAGTCTAGGACTAACACACTCAAAATCTTTCATACAATTCTTCAGACGCTCCGACAGGACAACCCCAACACCTTGGCACGCGCGTGCTCCTTCTGGAACTCCCGACCATAGCGCCGTTAGATCACCGTGTTGAGAAATGCCCATGCCTTTCCTTTTAGTCTCACTTACTACCATCAGATCTATACGTCTTTCTTTCACTACCTGACATAATTCATTCATCTTATCACTCATTCCTCCCTGCACATTCAGCGTAGCTATGCGGCACTCCGCGGCCCGCTTTTCGCCCCGTGGAATACCTTGGCGTGATATGTGGCGAGCATTATCGCCGCCTTCGGTATATTTTTCTTTAGCTGCCATTTAGTTCCCACGAGTAGCTAGGGAAATGAAGTGTCACCACAATGCAGAGCCCCGCATGCAACGGGAAGGTTAAATAGTATCTGGGGGCACCACTTCCAGATATCCGGCACGCTAGCATGCAGACTCGCCCCTGCACATGCATCCTTTGGCACGGCAGACCAATGGATTGGCGGAAAAGGAGAGGGAGGTAGTTGTAGTATTTGTAGTATTATTATAAAGTAGTTTATCGGTATTTTTAATGAAGAAAGAAAATGAACAAAGTAATTTATCGGTATTTCCGGTATTTCCGGACCGGTACGGCCTAGGAACCTTCAAGAAACGAGCCTATTCTCACCTGAAAGGGCGGCGGTGATTGCTTTCCATCAGGTGAGCCGCAAGCTCGTTTGCCCCCTTCTATCATAAAAAAAAGAAAGTAGTTAGGTAAGTCCATAATTAACTTTGTTTTATATTTTTTTTATTCAAAGATAAACATAAATGAGAAAACTTTCTAATTAAACATTTAAATTAAAAACATTTAAAGCCCTGCAATCCTTAAACAAATAAGATATTTTTTATTGAGAATCAATGACGCGGCAAATTGGGATATTATCTGAACTAAGTTTTTTTTACATTTTACAATCTCAATAAAGCGAAATTCTTTTGGGAATCGCTTATTGTTACAAATAATTGTTTAATATTCAATAATGTGAAATCAATAAATTAAAAAAAAAACATATTTAAATAATCTAATGAATCGTGCTTAGATAGTATTGCTACTACATTATTAAAGTAATTTTTGATTCAAGTTCCATTTAATTTTCAAGTCCTAAAGTAGTTTGTCGGCGGGATATAAGTTTGTTGTGTTGATTGGCAAATATAAAAAAACATCAAAAGAACTAAAAGCTAAAAACTGAATAAATTAAGCCTTTATCCACTCAAACGATTCACTTATAAATATTCAAAAGTAATCAACAATATCGCTCACCTGACCTGTGCTATATCATGTCACAATATTTTTAGCTACCTGGTTTATTTATATAACTAGCTGACCTGGCGAACTTTATTCCTCATCAAAAGTAATAAAGAAGAACATTTTGGATTTATCAGTTTTTCTTTACAGCATCATATATGAATTATAGATCAAAAAACCACCCCGTTGACACCCTCTAATAAAAAAACCGTATCAAAATCCGTTGCGTAGATTCAAAGATATATAAGCTAATAAGGGACAGACAGCAGAAAGCGGCTTGGTTTTATACTATGTAATGATAAGGGGACAGACAGCGGCAAACGACTTTGTTTTATACTATGTAATGATGATGATAGGCACTTCAAGTTCATTATACTTTGCCTTTTATTACTATAAGTGAAATAAAGGTCCGTTTCTATATTATCTCTTACTCGGGCAAGTTCCCTGAAATCAAAACAGTATTTCAGCTGTTACATATTTTTAAAGTACCGTCGGGTTAACTCGAAGAGTCGGACTGCTAAGACTTATTGAATCAGGACAGATTAGAGTTGAGGCAGTAGAGTGAGAAATTTCAATAAACTTTTAAAGAAAAGGGCTAGGACGCTGCTATCTCATATTCTCCTATTATAAGTAGGCAAAAAAAAATACAAAATGACGCCGGAGAGCCGATGAAGAATACACCTAAGTCAGATTACTTAACACCTATTGACTGTCAGAAGGATATTTAGGCTGATCTTACCTATGGTCGGTTTGAGGGTTGCTCTAAGGGAATTAATTCAAGCCTATGGAATCTGGGGCCTGAGTTCATAAAGCGGTGCTTACAATCCAAACACATTGACCGAGGTCCCTTTATAGTCACAACTGATTTCTACATTCGTAACAATTAGATAATCGTATAATACATATACAGAAGTAGAAAAAGACCCTCGAAAAAATTAGGGTCTCTAATAGTGAATAATTCAGAGTATTACATTAATTAGTTTTGTTAGGAGGTCACTTAAGGTTACACATGGATAAAACGACCGGGACTGTCACAACTTGTACATTTAGTTTTCATTTATAAGTTTAAATAAAGCGACAAGAAGCCCATCGTAGCAACAATTAAATTTTAGGTACGGTAGTTTAAGTATTTATATTTACTATTTAGATCTTATTTCAGTTATTTTATTTACTTATTTTAGTATTAATAATTATTTTAAACTTCTTTGAATCCAGGGAAATTTGTTGCGTCATGCAACAGTCGAAGATGTTGGAAATTGTTCGTTAATATAGGTTTATGTGTGTAATACACTTTTATATCCTTAAGGAATATTTCATTTAATCCTATCCCAAGTAGCTTTGCAGTACCTACTCATGTATTAGCATTTAAAGGAAGCAATGTTATCATCTATGTGAGCATATACTTCTTGCGTTACTACTATACGTTACGTAACTTGTAGATAAGATGGGGACTAGTGTTGTGGCCCGAGATGCTTGACAGTCACGATCGATCACAGCTTACCATACAGACTCCAGTAGATGTAATCCCGCTAAGAGGTGCCCAAGGTAAACTGGGACTATATTTAGTTAGACTATGAATAGTTATAGGTTATATTTTATGTTCTGATATTAGACAACGTAATTCATTTAATAAAAATTATGAGTTGTTAAGTACAATAGTGTATAATTGAATTCAAGATTGCTCTATCGGTAAAAGTATTACTGCTGAGTAGATTTGGGGTATTGGATCCCCACCCGACTGTAAATAGTTTGCTGGATGAATGGTTCGACTCGACCACTTATAAAACCGTCGTTAAGTGGCACATGCCGCATTTCATTCGGTGATAGAAGTATCTGGGACGTCCATTCTTCCCCCTTTTACTCCGCTTCCCATCTCCCCCTAATATGATTTGTCAATCAAACCGTATTATAAATAAATATAAGAATCGCAAGATGTATTCCAATGTTGTAGAATTTTCCCAACGAATCCAAATATTCGTACACATTTTAGAAGTAGTAAATGTTAGACCGGTAAACTAAATTAAGCTCAGAATATTTGCACAGCACTAGAGCAGACAGTACTTAACCTCTTTAGTACAGGACGATGCCGCACTAATGAATTTATTCTGTTGTAGTCAATTAACGTAGATCATGAATTATTACTTGCTATATTTTCTTTTTAACTCAGCCTTATTAAGAGTTCTGCTTATATCATATTTATGACTTCAAAAACTGTTTTACCGACATCACATGTTAATGCAACTAATTACTATCATCCAGAAATTGACACAACGTTCCATTCACTTTTTTATATATTTGCGTTTTCCAATCTCATTTTTATTTATTTTAGCACCAATAAGCCTTCGTTCCTAGTTATCTTCGCATTAACTTTAATTAGTGGAGTAGAGTTCTAGAGCCACGAAGTCTTCATGAATAGCCCAGCTCAACAGTAAAATACTACAACCCCTTATAATATCGACTTATAGCAGCCCGGCGTCTCAGTGGCGCAGTGGTCGAGCACACGGCTTCTGATCCGGAGGTCCGGGTTCGAATCCTGACATTGGCTCACACCAATGACTTTTCGAAGTTGTTTTCGAAAGTTAAGTGTGATAAATATCGATGACTGAAAAACTTTGTGCCCGGTATGGCAATAGGTTCGCCACCTATTCCACTTGGGACGTAAACATAACGGCAAGACGAGGCTTAACAGCTGCTGCCTACACCTTCAGGTAACAAAGGCGTGAAGTTATGTTATGTTATGTTTATGTTATAGCAGCTGATGCCGAGTTTCGTTCTGCGATGGAGGTATACGTAGGTCCACCCCCTTTTCCTCCTCGTTTCCTATTACACTCCCTTAAAGGTTGATAATGCAATTGTAAAACTATCTGTAATGTAAGTGACTAAAGATTAGTCACCCATAAAAATATCAATAATTCAGAGTATTACATTAATTAGTTTTGTTAGGAGGTCACTTAAGGTTACACATGGATAAAACGACCGGGACTGTCACAACTTGTACATTTAGTTTTCATTTATAAGTTTAAATAAAGCGACAAGAAGCCCATCGTAGCAACAATTAAATTTTAGGTACGGTAGTTTAAGTATTTATATTTACTATTTAGATCTTATTTCAGTTATTTTATTTACTTATTTTAGTATTAATAATTATTTTAAACTTCTTTGAATCCAGGGAAATTTGTTGCGTCATGCAACAGTCGAAGATGTTGGAAATTGTTCGTTAATATAGGTTTATGTGTGTAATACACTTTTATATCCTTAAGGAATATTTCATTTAATCCTATCCCAAGTAGCTTTGCAGTACCTACTCATGTATAAGCATTTAAAGGAAGCAATGTTATCATCTATGTGAGCATATACTTCTTGCGTTACTACTATACGTTACGTAACTTGTAGATAAGATGGGGACTAGTGTTGTGGCCCGAGATGCTTGACAGTCACGATCGATCACAGCTTACCATACAGACTCCAGTAGATGTAATCCCGCTAAGAGGTGCCCAAGGTAAACTGGGACTATATTTAGTTAGACTATGAATAGTTATAGGTTATATTTTATGTTCTGATATTAGACAACGTAATTCATTTAATAAAAATTATGAGTTGTTAAGTACAATAGTGTATAATTGAATTCAAGATTGCTCTATCGGTAAAAGTATTACTGCTGAGTAGATTTGGGGTATTGGATCCCCACCCGACTGTAAATAGTTTGCTGGATGAATGGTTCGACTCGACCACTTATAAAACCGTCGTTAAGTGGCACATGCCGCATTTCATTCGGTGATAGAAGTATCTGGGACGTCCATTCTTCCCCCTTTTACTCCGCTTCCCATCTCCCCCTAATATGATTTGTCAATCAAACCGTATTATAAATAAATATAAGAATCGCAAGATGTATTCCAATGTTGTAGAATTTTCCCAACGAATCCAAATATTCGTACACATTTTAGAAGTAGTAAATGTTAGACCGGTAAACTAAATTAAGCTCAGAATATTTGCACAGCACTAGAGCAGACAGTACTTAACCTCTTTAGTACAGGACGATGCCGCACTAATGAATTTATTCTGTTGTAGTCAATTAACGTAGATCATGAATTATTACTTGCTATATTTTCTTTTTAACTCAGCCTTATTAAGAGTTCTGCTTATATCATATTTATGACTTCAAAAACTGTTTTACCGACATCACATGTTAATGCAACTAATTACTATCATCCAGAAATTGACACAACGTTCCATTCACTTTTTTATATATTTGCGTTTTCCAATCTCATTTTTATTTATTTTAGCACCAATAAGCCTTCGTTCCTAGTTATCTTCGCATTAACTTTAATTAGTGGAGTAGAGTTCTAGAGCCACGAAGTCTTCATGAATAGCCCAGCTCAACAGTAAAATACTACAACCCCTTATAATATCGACTTATAGCAGCCCGGCGTCTCAGTGGCGCAGTGGTCGAGCACACGGCTTCTGATCCGGAGGTCCGGGTTCGAATCCTGACATTGGCTCACACCAATGACTTTTCGAAGTTGTTTTCGAAAGTTAAGTGTGATAAATATCGATGACTGAAAAACTTTGTGCCCGGTATGGCAATAGGTTCGCCACCTATTCCACTTGGGACGTAAACATAACGGCAAGACGAGGCTTAACAGCTGCTGCCTACACCTTCAGGTAACAAAGGCGTGAAGTTATGTTATGTTATGTTTATGTTATAGCAGCTGATGCCGAGTTTCGTTCTGCGATGGAGGTATACGTAGGTCCACCCCCTTTTCCTCCTCGTTTCCTATTACACTCCCTTAAAGGTTGATAATGCAATTGTAAAACTATCTGTAATGTAAGTGACTAAAGATTAGTCACCCATAAAAATATCTTCATTAGAAAATTTTCATTTAACTTCACAATTGGCATGGTTGGAATAAGTTACTCTTCCAGCAAAGCCTTGCATTGCCTCAACATAAAAATTCTTCATCAAACAAACCAGACCCACACAACTGGTGTGTACTTCAGGCGTGTGGTTGTTGAACACAAACAATAGAACACTCGGGCTCGTTTGTGTTGCCTACTCGTTTGGCGCCTTGGCTACGTGACGGGAAATAGGCCGCAGTTCAGTACAAACTACGTGAAACTAGGTTGGATGTGAACTAGTTTTAGATAAAGTTACATTTTTAGTAACATATTATATATTTATTATATACATTATTATATTTTTTTATAGCCTTCTATATTTTTTTACCTGAAGGGCGACAGCTGTTAAGTCTCAAATCACCAAATGTTTATACCCCAAAGGGAATAAGTGACAGAACCTGTTGAAGAATTATCTTTTATAGGCTAAAAATTCTACTAAGTTAGGTATATATTTTTTCCTTTAGCGATAAGTTGTAGCGCTACCCATATTTAAGAATATCAAGGGCTTTAAATTACAAAACTGACTCGGTAAATTCAAACTTAAAGTTTTGATAAATTTAATAATAAAAATGCCATAATGAAGTTATAAAAGTTCGTAGTCATAGTTTGAAATATCAATATCGTTTAACTACGAACATTGCCGTAGAAGTTTTCGATTACGAAACGGTAAATTAGTTTCTCTGTTATTTCTTACTTTTAAAATGGTTTTTTAACAAGTTTTTAAAGTATAGTTTTATTTTATTTTTAACTGTCAGGAAGAAAGCGAGGAAACTCGAGTGCAATACGATAAGTAATTTACTTTATCCAATTATTATTTTTCTATGAGAAAATGGGAAATCAAACTGATGGTTGCCTGATGGTAAGCCACAAGCGCTGCCTTGAGCATCATCTAGATCATGATGGCGATCTTTAAGATAGGCTGGGGAGAAGAGGGGTAAAGGGTGTATATCCACGTACCGGTTTTCACTAAACCAAACACGATATGAGCCACATGACGTAGATTTTATGAAAGGCTCTTCCATTTTATATTTAAATAACCGTTTTTCGATGCTAGAATTTTTTGTGGACTATTCAATTTACTTCACTTTTTATTTGCTTCTATTGAAGGTTTCACAATATTAGCTTTAATCGACTCGGACGTTTGCTTTCTAACATTCGTTATATTTTTACAGGGATATTTACGTGCAGTACAAAATAAAATATTACTTTAATAGCAGTGAATGTGAGTATTATGGTACATATATATTTTATCAAAGTTTAAAAAGTTAGTGCGAAGATAATACTGAATTATTATGATAAAATTATTTACATATGATTGCATCTAAAATAACATAGACAGAACTCGGCTTACAGCTGAAATGGTGCTTAGCGGACCGTACACGAACCGCAGGTGGTCTGATATGCAACACATGTGTCTCTTGCTATCATAGTTTACTAATAAAATATATTATTTTTATTTATCCGTGTGTTACTACTAATTATCTTTATTATTATTTCTCTGTAAATTTATTGTGTTTGGTTTATCTCAGGTACTTTTAATTCAATTTGAAAAACTCCTCTTACAAAAAATAACTTGTTTAATTCGAAAAGTTGTAACATGGTTGTATCTACTAAAATGAATCGGAGAAGCAATCACAAAAGTCATCATGAGAATCGGACAACCTTCATTTATTTCTAAATGATTCTAAGCTAGTCATTTGGGTCATTTAATGTATTTGATGTCCATATTTTACTCACAAAAAATCATAAAAAATGTCTCCCGTCTTTCCTTACCCCATCTCTTTAATATCTGAAGATGACCAACCGATCAACCAAACCAACATTAACTCATTCGTCCTGTTGAAAAAATATTTCCGATGCTTACGCTCTTAAAACTTCCTACACATTCAATATATTCAAGCAAAATCACATTTTTTATCAAGTTAGTTTTCTTAAGGCGGCAGATAAGATGTATTTTGCTTCTAATACGAAAACTTTTCCATAGTGAAAGCCAATTGAGTCAGCGTTTTTACTTCCCCTATATCAGTGATTTAGTTTAGGTTTATCGCGACTATCGCTTACTGAAGTTGAAAACTCATGTTCAGCGTCATAAATCCTCGCACGGGTGGGTAACATTGAAAAATTGCTCGGCGCGTAATCACCATGTCAAACTGTAGGGGGTGATAATTTCAAAATATTATACTTATCTGTAAAAAATTATGTATGTCATATCTCAAATTGACTGACTGGTCAAATCAGATGTTATTAAATTTGACTTGGCAACGTTATTTTACGAAAGTGCAAGTATGTATTATCTTAAATAAAACTAATATATCAATTTTTTTTACCCAATGTTAAACCCTTAATATCCGTTGGTCATGGAATACTTGAATAGATTATGTGATACACTGGATGAGTATTCCTGAAATCATTGGTAATAATTTGATATTGTTTGATGCGGAAGATGGTCTGCATCATATCAAACATCCTCACCATATTACAATATGGCGAGGATGTTTGATATGATGCAGACCATCTTCCCAGGAGAGCGCAGGACATAGAAGGCTATATTTCTAAATGTAACTATTCAAACATACAGACAAAACATTATTTTAGTAATTAAGTGACATATTAAATTAACAAAATATAAGAATATTCAGTATTACCTTATTTAACGAAGTGCAGCAAAGTTGCACTGTCGCCAAAAGTGTAATTAAGTTTATGACTTTTGTGAAAGTTTTTGCTTTTTTCTTTTATAAATAAATACGAAAGTAGAAGACACCCCATACAAGGAGCAACCTTTCTTACTCTTTGTGATCCCACTGCTAAGTGAATTACAGTTGTGGAATACTAAAAGGGATGGATAAAACTCACCCCTTTGGTAAGTCACGTCTAAACCGACAGAGGGAAGCCTTTCCTTTGCAACCACAAGACAAGGGCAAAATCTTTAAGAAACATCAATTGTTCTTATGAGGGATTGCGAATTTCAAGAGTCCTCCTTTGCACGTTTTTTTCATAGTAATACCTTATAAGTATTTAAAAAGTCTAACCTATATTTTACATGTTTTATTGTACATTGATATTTACGCTAATGAAATAGATTTAACTAAAAATGATTTGTTAAATATTTTAGTAACAGTTTACCTCTAGTTGTAGCCCACAGTTGTAACTGGCGTGGCCTTACTAATGAAGGTAACTTTTCACATGCACATCACATTTTAATGTATCAATTTTTATCTATTGCTCCTGGAAACTCATAAACGAAACGAGCCCCAAAAGAAGGTCGAAACATGTAAATTAGGAATTTAAGGTTTTTTTTAAGTCAGTTTTGGTGGTCTTTTGGATTAAAGAGTGCAACAGCATTTTTTGTGCGAGGTCACGAATTATGATAATTTTTCGTCAGAAATTTGTATCAATAGAAAATATCTAGAAAATGAGATATTTTTATATAATATAATGTTATTGATAACTTATTTGAATTATTTCGAATTCCCCGAATGAATTTGGCTCTCTTGCTTTGAGAACTAATTCTAATAATCTAGTACTGTAGCTATTTATTTTCTAAAAATCACAAAAAAATTACTAACAGTAAATTTTGAGAGGCTTCACATACTCGTACATTCACACATACATGATCAAAATAAGAGTGATTTTTTCTGAACGATATCTTAATTATAATAAGTTAATATAAGTTACTTAACTTAAATACGCTTCGTATTTAACTTAACTTAAATACGAAGCGGGGAAAGACGTACACATCTGCACAAATTAAAACTTAAACAATCCTCTCTTTCCCATCCACTTTTTCTATTTACTTTTGTATTAAACTTTGTTTTCTTTAGAGGTCGGATAAGGCAGCTTTGAGATTTATCTACGCGATACCATTCTATTTGATCGAGGGAAAATTCAATTTGGTTTTTACCTGGGGGTGCTTCGTGCGAACCGTCACAGTAATCTTTGTAAGATAAAATAATCACGATGTTTTAGTATCTTGTACACATTGCACCCGGTGTAAAAATAATGAGTATCTTAAATAACCAAGTTAATTAATAATTATTGTATGTTAAAATAAACTTCTTTCATATAAAACCTATTCGTTCAAGTAGAGAGTAGAAATAAAAGTCAGATAACGAGTTGAAAAGTGTTGCTATTTTTTTTATTTTATGAACTATACTCTCTCTACTCAAACTCCTAATAATATTAGTGCATTTTCTTGCATTTTCACTTCATACTCATTGTATTCCTACTTATGTCTGAATACATCGATTTTTTTTTATCCAATGCAAGCAAAAAATAAGAGTAGCTAAATATTGTAAAATCTTTGTTCTAAATTCGTGATAATAATAATTGTGAGAATAAAAAGATTCAACAAAAACTATTTCGTTGTATTCATTTACCTTTTATTATTCTTCAACTCGTTTGTCTCTCTTTTCTTCTATCGCGGAACAGGCGTAAAGAAGAAAAATGATCGTTCTTTATATTTGAACGTCGCCAAGTTTGAACTGGTCGTTGTAATATCTAAGGTTTACGTAGAAGACTTTTTACAGCTGTTTGTAACATGGAATTGTAAAATTTTCTATTCCATTATCAATATAAAAATCGTTTTAATTGATCTATACATTACTCTCTTTCTTTATTTTAGCTCACTTTAGATGTGTCAGTATTGACAAAACAAAAATAATATTATGCGTAATATACGGGATGATATGTGAGAGTAAGCTTTAAAGTTGACCCAATATCTGAGAGGATAAGAGAAAATCCTTGCGTAATATGGACATGTAATGAGGAGTGATACAGATGCCGCAAAAAGAATAATAGAACTGAAATGGAAGGTAACAAGAGAAGAGAGAGATACAAGAAAATATGTATGGATTATGTGATAGATGATATCATTGAGAAGGGCAGTGTGGAAGGAGCGAATTTAAGGTAATTGAAAATATATATATTGCGAAATGATGGGAACATGTATATATGCTAAGTGAAGGACACCTTCACTTAGCATATAAAATCGTATTATTTACATTTTTTATTTCACTTAAACAAGAAGCCCATAGTTAAAATAGGTTTACAAAAATCGTTGCGACTCATTTACTGACGTTGCTCAAATGTGCGAGCTAGCCCATTCCTCTGCGTCTAAATTAATCACTCACTAAGAGCGCGGCTTTCTTTCGGCGTTAATTTAAACATCGGAACGTTTTTATTCTATTAGAAGAAGAGTCCCGGCCAAGATTGATGGCGTGTTGTGTAATGTTAAAACAAGAAATAATATTTTAAATCTGTTTTCAATGAGACGATTTTTAAAAGATTACAATATTTTCATTACATCACTAGCATATAGACATCACTAGATTATATCACTAGCCTGTTGCAGTCCACTGCTGGACATAGGCCTCTCCCAACTTGCGCCACAACATCCGATTCTAGCACCCCCTGTCCCTGTTCAAAGGCATATTATAATGTGACGGAATACCTTAATGACACTGAAATGTATAAATTTTGATTTTTAATTTGACGAATGATAATAGCAATATCAATAGCCCGTTCAAAATTAATCACATAGACAGATGACTATATTTTATGTGACGTGATGTATCTTTAATCTATATATTTTATAAAACAAGAGTTCTTAACATTTTATAAGGATAATTTCACGGATAATGACATAGCTGGTTAAGGATGGAGCTATTATCAGTGAAATTATGATAATCAAATAGTCTCAGTGGCCCAGTGGTCAAGGATACGACTTCTGATCCAGAGGTCCGGGTTCGATTCCTGACACTGGCTCACACCAATGACTTTTGGAAATTGTTTTTCGGAAGTTATGTGTGATAAATATCGATAACTGAAAACTTTGTGCCCGGTATGGCAATAGGTTCGCCACTTATTCCATAAATTCCATAAGCAGGAACCAAAATAATGTAGAATTTTGAGTAGTGCAGTATATAATCAAAACAAAATAATTTTAATTTAATTTTTATTAACCTAGAAACCAAGTCTCTTTCTTTTTCTCAAAAACTTTATAAATAATAGCAATATCAATAGCCCGTTTAAAATGAAATAATAATCAGTTTTGCAGAACAGCCGCTGAGTTTTCTTGCTGGGTCTTTCTCAGGACTGGCCGCGTTTTTGACCCAGTGGTAGATTTTTTTAATAAACACTTTACCTTTTAATTTAAAATCAATGAATATTTAATAATAGTTATACTTTAATCTCAACCAATTTAGAAAATAAGATAATTTGTAATAATTTAATAATAAAAAATGGTGTGTGTGCGATTCACACACGACGGAAGTGAAACTTCAGTAAATCGATATATGTATATATAATTTATTATAATCCATGATCAGTATCAAATTAAAATCAAATTTATTGAACACGCTTAAAACAGGATTAAAAAATATTTACACTTACCATTTATTACATCAGTCATATTGACATTTATATTTGAACATCTATTTTCATTGTTCAATAATTGTTTTTTACGTGCACGAAACTCGCGACTACGTTCTGTTGAACTTTTTTCTGGATTTTTTTTTATTTTAATTTTATTTTTCTTTTTTTGCGTCGATATTGACGACACATTTCGGCATTCGTTTTCGGCATCTTATAAAATTTATTATTCAGCACAACAAGATATAAAAGTTCTCACAAACACGTAGTTAAATAATAACGCACATATACTTAAACATATTCTTTTGATGTGAACTCTAGTTTATTTTAAGAATGTTTTAAAAAGAAAAATATTTTAAATTTGGAATGTCACGTTTCATTTATTTATATTGATGTGTTATTTTTCTCTGTACTAATTGCATATATATCTCCAATACAAGCATTTTTTGTATTATTGACATACGAACTAAAGTAATACTGGCTCATGGCTGACACAAATATTTAAAAGCAACTCGTTAAATCGTTATCACTATTGATAATTATTAATTTAGTTCATAGATGTCGCTAAACCTTAAAGTTGCGGAAGTCGTTCAAATCTACATCGGTAATCTGTGTAGTAAGTAGTATTACCTGATGGACATAGATGGCAATATAATAAATGAAATCGCATTCCGAAATTTTCGTAGTTAGTTATTATATATACGAGTAATTGGCACTCACTCCAACTACCATCGGTAGCCTTGTGGATACGGCGCTTCAAACAGCCACTAAATGGAGTGACGAGGTGGAGGTTCGAGATTGGGTTTTGTTTTTAAACAGTTTGTTAATCAACAACAATTTAGAAACCGAAATTCCAATATTAGGAATGATATTTATTTATGACATGTGTAGTGTAGTGTAGTGTCGTGTCGAGTCGTGCGAGTTATTACATGATAGGTAAGTATATGTATGTACGTACGTGTGTATACCGTACCTACCTATATTAAATAGTAAGGACTAGTTAGTTGTTGTTGTTGTTGTTGTCCAGCTTAGCCCCACATAACATAACATAACATTGTTTGCGTATACATATATATATTGTAAAGTCTAGTGGTGGGAGTAAGTCCGCTTAAGCGACATGCTATCCCTACTCCGTTGAAGAAAGTGAAAGTACTCTTCGTCTGAACCAACCGATGGCGCGTAACGGAAAAATGTGACGCGTAACCGAAAAATGTGACGGTAAATTTTTTTCCAACGCCGATAAAGAAGTTTCACTTCAACAACTTTTACTTATTAAATCATACAACAAAGGATCTTTAGAAGCAGGATATATGAATGCATCTTATAAATAAGTATTTAACTTTTGTTCTCATGGTCTGATGTGGGTTACCAATAGTAAAAATCATATTTTTGACATCAACTTTTTGATTTTTATTTCCAAAAAATGGGTGCTCTCTGTATCAATGAAAATAGCTTTTGAACAACTACCATCTTTTTGTTCATCACTCGTGAAAATGATCTCTGTAAAGAGTTCGAAACGTCGGGAAATAAATATAAATAAATAATAAATAAACGCGATATAATCCTAAAAGTCAGAGGTCTTTGCTGGTAGAAGTCTGTCCGACGTCTATTGGTGAGATTTGGGTGTGCGACCCCAACCTCCTCGAGCTGCTGCTGCTACATCCCAGTCCTTCCGTAACAGCAGTATCCCCACCTTGATATCCTAACTTAACTATAATAGTCCTTATGTTCACCCTCTCCCTCTCCTTTTCCGCCAATCCATTGGTCTGCCGTGCCAAAGGATGCATGTGCAGGGGCGAGTCTGCATGCTAGCGTGCCGGATATCTGGAAGTGGTGCCCCCAGATACTATTTAACCTTCCCTTTGCATGCGGGGCTCTGCATTGTGGTGACACTTCATTTCCCTTGCTACTCGTGGGAACTAAATGTCAACAAAAACAAAAAAATATACCGAAGGCGGCGATAATGCTCGCCACATATCACGCCAAGGTATTCCACGGGGCAAAAAGCGGGCCGCGGAGTGCCGCATAGCTACGCTGAATGTGTAGGGAGGAATGAGTGATAAGATGAATGAATTATGTCAGGTAGTGAAAGAAAGACGTATAGATCTGATGGTAGTAAGTGAGACTAAAAGGAAAGGCATGGGCATTTCTCAACACGGTGATCTAACGGCGCTATGGTCGGGAGTTCCAGAAGGAGAACGCGCGTGCCAAGGTGTTGGGGTTGTCCTGTCGGAGCGTCTGAAGAATTGTATGAAAGATTTTGAGTGTGTTAGTCCTAGACTTTTGTGGATCCGACTAAAGCTGGGTCTGCTTCGTGTATTTCTGGTAGCTGTTTACGCACCGGATACCGGGCGCCCAGTGTCGGAGAAGGAGGAGTTCTGGGATAGTGTAAGATTGTTGTTAAGTAAATGCGAGAATAATGAGAGGATTATGGTAATAGGAGATTGTAATAGCTGGGTTGGAGTGGAAAGAGAGGGTTTTGAAAGAGTTTTAGGAAAGTATGGTGATGAAAGAATAAACGAGAGTGGCTCCAGTTTGTTACAAGTGTGTCTGGAAAAGGACCTTGTGGTTACGAACACTCTGTTTAACCACAAGGATATCCATAAGTATACATGGGAGAGGAATGAAAGTAGGAGTATGATCGATTTTGTGATTGTAGACCATAGGCTCAAAAGTAAAGTCGTAGATACCAGGAGCTATCGTGGCGTCAGTGTGGGAACAGATCACTATTTGGTGGTAAGTCGAATTAGGGATGTGTTTAAAGCCTGGCGTCACTGGAACAAAAAGCCGACAACGAGTCTTGGTCGAATAAAAGTTGAAAAACTGAGTGACATAGACGTGCAAGCGGAATATTTGAGGGAAATGGTAGAAAGGACAAAGCACGTATGGGATGTATCATATGCGGGTGGAATGAATGATATATGGGAGGTTGTAAAAAGTAGTATGGTTGGAGCAGCTGCCAAAGTATGTGGAGAGACTAAAAGAAAGAAAGGAAGGTCGTTGGATGAATGCTGGTGGGATGCAGAAGTTAAGAAAGTAGTGGAATGTAAGAAAAAGGCGTGGTTGGATGGACTAGCCATCAAAGCGAAAGGTAATGAAAGTCATACAGAGAACGTATACCAGGTAAGAAAAGCAAAAAGTGTGTATGTGGAAGCAAAGAAGAAAGCTAAAATTGTGGTACAGGAAAAGAAGAAGTGTATGAAAGAGAAGTTTGACAGAAAGATGTCTGAGAACTTCAGGGCTAATTTAAAACTGTTTTGGAAGCAGGTTAAATTGGTTCGCAGCGGTTCAAGGTCATCTGAGTTGGACGTTATAAGAGCGAAAGATGGACGATTGTTGAATATTGAAAGGGATGTTCTGCATCGTTGGAAAAGTTACTTCGAAGAACTTTTTGAGTGTAGTGAGGGACATCTTTACAATAATGAGCCGGTGAACCTTCCGACTCCCACTCACTCACAAAACGATGCAGTTCAAGAAATTACGGACGATGAAATAGTGAATGCAATAAAAAGTACGAAATTGGGTAAGTCTGCAGGGTATGACAGGATAACTACCGAGATGCTGAAAAGTGGCAAAGGGGTTGTTGTAAGATTGTTGCGACTACTTTTCAATGTATGTTGGCGTGATGGCTGTGTTCCGGACGACTGGACCAAAGCAGTCATTGTGCCCTTGCACAAGGGGAAGGGGTCGCGGCAGGACTGCAAAAACTACCGAGGCATTAGTCTTCTCAGTGTTGTAGGTAAATTGTATGCGAAGATTCTTATTGAAAGAGTGACGAATGTAACAGATGAGAAATTGTGGGATGTACAAGCGGGATTTAGGAGAGGAAGGGGGTGCATCGATCAGATCTTCTCTCTACGGACCATCTGTGAAAAACATTTAGCCAAGTCCAAAAAAGTATTTTGTGCATTTGTAGATCTGGAGAAGGCCTATGATCGTGTACCCAGGAATGAATTATGGTCAACGCTGTCGAATACCAATGGTGTTGACGAGCGCCTGGTGCGGGCTTTAAATTCCCTATATGAGAATTCTAGAGCCTGCATCAGGGTGAATGGGGCGGGGCGCACTCAGACTGGTTTAACATCTATAAAGGTGTTCGACAGGGATGTGTTGCGTCACCATGGCTCTTCAATCTCTATATGGATAGTTGTCTGACAAACCTGAAAGAGACTGAATGTGGTTTAAGCATGGAAGAGATGCGTGTCAAGTGCCTACTGTACGCCGATGACCAGGTATTACTTGCTTCGTCGGCGTCGGAGTTACAAGACATGCTAATCTTGGTGAATGAAGGGTTTAGAGAAAGGGGTATGAAAATAAATGTAAGCAAGACGAAAGTTATGGTTCTGGAGAGAGAGAAAGAGGTCACACTGTGTGATATGATATTGGATGGCGAGAAATTGGAGCAAGTGAATGAGTTTGTATATTTGGGAAGTATGTTTACAAGAGACGGAAAATGTGAGGAAGATATTGAAAGGAGAGTGACTGCGGGTAACAGAGTTAATGGTGCACTGCATGCCTTGATGCGTAGTCAGGCTGTGTCTGAAAAGGCACGCTTGGCGATTCACAATGGTGTGTTGGTACCAACTCTGACATACGGGAGTGAGTGTTGGGTGTGGCAGGCGAAGCATGAAAGTAAGGTGAATGCAGTGGAAATGCGTTCTCTGAGAAGTATGTGTGGAGTCACCATTGCGGATCGAATGAAAAATAGCGTGATAAGGGAGAAATGCAAGTTGAAGGATGATGTGGTGACCAAAGTGGAGAGAAGTATGTTAAGATGGTTTGGTCATATTGCTACAATGGATGAAAGCCGAATGACTAAAAGAGTATACGAAGCGAATGTGAGTGGCAGGGTCGGGATCGGGAGACCAAGACGGAGCTACCACGACCAAATAAGTGGTCTGCTTAAAAAAGGCAAAATGCGTAGCACCCGAAACCGACGTAAATGCATGACGAGATGTATGACTGTGGATGAGGCGATAGATGTGTGTCAGGATCGTAGCTTGTGGAAAGCCAAAGTCTCTGCCTACCCCCATGGGATACAGGCGTGAGCTTATGTATGTATGTATAATCCTAAAAGTTGTTTTGATCAATGAGTGAGATTCGCGAAAATCTTAGAAATAAATTATTATGATCTATTATTAATTATTTATTATATTTATATATAGAACGCAGTTTCGCTTCTCCAATTTATTTTTATGACCGTAGCGTTTTACACAAATTACATAACATAACTTCACGCCTTTTTGATAATCATAACATAACATAACTTCACGCCTTTTGTTACCCGAAGGTGTAGGCAGCGGCTGTTAAGCCTCGTCTCGCCGTTATGTTTACGTCCCAAATGGAATAGGTGGCGAACCTATTGCCATACCGGGCACAAAGTTTTCAGTTATCGATATTTATCACACATAACTTCCGAAAAACAATTTCCAAAAGTCATTGGTGTGAGCCAGTGTCAGGAATCGAACCCGGACCTCTGGATCAGAAGCCGTATCCTTGACCACTGGGCCACTGAGACTATTTGATTATCATAATTTCACTGATAATAGCTCCATCCTTAACCAGCTATGTCATTATCCGTGAAATTATCCTTATAAAATGTTAAGAACTCTTGTTTTATAAAATATATAGATTAGAGATACATCACGTCACATAAAATATAGTCATCTGTCTATGTGATTAAAAATATGGTTAAACTTATTCCGTTTGAAGGATATTAATTCATGAACATTTTCACTGAGTGAGTTTTGTACTGCGATTAGATAATAGTGTCGGACATTAGTGTTGACACATTAGTAAATAACATATAGTTTGAAATAATATGTACTCCTAACCTTGCAATGGACATAAGAAGAAGACAAGACTAATTGCGAGGCTTTATTTCTATTGCAGACACGCCCTCGGCTAAACATTAAAAATATGATAAATAACAAAGAAAATGGAATAAAAAACCGTGGAGTAGGAAAATTTATGAAGAATATTCAAGAGAAGCCCATCTAATAATCAAACTACACAATTTGATTATTAGATTGGCTCAAAGTAAAGCATAGTATATATAGTAGTGAACCCTCCAGCAATATCAATAAGCAAAATATTAAAATGGAGAAAAGTAGGTATGTAGTAATCCAATTTGCGAATAAAAATATGCCAATAAAAACCGTTTTGATAGAATTCCTCGCATTTCGGAAGGGAATTAATCTTTACAAAAGAATGACGCTTTTAAGAAAATTACTTTCTTTGTTAACACAGACGGTGTTAGATAGAAAATATAGAATTGAGAAAATATGTATATACAAATTGAAGTCACTACCATTTTTTTGTCATTAAAATATTTCTTATATAGTTAAGTGTTTATTGTTAAGGTTTTAGCGGTATATGTAAAGACGAATGCTATATTAATTTACTGGTAGATATTCATCAATCGAATCAAAGCTCGCACTAAAATTTGATATTTAATTGAACATATATATTTAATGTTGATAACATAAACAAACATATAAACATAACTTCACGCCTTTTGTTACCCGAAGGTGTAGGCAGCGGCTGTTAAGCCTCGTCTCGCCGTTATGTTTACGTCGCAAATGGAATAGGTGGCGAACCTATTGCCATACCGGGCACAAAGTTTTTCAGTCATCGATATTTATCACACATAACTTCCGAAAACAATTTCGAAAAGTCATTGGTGTGAGCCAGTGTCTGGAATCGAACCCGGACCTCTGGATCAGAAGCCACTGCGCCACCGAGACTAATGTTGTAATGAGACTAATTTAATGTTGATGTTTATAGTAAAACAGGAAAATATCTAAAACTTATAACTAATAATTATGTTGTTTTAAGTCAATGAAACGAATGCGTATGTAAGAATTTACATATCTTTTAACACTCTCTTCTTTCTACCTGCGCGGCTGGTAGAGACATGAATTAAAGATAAGTAATATTTTTCTGATCATTATATTATTTAACATGCCAGATAGTCAAGTAAAGGTCATATCATTCTGGACTCTAACTTCAACGGCGAATTTCACTAGCCGAAGGGAAGACCAGTTACTATCAGAGGTATTTTGTGAAGCGTAATAGAACACAACAGGCTCAGTGATGTGTAACGCCATAGGCATGCATAATGCCACCATGTTGAGCCACAATGAACTGATAAAATCAAATTTATGGGTTTGGCAGACAGCGAACTGCCTGCATGATAGGCATTATAGGTATTGTTATGACTAGCAAACATGTCCGAACAATATAATCTACACCAAAAATTACGCCTAAAATATAAATTTAAAAAGAATCTGTGAATATTTGATCTCCTATTTTTCTTCATAAAACAAACAAGTCTTTTTTGCCATTGTTTTTATTTATCGAGCTTTTATTTATAACTTTAGGATGATATATCTTCTTCTTGGACACAATATACACAGCGCCCTCTAGTTCCAAGCTAAGCAATTAAATGGTTGTGCTATGAATATTAGATAACGGATATAAATATATATACTTTTTTTGTAAATACATACTTATAATACATAGAAAAACACCCAGACACCACACAAATTTTCATGTTTGTCACAAATATTTTGCTCGGGTGGGAATCGAACCCCCGACCTCATTGCTTCAGCCGGTAGTTTTACCAATGCGCCACGAGGCCCGTCAATATATCCATAACGTCTATAATTTGAAACTTACTAAATCGTTAGATACTATTTTCTTGTGTATAATTATAATACATTACATATTAAGGTCCATCGTTTTTAATTCCATCGTCGAAAATTACACAGCAATCACAAAATTCACAATTGAAGCAATACCTGCCAGTTAGAAATTGCAAGACAATCAAGTAAGACAAATTATAATATCTAATATAATAATAATATAATATCTTGGACACAAATCACACAGCGCCCTCCAGTTCCAAACTAAGCAACTAAATGCTTGTGCTATGGATACTAATACATAATATATATACTTTTCATTTGTAAATACATACTTATAATACATAGAAAAACACCTAGACGCCGCACAAATATTCATGTTTGTCACAAATATTTGTGCTCGGGTGGGAATCGAACCCCCGACCTCAGTGCTGCAGCCGGTAGTTTTACCAATGCGCCACGAGGCCCGTCAAGAATATCAAAACTCCAATAAAAATGCTGTAAACCAAATTATGAACTGCGAATGAAAAGAGTTTGTTAGAAGGATTTTATTTTTAACACGAACGTTCAGTGATATTTGTTAAATGTTATATTTAATTTGATGTGACATGTCCGCGGCTACATTTCATGACTTAGTTTTTTCGTTTATTAAAACCTTCTGAGTGCACTTTTTACTTTACTTTCAATTCAGTCATTTTATGCAGTCGGACTTTTAATTAATATAATCTTTTTACGACTTTTAGTTTTTAGAGCATAATCTCGAATACGTTGAGGACACCAAGTTTTCAACTTATTGCCTGTTTCTATTGAAAAATATCCAAACCTAATAATATTTATGTGTTTATTTTTTATTTTTTTTAAGAAGCTCGTGCTGAATTGTTAAAGCAATAAGCGAAAAGACGGACTACGTATAATTAATATACAAAACGTAATACTTTAATAAAGTCAGCTTTAACTGATATAATATTTACTAATGTCACTCATTATTGAAGTCGGTGCAACACAATAGAGTACGTTACCAGGGCTTGCTCCGACTCCAAAAATAAGTCACATTTGTAAATAAATAGTTAAAGATTGCTTTATTTAAGTATTACGTTTTGTATATTGTATTACATACATATACATATACAAATTAGTAAGTTTCGTTATTTATCGCTTTTTAGTTAGGAAGGTACTGTTTTCATTTACTTAAAGATTTTGTGGTTTACGTTTCTCGTAGGCAATTTAGCTTTTTTTTTTAAAGAAATGTTTTTCACGAGTTTAAGTAATAGTAATGAGTTGTGAACTTCAATAGAAGTTAGTTCATTTACATGGCTTTCAGTTTAATAAATATATTATCACTAGTTACAAGTCCGTTTGTTAAATGGTTGATATTCTTAGGGAGCTATAATTGTTATTAATAAGTACTTACCTAAAAGAGTTTGATAATACTTGTTAAGTATTTATATTTTTGTTATTATCATGGGTAGACAATAACACTGCAGCCCGAATGAAAAACAATCGTATCCTTGAAAGTATTGCAGAAAACAAAATATTTTTACAGTATTGTGTGCTAACTCCTAACCGTTTAAGAGTTCCGTAGCTTCATCATCAGCACAGCAGTATCAGATATGGATTTAAGCTTACCGTTGAGGAGTTCAGTGGCTTCTTCATCAGCAGCATCAGGTGTTGACACCATAAAGAATATCCTTAATGCATATTACTACAACGTAACGAAAACACCATACTCGCTTACAATTTTCGGAGGTTGCCTTCGAGTTCTTCTGGTTTCTATCATCAGATCCTGACCTGGTGAAAATGGTAAACGCTATCAATTATTTTTTTTTTTTAAATCCATGCATAATTGACGAAAATATCGGTAAACAGACATAAAAAAAATTAAATATACAGACGAATTGAGAACCTCCTCCTTTTTTCGAAGTCGGTTAAAAAGTAGATTTAAAGACAAATTCTTGAACGAACCCTAATGAATGATACAATTTATGTTCAATAATGTTGTTAATTAATGTAGTTGTAGTTTTTATCAATAATGAATCGGAAGGGGATTAGTTCCTTTACAATTGAAACGATAAGCATAACAGGGTTATAGAGCCACGCAGTTCGTGGCATTAATAGGCGGGCTCGATTGGTAAAATACCACAACCTCTCAGAATATCAAGGTAAAGTGGCTCATAATGCGTTTCACTCGGTGAGAGAGGTATCCGGAGGCCCAACGCCTTCCCCTGTCGTCTGCCCATCCTACTTCCAATGCCTTCCCTTACCACTAACGAAGAAACACATTTCAAAGGAGGTAGGGGAAAAGCATCCATTAAACCATAAGCCATTAAGTTACCGAACGTAAAATTAATGAATTTCCAGGTGTTTGTTTCACATTTTTATCTCGATGTTACGGGTGCTTTCCAGAGCTTTTATCTTTGCGAGTAATGTACAAATATGGTAGTTGTGCAAAAAGTTTAAAGAAACTTCCCTAATACGCAGTATATTTACATTATAACAGTTTTAACAGTGGTAGAGCCAAGCAGTTCGCTGCATGAATGGGCCGGCTCGACCGGTGAAATACCACGACCTCTCAGAAGGTCGACGTAAAGTTGCTCATGCCGCGTTTCGTTCGGTGAGAGAGGTACCCGGAGGCCCACCCCTTTTTCCCCATCCTTTCCTTTCCCCTATCCCTTAAAGGTCGGCAACGCAACAGTAACACTATATGTGTTGCTGGTGTCCATGGGCGGCGTTAGTTGCTTACCATCAGGTGACACGCCTGCTCGTTTGCCCTCCTATCCCATAAAAAAAAATAAAAAAAACTTACTCCTATGTAAAGAGTACAGGGATATACCCTACCGATACACCCTTGAACTGTCATTGTGCTACTTACGCCTTACATCGCAGCTTTCCGTTCAAAAGCTTCACACTTATTAATAAAGAATTCTGAAGGTTTTACATAATTCTTAGTAAATTTCCAATATCCTTCATATGTACGATATTCAGTTTACTCGTGAAACATTTTTAGCTTCCTCCTCATCCTGTTTTATGTTTGATAATTTACGTGTTTCATTAAATGACCTTTCTGCTATAAAAAATAATAATGGAAGCATATTTATTTTCATTTATAGTGTATTTTTATTCTTTGAAGTAATAAGTATCCAAAACCATAAAAGACTATTTTATAACTTTACGCTTTAATCTAATTATCTTAGAGCCAAAGAAGCGAGTGAGGTATTTAAGAATCGTCACTTACTGCGCTTTGTTCTCTCTGCCTAGCACGCAAGGGATTTGGCATGAAGTTATGTATGCAAGGTTGAGACAGTTGTTTTTAAAGCTCGATTCACCAAATTACTGCGTCCTAAATGTTAGGTGGCGTAACCTATAGCCGTACACCGGACACTATGTTGGCAGTCATCGATTCTTACATCAACACATAACTTTCGAAAATAATTCTAAGAAGTAATTTGTATGAGCAGGAATTTGATTATATGTAATATACAATGCTAGCTGACCCAGCAAACGTTATATAACCAAAAAAAAGTAAATTTTTTGATGAACAAATAAAAAATAGGGATTGATTGTAAAGAGGTGAAAATTTAGGGTTGTATGTATTTTTGTATCATCATCATCATCATGAGCCCAGATTGGTCCACTGCTGAACGTAGGCCTCCCCCTTAGCGCGCCATAACTCCCTATCTTGTGCCAGCTGCATCCAGCGACTGTATATTTGTATGCCGTTTCATAAAAAAAAAATATTAAAAGTCTTATCTAAAAATTAAACAAAAATAGCTGTCGGCTACACTTAACATTTAGGGGAATGAAAAATATATGTCCGATTCTCAGACTTCCCCGATATGCACACTAAATTTTCACGTGAATTGGTCCAGTTGTTTTGGAGGAGTATAGTAAATAACACTGTGACACGAGAATTGTATATAATAAATTAATAAATAATTTAAGCATCTTACAATTATGCAAGTTTGAACATAAAAAGTCACAAGGAATTTTATGCCCATAACGTACGGATAAGGAAACCCTCCAATACTTGAAGTGGGTATGTATCACTCCACATTGTTTCAAGCACATTCGTCTGCCAAATAGCGCGTAATTTACTTCACGCTCAAAATATATGGTATCTTTCAAAAGAGCCTGATATTATGTGAACGTATTGAAATTTTCAATTCACATAGCACCATTTTGAAGTGAAAGTATTATTAACATTTAAGAACGTTGATTTGGAGTGAACGCAGTTTCATTTATTATTGAGCCCATCAAGGTATATCTACTCTTAATATTAAAATCTTTTTTTGTAAAATGTATGTATATATCTTGTTGGATTCAGTCTTTTTTTATTAAGCTTATAGGTTTTAAGACATCTGTAACATAGGCATAAAATAACTCAAATAAATCCTTTAAAATTGGAAAAAGTTTATTTATAATTTGAGTATTCATTAGATTTTGAAATCGCTTGACTCTTAATCTGCACATCTTACTATGGGATGAAAGATAAATATCTACTCATTTATTAAAATTAATTCATTATTATTTTAATTAGAAATTTCCTTAAGATTTTCGAATCGAAAATATTAAGGCGATGAGATATTCAATTTAGTTTTTGTAAGAGGGTGCAACGGCTCGACGCAGTGCGGGCCTGTGATATGAGATTTAGAGATAGATTGGAGAGTCGCCCTTCCAGTTGACTTGATCAATCAGTAACATCCCCCGGGAATAAACGTTGCTCTCAAAGAACACGCACATCTATAGAAATAACCGAATTCAAAGAAAACAATTTTCCAGAACGTTCGAATAAAAACTTTAAGTAGTTCACTTAAAGTTTTTATTATTTTCTTTTCACTTGGTGTATGGGCCGAATTCAAGTTTCCCATGTAGTAACCTGATAACAATGTAGTTCACTGTGATATTGACTTCTGATGAAATAAGAAATGAGGATTTACAACAAACAAACCCGGCTTATAACCCGGCAGGCTTATAACTTAACAAAAATACATAACCTATATTAAAATATATATTTTTTTGAAATTCATTGTCATAATTACTAAACAATTGTATGGCTATCACTGGTCCTGTTCATCAAATATTTGATTGCAGCGAGTCAGTCGCACGTGACCACACTTTTAGTTTATTAAAGTACGTAGGTTAAGTAAGTAGTAGTAATAATAACTACATGCCCCATAAATATCTTATTTCCGTTAAAATTGCAAAGTTTCATCTTAACTCGGTCTTATTTACCAATCTTCCTTAATTTCTATTAAGGTTATTTTATTACGGCTCTAATTTAAATTTTTACAATTTGTCAAGAGAGATAGCAACGATTCTGAGTCGTTGCTACAAAAAATAATAGAAAAAGAAGTAACCAAACTATCCTAACTCCTATGTATCCGAAATTTGTACATAGCTTAATAAGACACCAGGCCATCGAACGATAATAGGTACTATTAGGTACATGTATTTCCATTCTACCATCAAATCTAGGCAAAGAACACTTTAAGCGGCCCTCGTAATCTCAAATTAGTAGAGAAGTATGTTATTCGCATAATCTTATCAAGTCAAATATAAAGTCTCGTATCAACAAGATTTTCACATTTGCTGTCATCAATCTTTCTCTACGGATAATAAAACCTTTGACCGTTCTAATTGGACATGATAATGTTGATACAAGCCTTCATTCTAACTGTGATTGATTACTTCAAATTAATATTTAATTTTGAACATTACCCAAAGATGTATAAACGTTTTGAATTAATATTAATGACTTTTCATTCTTGTTATTTTATATTTCAGTGGTAGAACCAAGCAGCTCGCTGCATGAATGGGCCGGCTCGACCGGTGAAATACCACGACGTCTCAGAAGACCGACGTAAAGTGGCTCATGCCGCGTTTCGTTCGGTGAGAGACGTACCCGGAGGCCCACCCCCATTCCCCATCCTTTCCTATCCCCTATCCCTTAAAGGTTGGCAACGCAACAGTAACACTATGTGTTGCTGCTGTCTATGGGCGGCGTTGGTTGCTTACCATCAGATGACACGCCTGCTCGTTTGCCTTCCTATCCCATAAAAAAACCGGGCAATGGCGAATGAGATTTTTTTATAAAAATGATGCTTATGATGTATAGAAGAATTCTTCACTCTTATTTATATCTTAGGGTGTTGATACATTATATCATATCATATTTATTATATTATTTATTTATCATATTTATACATTCTTTTAATGAATTATAAAATCAGTTAATATTGTTTGCTTTTATGTCTTAACGCTTTGCCTTAACCCATAGATTCTTACTACCGAATGAAATAATTGGATAATAAGTGGCAAGCTTACTGCCATGCATCGAACGTTATTTAACTCATTAGTTTAACCAGCAAATTTTGTTTCGCCACATTCGAGGCATAACATATTGACTTCTGATGAAATAAGAAATGAGGTTTTACAACAAACAAACCTGGCTTAGGTGTATAACTTAACAAAAAAAAATACATAACTTATATTAAGTTAAATATGTTTCACGTATATATTAAAAGTTACGGTGGTCCAGTGGGAGAGCACACGGCTTCTGATCCAGAGGACCGGGTTCAATACCTAACACTGGCACACACCAATGACTTTTTGACATTGTTTTCGGAATTTAAGTGTGATAAATATCGATGACTGAAAACTTTGTGCCCGGTATGGCAATATAAAAATAAAAATATGCGCGGCGCTGTGGGTCGTCTCTAAGAGATAGACATATGCCATTGCGGACTTTTTCGGGAACCTTTGATGATGTATAATAATGCAGTACATTGTTTTGTTCTATCATTAAGGTTTCAGCGTGTACAATTAATGTATATATATTTTTATTTGATAGGAGGGCAAACGAGCAGGCGTGTCACCTGATGGTAAGCAACCAACGCCGCCCATGGACACCAGCAACACATATAGTGTTACTGTTGCGTTGCCGACCTTTAAGATATAGGATGCTAAATATTGAAAATAATCACTTTTATTTGATACTATATACATGAGTTATACATCCAAACCAGCTTGTTGACACGCTTTATTAATTTAAAAAAAACTGCAAGATCCGCTGCGTAATTTCAAAGATCTAAACAGTTAAGCAGACAGACAGTACACATTACATAACACCAATTCCTTTATGGAGTATAAAGAAAGAGCAGAGCGCCTTAAGGGACGATTATTACATGCTCAATTTGCTTCTTTGACTCTTTTCATGCACACTTGTCGATTTTAAAGGTCATCACCATCACAGGACATCACCTTCCTCAAGGGCTCGTTCTATTTGGCCATGAAAGTATGTTGTAGCCGTGTTTGACTCCCAATATCCATGGGTTTGTATATTGCATTGTATATCTGCGTAGCATTGGTACCTAACCCTGGATCTGTAGAAGAAGTCTGCTAAACTGCTAATATATGGAGAGAACTAATAATAAATATTTTGTCTCTGGACCAGATGGCGGCGGATCTCTACCTATTATAAAAAAAAAAATTATACACGTAAGTTTAAGACGGCCAAGACATACATTCCATAGTCAAAGTCAATGAAGCGAGTGAGGTGTGTAAGAATCGTACCTTATGGCGATCTGTTCCCTTTGCCTACCCCGCAAGGGATTTGACGTGAAGTTATATATGTAGTATGTTGATTCTAACCAAATAATTGGAAAGGGAATTTCATTGAAACTCTTCCTTCTATAAAATAATATTAAATAATACAAATGGTGTACTCTCTAGTATAGTTTATGCTTTCAAAATTGAAGGATAAATAAACAGCAAAGTCTCTGTACAATTGTTATAATATTATTCCAGCATATTATTCCTTCCAGTGGTAGAGCCAAGCAGTTCACTGCATGAATGGGCCGGCTCGACCGGTGAAATACCACGACCTCTCAGAAGACTGAAGCAAAGTGGCTCATGCCGCGTTTCGTTCGGTGAGAGAGGTACCCGAAGGCCCACCCCCCTTCCCCATCCTTTCCTATCCCCTATCCCTTAAAGGTAGGCAACGCAACAGTAACACTATAGGTGTTGCTAGTGTCCGTGGGCGGCGTTGGTTGCTTACCATCAGGTGGCACGCCTGCTCGTTTGCCCTCCTATCCCATAAAAAAAGCATAAGAATTTTACTATTATCTAACATTCGAACAGCAATATACTCGCAAAGAGAGCTCACTAGGAAATTTCTCTCCGTTGCAAGAGAGTCGCGTTTTCCCTAGCATCCTATATTGCAAATATTGTGCAATATAGCCTAGAAGTATTTGTAAAATGTCTTTGTTATACTGCAATGTATATTCAAATAGAACAATTCGTAATACCCAGGTTCCATTATGTAAATTCGAAGAAATGTTTATTCTACTTGAATATAAATTAACGATAGTATTAATAATTAATAAAAAATAATTAATAATTTTTGATTTAATATAACAATGAACATTATTCAAATTTGAAAAAGTAACTCAATAATCAAACGTTAATTTAAATTTAGACATTTAAGATTACAGATAATTACAAAATACATTGCTGTATGAATGAATGGACTTTATCTCCCAGAAAATAATCGTAAAGGTGACCGAGATATTCAGAGGCCGAACCCCTTCCCTCCCAAACCCGACTTGAATGTCAGCAACGCAACTGTAACGTTGTCTCGCTGCCTGGTTCGCTCTCATTCCAATAAAGAGAAAAAATAGGTAAAAAAACTTTTTAAGTTAAACGGTTTTATGTTAAACATACATTGCAATGTTTAAGATAAATGTACTAAAAACCAAAAAATAATAAAATAGAAACAGTCGTGGGAATTATAAACATATGCATAGACTAGACTAAAATAAAACCGTGGGGCACGTCAATTGTCTACAAATTATCGACTTAATGTGCGATAGAAGAATCGTTTAATTCGTCGTTAGGCAGTTGGCCCGCAGACGGTGAGGAAATTACTTACTATTTTCTTGCTCATGGAAATTCCAATAGTTATACACTCCATGTAAATAAAAGAGATGTTTCAACTAGTTTATCGTTGGACATTCACACTGCTGGCTGGCGAGGAATCGTTTCACTGCTCGTAGTTTGTCTTTAATCGACAAAACATATGATAAAAGTACTACTCGCTCACCACTATGAAACCCTAAAACTCGCTTATAATCGAGCTTGCTAGCTTGTTTCCACATTCTAGCCCTACTTATCACACGTCCATCGTTGTCGGTTGAACAACTGCCTAATTATAGTGTAACATTACAAAACAAACATTTTAATCAACGATTGTAGACAATTGACGTGGCCCACGGTTTTATTTTAGTCTAGTCTATGCATATGTTTATAATTCCCACGACTGTATCTATTTTATTATTTTTTGGTTTTTAGTACATTTATCTTAAACATTGCAATGTAATAGGTTGGGGAAAAAGTATTTTCGTATTTTTGTATGAAAAGTCAAGACATTTTTTTCAAAGTTTATTTACATTTATTTACAATATATATGTACCGTTTTGTTGAATAACTTTCTGCCATTTTGTGGGCAGAGACATTATCCCGTTACTGTAGAAACTTTGGGACTTCTGATCAAAAAAACGGGACAAATAGTTTTGGCAGTCCTCTCTTGAGGTCAACCTTACAGAACCTAAAGAATTCTGAAGAGACCGAAACAGGTGAAAATCTGAAGGCGCAAGGTCAGGGCTATATGGTGGATGCACTAGGACCTCCCAGTCGAACTCTCTTAATTTTTGCTGAGTGGCTAAAGATGTGTGTGGTCTAGCGTTATCGTGATGAAAGACCACACCCTTCCTGTTGATCAATTCCGGCCGTTTTCTCTCGACTGCTTCCTTTAATCTCATCAGTTGCTGGCAGTAAAGATCAGAATCGATGGTTTTGCCGGACGGTAAAAGCTGATAATGAACAATGCCCTTCCAATCCCACCATACACACAGCATCACCTTATTTCGTGTTAGGCCAGGTTTGGCCACAGTCTGTGAAGCCTGGCCAACTTTCGACCACGACCTTTTTCGCACGTTCTTGTCGTACGTGATCCACTTTTCATCGCCAGTTATCAATCTCTTCAAAAACGGCTCGGTTTCATTACGTCTCAATAATGAATCGCAAATGAGTACACGGTTCATTAAGTTTCTTTGAGTGAGCTCGTGTGGCACCCAAATATCGAGCTTTTTTGTATAACCAGCTTTCTTCAAATGGGTCAAAACTGTTTTGTGGTCAATTCCCAGTTCTTCAGCTACATCGTAACTACTAATATGCCGATCTTGCTCCACTCTTTCAAAAATGGCGTCCATTTTATTCGTAACAGGGCGACCAGAGCGAGGTGCATCTTTAACATCAAAATTTCCGGACTGAAAACGTTTGAACCAAATTTGTGCTACTCTTACTAACACTGCATCAGGTCCATAAACATCACAAATTTTTTTCACTGCTTGAGTTGCATTTTTGCCTTTTTTATAATAAAATTTTAAAATGTATCGAATTTCTTCATTAGATTCACTCATTGTTACGGAGAGAAAAACAAATAAAAATAGCGGGAAACAACTTTTTTTATTTTTTTCTTTTCTTTATAATGTAACCTTTTTAATGTTACCAAAACCAGCCAGACACAAATAGTACAGTCAAAGAAATTTTATAATAAGCTTATACCTACGTTATGCGAAAAGACTTTTTCCCCGACCTAATATGTTTAACATAAAACCGTTTAACTTAAAAAGTTTTTTTACCTATTTTTATTTTCTAGTTTTTAGTTTTTATTTTGCATTCTGTTTAATTCATTTAGTGCTTCATTATTGCAAGGTTTCTTGCCCGTTAGTTTATTGCAGTCCAACTTCTCTATACGTAGTCCCTGCAAAGATCTTACTCTACTAAGAGCCACGTAGGCTTGACCTTCTTCAAACAGTTTCGCACCTAAGTATACGACTGCGTGATCCACAGTGCTGCCCTGCATTTTATGTATTGTAGAAGCCCATGATAGTATTAAAGGCAACATTCTTCTTTCAGCCGTCCCGTAATTGTACTTAGCTGGAAACTGTATGGCTTTCGGGTGTATAAGATGTACTCCGTCTCTTGCGAAATCAATTCGGACGGAAGGTACATCTGTTGCATACATCTGAGTTCGACGAAATTGAGGCCAAACGATTTCGTTGATGTAGCCTATAGCGCCATTTACCGTTGCTTTGTTAACCTGGCTTCATATTCTTCAGGCGTTTCTGACGCCGTCATTTGTGTATATCGCTGTCGTTGCTTTTTTAACCTGGCCTCATATTGCTCAGGTGTTTTTGACGCTAATTGTTCCCGTCGTTTCTGTAATCGACTATTTCTATCACCTTCACTTTCTTTAGATCGTTTTGCTTTATACTTTTCTTTCGCTTTTTGAAGCCTTCGTTTACGTTGTGTTGCAGTTTCTGTTTTATTTGTGTTTGTATTTTTTATATTTTTTTTTACCATTTTGTTTCCACGAGTAATGGACATTTAAACGGTCGACCCCCCCAGAGGTCCAATAAAGGGGCAAGGCTATGTACAACAAGATGCGCCTGAGTCTTGAGGGGAAAGCGCTAACGACATATCATTTTTATCCACCCTAATGCCATACAGTTCTCGGCGCGTTTTAACCTTTCACCTTAACTTGGGTGGTGTACCGCTAACGACGTATCATTTTTAGCCACCCTAATGCCACACAGTCCTCAACACGATACAAAATCTTGACTTGGGTGGTGGATTCAGGCTGGATTAATCAGATACCTAAATTACAGATTCAATTTCTAAATTTAAATCTTATTATTATACGCCATTTAGTGGCTGCGCCCATCTTAAATATTGAGGTTGTATAGTGCACTGTATTCTTCTTGTCAAGCCCTTTTATTTGATACCCATATTGGTGGGATTGATAAAAAATTGTTATCAGCCATTTGGTAGCGGTGGCTATCTTAGATTTCAATTTTGCATAGTAATTTGTATTCTACTTGTTGAGACCTTTCATTTGATACCCATGTTGATGGGATTGATAAAACCTAAGTTATCCGCCATTTTGTAGAGGCCGCCATCTTGGATTTAATTTTTTTCTAGTATATTGTATTCTGCTTGTTGAGCCCTTTCATTTGATACCCATATTGATGGGATTGATAAAACCTACGTTATCCGCCATTTTGTAGCGGCCGCCATCTTGGATTTCAATTTTTTATAGTATATTGTATTCTGCTTGTTGAGCCCTTTCATTTGATACCCATATTGATGGGATTAATAAAACATAAATTATCCGCCATTTTGTAGCGGCGGCCATCTTGAATTTATAAATATAATGAATAAACATAATTGTATTGTCACCAAAATCCAAAGTGTATACAAAATTTCAGATTAATCGGTTGACAGGAAGAGGGTGAAATTTGAATTACTAAATTTGACCCAAGAATAAATAATAAATAAAACAAACGGGGTGAGCTAAATAAAACCGTTTAAAAATAAAATTCAACAGTCGATTGTACGCAAAGATTTGCTTCAACAAACGACGATCAAATACAGAACATCACGTAATCCGAACATATTTATAAAATGAATGCACAGAACGTTCAAGTTGGGGCACAATCAAATAACCGTGAACGGATTCAATGGGCAGCATTGTGCACACCATGCACGAATCTGTAATCATTGGCCACTCTAACCAGATACAATGGCCTGATTTGTGATTCAGCGTAAATCTATGGAAATAATGGCTTCCGAATTTAATAATGTCATATTTTGATTAAACTTCTTCAAGCACGTTAGTAGATACTTGGGTTGAGTGGCCTTGTTAAATGTTCATATTTGCTTCATACGTCATGTCGTTGAGTTATGTTAGTGAGCGCCAGGACTCTACATCCGTTGGTATCCACATGTTTATTATTTAAGCGAACTAGAATTCTCTTAAAAAATTAAAATTACTGTGAAGTGAAATAGTAAAAATAAAAAACTTGAGAGGCGTCAAGGGAGACCGGGATGGAACGAAGTTCCTTTCGATTAATTAGTGAAGGAATTGTAATAAAATTTTAGAACTAAAAAAAAAACATACTATTATATAAAATATGAAAACATGGAAAATAAAACTTCAAAAAGAGTTCCGATACCGGGATTCGAACCCGAGCCCCCTGTATGAGAGCAAGGTATCCCAGCCACTAGACCATTTGGGTAGTTAAGCATTTTTCTAAAGAAGCCGATACTTGAAAGTGCCCTAAACATACATAATTTTTTTTTTTTTTTTATTTATATTTTATTGTACACATAACACAACAGATTTACATAAAATAATTCACAATGAATACATGTACAAGGGCGAGCTTAACTCACTTTTGAGTTTTCCACAAGCAAACCCTTTGAGTTATAGAGGAGAAAAAAAAAATGCAAAGCAATTAAGTGTATCATTAAGTAACCAGTTAAACATAAATAAAATACTCTCCCAAAAGAGGGCAATAGAGAAAAAAAATATATATATAAAATAAACACAATAAATATACATACATTCAGTCTACACAAATAGTTCACATATACATAATATAAGAATAAATACATATCCTAATACATACATTACATATATACATCTCAACATACGTACATAAAAATACATACATATATATATATATATATATATACATACACATTACATGTAAATAGAGATATATATTACCGATCATTCTTTAGAGAGGAAATATTCTTTGGTTCTCTTCTTAAAAACTTCTAGAGAAGAGGCATCTCTTACCGAGTGTGGAAGGCAATTCCATAACCGAACTTCACGAGCTGTAAAAGAGGAATCGTAACAACTAGATGTGCGAGTAGGGGCACGAAGAAGAACAGAAGACGAAGTGCGACAGGGTTTATTTAAAGGAACAAGATATTCAAAGCGCTCACGTAGGTAGGAAGGCGAGTTCGGATTGTGAAGGATTGAAAAGAGAAGGTTAAGGATATGGGTTTCTCGACGTTGACGAATGGGTAACCACTTCAATCGGGAGCGAAACTCAGAGACATGGTCGTATTTCCGGAGTCCATAGATGAAACGGATACCCAAGTTTTGAAGGCGTTTGAGCTTGTTGAGATGTTCGTCCTTGGCATCTAGAAAAACGACATCAGCATAGTCCAGAATGGGGAGTAGAAGGGACTGGGCAAGAGTAACTTTAGTCTGAAATGGTAGGAATTTTTGAAGACGTTTGAGAGACTGAAAGGCGCCGAACATCCTCCTGCTTACCTCTGCAATGTGAACATCCCAGGAAAGATTGCAATCGATGTGTATACCAAGGTTCTTGGCACGTTTTGTTAGAGTGATAGGCACAGCATCGTACGCAATAGGAGGAAGAGCACTGGCATCCAGTCTATTCAGCATTTGTCTTCCGCCGATAATAATAGCCTGTGATTTAGATGGGTTAACGAGTAGTCCGAATGATTTGGCCCATGTACTAATGCTGTCGAGGTCGTCATTGATGGCAGCGATAGCCCCCACAGCATCTTCTACCTTGAAATGACGATATAGCTGCAGGTCGTCAGCATAGAGATGAAAACGGGAATTAATTATTTTTGTGATGGCGTTTATGAAAACGGAGAAGAGAAGAGGAGAGAGTACGCCACCTTGGGGCACACCCGCAGCCAGGTCACACCAGTCCGAGGTAGCCTCGTTAAGGCGGACCGACTGCGAACGCCCCTGAAGATAAGATTTGAACCAACCAATCGCTGAAGGCGAGACATTAAGAGAGGACAGGATACCAAGCAAGATGTCAAAATCAACTGAGTTGAAAGCACTGCTAAAGTCCAGTAATACGAGAACAGTCAGGGCCTTATTCTCAATAGCTAGTCTTATGTCGTCCGTTATTTTTACAAGAGCAGTTACAGTGCTATGTCCAGAGCGAAAACCTGATTGATACTGGCTTAGCAGGCTATTAGACGATAAGTATGTTTTCAGTTGACTTTGAACACCGCTTTCTAGGACTTTGGATAGGATAGGAAGTATTGAGATCGGACGGAACTGAGAAAGCAGAGATGGATTAGGCACTTTGGGAAGGGGTATAACAAATGCTTTCTTCCAAGAGGAAGGAAAGCTGCCTGTGCGCAAGGAAAAATTAATTAAATGAGTAATGACAGGAAGCAGATGATTTAGGAGAGGTCGAATCATTTGAAGCTGAAGGCCGTCGCAGCCCACAGCTTTGGTAGTGATGGAAAGGATGGATTTCTTAATGTCCTCCTCCCCGACAGGTTGAAAGGAGAAGTAGAGAAAAGAGAGGTACTAAGAGGCAATGGAAGAGTCGAGAGATAGTTAAGAGTAGAAGATTTTACGGATTCAGTAATTGATATTGGAGCATTAGAAAAATGAACATTTAAAGCATTTAAGTCTAAATTAGTTAAATTGGCATCGGTGGACTTACCTATGCCCAGAGATTTAATGAATTGCCATACCTGTGTTTTATTAGAATTTTGAACGGAAGAGTGAATGTGGCTCCGCTTTGCATCTCTACACATGCGGCTGCAGCGGTTACGTAATTTTTTGTAAAGTTGCCAATTCTCCTCGCACGGATTACGCCTATACCCGCGCTTTGCCTTGTCTCGTTTAGCCATCATCTCTTTGATTGTACTAGAAAACCATGGCGCAGGAGGGTACTTTAGTTTTACCTTGCGAACGAGTGCATATTTATCGTATAGGACGATTATAGTGTTATTGAAGGTCGTCACTTTGCCGTCCAAGTCACTACAGCTGTAAACAGGAGACCAATCGATACCATCCACGTCATGACACAAACGCTCCAAATTAATGTTTTTGAAACTGCGAAGATTGAGAAAACTACTCTTGCGTTTTGGAGGACGAATTTTATAGGATAGGTAAATGAGGTCATGATAAGAAAAGGATGCTGGGAGTTGTCCGTGTGTGGCCACTTTATGAGGGCCAGAAACAAGAATGAGGTCTAATAGAGAAGAGTTGCAATGAGGAGCCCTGTGTGTAGCATCTAGAGAAAGAATTTCCATATTAACAGAAGAGACAATCGATTTAAGCCTGCGACTGCGCATATCATTTTTTAAAAGGCAAGTGTTGAAGTCTCCAAGTATAATAACGTGATTGTATAAAGAGGAAAAGTTTTCTAATTTTGCTTCAAATGATGAAAAATAGTCGATGTGACATGACGGAGAGTAATAAACGCCTAGTAAAAATTTAGTGTGCTTAAATGTTATTTCAATAAAAAGATGTTCTGCAAATTTGGTATAAACACTTGGTGACTGGTCAACTATAATGTATGGTAAGATCACTTCTGAGATAAACACCAACTCCACCATATCCCTTGCCAGTCCTGTCATTACGCACAAGCTTATATCCAGGTAAGGAAAATTGGACAGATGGGAGTGCAGGCCTAAGAAAGGTCTCGGAAACTAGTACAGCATGGACAACCTGAGCATCAAAGGAAGATAGAAGATCCGGGAAGTGAGCTGGAACGCTTTGAGCGTTTATATGTACAGCGTTAAAAAAGTTTGGAAAAGGAGAAAAAATAGAAGCAAGATGGTCGCTCAGGTGGGTGGAATCGTTCCCACTTATTGCACTAGAGAAACTGTTTACGGACTCACTTGAAGAATAACAAGACTCAAATTTATCAAAATCGGACATAATTTACAATAAATTAAATAAATAAATACAATATTAAAGATGAAAAAAATAATAAATAATAAGAATACTATATGTCTTTCAAATGAATGTTACTCTCAATCCTCCTTACACTCATAAGTGGTGTGATGGTTGCACATAATGATTAAAAGACTATGCAGCTATATAAAAAAAAAATACAAAGAATGGACAAATTAGACAAGTGTCACTTGTCAGTGTCACTGTCAACCAGGCCACACGTAAACACATTATAAAAATAGGTAAAAAGCATTGACCTATATGATATAGACTTGTAGTAACCTTCCCAAAGTGTGACCACTAGCCATAAGCCTACAGGCTTATGCGAAGCTTATGTCAATTCAGTCATCTGTCAGACGCGAACCGATTAACAATAGGTACAAAATGGGTAAATGCGTAGTAAAAGAGTGCGATTCAAGATCGGAAACCCATAAGAAATTAACCGGAATTACTTTCCACACGTAAGATTAATGTTTACATTAATATTAAAATACAGTAAAATAGATAAAATGTTGAATTTTCATAATTAGCTTCAGTGATACCACTAAAAACTTAGTTTTAGTTTCCCACATTTGTGGGAGAGTTATTAATTTATGGAAAAGGAGATTTTTAATTTTTTTTGTTAAAATAATAACGCTGCAGGGTGCCTAAAGATGCAGAACGCCGTGACAAGTGGGTGAAAATTATCCGATTGCTGAGAAAAGAAACTGACTGGCTACCTGCACCCGGGAGATCATTTATCGTCAATTCAAGTTGATCATTCGCTTTCATTAATAAATGCCATAATTAATAAATACTTAAAAATAAGATTGTATCACGAAAACAAATTATTCACTCCGACTTATAAAAAAGGCAATTTTATACAAACTTATGTTACACAGCGGTGTATGATCAATAATTCATCTGCCTAGCTTTTTCCCAATTATGTTGGGGTCGGCTTCCAGTCTAACTGGGTGCAGCCGAGTACTAGTGTTTTACATGGAGTGACTGCCCATCTGACCTCCACAACCCAGTTGCGTGGGCAACACAATCCCCCTTGGTAAGTCTGGTTCTTAGACTTTCTGGCTTCTGACTACCCGTAACGACTACCAAAGATGTTCAAATGACAGCCGGGACCCACCAATTTAACGTGCCTTCCGAAACACGGAGGAACTCGTCATGATAAGATGGTCACCCATCCACGGACCGACCGCGCCAAGCGTTGCTTAACTTTAGGGACCGTACCCATACTACGTGACCCGTTTAGGGGGGGGGGGAGCGGACTACGGTTAGTCACAGGAGCGGGGGTGGCTCAGGTTTTTGTCACGTAGTCGATTTTAATGAGAGAAATCTCGTATTTTTTCGACCTAGATGAATATTAATGTGATTAAACAGAAAATAATTGTTGTGTTCGTAAATTAAGTTACTGTAAGTTACATACTGTACACAATATGTTTGCAATATGCGCAATATGTTTTCACAATTAAAGTTGTTCTTTTTCATAATACATAATTCACTAGTAATTTAAGTATGCATGCAGTCTTATCCAATAAAGACGAGTATGAGCCAAGTTATTTTTTTTTTCGATTTTTGACGTGAAAACTAAAGGGGGAGGGGGGGGGGGGGTCTTGGCATATACTACGAGTGGTCACCGATGGGAAGGAGGGGTCCAAAAATCTTAAAAAATAGGTCACGTAGTATGGGTATGTTCCCTTATGATCGATCGACCCGTGCGGCTGTTAGGCCCTGTCCACGTTAAATACAATAATTCCCTTTCAATATAATGAATGAAAGTACATTATTTTACTACTCAAGCGTTTTCACTATTTTGTGTATCTGTACCTAATTGTGTACACCTTACCTACAGCGCTTTAAATCGCTGCTCTAAGGCAGGTGTACACATTTAGGTACAGATGATTGTGATCCAATTTTTTTCGGAACAGCCGATCTAGTACGGAGTACACAGAGATCGTTGATCCATTCATTATTTCAGTTATCTTGTAATACATCTGATAAGAAATTAATAAGTAATAGTAAAATATTGAATTTATATTTATTAATACGATATTTATAATTACGAATACATGGCTTGAAAAAGTTGGGTAAAATTTCGCATGGGCTGGCCACCCCACACCGCCATTGCAAATTTATATTGCCATCTTTGTCTAATCAAAGTGACGGCAATGTATTTGCGATTTGTGTGACTGAGATAGATATATGTTTAATTTTAAATGTCTAGTGGTTTCAAAGCTACGTCATTGCATCTAAAAAGTGGACACACATTTTTTGACGCATTTGTATGAGGTTTGCTCCTCTTGTATATTGAACTCAGTGGTAAAAAGTGAAAACTGAAGGGTATGTTATGAAATTAAAACTTATAGGTATGTTTAACAAGTGAATAAAAAATTTATGGAATTATTTAAATGGCTTACGGGACCTCTTGTCGGGACCAGGTGGTGCTACATTGGATGTACCTTCTGATAATGGAACAGGGAATTTTATCATAAGATCACGAAGCTCTGCTGCTGTCTCGATCTTTCGACGGGAGTCCTCAGTCACTTGGATAACAATCCTGCCTTCAGAGGTCCAACAGCGTCGTAACCCATAATATTTGCGTGCAGATAAAAATATATCGTGTCTGGGTTTCGTTAAAAATTCGGACAAAGTTATACCCGTTCCCTTTAACTTCGTCTTATTACTCCAGACAGCGTTACGCAATTTACGAATCTAATCAGGAGCGGCCGGGGCTTATTAGTGCTTGTTCCTAAAAAATAGCAAGTGCTTATATCATTAGGACCAATAGGTACAGTGACTCTTTCTGTAAACATTTTCACAACAGAGGGGATCAGATTAGTATGGCCATTCTCAGGAAAGCCATGCAGTAGAAGGATCTTAAACCGTGATGCCATCTCATGCCGGTCCATGCCCAGTACCAACAGATCTAATTGAGACTTCAGAGTGGCCATAGTCTTCCACATGAGTCCTTTGAATTCAGTGAAGTCCTTTGAGAGGCTTGCGATGGATTTATGGGCTGTTGTATCATTACTGGCTTTAGCCAGATCCTCCTCATATTGAGCCATCCTTGCAGTAAATGTTGCAGTTAAATTCTCCATGTTCTTAGACACTTCAGAGTACAAATCCATACTGTGATTAAGCAAGTGCGATAAAATATGAAAACATGGAAAATAAAACTTCAAAAAGAGTTCCAATACCGGGATTCGAACCCGAGCCCCCTGTATGAGAGCAAGGTATCCCAGCCGCTAGACCATTTGGGTAGTTACACATTTTTCTAAATAAGCCGATACCTGAAAGTGCAGTTTGGCATGGAAAAAGTGTCGTGAGAATTTTGTCCGTCTAGCCCCCTTTCACAACGCGCGATAAGGAACTTCGTTCCAATAAAAAAAAAAGCTAACGTTGTCCACATTATGAAAACTATTCTGATCAAATCGTTTCAAAACTCACTATCCTAAACCTACTGGTAACACGTTTCTGAATGATATAAAAATACATATCAGGGAACGTATAACATTTATAATTTAATTTGCTGGTAAAGATAATATATAAATTCTAATTATGAAACAGCCCAGGGTCATTCTGCTTACGATATCTACCGTACCTTATAGCGCTCACGTTTTAAATTAAACTGCCCCTTAACCTTTATAGAATTACATTACCAATATAATACCGCAGAACGTGGCTCAAAGCACTCTATTAAGAAGGTTCATTATAATTATTGTGATACTTAACGTAATCTTGTTACTATAATGTTAGTGTCTTTAGAAATTACTTCTCTCTGTTTCATTACAGTCGGCCAAAAAAACTGAAGTAGCCATAAACGAAAATATGAGATAATCGTCTCGATGGTTACTTTTTTTACTAACCATTCTTTCGTTTGGTCGGTTTCCTACTCGTTCTGTTCCACTCCAATTTCTTTTTGGATGTTATGTGTGATAACTATTTCTGACTCAACTTTTCTGAGCTCTGTACCACGGTAAAGCCACGTAGATCGCTTCGTGAATGTGCCGGCTGACCAGTGAAATACCACGGCCTCTAGTAAGATCAACTTTAAGTGGCTCATGCCGTGTTTTGTGAGATTAACATTATCGGTGTGGCAGGTGTCCATTGGCGGCGGTAGTTGCTTACCGTCAAATAACACCTATTTCACGAGTATTGGTAATTTATTAGATTTTTTTCAAGTCGCATTGTTTAAATAGCGACTATTGTTTAGAGGTCGGTGGGTTTGCTATTCAAGTACAATATGTATATTATAATACAATACAGTATAAGTATAATGATGAGCATTATGTTTGTTTGGGGTGTTATCTAGTTACGCATAGAAAAAAAAGCAATCTTTTACAAGAAAACGAAAATAAATTAACAGTCACAGCGTTAAAAAAATCAAAAGTGTATAAATATCCTATGGGCCGGGTGCTGATTACGGTGACAAACTCTGCCCTGCTCCCCGTCATAGGGGCGTTGCTGTCCATGCACTGAGCCCTTTGTACTTCCGCCTTTTGTTCTTGTATCGCTATATTAATTAGCTTCCCTTTCTTTTCACTTCTGTCCAATAATTGCTCTATCAAAATTCCTTTTCGATGTAAATTTTTTTAGGAATATTTGAATATTTTCGGCAGCCAGTTGAAAGAAAATTAACTGATTCGGCAACAATATCTTCAAGATTGAAAGGGAGTAAACGATCGTTCATTATATTTTAATTATGTGGATATTTTTGTTCTGAATGAATATTTTTTTGTCATTACGCGCTCTTAGTATCTGAAGATGTAAGCAGGGAATTATGTGCTTGGCTCTTTTTGGATCACATCTAATAACTGGCGAAGAAAGGCTTATAGTTACGCGGCAGAATAATAACTTTTATTAAAAATGCCTTCGTTCTGAGTCGGAATTGTGCACTCTACTCTACATATTGTCTATATTATGAATACATAACGACATAGAGTATTAAGTGTTCCAACATTACTCGTCTGAGATGTGACACCCACTGCGTATATTCTGTATAGATAAATATAATTTCTTTTTCTGAGATTCCTACACGAACAGAAATTATTACGTGGGAATATCTCTTAATTATTCAGCTCTTTCTGTTGCTTCGCAGTTCATTGATCATAACATGCAAAATATCATTATGTTCTTCATAGCTTTGCCAGTGAAGTATAATATTTGATTCTTTAAAGTTTACGCTTTTGACAATTGGCTGAAGTAAAACTTCTTTTTACTTCACGAGCGTAGTAATTGCATTATATACATGTTTCCGATCACACTTTTCGTCACATATTCACCAGCCTACAAAACTAGAAGAACTGCAACATAAAGTGAGTATTATTTGTATGTATATTTATATTGATAGTTAAGACATTGCCTAAAGATTAAAAATATACTTCTGTACTATACTTGTATTACTGTTTTCTGATATAATTGTTTCGACCAAAAAATGAGACCATGTTTTTATATTTAATTTTCTGTCATATTTAATAAACATGATTTTTACCCAGAGACTATTTACTTTGCCGTCTTAGACAATCGTAAATAACGCTCTATCTAAGAAACTGCCTCGTACTCTTGCCAAATTGCTTGGCAACTACCTACAGAATTTCCCCCTTTGAATAATATTACATATTACGAATTGAACAGCAAAGTAAACCATTATTTACCACTGTAAAATGTAAATATTCGTGTGGAATTATATGGTAAATTTACTACAAACCACTCAAAATATCAAATCAAACGTAAACACACGTACGCATTAAAACACTTGTCAATTTACTTAATAGCGTTGAGAATAATAACAGTTACAATTCGCATCAAAAATGTATTCACTAGAGATCAACCAATTTGGCAAATGTATAAATTTTCCACCGTGAATGGTAAAAAAAAATACTGTCATTTTATATTTCATCTAATGGACTATAAAACACGAGTTCGTCAATTCGATTGTAGATTATTATGATTTTCGATCTAGGCTTTTAGTAATTTAGCAAATAAGTAGTTGGTAGTAATAGAATTTGAATACTATATTAATTATTATTATAGCCTTTATTGCTGAAACTAAACTTAACATTATTTAACTGTACTTAATTACCGTACATTTAATAGTTTTTTAAGAATATATGAGTTTGATAAAAGCAATTTTATTGGAAAATATCGGTGCTACTAAAAATTATAAATAGAAATTTTATAGATTAAAACAACTATTAGGATTATATCGCGTTTCTTTATTACTTATTTATATTTATTTCCCGACGTTTCGAACTCTTTACAGAGATCATTTTCACGAGATTTTCACTATCATTTCTCGTGAAAATGATCTCTGTAAAGTGTATTAAACCTAATATAATATTTTTAGAGGCGTTTGGACTATTTGAACTCGATATCTGCTAATAAATCTGAATAATTCGATTTGATATAATCGCCTTTTTCTGTGAACTTATTCAGAAAAACGTTTCCTCCGACACCAACTTGGAATCTATTGAATTATTTTCTGCCTCAATCATGGCATACGATTTTAAGTTTTAATTGGATTTTGATGTTAGGAAACTTTTAAGATAATAGTAGATTCGAACAGCTATATAAATTACTGAGAATGACCAGGACAAAAGTTGATATACTTTGAAACTTTGCACGTCCACGTTGATAAAAAGGGAAATTTGTTGTTTCTGAGAAAAGATTAGGAACTATACCTGGAACTAAATAACTATCTCATAATATTTGAATGTAATTCTTAGCAAATATTCGATATTCTTTTGAAAATGATAAATTCAAGATTAAACTTAGGTAATACAGAATTATCAACCTTTCAATAACATGTACTAATTGAAACCCACTACATGTATTAATTTAATTATTTATCATCAAAGTAAGTTAGCGTATAACATTTTCATCGCAATCAATAATTGAGGTTAATTATTAATTTGCTTATTCTGCCTTTGATTTAATTAAAACTAACAAAATATTAGTAAGTAAACTGCTCATTAACTTCTCCATGGCTAAGTATTTTATTGAATAACTTCGTTTTCTAGGAAAAAATACTGAAAATATTACATTAAAAATCGTGACTATCATGTCTAAGCAAATATAAAAATTTTATGGACCGTGTAACATAATATTGTTTTAAGCGCTACTTTCTCGACATTAATTAGAAGCAATTGCTCTTTGTGATATGTACCTCAACCACAAAATTTAAAAAAATAAGACATAGCTTCACGTCTTTTCTACCCGAAGGTGTTACCAGTGGCTGTCGATAAACTCGCCGCACTTTTAACTTTTCATCTTGAACGTAAGTTTTACCACCCTATTGTCATTTGTGCAAAAACAACATAATAATATTAATAAAGCGTAAAAATACGCTTCTTACTATGTATAACGAGCATTGTATTTGTTACAATATATAAAGAAATAAGAAAAAATATTATTATTTTTCTTTGATCAGCTCTCCTGTAAAGTAGTGTAATTTTAATTTATGGCAGTTATGAATCGAAGCAGCGATCGGTTTTAAAGGCTTGTAGTTCAATCTTTCGCCAAGACACGTTGTGTTTTTACTTCCATTTTTGTGCTGCATATTTTACATTCTAAATTATTGATAAATGAATTGTTATTGACAACGAAAATTCTGCTACAGTGATTTTACGATAAAAAATTCTACTATAGGGGTACGTCTAATACGCGGGTGCAGTAAAGCGCATAAACAATGCATGCTTTAGCACTGCATCAAGTGGTTTTCCATCATAAAGCCACTCCAGAGCACTCCGCAATGGGAGTGCTGCATGGCCATTTTTCCTCTGAATTTCTCAATTTCAATTCCTCTGTGTTCCTATTATTACACTACAAAGTACGTACCAATACGTCATGTATTTTCTAATAAACAATTAATGATGACTGATAACTTTGTGCCCTCGTATGGCAATAGGTATAGGTATTTCATTACGAACGCAACATAATGATTTAGCGAGGCGAGATTTAATAGCAGCTGCCTATGGCGTGAAATTATGTTGACTTAATATTTGTAGTCGCATTTGAAATAATAATACAATTTCTATTAAATGACAGCCAATAATCTACAATAATAGTTCTTAGTTTGTGTAAGGTTCTAAGTCCCCATGAGGATCATTTAAGCTATTGACATATGATCCGTACCATTACGCCTGTTGATGTAGTGAATTTTCTTAACAAGCTATAAACAAAACTTATAAAAAGAGGGTTGAGTTACTGCTGTAATACGGAAAAAGATATCCGTGTAAGTATCACGATACTGTATTAATAAATTACTACAAGGACAAAAAATATCATTAAGACTCGGTGTATCTTTGAATAATAAGACTGAAAGCATATGACGGCAAAATAAATTGCATTCGCTAAGGTTTCCGATAAAGCCTGGAGTCGTCTATTATTGAAAAGAACAAAGTATAATATACAAAGTACAGAATAAAATTCAAGCTCTGAAGATAAAGCCTTAGCGTTCTTATTACAAGTAAAAGACCAATGAACAAAAATTAATAATAATTTTTAGGTAATAATCTTAAGGTATACAAAGCTAGAATCAAAGTATCCGGGTATCTTTCAGTGTGGTATAAAAAAATCAAAAAAGATGCTGAGTCGTTTTATGTTGATCTGTTTCCTCTTTCTTCAATTTATTTTTCAAATAAATTTTAAAAAAGTCTTACATATTTCCTAATTCTTGTAATTCTTTTTGGAAGTTATGTGTGGTAAATAAATATCGATGACTGACAACTTTGTGCAAGCAATGGCAATAGGTTCGTCACCTATTCCATTTGGGATGTAACCATTCGGCGAGTGAAGGCTTAAATGTCGCTGCTGAAGGTATATCCTTCGATTATAGAAAGGTATGTAGTTTTGTTATCACTATATGTAGATTGTCGAAACATATTTTAACATAAATTAAAACGATTATAGTCTCATCTAAAACTTTGAAATTATATGAATAACAATATGGTTATTTGTTTACCCGGAAAAATATAACATTAATTAAGCATATATTTGATAAAAGAGTAATACAGACAATCCGTATTAATGAACAGCAAATACCCATAATATCGACCCTTAACATTTGGTTTGATTCCATTTATTGCTGATCAAAGTTCCAATCATTAAATGAAGCTGTCTCAAACTTCTGGGGAATATGATAAAGGGATGTTAAATTATAGGGGCTGTTATGTTGACTGTAAGCGGCTTTGTTCCAAGGTAGTTTACATTAAAGTGTATTTAATATATTATAGATATTATTTATTCAACAATAGGTAAGCCAACTAAATGTTTGATTTAAGAAGATAAAAAAAACAAGATTGATAAAGTCTTACATTTCACTTGACATTATAAATTTTCCAATTAAAAGTTAAAGATTAAAAATTTTGAGAAGAAAATTTGAAGAAAATGTTTAACTTTTTTTTAAATTAATTATTAATAATTGACAATTATTAAGATTTCTTATTTATTATTTTTGAATTACGTACGGGACTTGTTTATTAATCTTTAACGGCCTACACCTTTTCGGTAGGGCACAATAAAATTTTAAAATCGTTGATGGGGATAGGGACGGGGATGGAAGTGAGATAGGGGGAGAGTTGAAGGGGTCAGGCCTCCGGATACCTCTCTCACTGAGTGAAATGAAAAATCAACTGTATAACGATATCCCCGAGAATTCATGGTTTTAATCTGGTCGAGCCGGCCCATTCATGGAGCGTACTGAGTGGCTCTACCACTCTATTAAAATATGTAGAAATGTGTCATCTCATTCTCATTTATTAAGTACAAGGTAAATGTACGTCGGCAATTTACTATGTGTCCGTGCAAATGGCATAACGTTGAATAGTCAGGTGGCTGTAATCGTAAAGGATAAGTGTAATAAAAACGAACCTTGTTCAGGTGGGCATTGATATTTTTTTTTAATAACTCTATTTTATGTTGATTATCTTTATTTAAAATTCATTTTTCTTTTGTTTAAATTTAAGAAGTCGCTCGTGCTCGAGCTCCCGGCTTCTATTCAAAAGTCGTGGGATCGATTCCGCGCTCACACATAAATATTAAAAATAAAATCTATTAGCATGACGTGCAATTAAACATAGAATTTTAAATAAAAAGATTGTAAAGTGCAAAGGTAGGCATTAAAAGAGACAGAGAGCAGAAGAAGGATAAACCGCAACTGTCACAATAAATATTTTTTTCAGTAACCTTCAAGCCTAACCAGCATTATGGACCGTAATATATACTCGCCTGAGCATACTCGAAGACGCACCACCATAATTAATTTCAATATAAAAAATAGGTTTGATGATATATAAATATATGTATATATTATATGAGCATTAAAAATAAAAGAGCGTGTATGAACAAGAATTATAAAACTCGAGTGACGTGTGTAAGACTTGAGCCTTATGATGGTGAAGCTGTATTCTCTAGCTACCTGGCAAGGGACGTAGCGTGAAGGTATTTATGTATAATACATATTTTAAATTAATAACTAGTACACAAATTAACTCTTTATCACTTAGCTTGTACGCCTAAATGTTGTCTGGCAAAGGTCGCAAGCATACGATAAGACCATCTTTTGTACTTGCCTTATGTAATGTATACCAAGAAATGGTGTCTATTAATGGTGAATTATATTCTATTGATCTTTACATAGTATAAAACAAAGTCACTTTCCGCTGTCTGTCTCCTTATATGCGCATATCTTTAAAACTACGCAACGGAATTGAATGCGGTTTTTTTAATAGTTAGAGGGTGTCAATGGGGTGGTTTTGATCTATAATTCATGTATAGTGTAGTAAAAAAGTGATAATTTTCAAGATTTAGAACTTTAATCGCAAACGCTGCCTGAACCCTAAGTGATAAATCAAAACAACGTACTACATTATTATACACCTTTAAAAGGTTTACAAAAAGGCCGCGAGGGCATATGTCTATCTCTTAGGGATAACCCACAATAACCATTTTTATTTTTTTACTTTTTACGAGAAATAATGGCCTATTTACGAAGCGATTTTAAACATTACAGCATTAATTTTCATCCATTTAAGTGTCTTAAATAGATTGTGCGTGTAATATAAATGATCCTGGCCCTTTACAGCATGCCATTTAAAGAAATATTTTCGAAGATATTGCAGGATTAAGCAGCGGGACAGCAGTTTTGATGCGGAACAAAGTTCGCCGGGTCAGCTAGTTAATTATAAAAATGACTTTAGTTCTCATTTGATAGGTGATGTAAAATTAAAATAGTGCACCTAGTATAACAAATAAAACAAAAAAAACCAACATAAGAATATCAATTATGGTATAATATTATAATATAATACAATACAATTGAACATACAGAAACTGAAATTATACAAACAGATGTTTATTTGTTTGTAACAAATTTGAGCCAAACAGCGGCAATAAATAACACGATATCTATAGAGAAATTCGTGGTGATAACATCGCGCCGTGTTGCCAAATTACACCCTTCGTATGTTTTACAATAGCCTGACTTGATAACAACAGCCAGCAAACAAACAGCCCTTAAAACATATAACAGATAACATCTGGATTGTTCTATGTGAAATTTATAATATGTTGAATAATGCAATGAAGTTTCTAATAAATAATTATATAATCTTTATATAATAGGTCGGGGAAAAAGTCTTTTCGCATAACGTAGGTATAAACTTATTATAAAATTTCTTTGACTGTACTATTTGTGTCTGGCTGGTTTTGGTAACATTAAAAAGGTTACATTATAAAGAAAAGAAAAAAATAAAAAAAAGTTGTTTCCCGCTATTTTTCATTTGTTTTTCTTTGTCTTCATTTGTTTTTGTAAAAATGAGTGAATCTAATGAAGAAATTCGATACATTTTAAAATTTTATTATAAAAAAGGCAAAAATGCAACTCAAGCAGTGAAAAAAATTTGTGATGTTTATGGACCTGATGCAGTGTCAGTAAGAGTAGCACAAATTTGGTTCAAACGTTTTCAGTCCGGAAATTTTGATGTTAAAGATGCACCTCGCTCTGGTCGCCCTGTTACGAATAAAATGGACGCCATTTTTGAAAGAGTGGAGCAAGATCGGCATATTAGTAGTTACGATGTAGCTGAAGAACTGGGAATTGACCACAAAACAGTTTTGACCCATTTGAAGAAAGCTGGTTATACAAAAAAGCTCGATATTTGGGTGCCACACGAGCTCACTCAAAGAAACTTAATGAACCGTGTACTCATTTGCGATTCATTATTGAGACGTAATGAAACCGAGCCGTTTTTGAAGAGATTGATAACTGGCGATGAAAAGTGGATCACGTACGACAAGAACGTGCGAAAAAGGTCGTGGTCGAAAGTTGGCCAGGCTTCACAGACTGTGGCCAAACCTGGCCTAACACGAAATAAGGTGATGCTGTGTGTATGGTGGGATTGGAAGGGCATTGTTCATTATGAGCTTTTACCGTCCGGCAAAACCATCGATTCTGATCTTTACTGCCAGCAACTGATGAGATTAAAGGAAGCAGTCGAGAGAAAACGGCCGGAATTGATCAACAGGAAGGGTGTGGTCTTTCATCACGATAACGCTAGACCACACACATCTTTAGCCACTCAGCAAAAATTAAGAGAGTTCGACTGGGAGGTCCTAGTGCATCCACCATATAGCCCTGACCTTGCGCCTTCAGATTTTCACCTGTTTCGGTCTCTTCAGAATTCTTTAGGTTCTGTAAGGTTGACCTCAAGAGAGGACTGCCAAAACTATTTGTCCCGTTTTTTTGATTAGAAGTCCCAAAGTTTCTACAGTAACGGGATAATGTCTCTGCCCACAAAATGGCAAAAAGTTATTCAACAAAACGGTACATATATATTGTAAATAAATGTAAATAAACTTTGAAAAAAATGTCTTGACTTTTCATACAAAAATACGAAAATACTTTTTCCCCAACCTATTATTATGGTCCATTGTCAATATATTTGCTCCACTATGAGGACAGGGTAGAGAAAATGGCATAGTTTTTATTTGATACGCAACATCTTCCCAGTAAAATTAAAGGAAACTGGGGAAAGTTGGCATATTTGATTTGTCCAGTTAGTTTGTACTGTGGCAAAGGTGCCTATGAGATGATAAATCAACGTCAGTGAGTACAAATACGACGTTAGTTAATACTATAAAGAAAAGATTGCGTTACCAAATTGATAAAATTGTGTTACATTACAGTCTTTAACATTAAATGAAAACAAAAAAGTACTATTGCTTCTTTAAATGTTTATTTATTAAATCCTCTTAAAATCCTACACTTACAAAAGAGAGTGATTAGATCTTATAAAAGATCGATATACTCTCTTCTCTCTTACTCTAATTAACGCAAATGACTCACCGTCAGGCTGACCACCTACAACAGCAAATAAAAATAAAAATTGAAAATAACTTGAGTTTGCTATTTATTTTTGCAACTTCTGAAACTCAATTATACAATTGCAAAGCCATCCCAATAATACAATACTATAGTACAACATCTAAGAATATGTACCAAGTGTTCTTAATAAGAATAACTTTATAAAAACAGATTATTAACTCTTGCGAAGCTTTTAAAAAAGCTTACTTAAAACTCTATAAAAATTGTATTGCCGTATTTAAGTGTCTACTTTTATTCAAGTGTAAGGTGCTAGCGTTATAATATTTCTCTTTAATTCGCTATAAATTCTAACTCTTATTTGAAATTTATGGTGTTTTATAAACATTTCTTTTTACAAAGTAGCGAATTTAAACTGGCCAGGTGTTCAGGCTTCAGGTGTTAAGCCACTTACGCCGCCCATGGATAATTGCAATACAGATAGAGCGACAGTAGCGTGGCAGACCCTTAAAATGGGACAGGTAAGGGGCAAGAATTGAAATGGAAAGGGGAAAAGGGAACAGGCTGGGCTCTCCGACCCCTCTCTCACCAAGCATAACGTGGTTTGAGCAACTTTACACCGATATTCTGACAGTTCGACATTCATGCAGCGAACTGCGTTGATTATTAAATAATATTGAACAATAATATTTTAAGTAATAGATTTTTTTATTTGAAATTAGAGTTCATTAGTATACTGGCTGAATGGATTAATGCTGATGAATTGGAAAGAGGTTTTATAACAAGTTTAAAAAAAAGTAAAAAGTAAAATTTATAACATAGAATCTATATCGAATGAAACGTAAATGGTAGTTTCGGATTGGCCAACAAAAAAATAAAAAAACAAATAGGTATTGTAAATGTTTTTCACAATACCTTGATTTCGAGCCAACTGCCCCCAGGGATGTACAGAGCGATTGTGTAGCGCCGGTTCTATACGATTTTTTTTATCAATTGTTTAGTGGTAGATTCGATTGATTTAATATTTTTTCCTTACTTTACTTTTATTTATAACATCACGCCTTTTTAACCGATAATTTAGTAAATAGCAGACGTTAAACTTTGACTTAGCGATTTTTTAAGTCCCACTTGAACTGACTTTGCATAAGTGCCAGTATCTGTTGCCATACATCTGACAAATGTGTCAATCATAGTTATTAATCACATATAACTTCTGAAGAGAATTCTGAAAAATCATTAGTGTAACACTTTTTGGTTGGAAGACTTCTTATTTCACCGTGGAGTTTATTCTCAAACAAATTTACATACTCGTACATTTTATTAGTACTAAGTATATTATAGTAATTTTTAAATCAAATAGCAAATTGTCAAATGCGATGATTAAATCTCAAGATAACTACTATATAATAAACAAAGAAACTCTTGCTCCACTGTAATTATATTTACATTCGCGATCCCCAAATCCCGTAAGTACAAGTGAGTCGGTTGCACAAAGCCCTGGGTGGCGGGTAACGACATCGCTTAAACAATGCAAGTACCGTTACTGTCAGTTTTATTGTTACAACTTAAATCACCTGGCGCGCTCGTCTTATTGTGGGTACTAATCACCATTTAAGATGAAATTGTACACAAGTTAGCTAATGATATAATTTTAAATATAACACAGAAAGAAAAGGAGATGAAGAATCTAATAATCTTCTTCATTAATGTTTCCAGCGCGTTATGGTACTTACATATAAATTTCTAAATTTCGGAGGTAGCGTTATAAATAGAACACTAGTGACTATATAGTTTTAAATACCAAATGTCTGAAGCCTGAGCAAAAAGGTTTTATTGAAGAAAAGAAAATTCTATCCGTATTTCTGTATGCTCTCTCAAGATACCGCAACCATTGTGTAAATATTTCGTCTCTTATGTCAATGGATGGTCCTTAGATTGAATATACTTGACATTGTTTACTTAAAATCTGTTGTTTATGATAAAAGTTTTCGTCATTGGAAAAGCCAAAAGTTATAATTTAAATGCCAAAAAGATACCGGTCTTAATAAAATCTGTCAAACATCAATAACTACTATCGCGCTGGTGTAACTGTGAAATCATTCCACAGATTTTAAAATTTGTCTGTGAAGTTCGTTACCTCTTGTTCAATTGTTCTATCAGTACATATCGAAGTTAGTAATCATAGTATGTTTTACATTAGTTTCGAAATTTTTATTAAATCCTATTATTAAAAATAAAAATATTTTGCTGGGTTAAGAAGTTGGTTTTAATCAATCATTCATTCTATATACAACCTTTGTATAGGCGTGCTTAAAGGAAAACCAATAAAACTATTTAAGTCAGACTAAGACTTGTCTCCTTTAAATGACAAAACGTGTAATTACTAGCTAAAGCTGCTTACGTCGAACGACTGTCCCAAACTAAATGCATAGAAAAGCTTTATTGAACAACATTTGCCTCTAAACAAGTTTGGCAATCAAATGGTTGAAGTCACACAGAATTGTCAATTTCCAGGCTTTAAATCAAAAAGTCTCGGTGGCGCAGTGGGCGAGCGCACGGCCTCTGATCCAGAGGTTCGGGGTTCGATTCCAGACACATATCCATATAAATATCGATGACTGACAAACTTTGTGCCCGGTATGGCAATAGGTTCGCCACCTATTCCATTTGGGACGTAAACATAACGGCGAGACGAGGCTTAACAGCCGCTGCCTACACCTTCGGGTAACAAAAGGCGTAAAGTTATGTTAAAAAATAAACAGTTAATACTATATAGAGTTGCTAATTTTGATTTAACATAACATGTATGTTATGTATGTTATGTTAAATCAAAATTAGCAACTCTATATAGTATTAACTGTTTATTTTTTTAATTAAATGTGTTTTAGTAGATATACATCTAAATAATATACTAAAACACATTTAAAACTTTGTTTTTATGAAAGCATATTTTTCTTAAGTCATGAATATTACAATGCTATTTTATTATGTTGATGTTATTAGTCAAATTAAAATAAACTAAATTATTTTGTTACTGAAAAAGACTTAGATACATACCTACATCCATGCTAAACATAAATATTTGTACTCGGTCCGTCAAAAAGACAATATAAATGACTTACTGGACTCCGAGTTGTTCCGTATTTAGCACCTTTTAATCTATCATGTCATTCTTTTGACATTGTGTTCCTCATACGAGATAAAAAAAAGAGGGGAAATGTAAATGACAATCTCTTATGACAATCTCTTGCTACGACAATAATAATTAAAAGTTACCAGCTCGACGCTCGCCCTCGTTATCCGAGCGATCTGCCATCTCATTGAAACAAAATCGAAACTTTGTTAATTACCAAGTAAAGCAAATTCATGTAGTTTGCCTTAACTGAGTATTCACATGCCTGTTTAAATGATTGATGATTGTTTTATGCGTAAACAGCATAGGTGTACGAAATATATTATTTTTTGTTTAAAATTTACATATTTATTTTGCTGGCTCATCGACATTGGCCTTCATCGTCAAAGTGTGCCATTTTTTCTATTCTGTGTCACAACTGACTAGTTTAAGGTCTTTGGCGACTTCATCCTTCCAGCCATATCTTAGATGCCCTACCGGATGGCGTCCGGAAGGTTGACCACGATAAGCTTTCTTTCCGGCTCGATCCTCTAGTATCCTCTCTACATATCCTAGCCAGCGACGTTGAGAAGATTTTATTTCACTGAGGATGTTCGGCACTTACTCTATTGCCTGGTGGTATCTTCTTGTTTTGTTATTTGTTATTCCTTAAAATCTCTGTAAAAATAATTTATGACTGAATCGTTCTTCTTCGAGCCGAAAAAGTTTCCTTTTATCAAATGCGTTAAAACAGTTAGCAATTTGATCGAAGACCGATCTAACAAAATATTCGAAATTATTTCAATATATATACATATAATATAGGTTATACAACCATAATATAGCTTATTTAAAGTTTAGACTACATATTATGAAGTCTAAACTTTGAATAAGAAGATGAATAATGATGACTGAATAAGAAGTGCCAAGTCCTTTTTGTAAGTTATGAGTGATGAGTGACAGTTAATTTGTGCCCAATATTGTATTGTACCTATTTTATGGAACTAAATATTTAATACGTCAAGACAACTCGTTGACGTTAATAATAAAACTATCACTAATTTGGCTATGCTAGATACAAGATATTTAATTTATTTTCATATATGTGACTACATACTCATACAAAAAAGTTTTTTCTTAATTTTATATTTTTTTTTTTAAATACTGCTTTAAAGTTAAATGTATTTTGTAATTAATTATCTAATAAATTATTTTAATTTGATCAAATAATAAATAGTAAATCAATTTGTATGTATGTGTTTATTTACTTTTCACAAAATATAACAACTACAACAACTTTGTACTATGCAACAACTTTGTTATCGACTGAAAGCAATACAAATATTTTGTTTAACACAATGACAAGTCTATTACTGTTGTTAGTCATGCGAGGAACGATTTTAATGGATTTTATTCTTTCAGTTATATCATGTCACTGTTAATATTAATATACTGGTAAATATCTGGCTTTTTCTTTTATTTCATATTTGGATTTCATAACCCTTAATACATCTATTTTTTGCACTTATTAAAAAGTTATAAAAATCAGATTTTTAATAGCTTTTTTTACTTGCATTAATTACGAGAGTAAAGCTCAGCTTAGCCCTGACTTACCATGATTGATTTGCAATAATGAATATAACAAAATATTAAATTATTCGTTTAAATTAGAAAAATATTCGTAAAAATATTAGATACCAAAGTCACCTAACATCATGTTATTAACATTTGACAGTATTACTAATCTGACGCTAAGCGACTTTAACTTTGAATGGCGAATAACATTATTATGAGCAAGTATTTTCATTATGCGTATTGAAACTTTTCATAGAATATTAATGTACGATGAAGTTGTATGTTGTTGTGTCATTCTCACTTATACTGTACGCGAACAAAATGATATTGGACAAAGGGAAATGCAGGTGCTGATTTTTTTCCACTAAAATTTCATATTGCATGTATTTTTTATACCTTTTGTCAAAAGCAGAATAGTAAAAAAGTCCTTCAGCGTCTAATCATCACCACATCTAGCAATTCCAAAGTAATTCACGAAATCCATTTATTACATTTCTTGAATAAAACTATTTTTAAAGCTACCATTATGTTCGCCGGAGACGGCGATGTTATCTTTACAGTTCTGAAATCCAACATAACAATTTTCACACACTTATGCCTCAAAATATATTTTCCTTAAATGACTTCTTCAATGCTAAATCCGTTTAAACTTATTAAACATTACTACACTATTGTGTATTATTTTCAGAATAGATATCCCTAAAACATGTCCCTGTTATAATAACGACTTAGATAGCAGACAACGTTAATGGTAGTGTCACATCTTCAGTATTATTAGTGGTTGCTTTTACCGACTACCCTTTCAATTTCATAGCAGCCTTAATAACTTTAATAGTGTTTAACTTTATGTTTAGTATTCCTGAGTATGTTTACTTGTAATTATCTATAAGTATTTGAACAATATCATAGAATTTAAAATAAGAAATTAAAATAATATAAACAAAAAATGCATAATAGTCCGATCAAATTAGATAAAAAAAAAAGAGTAAAATTACCTAAATTCCCACCAAGCTGAAAATCGGTAAGATTGTGTAAAATATCATTAATAACAAAACTTGATAGTTCCCTGTAAGGAAAAAATATATTCAACGTTAAAACATCAATAAAATGAGTTTTTTGTGAGTTTTTTGCCTTGCGCAAATCGACGCGCGTGCATGATAAAATTTATGAAAGTCAACGAAGCGAGTAAGGCGTGTAAGAATCGTGCCTTACGGCGCTCTGTTCTCTCTACCTACCCCGCAAGGGATTTGGTGTGAAGTTATATGTGTATGTGGCCTATAAATAAATGTTAGTAGATAAATAAATAGTCCTGTACCAATTATTTACAGCTTACCAAAGAGAATGTAGCAAAACTTTAGTAATTAGCATATCAGCATCTTGAAAACTATTTTGCACATCCGCGTGTTGAATATCATATAAACGTAATACAGTAAATTCTTAATTACAAATTAATCATTATAAAATGATCAATCATTATATGTATATATAATGTTAATCAATGTAAGAATATATTGACTTATTCCAATGATAGCCCAGCGATTAAACTACTATGATTTCTGTTTGACTCTTCAAAAATTATTTCATTTTCCAATGAGAAAAAGAAATATGCGTGTTACCTGCTAGTAAGTTATTAGCGCCGCCCATGAACATCTGCAACACCTAATAGGTCACATTTGCATTGCCGTCTTTTATTGGGGATTAGGAAGGATTAAGAAGAGGGCGATTTTCTGTGAATTTGTGGTATTTTAGTGATCGTACCGGCGTTATTATTTGTAATATTTATCGATGAATTATAAAACTTCACAACGTATTCGGTGAGATAAGGTTTTTACAAGCCCACAGGCTTTGTTTTGGGGACTCATAACGTATCAGCATGACCTTTATGACCAATGATGTGCCATTGGATATAAAGGTCATGCTGATACGTTGAGATAATATCCTGTGGCTGTCTTTAGAGATCTAAGATATCAAAATATCTTTTAAAGAAACGGATATGAATATACCTTTATTTTACCAAACGAAAATCATTTTTAATTTTTCCATAAATAGCGGTTGCCCTGCCAGTGATTTTATCTGTCGCCCGTTTTCTTTAGGACAGATTTCGTAACTTTTCAAAACAACAACCGTTGAAACAAACTTGCAACTTCAAAGGACATCTCGCGTCTTTCAAGAATATTAACGAGTCTATTCTACAGATAACCTTAAGGGTAAGCATACACTAGACGTTTCCCCAACCTACGATTCTGACACACTTCTTTCGCCTTATCCGCCATCATACATCTGATCCTGCCTTCACGTCAGTTTCCGGTACTACGGTACATTTTGCCTTTTCTCTCGTTATTAGCTGATTATATAATTTAAATTTACTTTTTACATTTGCATCAGTGAATTGTGTAAACGATAAATAAGAGCGAACTTTCTAAGCTACAATATACAAAGATAAACATAAACTCGGAAATGTTTCAATTTTGAACTCAATAGGAAATTGTAATCTACGGTATGGGGCTCCACGATAAGTCAGTCGATAAAGCAGATTTTCTAGTTACAAACATTGAGCCTCATTCCGATTTATTAATAAACAATAGCTGTATTATAATTATAGTCGCTTTCCATGAGGCGTGTTTTTTGCTACTTTTTAAAAAAAATAATGCACTACAACACATTACCTAGACGGTCTTAATATCTTGAGGCAATCTATAACAGTCACGGTAAGTGAAAAGAAAATATTTTTTTACAATTAAAAATAGTTTCATGGCTTCTTACTTTTTAAAGAATATTTAATACGGATAGCGGAAAACACGTTGGAAATAAAAAAAGGCATGATTATTGATAGCTCTAAAAGTAGACATAGACAAAGAAAATATGGTTAGTTTGTCTATTTAGATGAAAAAATTGAATTGACAAAAAGATAAAACTTAATATCTCAAATTCCCAAAATTTTGTCCAGCCATTTCATAGATTAGGCGGAACAAACCGATAGACCAAATAGCGCTGCCTATACCGTTGGCTGGAAAAAAAACGCATGAATATAAGAAAAAAATACTCGATACTTTTTATTTTTCGAAAAAATAATAACAATTCATTAGCAAAAGTCTCATTAAGAAACAGAAACATATTAAATTAAATATGGGGGAGGCATAAAAAATCGGCCATAAGAAGGTAGCCACGATTTTTTTTAAACTGAAATAAAACCGGTGTCTGTTTCTGTACAAATTGTACACCCGGAGCTCTACTAATGAGATCGCGGAGGGAGGGACTTGAATTGTGGCGCAAGGGGTCCTTTGGGGTGGGGCAGACGAGCGGGACGTCCGGAACCGCTGTCTTTTGGCTATTTTTTACATTTAATTGACACACAGCTGTCAGCTAACGAGTTCCGATTTTTCCTAACCGGCTCCCCAAGAACGAGAGGTTATGTTTTCAGGGTGTATGTTTGTGCACTACTTTGGCATTGCAATTAACGCAAGCAGCTTGACGGAGTCTAACTTGAGAGGTATTGTTATAATGATATAACTGTGCTTAATATGGTATTTCTTATAAGCTCTAGCACAGATATTGTAATGAAACATAAATCTTTGTACATCTAAACTTATATTTATAACATAAGAGTTTCGAAAAGTCATCTGTGTGAGCCCGGATTCAAACTCACGACTTTTTGAATCAGAAGCGCGGTGCTCGACCACTGGACCTCGCCGCTTACGAGGCATACCTGGACGGGCTGGCGAACCGCCTTCGCGGTTGCGCCCCCCGTCCGGTATTCGTCCTGGGCGACTTCAACGCTCACTCGAGCGAGTGGGGTGACGCCCGGGACGACGTCAGAGGAGAGACGCTTCTGGAGTGGGCGGCAGGACTCGACCTCCGGTTGCTCAACCGGGGGTCGGTCAGTACCTTTGTGCGGTGGCAGGGGGAGTCGATCATCGATCTCTCGTGGGCGACTCCTTCGGCCGCCGCCATGGTGACCGGATGGCGGGTGGCGGAGGAGGTGGTCAATTTATCTGACCACCGACACATCTTTTTGGATGTGTCACTCCGCCGCCCCAGCCGCCCGCGCCAGACTAGCGGCCCTCCGCGGCGCTGGTCTCTCAAGCGGCTCGACCGAGACATGGTCGTGGCCGCCGCCAGCGTCGCGGACTGGACGGAGGGAGCGGGATCGCCCGATCCCGAGGCGCAAGCGGCCTGGCTGCGCGGCACGATGACGTCGATCTGCGACGCGTCGATGCCGCGAGTCGGGCCGCCCCGGCGGGGCTCCGTGTACTGGTGGAGCGAGGAGATCGAGCGGCTGCAGAAGGCCGCCTTCGTCGCTCGCCGCCGGTACCTGAGAGCCCGGAAGAGAAGGCGAACCACGGTCGAGGAGGCTCTCAGAGTCAGACGGGAATACGGGGCCGCCGCGCACGCCGTATGCGTCGCCATCGCTGCGGCTCGCGAGCGGTCCTGGAACGAGCTCGTCGAGGGACTGGACAGGGACCCATGGGGACGCCCGTACAGGATGGTACTGGGCAGGCTGACCCCGTGGGTCCCTCCGTTGACGGAATCCCTGGACCCGGAAGTCGTGGGAAGAGTCGTAGATGCACTCTTCCCTAGGGTCCAGGGCGGTCCCTCGGTTCCTCCGTCACAGTCGGACCACACTCCGTGGTCCGACGAGCTGGAGGTGACGGAGGACGAGCTCGGGCGAGCCGTCGCGCGGCTCGCCTTCCGCAGCGCCGCTCCCGGCCCGGACGGAGTTCCGGGCCGGGTCCTGGCGCTCGCTCTGGGAGTGTTAGGGAACAAGGCGAGGCGGCTGTTCACCAGCTGCCTCCGCCGCGGGGTGTTCCCCCTCGACTGGAAGTCGGCAAGACTGGTGCTAATCAGGAAGGAAGGGAGGACCGGAGACGCTCCGTCGTCGTTCCGGCCGATATGCCTGCTGAACGAGGCGGGGAAACTCTTTGAAAGAGTTATCTCCGCCCGTATCAGCAGCCACCTGTCGCAGGTGGGCCCGGACATATCGGACTGCCAGTTCGGGTTCCGGCAGGGGCGCTCGACCATCGACGCGGTGCGTCGGGTGCGGGCCCTGTCGGAACCGGCAGTCCGATCGGGGGGGGTCGCGCTGGCGGTGTCGCTCGACATTGTCAACGCCTTCGGGACCCTCCCCTGGCCGGCCATCAGGGAGGCCCTCGTATACCACGAGGTGCCTCCCTACCTCAGGTCGGTCATCGGGGCCTACCTGCAGGAAAGACGGGTGGACTATGTCGACCGGAACGGGACGGAGCAGAGGAAGGAAGTAACGTGCGGGGTTCCGCAGGGGTCTGTGCTCGGGCCCCTGCTGTGGAACCTCGCCTATGATCCGGTCCTCCGCACCAGTCTGCCCCGTGGCGTGAGTGTCGTGTGCTACGCAGACGACACTCTGGTGGTCGCCACGGGGCCCGACTTCGAGCGTACGCTCAGGTTCGCCGAGCTGGGGGTGGAAATCGTCGTCAGACGGATCCGCGGGCTGGGCCTGGAGGTGGCGCCTCACAAAAGTGAGGCGCTGTGGTTCCACCGCCTCACCAGAGGCAGGGAACCCCCGGCCTCGCGGATCCAGGTGGGTGACACGGCTGTCCCGGTGGGGCGGTACATGAAGTACCTCGGCCTCACCCTGGACAGCCGCTGGAGCTTCGAGGAGCACTTCGTACGGATGGTCCCCCGAGCGCGACGGGTGGCGGGCGCTTTGCACCGCCTGCTGCCCAACCTCGGGGGACCGGGGGAGGGAGTTCGCCGCCTCTACGGTGGCGTCGTGCGGTCCGTGGCCCTGTACGGGGCCCCCGTTTGGTCGCGAGACCTCGCGGGGGCCTCCCGCTCCAGGGCTCTGCTGAGGAGCCTGGAGCGGATCATGGCCATACGGATCGTACGGGGCTACCGTACCATCTCATACGAGGCGGCGACGGTCCTCGCGAGTTATCCCCCCTTCATCATCCTGGCCGAGATGTACGCAGCCGCGTACGATCTCGGCCGGGGAGGGGGGGACGCGCGGGGACACGAAGTGCGGAGGCGGGAGGCCTTCCGGCGGGTCCTGGGGGACTGGCGCGACGCGCTGGTCCTCCAGGGCGGTACGCGTTCGCGCGCCGTCGGGGCCGTCCTGCCCCACCTCGAGGCCTGGGTGCTCCGCAAATGGGGCACTGTCACCTACAGGTTGACTCAGATACTCACCGGGCACGGGTGCTTCGGTGAGTATCTGAGTCGAATAAAACGTGAAGAGACGGCGAGATGCCACCATTGCGCATCCGACCTGGACTCGGCCCAGCACACGCTGGAGGTCTGCCCGGCCTGGGCGGCCGAGCGCCGAGTCCTGGTCGACGGGATCGGGCGAGACTTGTCCCCGCCGGCGTTGGTCGCGGCAATGCTGGCGGGCGAGGAGGAGTGGAGGGCTGTGGTCTCCTTCTGCGAAGCAGTCATGCTCCAGAAGGAGGCCGCCGAGCGGGGTCGGGAGAGAGCCGATCCCGCTCGAAGGCGGCGGCGGCGAGCTCAGTGATCGCCGCCGCCGACGGGCCGCGAGGGCGCACACCCCGCGGGTGCGCCCGGGTCGCGGCCCGGGAAGGATGACCCCCCGGTGCGGCCGGGGAGGGTCGTCCGGGGCGCCGCCGACCGCGCGCCTCTTTACAGCGCGCGGCCGGAGCCGCCCCGCCCGGGGGAGCCTCGCCGAGGCTCCCCGAGGATGAGCACCCCCTCGTGACAGAGGGGGGGCGACGGCGGGGTGGACCAGAGGGGTTTAACCGAATCCTGGACCACCCCAACGCCGGAGGAAGGCCGCCGCGAGGTTTTAGTGGGTAACCCTAGGATCGGATTTCAGTTTACTGTTTTGGGAGTCCCACACTACCCCCTGCCGTCCCCAGGCGGGGGGTGTGCATAAAGCATTTCCTCGCGTAAAAAAAAAAAAAAAAAAAAAAAAAAAAAAAGGGGGCGCTGTGTGTATTGTGTGTTGAAAATAAATAACTTAAAAAACCTTGTTCTGTTTGTTGTAATGTTGTTCAAACCGGAAGTTAAAGGAGGTTGCCAAGCAATTTGGCAGTATACGCGGCGTCGCCTCACAGATAGAGCCTTATTTACGACGACTGCTGAATCTGGGGAAACATCATAACTTTGGCTTGATTTCGTTTCATGATATAGTTAATAGCAGCAGAATATTTGATATAACTACTGTATTATATATTAGTATAAATAACATAACTTCACGTCTTTCTCTACCTGATGGTATAGGTAGTGGCTGATAAACCTCGAATTGCCACATGACAATTGTCACATTAAATATTTCAGCTTTCACCCCTCTTGCGTAAACATATTCGGTAGTAAAGCTTATTATTCTTGGCTGTAAGCCAATGCGCAGACAAAGCCAGGACTGCGATCTGGCACCACAACAATAGACAGGATTACCTCAGTCAACTACTAGAACCACTAACTAGAACACATTAGGAGTCAATGACGGACATATTTAATTAGTTATAATATAATATGCAATTAATTTGGCATATTATCATAAAGATTTTTTAAACATTTTTTGATAGTAATCACTAGCCCTAATCTAGATATTAGAATATATTAAAATAACACTCATTAATAGTAATAAAAATATACACACTACGCTAAAAACAATTAAATACTATATAGTATCTATCTCTATCGAAAGAAAAAAGAAGTTAAATTTTAAAAGTGTAATTTACACCACGGATTCTTCAAAAATTTCAACTAACTTTTGAATCGTTCCCCTTCGGACATTTCCAATACTTTGACTTGTCACGGCAAAAATATAATTTTGTTTACCAATAAACTTTTGGTCACATCTACAGAAACGGAATTTAAAGTAGACTAATATATTTCTTGTTTATACAAAATTCATAAGTTTGTATAGTCTTCTATACAGACCACGTTCTATGATCTTGTTATTTAATTTAAATTCAAGATGTAATAGAATTTAATAAACAATATATTTACACCGTTTAAAGTATACATTACAGTGAGTAGTACATAGTAAATGTTAGGTAAATACAATAGATTAGATTTTCGATGAACGTTATGCTAGGAAGATAGTACGCAGAGTTTACGTTGTTTGTTAAAAATCATGTTTCATCTCGATACATACACACCTATAGAACATTGAAAAAATATAATTTTAAGTCATAATAGGACACTTGGTGAAATCTGCGAAATAAGACCAACTCTTTGACAGTGGTAGACCCCACCGATGAAATAACACGACCTATCAGTATAGTATATCTACGTAAAATGACTTCCGCTCCGCTCCCGATCACCCTCCCTATTCAGTTTTAAGGGTCGGCAACGCAACTGCGATCCTATTTGTGTTGAAGCGGTATATGGGCGGCGGTAGTTACTTACCAGGTGACCTGCATGCTTTTTTGCACCCGATCCCAGAAAAATCTCTAAAAACGGTGTTGATTGGCGAAAGGTCACACATTTTATCGATAATTGTATTTATCGTGAAAATAATATTCTTAAATTTTTAAATCAGAGGAACTACGAAATCCTACTTTGCTAATAGGATTTAGTAGTAGGCAAAATTTCAGTTTACGAACCCTTTTAAGAGACTATTTCTATCGAAGGCTTGTCATGTTACACGCGTAATGAATTTTACAGCGGGCGATGTTCCTGTGTTTAATTTGCACTGCGAGTTAGATGGAATTGGAAGGTTCTGCTCACCGCAACCAATTCCCATGGGATGTGAACTTTATACATACAGAGATTTAATAAGTTCAAGTACTATGTTATTATTATATTATATGTGTATAACATGGTAAAGCCCCAGAGAATAGTGCCGGTCATTCTCGTTTTCCAGGGTGATGTAAGGAGTTTCACTTGCATCATAAGTCTCGAAGAGCTGGAAGTCAGATTGCTAAGTCGAAGTGGTTGAAGTTGGGAAAATCATTTCAGCGTATAGAGGGATAGCTAATTACCGCTGCCTATACTTTTAACTATTATGACTTTAAAGCTTTACTTTACTAGTTTTACTAACCTAAGAAAGAGTAGTTATATGTCAGTACTGATTTGTGATAGTCATGTCTCATGGTGTTCTATTCTGTCTGCCTAAAACGCAAGAGACTTAGCTTCTAAATGTGAATAACATGAAAAGGTCTACTAAATGATCATTTAGGAGTAATTCTCTGCTTTTTAATCCATTTTCTATTGAGAATCAATAAGGCAGCAAAGAAAGACATTATCTGAAGTAAATCTGCTTACAATATCAATAAAGCGTATACTCCCGTGTATCGTTTATTCTAATGACCAGTCGTTCGTTTATAAAGTTAATACAGAAATATTGGCTATTTGCATAATCATCTTTAATTATATTTACATCGGTAGAGCCACGCAGTTTGCTGCATGAATAGGCCGACTCGACCGGTGAAATATCATGACCTCTCAGAATATCGACGTAAAGGCGATTCGCGTTCACTCCCGACCCCTTCCATGTCACTTTGCAAGGACTGACCTTCTGGTCCCATAAATAAATTACTAGGTATTAGTACCAGGTGTACTGGTACTGCAAGAACAGCGCTCCTTAAGGTACGATTATTTCATACCTCACTCGCTTTTTCGACTTTCATAACTTTTCGCATCATCTTTCGCAGTCCAATGTGATCCTGAAAATTGTGCTGTATCAGTATGAATCAAGTTATTTTTAAAGTTTTTTTCCAGTTTCTGTTTCTATTTTCAGTCAAAATGTTATCTTTCAGTACATTTTATCCAATACGAATCCTATGCGTACTTAGTCTTATGCGAAATTAAGTAAGGAAATAAAAAGTAAAAAAGCTACATAAATTCTGGTTTTAATCCACTACGAACGAACCATTTGCCTATAACAACCAATAAATATTCAAAAGTAATTAACAACCGCGGCGCGCCGATACAATACGAGAGGATTCTTTTCCGCTGTCGATTTGAGAGTTAATCCCTCTACAGGTAGATTTGAAAGCACCCTCAATAATTCAGTTGTTGAAATCCTCATCGTATATAAATTAATGTGAAATGAATTTCAAACTCATATTTTTCTCATTCGCGGTAATTGAAAATCTTCGAAATTTTATATAGTTTAAGTTTAATTTGTTAAGCAGTCAGTAATTTTAGTGATAAATATTTTTTTTATGATTTAGAACTACGCTATTTCACGCGTCTGGAAAATTTTAGACAAAGTTTTATCTCAATTGCCTATCGAGTGATCACTAAAAAACCAATAATAATACATTTGACGTGTCGCGGTATAATTACCGCGTAATAATACCGTATATATACCGCGTATAATTACCGCCTACGCTTTCAAGTATTGATTGCGTTCAGTTACAGAGACACGATAAAACGATGTACGATTTAAATCTATAAATTTAATCTCGTCTATGACTACGACGGTTTAACCAACAGTTATAATTATTAATGTAACATACCCCTTGTCTACTACTGATTTGTTTCTGTTATTGCAATTGTCTTGTATTTCTGTTTGTATAATCGGAAGGTATTCTATTATTCAACCAGCAATTGAATATTTGAATAATTAGTTTACGATGTTTGTTAAATTAAATTATTATATATAATTTGTTTCTTTTCATGATCAGATAGAACTGGTCCTTGAGGAAGGTAATGGCAGGAGCCTTTAAACGACGAGCGTGTATGACAAGGTTGGAAAAGTCGAAAAAGCGAATGAGGTGTGTAAGAATCGTGTCTTACGGCGCCTTGTTCGCTATGCCTACCCTGTAAGAAACATACATACATATGTAGTATTAAATGGAAAACTACCCTTTTGAATTAATCAAATTCGGTGGAATGATGGAAAATGTTAATACTCTAGCGTGTTTTGTGCTGAAATCAAATATTAATCAATTCTAACATTATTGTGCGGCCGAACCTCGAGCAGTTCTTCCTTTATCGATATTATAATCGAGTTTATATTAATAGATGCGTATATAGTTCGTATTTGATTGACGGTTCTTACCTGTTGTGTTAACAATGTGATTAATTCTGTAAAATTATATTACAATCTACGTATACACCTATTTAGGATACCCTTTTGATTTGTGAGCTCATCCACCATCAATCAATCGGCCTTACGTTCCGGAACTGTAAGGCCGATTAACTTGAAATTCGGTAGGAGTATTCTTTACGTGGTGTAAAGTTAAACTAGGAAGGGCCTTCAAAACTCCACAATATATTTTTTATCCTCCAAATATTATTTTTGGTATGATATAAACCTCTAACAAGCTCTTCCATAATGGCCAACCACTTTTTGTTTGCAAAACGATGTCGAATGGGTCAGCTAGTTTATAAGTAGTAGTAGTACTTGAAGTTATTGTGAAAAGAAAATAGTGTTAGTAATACTTTCTATGCCGTCGGAAGTTAATTCTATAAATTGTCATAGGGTGTAAAGTCTAGTTCCCGTCTCGTAGTCAAGGCGCCAACAAACAAGACAAGAGTATGCCACTGTTGATTATAACAACAGCCACCTAACTAATGCAAGCACAATTAAAGTTGTTTTGTTGAGAGATTGCAACACTTTTAAAGTTTTTATAATAATTAAAATAGTAGATTCTAGCGATCAAAATCAACGGTATTTGTTATAATATAGGGGCAAACGGACAAGCAGGTCTACTCGTGATGCACTGCCCATTGACACTACCAACACAGATACTGCGAGAGTTGTTTGTCCAACCTTTAACATGAATTTGGTCAGATGGTGTAGGAATCGGGAAGGTGTTCAGTATGAGTCCAGTATTTTATCGGTTGAGCCGGCTCATTCATGCTGCCAACGGCATGGCACTACCAGTATTAATTATATTGGATTTTCAAAGAATATTGACTATTAAAGGACCCAAAAGCGTTTCATATAATTTATTTACTTCTTAATGTTCCGACCCAAACTAATAAGCTGCACGTAACTGCAACAGAATACATAAAAATCCATTAGTGAACTGTTCTGTTGAAATGACAGTAGTGTTGTACAAATATCGATGTACTTTAATACTTAGCATGTTTATTAAATTTGTGAAAATACGGAATCGTTTACGAAGATCGATCTACACCTGTCCTTGGTTTTTAATTTTTAATCGATTTACTGACTCATACTTTAGAGATATTCTCAACTATTTTTTGGTAGTAACTTCGCGCCTTTTCCACTCATTAAAATAAGTGGCGGAACTTATTGTCATATATTGAGCACATTTTAGCCAGTCATCGATATTTATCATTGTCATCTATTTTAGAAAATCATCCCTTTTTTGTTGAACACAAACCCGATACGTTTTGATTCAGAAGGCGCTTCAACACCAGCACCACCGAAATATTTTTTGTGAAAAGGAAAGGAAAATTGTGTTAGTAATACTATCTATGCCACCGTCAGAAGTTAATTCTATAAATTGTCATAGGGTGTAAAATCTAGTTCCCGTCTCGTAGTCAAGGCGCCAATAAACAAGACAAGAGTATGTATGAGTATGTATAATATTGTATATGTATGGAAAACGAGAATGACCGGCACTATTCTTACCCCTAAGAATAGTGCCGGTCATTTTTACCATGTTATACATATATAATATAATATTATCATAGTACGTTGAACATATTAAATCTCTGTATGTATAAAGTTCGCATCCCATGGGAATTGGTTGCGGTGAGCAGAACCTTCCAATTCCATCTAACTCGCAGTACAAATTAAACACAGGAACATCGCCGCTGCAAATTCATTACGCGTGTAATATTATAATATATATGTTATTAATACACATAGAAATCATCGACTTTCTGTTAAATTGTAATCGATATTTAAAGCCTCCCCTACACTACTCAGCCATCTTGTCAGTAATTCATATCACGTAACTTTGTAATGAACGAAGGATCTGCTGGCTCGGTCGCCACCGTAGTTCACCGTATTTCAAGAGTAGCTATTGTATTACATGCTGCCATTTAGACTATTATACATGACTTGTGAAGGCTTTGTTAAAATTACTAAACGGAAATAGGCAGTTTAATTATGTTCACATACCATATCAAAGTATAATACAATATTACTTAACAATAATTGTATTATTTTCCATGAATGTCTTTTGTATTCGTAATAATACGTGAGACAAAGTAACACGAGATGTTTATATGGAATAGATAGCAAATTTTCACGTATTAATTAGCTATAATATAGACATAATATGTCTATATTATAGTTAATTAATACTTAAAAATAATGTCACAATTTTCAGTTATTATTCAATTATAATAATATAAAATAATATTATTATTATAATTAAATAATAACTGAAAATTGTGACATTATCTTAAAAGGATAATCTATTGCTATTTTTTTGTGATTTTTTACGTGATAACAGCCCGAATACTGAACTGCCACTCAAATATATAAGCGCTACCTAAACGTTTAAGTAGCTGTCAAATTAGACAGAATACGTCAAATTTGAGCATCTGATAAATTTAAATGCAACTCAAACTAACTGGCACATAAACACCACTCAGAACAAAATTCGTATACCGAAACGCTACTCAACTTTATTTATCTGTCAAATCATCTGTCAAACCTAAGTGAGCAGAACTTACATTTAAGAGTGGTTGTGCGGTCTCTTAAACTAAGTATACTTTCTTTAAATCGAAGAAAAACTATTAATAATGTCTATGTGGCCATTAGATATCATTAATTTCTGATGGGAAAACAAGTGTGAGGCAGAATAGCCCAGCTTGCAATCTACAATGCGGTACTGTACTGTACTGTACTGATCCCAACGCTAGCTTATGGAAGCGAGAGTTGGGTATTGCAGAGTGCGCATGAAAGTAAATATGAGGACACTGCGAAAAATCTGCGGAGTGACTCTCGCTGACCGCGTCGAAAACAAGGTTGTAAGGAAGGTAGTTGGATTGAAAGAGGGAGTCGGTGTAAAAGTAAGAAAAGGTATGCTCCGATGGTTTGGACATGTAGAAAAAGTGGATGATGCATGATTGTGTATGCAAATATACCTACAATGCAAAATCGCATGGATGTAGGGGTCGTGGATGGCCAAGACCAAATAGAACGTGTTCTGGAGGAATGTGATGTTAGAAGCCTTAAAAATCGACGCGCATGGCTGAAAAGAGTTATGAAAGTCAAAGAAGCGAGTGAGGAGTGTAAGAATCGTGCCTTATGGCTCTTTGTTCTCTTTACCTACCCTGCAAGGGAATTAGTACAATGACGAATGACAAAGAGTTTGTCCAGTTGTTGTAGCATGTTTAGTTCTACATATTACTATCCTGGCGCGTTTGGATGAGCTGGTGGAAGAGGATATTTCCTTACCTGAGGTTGAAGTAGAATTGATGATTCAGTAACCATAGGTTTTGATATAAATCAAAACTTTATTATAATGACCTATTTAATTAATACACATTTTTCTAATTATTTATCTTGTTTTATATTAGTATTACAATGAAGTTAGGTTTATGTAATCCTCCTCCATCCTTGCAATGAATTATTCGAAATGCTAATCCTCTTCCCAAAGAATAGACCAGTCCCCTTGGTCGCAAGAGGCCTCGATCAGTCTCTTTGCAAGATCTTTATAGAGTGCACGAGCACTCGGACCACATGATCCTAAAGTCTCAACCCCAAAGGGCTCAAAAACATAATCATCTACAAGGGACTCCCACTCTCCCACAGCCAGCAAATAAGTACACTCAGCATCACCTACAGAACCACTAATAAGATGGCACAAAGCACCCGCTTTGAGCTATCTTCATCACCCACTGTTTATGGGATATTATTATTAATAACTTATTGAATTTAAACCTTATCTTATTCTTTCTTTTTCATATCCCTGGTGATTTCATAATACTGAAGGTATTTAAAAACATTGCATTTATAAAAAAATAAAGAATAAAGTTTAAATTACAATAGAATCAAAGAAATAAAACAAAACTACATTTGCTTTGGCTATGTTTTTATTAGACTTCTGTTTGAGGTTTTCTTAAAAGTTTTTGCAGTCCTGGAGCCGCTCATAACGGGTGATTTTTTAAGAGCTTGAGAACTTTTTTAAACAATAAAACGCATAAAATTTGCAAAATCTCATCGGTTCTTTATTTTAAACGTTAGATTGGTACATGACATTTACTTTTTGAAGATAATTTCATTTAAATGTTGACCGCGGCTGCGTCTTAGGTGGTCCATTCGGAAAGTCCAATTTTGGGCAACTTTTTCGAGCATTTCGGCCGGAATAGCCCGAATTTCTTCGGAAATGTTGTCTTCCAAAGCTGGAATAGTTACTGGCTTATTTCTGTAGACTTTAGACTTGACGTAGCCCCACAAAAAATAGTCTAAAGGCGTCAAATCGCATGATCTTGGTGGCCAACTTACCGGTCCATTTCTTGAGATGAATTGTTCTCCGAAGTTTTCCCTCAAAATGGCCATAGAATCGCGAGCTGTGTGGCATGTAGCGCCATCTTGTTGAAACCACATGTCAACCAAGTTCAGTTCTTCCATTTTTGGCAACAAAAAGTTTGTTAGCATCGAACGATAGCGATCGCCATTCACTGTAACGTTGCGTCCAACAGCATCATTGAAAAAATACGGTCCAATGATTCCACCAGCGTACAAACCACACCAAACAGTGCATTTTTCGGGATGCATGGGCAGTTCTTGAACGGCTTCTGGTTGCTCTTCACTCCAAATGCGGCAATTTTGCTTATTTACGTAGCCATTCAACCAGAAATGAGCCTCATCGCTGAACAAAATTTGTCGATAAAAAAGCGGATTTTCTGCCAACTTTTCTAGGGCCCATTCACTGAAAATTCGACGTTGTGGCAGATCGTTCGGCTTCAGTTCTTGCAGGAGCTGTATCTTATACGGTTTTACACCAAGATCTTTGCGTAAAATCTTCCATGTGGTCGAATAACACAAACCCAATTGCTGCGAACGGCGACGAATAGACATTTCACGGTCTTCAGCAACACTCTCAGAAACAGACGCAATATTCTCTTCTGTACGCACTGTACGCATTCGTGTGGTTGGTTTAATGTCCAATAAAGTAAACTGAGTGCGAAACTTGGTCACAATCGCATTAATTGTTTGCTCACTTGGTCGATTATGTAGACCATAAATCGGGCGTAAAGCGCGAAACACATTTCGAACCGAACACTGATTTTGGTAATAAAATTCAATGATTTGCAAGCGTTGCTCGTTAGTAAGTCTATTCATGATGAAATGTCAAAGCATACTGAGCAAATAATAATGCATGAAAATCATAACCTCAAAAAATCTGAGCAAATACTAATGCATGAAAATCCTAACCTCAAAAAAATCACCCATTAGTATCATCATCATCATATAATCAAAATTTATTGCCTCCCTCTTCTTCAAAATATTACTGCCATTGTTTCTTTATTTTCAATAATAATTTGTTATCTGAAAATAAGAACATAAGTCTTAAAATCAGAGGTCATCTCTCGGTTTTTAATTTAAATAAGCACACGACAAAAATCGGGTTACAAAGTACCTGGTACATGACATTGTTTACATAAACACTTACTTATTTATGAATTCCAAGAGCATATCTTTTTTACGGTTGTGTTACTGCATCCACATTTATTTGTGTAATAAAAATAAACATTATATTTAAAGTAATTCTTGTAATGAGAATCAAAGATTTTAATTTTAGGCGAAACAAACGTCAACAAAAAGAAATAATATCCATTACGATTATATGTCAAGCGTAACGTTCCATTCTATGATAACCTACTAGTATATTTTGAAGTTTTCTTTTCTAATTATTCTGATTTTTAGATAAAAAAACATGGAAATAATTCTTCATTCAATCCTTAATACAACCAAACTCTAACTATTTACTAAAAAATCTGCGTAAAATGAATTTAAGAGGTACGCTAAATTATTTTGTAACTAAGAACATACCCATCGTATATATTTTGACATTGTGTTGCCAGGATACAAACATTTAATCGGTGCTTACTTGATCATGGTCGAATATAGGTTAAATGACGTTTGTGTATACCACTTAAATGTGAGCGATCTTAAAATTCTAAGTAGCTTTTTATTAATTGTCAGATTTGAGTGGAAGTTCAGTATTCGGGCGAACGTGCTATAAGTCGATGAAGCCGGCTGCACCCACGAAAAACCGTAACTCATACGACGTTACCTCGCTCCGAGACAGAGTTTTTTGGTTTCAACCAAAATATAATGCTATTTAACTTATAAAAGAACTAATTTGTATGCTTGTTTGTATAACACTATATGATAATTACAAAAAAAATATATATGTTACCATTACTCTTCGTAACTTGTTTAATGTACACACAATATTAAGCCTATTTAGTAATATATTAACAAATATTCTATATTAATAGTTAAAGAATTCCTTAAATGCAGATGTTCCTAAGAGTACTTCGGACCTACACGCAAACTCAAATCGGCCTCTGTCTAGATAATAATGCTGTATATAGCATAGACTGAGGGTTGGCTGAAGAAAATCGATTTGCCATTAATCTTTATACATACATAAGCTTACGCCTGTATCCCATGGGGGTAGGCAGAGACTTTGGCTTTCCACAAGCTACGATCCTGACACACATCTTTCGCCTCATCCACAGTCATACATCTCGTCATGCATTTACGTCGGTTTCGGGTGCTACGCATTTTGCCTTTTTTAAACAGACCATTTATTTGGTCGTGGTAGCTCCGTCTTGGTCTGCCCTTGGTCGACCCTGCCACTCACATTCGCTTCGTATACTCTTTCTATACGTCTTTCTTTCACTACCTGACATAATTCATTCATCTTATCACTCATTCCTCCCTGCACATTCAGCGTAGCTATGCGGCACTCCGCGGCCCGCTTTTCGCCCCGTGGAATACCTTGGCGTGATATGTGGCGAGCATTATCGCCGCCTTCGGTATATTTTTTTTTAGTTGTCATTTTGTTCCCACGAGGAGTAGCTAGGGAAATGAAGTGTCACCACAATGCAGAGCCCCGCATGCAAAGGGAAGGTTAAATAGTATCTGGGGGCACCACTTCCAGATATCCGGCACGCTAGCATGCAGACTCGCCCCTGCACATGCATCCTTTGGCACGGCAGACCAATGGATTGGCGGAAAAGGAGAGGGAGAGGGTGAACATAAGGACTATTATAGATAAGTTAGGATATCAAGTTGGGGATACTGCTGTTACGGAAGGACTGGGATGTAGCAGCAGCAGCTCGAGGAGGTTGGGGTCGCACACCCAAATCTCACCAATCTTTATTAAACAATATTTATTAATCTTTATTAATCTTTATCTAATATTTATTAATCTTTATCTAAATATGAATTCAGAGCCACACTGATCGTAAATGAGCGAACATTAAAATGAAGAGAAATATAACAGATTTATATATTTTATCAGCTTTATTAAGTGAAATATTGCACTGTATTATGTAAAATAAGCTAACAATCTAATCGGGCACAATACGCTACAGCTTGCAAAGCTAAATAACATCGTGCCCGATTCGACATTTTGATATCTTCACATCATATCGATATTAAATCACGCAACAAGCTGAATGCTCGAATTATTTTAAACACAATTATGGTTGCAATTCAACTTGTAGGCGAACATATTTTTTGTAATTGTAAAATATAATTATAAGAGCAACATTTAACTGATATTTTTCCTTCATTATTTACACAAATTATACTTATTATTATTATACTTATATATAGTTTTTTTAGAGAATACTTCAAATTAAGAAGAAGAAAAAATTATAGATAAATTGAGTGAGTGATGTTAGTACTCTAGTAAGTAAACGTAAATAATATAGAATGTACAAACTGATATAGGGTTAACTCGGCCACAGGCTGACTTCTCGATTAATGGTTGCGAAGCTGATCGATTGAGTGCCATGGCAACAATTTGCTCTAAAATACGGACCTCAGACATCGATTTATTGCGATTAGTGGCGTTTCGTGCCACATCGCTTTATATGATCACTGCAAATTGTACCAAGATATTGATCTTATCGTGAAACTTTAGGTATGGAATTGCAGACCTTTTAAAAATTCAATATTGCATCTGCTGTCCGTATACTAATTTAGTATTTTTTTATGATATATGTAGCTATCTTACTGAGTTTCTTTTCATCTCTGGTTTAATCACCGGTCGTAGACCATATAATTAACATCACGTCGTCTCTATTGTGATAAGAAGTGTCCCTCTTATCACAATAGAGTGCAAAGAGAAGAATATAATATTTATGCATCTAATATTCTTATTTGAACTAATTATCTCATTTAAATCCAGAACAGATGCAAGGATAATGGTTGATGAATTAGTGCTGGAACAGGTGAATGAAATTGTATATCTTGGATGCGCTTTTAGCAGAGATGGAAGGTACACCGCGGATGTAGAAAGACGAGTGGCGATAGGAAATAGCGTAAGTGGAGCGTTGGGCAGATTCCTGGGCGCAAAAAACATTAGCAGAAAAGCCCAGCTATCCACAATGCAGTCCTTATCCCAACGCTAACTTATGAAAGCGAGAGCTGGGTATGGCAGAGTGTGCATGAAAGTAGAATAAACGCGGTAGAAATGAGGGCGCTACGCAAAATCTGCGGAGTGACTCTCGCTGACCGCGTAGAAAACAAGGTTGTAAGGAAGGAAGTTGGTTTGAAAGAGAGTGTCGGTGTAAAAGTAAGAAAGGGCATGCTCCGATGGTTCGGACATGTAGATAGAATGGTTGATGCAAGACTGACTAAGCAGATATACAATGCAAAAGCGGATGGATGTAGGAGTCGAGGACGGCCAAGACACACATTCCATGACCAAATAGAACGTGTTCTGGAGGAAGGTGATGTTAAGAGCCTCAAAAACCGACGCGCGTGCATGAAAAGAGTTATGAAAGTCAACGAAGCGAGTGAGGCGTGTAAGAATCATGCCCTATGGCGCTCTGTTCTCTCTGCCTACCCCGCAAGGGATTTGGCGTGAAGTTATGTATGTATGTATGTATTTATGTAAATTAACAAATTAAATGAATTTGGTTAGAGTATTTTAATATAATAATTAATATTAAATAGTAATTTTAATAACATTACCTACAATTTTCTCTTTTTACTCTTTAATTATTTAACTTTTATCTAACTAATTTAAATAATCACATACATCAAATGCAGACTTGTTCATGACTATTTTAATCAGGTCTATTGGGAATTGTCTCTATGCATGGGAATCGTGGAAGCTATATTTTGGAGATAACTCGTTATTGAAAGGAAGACTTCAATGAGGGAGGACAGAGAATTGCGCCGACGTTTTATTATTAATTAATCAAGTTTTGTGGAGCTGCCTACCCCCTGGCGTGTTGCCCACCAAATTGAACTTTTAATTGATTTTGGCATTTCCAATAGAAAATGCAGCGCTGTTCAATTAAAACTCATCTTAAAATAAAGTTCAGTCATCAACATTTTCTTTGTGAAAATGAAATAATTTAAAGGTCATATAAATATAACATAACATAACATAACTTGACGCCTTTTGTTACCCGAAGGTGTAGGCAGCGGCTGTTAAGCTTCGTCTCGCCGTTATGTTTACGTCCCAAATGGAATAGGTGGCGAACCGATTGCCATACCGGGCACAAAGTTTTCAGTCATCGATATTTATCACACATAACTTCCGGAAACAATTTCGAAAAGTCATTGGTGTGAGCCAGTGTCAGGAATCGAACCCGGACCTCTGGATTAGAAGCCGTGTGCTCGACCACTGGGCCACCGATATATAGGTCTGAAAATTGAACAAAAATGTTTTAGCCTCTCGAAAATGAAATAAAACATAAACTGGTTGAAATGGGCAAAAGGCTATCTAACTTTCATAATTAAACATATTTTTTATAGCAGCACAAATACACTAAATCAGTGGTTCTCAAACTTTTTAAATGACGGAACCCTTTTGGGAAGCAAAATACTTGATGGAACCCTACAATAAAACAATTATTTTTATAAGTGTATTCTTTATTAATCAGCATAATAAAAGTACAATGTATCAGTTACTAATTATTGTTTACTTCACCACTTGGTAAGGACAATAATAGAAAACATTAAAAAAGAAAAAATCTAACTAGTGGGAGGTATGAAACTGTTTTTTATTTTTCATCAATTGCTTGATATCAGGTTTGATGGAAGAAAGTTGGAGTCTCATATCAGCTTCGGCGTCCAGTCTATTGCGATATTTTGTTTTCGTGGCTGCGTAGGTAGAGAATCCTGTTTCGCACAAATATGTAGTTGGGAACGGGAGAAGAATATCCAGAGCCATTTGGCCAAGCATTGCATATTCATCTTGGATTCTGCACCAAAAATCATTAAGAGGCGTCGTTTTGAACAATGACTCCATACTTGTGTCTGATGACATTTCTAAAAGAGATTCATATATCTCATTTGACATGTTTTCAGGCTTTTCCAAGTTGGGTAAAAAAGGATTATGAATCCAGGAGTTCACTTTAATTTTTGTATTGTGTTCTTCGGGAAAATACTTTTCAAAAGATGCGCGCATCGAACTGAGATATTGGACCAATTCTTCAAACACATTATCTTCAAACATTTCTGAGTCGTTTTCGCTAACAAACTCACTGAGTAACGTAAAACTTTCTATTTCTTTCTTACCAATGCAAATGATCCAAAAATCTAATTTTCTTTTAAAAGCAGTTATTTTATTATAGGCCTGAAACACTGTTGTCTGTTTACCTTGCAACGATAAATTTGTTTCGTTAAGTTTTTGAAAGATATCCGCCATAAAAGACAATCGGAACAACCAAGTTTTATCATACAAACGGTCCTTCAAATTAAAAGAAGTATCTGCTGAAAAAAACATTTGTAACTCGGCTCTAAGTTCAAATAGCCTTGTTAAAGTTTTTCCCCGAGACAGCCATCGCACTTCTGTATGGAGCAGCAGTGTTTTATGTTTGCTGCCATAATCTTCACACAATAATGAGAACAATCGGGATTGTAGTGGTCGTGATTTGATAAAATTAATTATTTTTACCGCTTCATCCATAACTAATTTTAGATTAGACGGCATTTGCTTCATCGCAAGTGCTTGTCTATGCAGAATACAATGACTGGAACTACAATTAGGCGCTTTATTTTTCATTCGTGACACTGCTCCTGCTGTTTTACCTGTCATCGCCTTGGCCCCATCTGTACAAATGTCAATGCAATTGTTCCAACTGAGATTATGTTCTTCAAAAAATATATTTATTTTATTAAAAATTTCTTCCCCGGTAGTGTTTGTAAGCAGCGATGAACACATAAGCATGTCTTCTTCAAAAGAACTTTTATATGGATATCTCACAATAACCAGCAGGATAGCCAAACCAGCGACATCAGTCGACTCGTCCATTTGCAAAGCGAATCGTGTATTTTGTAGACGTGTAACTAGTTCTTGTTTGACGTAGCTTGCCAGATCATGGATTCGTCGTGAAACAGTATCGTTTGATAGCGGAACAGTAGAAAGATGCTTTGCAGATTTTTCATCAAGCATACATTTTGTTATGTCTAATACACATGGTTTTATTAATTTCTCAGCGATAGTTTGCGCTTCACCTGCTTGTGCAATGCGATAGCTAACTAAATATGATGCCTCCGTGGCCTTTTCGTTGGTAGTTTGTGTTACATGCATCATATTTTTTTGACTTTCTAATAACTGATCTTTTTTGCGAACAAAAAATTCTTTATTCTTGTCTTTAGTCTCGGGGTGTACGGTTTCTAAATGTCGACGCAATTTGGCAGGTGCCATGGAACTATTAGGAAGCAGTTTACTACAGAGCATGCAGAGAGGTGAGCCGTTGGAATCAACAAATCCGAAACTGATATAAGATTCATCATACTTCCTTTTTTTCGTCTTTGAAACCGTCGAGCTTGACGTCGTGGCACTCGTGGCATCATCTTCTGGATCGGTGATTGCTAAATTCTCCGCGCGCATTGCTTTTGAACATTCAGCGTCATTAGAAGATGTTGTTGGAACACGTTTAACACCTTTAAGCCAACGTTCCATTCTTCTTTATTTATAATGTTACAAGTCAGGATAGTGGGGTTTAAATAATGCACAATCGTAACTGCGTATAAGAGACTAAATTTAGAACCTACAGGGAAGAAATGTATAAAACTGAGACAACAGAATACAGCAGGCAGTAAAACAATGGACACTAGTTTCTCGCTAGCGAGCTTGTAAGTAGGTAGTAACTTATCGCTCCGAACGCTAATCATCAACTGACGACGCCAACGCGCGATCGCCGCTTTTATACTTAGTCCTAGACTCGATCTCAAATATTCTCGAAAATACTCGAGTCGGCACCTTTCATAAACAAAAAGCAAAAATAAAAACAGAAATTTAAAAATAGTGTTGTAAACAATATCGACTTTATCCTTTGAAGTTAGAGACGAAAGTCGCTTGTTGACAACTATAGAGGCGGCTTTTATCAAAGAGACTGAGCGCTTACAAGTATACTACCCGCTCGTTTTAAGTTTGCCGCTGGCGATAGGTATGAGTGTATGACGTTCGAAATTTTTTATTTAATTGTAACAATAAAAATTGTGTACGTTAGATATTTGGGTAAAACTATGACACATTATAAGTTTTGTTGTCACGTGGGGGAGGGTACGCGCATTCCACAGACCGGCAAACTTAGAGCGAACGCGTTGTACAAGTATAAAATTGTTGAGACCAAACTTATGAGATACTAGCAGACCGCGCGAACTTCGTATCGCCTAAAAAGGTAAAAAAAATCCACTCATGACCCCGCGCAACATATTTGTCTTAGAAATTGAATACTTAAATTTTGTACACGGTGAATATCTTTTGAATTAAATGTCCAAATGTGATCATTCAAAAAGTTCTAGAAAGGCCTTAAATTTATCTTTTTAATGAAGCAAATTATTTTGTGGAGAGTTAATACCAAGGTACAAAAAAAGAATTTGAAAAACGACATCATTTTAATTAATTTAAAAAAATCAAAAAACCCTTATTGTGCGATAACTATAATAGTTAGATATATGCTCTCGCGACCTTTTTCGTAGACAATTATACGCTCTATAAAAGTGTAGTACATTGTTTTGTTCTGTACTCAATAGTTTTCGCAGCGTTCGCAATGTAAGGGTCACGTACTTACACCTTGGGTTACATTATTGGTTTTATAGTAGGGATCCCTAATTTATTTGAAAATATAATATAGCCTAAAACCTTCCTCGATAAATGGACTATACGCCATTAAAAGAATTTTTGAAATCGGACTGGTGGCTTCTGAGATTACCTCGTTCAAACAAACAAACAAACAAACTTTTCCGCTTTATAATATAAGTATAGATTGTACCAGCTAATGTAACACAAGCTTATACAAATACAAATAAATAATTAAATAACATTCATAGCGCGGCCGCGGAGTCCGCACAGCCGCGGAGCGACCAGAGAGAGGTGTTTTGATTTTTTTATTTCTAAATTCTTGCGGAACCCCGACAGAGGTATCACGGAACCCTAGGGTTCCGCGGAACACACTTAGAGTATAGCTGCACTAAATGTTTGGAACCATTACAAAATTAATGTCACCAGCGGGAGTTATTTCACGAGGACCTGCAGTTTTATAGTCATCAAATATTATTTAATCCTTGCTATATAGCTGTTTGAAAATTTTACGAGAAAAAGTCGTAAAAGTAGAAAGGACTTTTCGATTTTCTTTAGGTAGATAAGCACCAAGTCTTGTATAACATCATGAAAATATGTAGAATATTACATAAGTAGTGGTGTTATTAAATGAAGTATCCTATCTGAGTGAAGGCGGTATACATATGCAATGTATGCTCTCGGTCGAGTTTCATCTACTCACGGAAGGTTTTTATTTCGCGACAGCTGTTGAATTTACTACGTGAGGTGAAGTTTAAATCTGAGGCAATAACTTTGGCAATCTTTATTTAAATCAGGTCCGCGACCTATTTCGTGCAGGTACTGTGTTTCATACTATTTTGAATGGTTTTTCAGAGTTTCGTAAAAAAACAAATTACCAATGTTGACTAATCACAAGAACCACGAAATTTTAATTTATATTCAAATTCCTTTTTCTTACTTCAAAGCAGTTTCTAAAAATTGTTGCATCGTATTTTCTAAGACCAAGCAAATAAAAAAAAAACAAACAAAAGCAAAATTTTTATTTGCAAGATTTTAAACCTGAGCCAATAATAAAGTAATATAGAATTCAAGAAATTAAACACAAATATATTCATTGTAAAATTTCTTTCAAACTTTCTTTCACGCACTTTTCTATTAACGTTTATTTTGTGTGGAGTAAGGATACGGCCAAGGATAGTAGAGCCAAGCAGTTCGCTGCATGAATGGGCAGGCTCGACCGGTGAAATACCACAATCTCTCAGAAGACTGACCTAAAGTGGCTAATGCCGCGTTTCGTTCGGTGTGAGAGGTACCCAGAGGCCCAATCCTTTCCTATCCCCTATCCCTTTAAGGTCGGCAGCGCAACAGTAACACTATATGTGTTGCTGGTGTCCATGGGCGGCGTTGGTTGCTTACCATCACGGACACGCCGGCGCGTTTGTCCTCCTATCCCATAAAAAAAATATTATTCATCTACGGGATACTCTTCTATTAAGTCGGGGAAAAATTCAACATGATCTTTACCTGAGGGTGCTTCGTGCCAACTCTTTGATGGGATCTTCGTTATGTAACGCAATCAGAGCACTAAATATAGTTATGTACTTACACATATGTTAGCTATTGTGAAAATTAAACATTATAGTTAACATTGCACTTATATTAATCGATTTTTAGTGACCCTCCCAATATAATCATCTCTGCCCACCAGATGGCACCGTTTGTCTATATATAAAACATAAAATAATGATTTCATATTTTATTCGACAAAAAATATTGAGACTTGACATGCAATACACGTTTTGGCAAAAGTTTTCAGAAGACAATGAAAAAAACGTGATCTGGAAAATAATACTCTTCAACAGTGATAGTTTTCTTATGAAAATCCATGTTCTGAATTAGAATGATGACGCTTAGGTTTTTGTCAGCTGAAAAATTTGAAGTGGTGACGTTGGACGAAGGGAAACAGCAGTTAACAACAAAAAGGGAATTTGTCGTCTTTATTTATTTACCTCAAATTATTCTTAAATTCGTTTCTTTCTTCACTTCCAAAATGAAACGAGTGTAGAATAAAAATGAGCATTGTTATATGTCTGCGAGTAAATAAATAATTCACTGGTGAAAATAATAAGAAACAATTACAGAAAAGATTTGTTGAAAGCTGCTTGTAACGTGAGACAAATTTGTGTTTAACATAAATTATTATCAACTTCAAAATATTATTTTGTAACTCACAGCGGCTGTTTTCATGGCGAGTTTTTATTTGTGAGTTGCTTTTATTTTATAATCTGTATTAATTGTAACACTTCAAACTTTTGATTTTCCAAGGCGTAGGCAACGCTAATTGCGCCTCGATGCACCGGAATCTGGCGCATGATCGATATTTGTCATACATAACTTTTGAAACCAATTGCTTAAGTCTAAAATGAGCAAGTGAAGTGTGTAAGAATAGAATAGTGTCCTATGACATTAGATTGCATTCTAGTTATTCAAGAAACGTTCTCCAATGAACAGCGTTAACTTTTATAAAAACGTGTATTTTAACTAAACAAAGTAACTATTAAGTAAATAATCATTAACAGTTTATATTAAAAATTTTAACAAATAAACGAACAAACACCTAGACCAGCAGACGCGATATGCATTGTATTGCCATATGAATAGTTTCTAAAGAATTTTGAAATTGATTGATGCATTTGATGAAAATAATATATCAATGGTCCATTCTTCATTGCAAAGTATAAAACAAAGTCACTTTCCGCTGTCTGTCCCCTTATATGTCCTCTTTTATTTAAAAATACGCAACGGATTTTGATGCGGTTTTTTTAAATAGTTAGGAGGCGTCAACGGGGTGGTTTTGATCTATAACTGATATAAGATGTTGTAAAGCAAAAAATATAATTTTCGAGATTTAGCACTTTAATTGCAAACGCTGGCTGAACCCTAAGTGATAGATCAAAACAATGTGCTACATTATTAAACATCTTCAGAACGTCTACAAAAAAGTCCGCGAGTGCATATGACTATCTCTTAGGGATAACCCACAATGACCGTATTTATTTTAGTACTTTTTACGAGAAATAATAATGTTTACTTACAAAGCAATTTTAAACATTACAACATTAAGTTTCATCCAATTAACTGTGTTAAATAGATTGTGCATGTAATATAGGTGATCCTGGCTCTTTACAGCATGCAGTTTAAACAAATATTTTCAAACATATTGCAGTATTAACATAACGAGACAGCAGTTAAAGCCGATAAATAGCACAAATTGAACCTCATGATATCCATTATTTACTCATTTATTACTTTTAATGCGGAACAAAGTTCTCCGTCAGAAAACATCATTAAAGTACTTACCCACAAATAATCTTCTATTCTGCATTTGAACTCTACACTTTACTCTACACTGCACTCATTTATAGTGATACTTGTTAAATTCATCAATGCGACTAAGTCCTCTAAAATTGCACAGACTAGCTTGAATTTCTCATAATCTGAATTAATCACTTAGCAAGAAGTGGCTTTCTAGTTTCACTCAGATATCGTTAATTTACCAGTAACGTTTTTATTCAAGTGGATAATTGTAAGAGAGCGATCGTAATGGGCCACGTTCGATGCTGGCAAAGATTGATGACGCGCTATGTAACATTAAAGCACTCCTAATGAATATTTTATCCGATGAGAAATGAAATGATCGTGTTTGTAACATTTATATTTTTTTTTTTAATCACAAGAGATTATATGTTTATTATATGGAGGATGGATAGGATTCTTAATAGAACTAACAGCTGTTTTTAACTGAAATATTAAATATCGATCTCCTAAATATGAAGTTGTTACATTACTTTTGAATGTAAATACTTCAAATATGTACATGAAAACATAATGTAGCGCTATAACATACTTATAATCATCATGAATGCTTGCACGTGGATTAGAACACTACATAACATAACTTCACGCCTTTTTCTGCCCGAAGGTGTAGGCAGCGTTTGTTAAGCCTCGTCTGGCCGTTATGTTTACTTCCCAAATGGATTAGGTGGCGAACCTGTTGCTATACCGGGCACAAAGTTTTCAGTTATCGATATTGTTCACAAATAACTTCCGAGAAGAACCTCGAAATGTCATTGGTGTGAGCCAGTGTGAGGATACAAACCTGCGACCTCTAGATTCAGTACCGAGACCATTAGACCAGAACCAGAACAATAGACCCTTCAAATGTTTCTCTCGATCTGTCTGTATACAAAAGTACTAGAGTATTGAGTAATTCTGATTTTTTCTCCAGAAATTATCATATGGAATAATGACTTGTAAAGTCCAAGAGTAAATTTTATATATCCTTACAGCTGAATTTCAAAATTTCAAAGACTAATAATATCGTGTTACACTATATACCAAAAATAAGTAACCAAAAGTATACACTGACTTGCAATATTATCAGAATATTATAACTAAAGCGGAATTTCAGCAAGAAACTGTAAGCGGATCTTGACAGAGTTTGCTGACTGCTGAATATTATAAGTCGCTAACTCAACACGCATTCATGACAGTCTGACTTGGCGAAACTTTAGAATTAAAAATTTACTTTAGAAAGTCCAGATTTTTGTTATTTCAAGTTTTAATAGATTTTCTATAATATATAAATGTGATAGATTTTTTTTTGTTATTAGATAGAGTACTATGACCTCACAAAATATTGACATAAAGTGGCTTATGCTGCGTTGCGCTCGGCGACAGAAGTAACCGGAAGCCCAACCTCTTCCCCTCTCCCATTCTCATCCCCCTTCTGTCCCTTTCGTTATTCCATTTTAAAGGCTGGCAACGTAACTGTAACACCATCTATATTGCAGGTGTCCATCGGCCGCGTTAGTTGCTTACCACCAGACGCCTGCTCGTTTGCCCCCCATCCCATAAAAAATCTGATGACAAATAGTATTACCGTTGTGTTGCCGGCCTTGAATATGGAATAGGGAAAGGTTCAGAAGTAGGGTGGGAACGGAAGAGGTCAAGGGGTTGGGCCTACGGATCGTCCATCAGATTCATGCAGCCAACTGCTGCAGCATGGCTTTGACAATCAATTTAAACAAAAGTTATTTACGCAAATCATTTATTTATGTAAAGTCATCCTCATGTTGCTTATCGAGATAGACCAGGTGCTGAATTCTCAAAAAATAATCGTGTAAATTAACAGAGATCTGCGTCCTAAATAAGGCAGTTATTTCATAAAAATATTAAGTTCAAAGCTTTATACTTCAAAAGAAAATCTTATTTAACTAGTCGCTTTTGTGACGTTTATTTTATTATATTATAGTAAGTATTTTTTTTGAGTTTGACAAACAATATTGTTGATCGTAATTTGAAAGCGAAACGAGCACCTAAGGGGTATTAGAGCCCTCTCCGATTCGCTAGGCTGCCCGGCTGGTAAAATAACAAGGGACTATAAAAATATACTCGTCAATATATCACGGTTACCACTGACCATCTGATGTTGCGCCTGCTAATATACCACTGTCGTAAATACAAATAAAATAACTTTTAGTACGTTCTGTAATATCTTAATATTGTATCTGTAAAAAAAGCATGCATCTCTCGACCGCAAGTGTAACCTTAGAACTGTTGATTGAACCGTACATTTTAAAATTTGTGTACTCTTACGGTTTCAATGGAAATGTATCCGAACTATACCAGTTTTTGGAATTAATTATCATCTTTTAATTGTAATTTTGTGCTAACGTATTTCAGTTGTGGAATTTATAAATTAGAACATACATACATAACTTCACGCCAAATCCCTTGCGGGGTAGGCAGACAGAACAGAGCGCCATAAGGCACGATTCTTACACGCCTTACTCGCTTCGTTGACTTTCATAACTCTTTTCATGCACGCGCGTCGGTTTTTGAGGCTCTTAACATCACCTTCCTCCAGAACACGTTCCATTTGGTCGTGTAATGTGTATCTTGGCCGTCCTCGACTCCTACATCCATTCGCTTTTGCATTGTATATCTGCTTAGTCAGTCTTGCATCAACCATTCTTTCTACATGTCCGAACCATCGGAGCATGCCCTTTCTTACTTTTACACCGACACTCTTTTTCATACCAACTTCCTACCTTACAACCTTGTTTTCTACGCGGTCAGCGAGAGTCACTCCGCAGATTTTGCGTAGTGGCCTCATTTCTACCGCGTTTATTCTACTTTCATGCACACTCTGCCATACCCAGCTCTCGCTTCCATAAGTTAGCGTTGAAACCAGGGGGATAAATAAATTAGAACACTCCAGATTTTTTAACTTTGAAAGGATAGTCATTGATTTAAAAGTGATACAGTATACAGTAATATGTAATTTTTATCTTAGATTATTTTTACTCGAGAATTATTTGTTTATTCATTATTGTTTGTTATCCAAAATATTTTTTTTAACTCTGCGTCCTTATTTTGATGGAATAGTATATCTCACGTGTATTTTAATTTTAAACCACAAGGAATATGTCTCTGTCGGATTTCCATTCATTTTTCTTGTCAAACGAATCACACAGATCGTTTTTACTTTCATATATGTATTATTTAACTTTTCTACATTAAAGTAATGTTATTCATGAAATCTGTACATTATTTTTATATAGTTTGATGTCTAATATTATAAATTTACAAATCTATTCACAGTGATATGACAGTGAGGAACAACCCTCGTGTCGTTTGTCAATGTCATCCACTCAACGCCCGGGTAATATATAATTTCATAGAGACATCTTTGTTCCTGTTTCGTGAGACTGACTCGCTTCTTACGGTGTGTCATCATCACACACATCGCCTTCAATGCGCAAGATATTTTGAACGACGGAGTTATTTAAGTGTATTATTATAAGCTGTGCGGTATTTTGATATTTAGCACACATATACTGAGTTTTTTTGTGCAATGGGAGAAATATGTGCAAGCGGGTCACCTGATAATTAGTGACTAACAAAGGCTATGGAATTGGTACCATTAAGAGGATCACACTTACTTGCGTCGGCAAGTAACTGTGACCTGTATTAGATGTGATAGATCTCTTAGTTATTAAAGGTCGCTGGTGGTCCAGTGGTTTGTTTCTCGGTGGTCCAGTGGTCGAGCACCCTGCCTCTGAAAACAGAAGTAGCGGGTTCGAATCCTCGCATTGGCTCACACCAATGACTTTCGAATCAATTTCGTAAGTTATGTGTGATAAATATCGATGACTTAAAACTTTGTGCCCGATATGATTCGCCACCTATTCCATCTGAAACGTAAATATAACGGCGAGACGAGGCTTAACAGCTGTTGCTTACACCTTCGGGTAGAAAAAGTCGTGAATAAGATAGGGGAAAGCAGGTGGGCCTCGGATACCTCTCTCGCCAAACTAATCGCGGATTGTGCCACCTCTTCCGAGAGGTCTCAAGAAAATTTGTAAGGTAATACTAGTTCCCTTGTTACGTAAAATAAAGACGCAGAATAATCAAATCTAAATGTAGTTGTATTAAATAAACCTACAGGGCAAGGCTTGAGGCTCGTTACTGAGATATCTGATCTATTACAATTTAACCACTAATATTCATAGGAAAAAGATAAATAAGAACCTAACTTATTAGTAAACACAAAATAATTGTATTTTGTGTTTACTAATAAGTTAGGCTTGTTTATCTTTTATGTTTATCTTTTATTTATCTATATTTATGTAACATCAACATGAATAAGTCCTTAATAGCTAATTGAAGGTTTGAATTTATTCACTGTTTTTTTCTCTTAATAAATATAGGAAGTGATTTTTATCAGGCCGTCCGTAGGTCCCCCATAACCATAATTTGATTGGGAAAACAAACTGAACCCACAGTTTTTAATATTCACAGCTGGCAGTAGATAATGCTTAACAATGATCATGGAAATTGTCGTCAGCGCCTTGTTATATATATTTTATATTCTTCACAAATCTGGAAATAAAATTATATTGATATTATTGTACATTTTTGTAACATAATGCGTAATGCTATGTAACATATTAATATACCATTTCCACCGATAAGTATAGACTATACTTACTACTAACAAAAAGTATAGCTTACAGCTACTTCTACTGAAACAGCTGCCGCAGTTATAGTGTTACCTCAACTGGCCAGTTTTTTCATACCAAGAAACTCATACCGCGTTTCATTCGGTAAGAGAGGTACCCAGAGGCCCACCCCCTTCCCTGTCCTTCCTATCCTACTCCCTTAAATGTCGGCAACGCAATGGTAACACTATATGTGTTGCTGGTGTCCATGGGCGGCGCAGGTTGCTTACCATCAGGTGATACGCTTGCGCGTTTTCCCTCCTATTCCATAAAAAAACCAAACGAAATAGGTGACGGAACCTGTCACTATACACCGGGCACAATGTTTTCAGCCATCGTTATTTATCTCACAATACTTCCAAAAAGTCATTCTTGCGACCCAGGATTTGATCCAACGACTACTTTATTTAGAAGCGGGATGTTTCGACCTCTAGACCACCGAGATGACTTTCAAATAATAAATTTCTTGATTTCACGCCGCGGCCGTTCAGAGCTGAAGATGTGAGCGATCCCCAAAGAAATTATTTGCTTCCATGATAAATTATTTGATCAATAGCAGTGTAACAAAGTACTAGAACAATTTGTCAGTCATAGATAGACATAACTTTTGAAAGTATGTTCGAAATTCAAAATTTCATATTCTATTGACACGACCAGAAATTTATTTCACTTGGGATTTATATTAAATATTAAAATAACAATATTATAATAATACGCACATAAATGTCAACTGGGAAGTCAGTGAAACTCAAATATTTATTTTCGTAATAAATTCAGTAATAGTATTCGTTAGACGAATGTATTCGATTCCAAGTGAAATGATACAATCCCTCTCAGCCAATCGTATAAAGCTCGTATTTTTTTTGCTAAATTGTAAGTCGTTACCAGAAAAACCGAGATACTATTTTTTCCTTCTACATAATAGACCTCCGTAGTTTCTTTCCATCAGTGAGAATCATTGTTTACGTTTCAATTCGTAAATGTTATAAAATCATTATTTCATTACATAGTATGACTGATAACTTTGTGCCCGGTATGGCAATAGGTTCGTCACCTATTCTATTTGGGACGTAAACATAACCGACGCAAGACGAGGCTTAACAGCCGCTGCCTACACCTTCGGGTAACAAAAGACGTGAATTTCTGTTACGTTATGTTTTAGTATAAAACAAAGTCGCTTTCCGCTGTCTGTCCGCTTTTATGCTTAGATCTTTGAAACTACGCAACGGACTTTGATGCGGTTTCTTTTAATAGATAGAGGGCAACCACGAGGTCGTTTGTATGTATAATTCATGTATAATGTAGAAAAGAAAACGTGATGATTTTCGTGAGTTAGCACTGTAATTGTAATCGCTGTAAATAATACTGTTGATGCGGATCAAAGTTCCCCGAGTCGGCTAGTATTACATAATAAACTGCAACACAAAAAAAAGCAACAAAAAAAATCTTTCTTTTATAAAAGCAATTGATTTAAGCACTTTGTTTAGTATTTGCTTAATATAAAGCATGAGATTTGAAGTCCATTAACTTTTATAACTTATTCCTTAGTTCTGTACGACACAAGTCACTGATTAAATGATTTAGTCCCTTGACGGACCCTATTGCCACACATGACATCATGTCGCAACTCACCTAAACATAATTTCCTAAAAGAATTGAAAGAATTAATTAATCATAAATATCTTTAATAGAAGATCATTAAATAACTTCATCTATATTTTAAATTCATGTTAAAAACATTGCTATTTAAGATATGAATTACAACTAAACAACTAAAATGTTTCTTTATCGACTAACTTTTAAATACTTATTATTATGTAATTGATTGTTGTGTAATTGAGCCTTGTGCCAATAAATTTAATTTTAATATGTTATAACTGACATTAAATCCAAAATTATTAAATATGATATCATCTGAGCGAGTCATTATTACAGGAGATAGTCCAAACATTCTCATTGAAGTTCGCCTTCAATAACTTCTCGAAATTGTGTGTTTTATATGCTAATAAATATTTCAAGTTTGTGGGAAGCTTGATTTCTAAAGATGTTTATTTCTTTGGTGGAGTTTGTAATGAAAATAAAAGTTATGATAATTGTGGAATTATCTTTTCTGATAGTCTTTCGAAAAAATATCGCATCGTTTCGTTACCTATACCGCCGAATGGAACATCTTGAATATGTAATATATTTCTTTTACAAAACTCGGCCGCAACACTTTTGTTGATTTTAAGTGGTTCAAAGGTCTTATGGTGAAAATAAACTGCCTCTTTAAATACCTATCCGCTATTTTTTCGCAAATTATATTGTGGTTATTAGGAAACAGGCAAAGGCTCAAAGGCAATTTATTCCATCAATTGGCTGGATATTTAATCAAGAAGGTTGAGCCGGAAAAGTGGTCCACAGCGTAATAGTGTGGGCGATACGTATATTAGGTTGTCCGCTTAGAGAATGGGCAATTCGATCTTCTAATTTCTGGGCTTTCCAATATATATAAGTTCGGCCTCATGCACTTGGGACTAAATTTAACAGACATGCCATAATTGCTCCTGTCTACATCTTTGGTCCACACCTAAATATGTGAAGTTACATTACACTTTTCGTACACGTTCTAAAATCTTTCCCAGCAGAATGAACTTTTAAAAACTTAAGCATACATGCTTAGTAATCAGAGTACCATTAACATTGTTTTGCGGGCGAGTGGCGATAGTAATTGCCGTGTCGGGGTGCGGACACAAAATTTATGGCTCACCACGGATAATTGAGTCGACTTGTTCCGAGCAGACACTGCGTGCTGTCTCTGATAGTTACCAAATACAACAGCTAGGTGTACTTTACTTACTGATATTTCTGGCATTACTGTCTCAAGAGAAAAATATAAGTATATTGGAAAACTTTGAGATGGCACAAACGAACAAGAAATAGCAAAGGTGGCGTCTCTCGAGAAAGTTTCCTATATCCAAAGACACGTAGACACCTTGTGCCACGACACGACATGACACGCGTATTGGAAAACAATTTTAAGGGAAAAAATTGTTAGTATTTTTATGTGAAATTACAAATCATACATTATCTTTTCTATTATAGTTTGTCATCTATATTTATAAATATTTATAGGTACTGTAAACTCTTTGGTATTTTTAAATATAGATGTAAACTCTTTGGTATTTTTAAATATAAACTCTTTTATGTGTTTCGAAATTTGCATTTTTAAATTTTTAAAAAGATATTTTTGATTAGTCAAATATTCTGATGTGAATAAAATAAAATAGTAATTGTTAAATGAATTATCATCAAGTAAGGTTCAAAAAAATACCAGAGTTGTATTATCAAAATATATGAATTAATTCCTTTTAAAAAAAGTTGTTACAATAAATAATATCACAACTACTGAATGAGGCGCTGAGAAGGAGAAGAACATCGGAGGAGCCGGAACCTGGACAAGGTGCCCAGGGATAGAGCAGTAAAGTATATCAGCATTAAACCCGGCACGTATTTTTATTATTTTAATATATAATATGATATGATCTATTGGCATTATTAATTATCACACATGCACTGAGCTCGTAAATACCCTTATAGCAGAATAATTTAATTATATTACATTAAATGGTGGTTCTCAAGTCGGCGTTCCTTATATTATATAAATTGAGGAGCTGAGAAACGAACCCTTTGTATTACATTACGGACTCGATACTCACGAGCTTGTTACAGTACTTATGATAAAATGATAATAGATTGAAATGAGAGCACTGTGTAGAATTTGAGTGCGTCCACCACGTCGAAAACAAGGTTGCAAGTCGGATTGTGTCGATGTAAAAGGAAATAAGTATATACCCCGAAGACTGACTAAACTATATATGCGCCATATCTATATATGGTGTGGTACAAATTAGCAGTGGAGTGAAGCCACGCGTGTGCGAGAGGTACTCCTGTACTTGCAGCTATGCACTCGAATATAACGTTGGTTAATTGCGACCGACAAGTATTGCTATATGTACCACTAATTACATTTAGATTTTATAATAATTATCCTAGCTTTAGCGAACACGAAAATATGAAATATTTTTTTAAGATAGGTATCTTGTATGTCCGGTTAAAATGATAATAATTAGTTGAGACCTAAATAAGCGGTTGGCATCTTCAACTGCCAACTCATAGAATTAACTTGTCTATGTCTTGTCTGTTCTCAAATAGTAATAATGTAAATGTCTTTAAAAAGACAGTATATAAGTTAACATAATAGTACAGCAACGTCAACACCAACGCCATCATATCAGCTATCATTATGTGAAGTGTGGCAAAGCGCTAGAAACAAAGAAAAGATTTATCCAGAATAATAAAAAATAAAGAGAAGAGAATTGATATTATCATGTTAGTTTAAAACTCTTCTAATGAAACATCATCTATAAAAAAACCTACTACTTGTTGTAATAACAATGTTTTAAGTTACTCGTAAGTCAACTTAACTTTAATGCTCTTTAACTTATCTTTTGTATGAAAATCTTTTATTTAAACGACCATTAAAATAAGTCACAATAAACCCTAATATACGTATTTAACTAACCTCCTATTTATTCCAGTTTACATTATACAGATGTATGTGGTAAATAAATCAGAGGTTAAACGAAAATTGTATGCAAATTTTATTTTTTTAAAAGTATACGAACAACGAAAACATATTTTAGACATTATAAAAACCTTTATGAAACACCGTTTACGAGAAAAATATACGTCATATCCTTTATTCCCTTTATAATCTAGGATTTCAGCTTGTGTGATAATTTGAATAAAGGTTCGGTATTCTCATCACAGTCGCTGTAATTACGTGAGTGAGCTTAATGGGTACGTTTATGCTTTTATTCCCTCTTTAAATAAAATACATAAAATAACTAAGCTTTTTTAGAAATTTTTGCATGTTTTGCAAAATTAATAAGATATCAAGAACAATATCAGAGGTATTGATGAAAATTAAAAGGCAGAAAGGACTCCTTTGATATATAAAAATACCGTCCTTAGATTGTTCATATTTCGAATATTCACTTTGGGACACAGCCCTGGAGAGCTTTTATAATATACGGATATTCACGTAGAATATTTTTTTTTATTCACATTCACATTTTGATTTGATGTACATTTTGTGGTAAATTTTTTTTTAGATGTTCGATTTTTATTTTTTTACAATGCATGTTACTCAAGTCAGCTTTTTATTTGTTTCTAAAATGTAACTTATAGTATTAGCACAATTGATAATCATCATTGTCTGCTATTTATATTGAATTACCATGTAAATAATAAAACTATAAAATATTTCAAACACGATGGATACGTGTAATTAATAATCAAGTAAATCAACTCTATTGTATCCCATAATAACAGGTATAAATTATATACTTGAATCGCTTGAAACGTAAGTGTCGTAGTTAAATGGTACGTACAGTGGTAGCGCCAAGCAGATCGCTGCAAGAATGGGCCGGCTCGACCGGTGAAATACCACGATCTCTCAGAAGACCGATGTAAAGTGGCTCATGCCGCGTTTCGTTCGGTGAGAGAGGTACCCGGCGGCCCACCTCCCTTCCCCATCCTTTCCTATCCCCTATCCCTTAAAGGTCGGTAACGCAACAGTAACACTATATATGTTGCTGATGTCCAAGGGCGGCGTTGGCTGCTTACCATCAGGTGACACGCCTGCTCGTTTGCCCTCCTATCCCATAAAAAATATCTAATCGTAATCTACTAAATACAGATCTGTAACAGATTTTATTTTGGGTCTTAGCTACAACCAGTGGGACAAGATAATCCTTACTATTGGTATTGTGCCAGGACGCAACACAAACATTGCCTGGACATTGGCCCCGGGCCAGTAATTATAGGCTCTACAGACAATTTATTTGTATGCAATAATCATATACACAAGACTTAGATTGATTAGTGATAGTAGAAATGTATACATATCTTTGGATCCTAATAACTTTAAAACTATTTTTTTTTATTGTATTCGTGATCTAAAATGGCGATAGAGTTGAGGAGAAGGAAGGTTGTGTTTTATTTTCTCGTCTAATATAAGCTGGATTTTGATAAATATATAAAGATTTGTTTTGTTTGTAAACGCTAAAAGTAATAAACCGACTGAACTGCTATTTTAGTAGCAAAAAGCTTCTTTTATTCAGAGGTCACACGAACATATCCATGTTTTTTATATTATTTTTAAATCTAGTTTACATTTGAAAATAAATTTTAACATTTATTTTTATTACTATTTTGATTAAACTATTTATCTTAAACCTTAAACAATATACTTTTATAAAATAAAATAAGTATGTTTGTGCAAATGGTAATCCTCTCTTTATTCATAGGCTGGTTGTTGATGCCAGCAATAAAGGAAGTGGTCATCCATCAGCCACGTAGCAGCGCTCTTGAGCCGCGGGAATGTAATCAAGAAAGTCGTCTCGACAACTCGCATTACTCAAACGACCAACAACATTGTGGGCTGAGAACGTGATGACTTCATACAGAATGACTATATTTACACTAATATAAAGTCTAATTTTCTATTACATTTGACTGATTAGAATCAAATCACATTTATCAAATAAAAAAATGCTTTTTTTAGCATTATGATACTTGGAACATTTAGAATATGATAAAACTATTTTAATTAGTAACATCCTACGGATTTCTATAAATAACATCAAAACCATTGTTTCTCATATTGCGAAAAAGTTCTGATACTCTTTATATATCCAAAAATAATTCTCTTTACGTTTTATTTAAGAGCGTAAATATAAATATAGCTTCAATGTGCTCCTTTGTTTAACTTAAGTAGGTATCGTGGGAAAGAACGCAAGTGTTACCACAGATTGCTTCAGGTTCGCCTTCTTTGTCAGTCAATACAGAGATTGTGTGTCCATTAGCAACCATGTCTACAGTTTACTACCACCTTACGGGGTAGTCAGAAAGATCTGATGGCTTGGCTTGAAGTTGTATTGTTGTTATACATATATTATCTGTTTAGATATATACCCAACTTGTTCCAGTATTTGCATATGAAAATACACGAGATGTTGCAGTAGATTATACTGCGGATAATAGCTAGAGGAACAATGTTTTACAACTGAGTTTCCCAGGGAAACTGGTCTGAATTTCATTAACTAACAAAATTACCATTCTCACCCAACTATATGAATATTATTTTTACATACTTAAAATACATTTCGGTACACCATATAAAGTAGTTTGATGCTTTTTTTGTGAAGATATATTCCAATATATTTAATATGTATTTCAACTGAACCAAAGCGAAGTAAGGACGTTTAATACATGAATGCTAGAATAGAAGCAAAGTTGTGAGTATGACAGGGTGAGCACGAAAGTAGAACAGACAGGGTGGAAGTCGCTAGCTTAAAAAACAAATACACATATATACGTTTAGTTCGAGAATAATCTAAAGATAGCGCCACTGTGTTCACGTATATAAATTTATTTGTACATAGCTTTTAGTATTTTATTGAAACAAAATTTGATTGATACGCTTATCAATCAAATTTTGTTCAAATAGAAAAGTACACTGGAAAATGACGTGAGCCCATGACCTTTAAGTTAACCCTCAACCTAGTTAGTTTTCAAGTCTGTTCTATATTTTACCCCTTAACGCACTAGTAACGAACAGGTCACAGGTGGTCGTCACCGAAACATGGGATTTTTCTTTTGGAAACTGTATATATTCTAAAAGTACTAGACATAATCTATAATTTGCACTGCATTAAAAAAGATAAAAAAATAATAATATAAAGTTCACTTTTCACCGTTTTTACAATTACTTGTCCAAAATGGTACGACCGATTTCTTTGAAATTTTGTGTACATATCGGATAGGTTTGTGAATCGGACAACATATTATATTTTTACATCCCTTAATATTACACTTGATCCACCCGCTATCCACCACTACTATTTTATTTGTATTTTTTTTATAATAAGGCATCCAAACTCCTTCTTTCTTCACCGCTCTACAATCAACCCCCGTTTTTTATTGTTGAGTAAAAACAGTTTGCCTGGGCAGCTATTTACTTATATAATATTAAAGTAAAATCCAACTTGTTGTAAAGCAAGGCAAAGTTAGCTTACAAACTAAGTATTGCATAAAACTAGTTGGAGAATTAATCTCACCTCAATGTATTCCTTCTCATGTTTTCCTTTACCTGAGTGTGCACTTAATTGTGCAAGTTTTATTTGCGAGAACACAGACAAGGGCGGCTCGTGCGCTAGATATTTATTGTGACATTATTTTTTATTCAAAACAATTTAAATGTAACTGTTCACTTTAATGTCTACCGAATGAGATTGATTGCTATTGAATTTAGGCGACTGTATATTATGTATGTAGTATTTTTCACTATCTGACTTGAAACAAGAGGACAATTATTGTTTAATATCTATATATTTCCTCGAACTGATAATACGAAATCTGTTTGAAAGTTCTTGACTGTATTTAATTGCTCTTGAAAGATAGATTGATATTTGTTTTGTAACTTTACGCGTTTGTCTACCCGAATGTGTAGGCAGTGGCTGTTACGCTTTGTAAGTGACGTAATGTGATTATATGGCCTTATAAACATGTATGTACGTTGCCATTCGTCGATATTTATAACATAACACAACATAATATAACTTCACGACTTTTTCTACCCGAAGGGGTAGTTAGTGGCAATTAAGCCTATTACGCTGTATAACTGTCGTAATGTGATTATACGGTGGCGGAGCTTATAAACATATATCGTTGCCATTCGATATTTATGACGCGTAACTTGCGAATAGAATTTCGTGAAGCGCGTTGTCAGTCACGACTTGATCCCACGACTTCATTGTTCAAGCTTTCAGACGACAGTTACTCAGAATAACCAAATAATATTTCAAGCAGAACATTAAATTATACATGCTTAATTGTGAGGCAGCAATTAACATTAGAAATTAAAATAAGTAAAACATACAATATCTAAATACGTTCAATTGAAAACTTTTATGAGAATTTACTCAGTAAAAACATGATTATACACACATTTGAATCAAATTGTTTATATTGTAGATAAAATTTATATTCATCACAATAACTTTCAGTTCAAATGTTATTCTCTAATTACGAAAGTCTAAATAACCTACTATTTATTTATTTAAATTTTATAAAAGGGCTTTGTGTGATCAAAGCATATTCATTTTGAAGGTAACTTAAATATTTTTTTAAAGTTTTAATTCATATCTTTAATATTCTTATTATAAGCAAAGAAAAGATAATAACCTCGTACCTAAGAAAATGTATATTATTATTCTGACGTGACATTTTGCGACGTCTTAGATGGTATTTAGTAAATAAGATATTTGATGAAGATACAAATTTTAATCTATCATCACAAAAATATGTCTCGACATAAAGAGATTGATCTCAGCTGAATGTCGGAAGCTTGTATTTAACTGTCCACGAACCAGCCGTAATCAGAATATTGAAATGAAAGACAGAAATTCACGTCGAAAACTTTTTATTTTTTTGTTTTTATTGATTGCAAGACCATCTTCTTAAAATTATACCTAGAGATCTACTAAAATTTTTACAAAATAGGTCATGATTATTGCCTAATCATAAAAAAGTAAATAAGTTAAAAAAAAAAACATATATGCATGGATATCTGTGTTACAAATTGTCTATGAAAATAATAAATTTAAATAAATATCTCAATACTTTCAATACCACATCCCTGTGGTATTGAAAGTAAAGTAGGAAACATTCTCTTTGACACCAATAAAATATATCGGCGTATAATTATCACTAAGGAGTCCGTAAAAAAATGTTTTTTTTTGCGTTCTAAGATCCAAACCGCGATTCTTTATCACTTGTGCTAAATCACAAGGCAGTCCCAATGAATTATTTAACTGAACACAAAAGGTACATAAGCTATCACAATCTTAGTTCACCCCAAACAGTTCCCTGCTCTATAATCTCGACTTTTGGTTAACAAAACATGTCTTATATTGTTGGGGAATAATGAACAAGACCATCCAATCCAACAGGCCCCTATTCAAGGGGCGATGAACATATATGTCTTTACGTGTACACGACTATCGTAATTAATACGCGTGATGTTTTACATTGAAATGTAAATAAGTGAGTGGTAAACGTGAACTAGAAGTAGGTAGAGCTAAATATCATTTAACTTTTGATGATATTCTATAATACATACATACATACATAACTTCACGCCAAATCCCTTGCGGGGTAGGCAGAGAGAACAGAGCGCCATATATATTCTATAATAAGCCGTAAAAATATGAAAATCAAATATTCCATCCATTCCACAACAATACCTTGATGATATGACAATCACATGCCCGATTGTGACTACAAATAACTGATATCTATACGCAAATATACAATAATGAGCCTCGTGGCATGTTGGCATCTGAAGGTGGTTTAGAGGTCTGCGGGTTTTATCTCCCACCAAGCACAAATATTTGTGATGAGTATGGCTGTCTGCGTGTTTTTAGAAAAATGTACATAAAGTCTCTTTGTGTATTTGAACAAATCCGCTTCAATTGTATAAGATACTTAAATGGATGCTCTAATGCTCAACTACAACAATTTGAAACGACAGTTGTTTTAGGCTCAAGGCTTAAGAGCTTGACGAGTTCACGTTGTCTTCTAAATCCGTCTGTCAGGAACGTGTTCAGCATTAGCAAGAATCCTTTAAATATTATTTAGTTGAAAATACTTACTTACAATTATTTAAATACAGTTAACTTTACGCCAACTCACTTGCAGCGTAGGCAGAATGAACAGAACTTCATAAGGCAAGATCCCTATGCACCTTACTTATTTTTTCGAGTTTCATAGCTCTTGTCATACGCCTTTGTTGTTTTTAAGGCTTCTGAAATTACCCTCCGCAAATTTAATTTGGTTATGTAAAATGTGTCGTAGCCATCCTTGACTCCTTCCTTTCTGCTTAGTGAATGTTACATCATCGATTCTTTCTAAATGTTCAAACCACCTGAGCATGGACTGCCTTAGTTTACTATTTCCCTTCATTTTTTACCCACAATCAAAAAGTAAGCTACATTATCACAAATCTATCACAACATCGCATCAATATACAATATCCTTATAGTTACAGATAAATAAGGCATATTGCTAACAGCACTGTTGCCTGCACACGCTTCACGGAACCTTGTTTCACATCCCTTGAGATGAAACCAATGAACATTACCATCAGTGAATGTGAAACGTGGACTGTTACACTCGATATACTCATAATAGGTATTCGCTCCCAGTCGGGAAAGGTTATTCAACACAGGACAGATGTTCATAGGCTATTTATATATTATACTAGCTTAGGTACCCGGCGAACTCCGTTTCGCCTCTGAGGCAATAAATGAGGAAATAACAGTTTTTTTTTCTAAAACAAGGCCCTAAGTTACTCTATATTAAATCAGCTTCCTTAGCCAATAAAAGTCCCGTCAAAATATTTCCAACAATTTCAAATGACGGAACAAACACACAGACAGACATGTTATTTTGGTGTATGTCCCGTATACATTAATATAGGAAGCAGTTAGTTCAATATTAGAAACAGACACCTCCAATAGTAAGTGTACAAAATTTGATGCTAATCGGATCAGTAGTTATTGCGCAAAAAGGCAACAAACAAACTTACATTCGCATTTATAATATTAGCATTGTTACATTCTTCAAAGTTATGTTTACATTGTGCATTTAAACTTTACTTAAGTAATATGGATTAATTATAAAATATAATTTTAAACCAGTTCTCTGTGCTCCCATCATCTTTTATACCCTTCACCACGTAACATAAACAGTTATTAAGTAACGTACACCTCATATAACCGTATCTTGTAATCTACTTGGAAGTTAGTTAATATATATACCTATATATATTTCTTAGCGGCAAATAAATAGATAAATAACAAAGTTTCCCTTCGCTTATCTCGTCTTCACTAACACAAATATTGACATAATTAATATAGGAACGGCGCACGTTCTCTCAATACTTGCGTTGAATCACAACTACTAAAACTTGAACATTAATATATTTAAGAATTAAGTGAAACGCCTGTGTTGGTTTGCGTGGAATTTCCGCGGGAATCCGTTCCTCCGGAATAAAAAGTATACGTTCCTTGCCGTTTAGGCTACGAACAAAAAAATATATTTAAAATACAAATACAAATATCTTTATTAAATACATACAAATGCTCCTTCATGTACAGTCGAGTAATAAAACCATCTGAATATCATAAATGCAAAATTAGTCGAAAATTTAAAACTTGTACGCATGGGAATTCATGGAAATGATCTAACCTAACCTAAATCCACTCTGGCAGTTTCTAAATTATTACGAAATTCACTAAGGTATATAATACAAATCGTCGTATTATCGTCTTTTGGGTGAATTCTAAGAACAAAACATAGGACATTTAAAAGCATACTTTCAAAAGAGGCAAATGAAATCTCCTTCCTGTTACACAAAATTATATCACGTGTCTCGACAAACACAGAAAAACGAGCGGAACAAATGAAACTGAAAATTATAGGGAATATTAGAGATTTCAGAGAGAGAAAGGAAGAGAGAGAGAGATTTTACTCCAACTTTTGAATTACCGACTTACATTCGCGAGCACTTTGATTTCGCACGTTTTGACTACGCAGAGTTGGAAATAATATTGTTATATAAATTGCTGTCACATTGAAATGGAAATTTTAAGTAAAGCCCAGCTTTTTCTTGTTTGTTACTTTCCTGTGAGTTTCGATGATTTCGGTTCATTTTGTTCAAATATTGATAAGGACTATGAATATGAATAATGAATAAGGACTGTTTTAAAATGGTGAAATTTTGACAGTTTTAAAATAAGAATCTATTTATACTTACTTTTTTTAGGAACATATTATGACTCTGCATATTTATTTACGTCTTCCGTGCTGATTCTTATACTTCTTAAGAAGTAGTATACAGTTTTGGATTAGGAGGTAATCCAGTCATAGCGTAATTAATCTCGTAATGTCGAAGAAAAATTACTATCCCACTTCTGATTGACGTTTCGAATTTATATAACTATGTTAAGTATTTATAGTGACTAATTTATATCTGTTTTATAGTTACACGTACCATTACATGAGACCGAAAAAAAAATAGGCATGAAAAGCTGTCACATTCTGTCGCCTTAGGATATTAAGTTTGGTCAATTGTTTTAGAAGTGGAACTTCTAATGTTAATTGCGGATCCCCATGCGGATTATTTTCAAACCCTTCAATATAATAAGCAAGCTCCGAAATTTCCTAAGCTATATTTTTATATTCTTATATTTTTTATATAAGAATTTAAATAATATATCTATTTGTAGTGATAAATGAATATATTTATTCAATTCTATTTTAAAAATTTTGATTTACAAATGACTTTTGGAAACTCAATATTTTAATTGACTTTTTTCTCTTACGCCACATAATACTCTATGTTTTACCAAAAACAATACTAAATATATCAAATTATATATTTTCTAAATTTACAGGATACGCTTTATCAAAACAGTCTTCACAGACATATGTCAAATGTTCATTGCACAGTAACTTTAGGCATCTGGAAACCCTTTTTTCGTGCACCTGTTTTTCTTTGAAGAACATATGCTGCATTAGTCCTCCTTTTTGGAAGAAGATGCTTGTTATACAGGGACAAAGCAGGCAATTTGGTTTCTCAAAGAAATATTAAAAGTTTCTTTGGAAGACCTTGTGGTCACATATTGCTTGATAAGTACCATGGCAATATTCCTCAGGCGAACTAGCTGTGTTAGTGGTTCATCACCATCGTTGGATGAACTTATTGGAAAAAGATAACCAGCTGGTTGTATGTTAACGTCGACAACATAAAGGCTAACGGATAACTAAAGTCGCTAATTTACGGCTACTTATATCTGAACTGGATGTCCACTGACGTGTAATATTATATGTGCTATTTTGGAAACACAAAATTTGTCATGGGTATTTCATTGTTCAAAGCGTAGCTGTCTGCTAATATTCTGTTCACGTGTTTTGCTTACTATGATAAGTAAATCTATCAATATCTGACACTTTTTCAGTGTCACCAATCTGTATGATAGCATCTTCAAAATACGATATTTCTTCTAGCCAAAACAAATTTTGAACTTCTATTTTAGGCATTTTTATTTATTATTATCAACGAATACTTTAAAATCCTAAAACAAGCATGTGTTTTTTTAGTTTAAATTATAATTGCACCATAAAATATAGCCTACATTTCGAGTTTGCCAAAAATACACTACAAAATATTACTAACGTGAGTGGGCGCGCGGTGAGCAAAATGCCGCCCGGCTACTCCTAATGGTTAGAATCTTCTTCTCAAGCAGTCCCTGGTGCACTGACGGCATCCAGCCTATCGACACGCGTTGCTAATGAGAGCTACTAAGAGATGCAAGTGTAACGGTCAACTGTTTTAAAAATTATTAACAGTTTAATAGCGCGGGCGGCAAAATGCTCATAGCGCGCCCACTCTAGAGTTAATCCGAGTAACTCACCGGATTGCTAGAGTTTCTTTCTTGTAGCTTGTGTTTTTTTTCACCAAGAATGGTTGATGCAAGACTGACTAAGCAGATATACAATGCAAAAGCGGATGAATTTAGGAGTCGAGGACGGCCTAGACACACATTTTATGACCAAATAGAACTTGTTCTGGAGGAAGGTGATGTTAGGAGCCTCAAAAATCGACGCGCGTGCATGAAAAGAACGATTATGAAAGTCAACGAAGCGAGTGAGGTGTGTAAGAATCGTGCCTTTTGGCGCTCCGTTCTCTCTGCCTACCAAGGGATTTGGCGTGAAGTTATGTTATGTATGTTTGGTTTTTTTCACATTTATAGTGTGTCTAACAGTGGTAGAGCCAAGCAGTTTACTGCATAAATGGGCCGGCTCGACCGGTGAAATACCACGACCTCTCAGAAGACCGACGTAAAGTGGCCCATGCCACGTTTCGTTCGGCGAGAGAGGTACCCGGAGGCCCACCCCTTCCCCATCCTTTCCTATCCCCTTCCCTTAAAGGTCGGCAACGCAACAGTAACACTATATGTGCTGCTGGTGTCCATGGGCGGCGTTAGTTGCTTACCATCAGGTGACACGCCTGCTCGTTTGCCCTCCTATCCCATAAAAAAAAAAATAAAAAAAAACATTTAGTGGATAATAATGTGTAAGTTTCACTTCTTTCACGCAGAGGAATTCCTTGCTCTTTTTTGTCATTATTGTTTGTCAATAAAAGATCATTTGAAATTGTTTGTGGTAGACAACAATTAATACATAAATTTATACTGTGGACTGCTAATGTGGATAAATAATGTCTTTTGTAGGGGATTGTAGAAGCGTAATTTGAATTGCGACCGTGGTACTTTGCCGTTCGACGCTAACCAATCCCCGTGAGATACAAACTCTGAGCGTACCACGATTTAATTAGTTAAACGTAATATTATTATGTTAAATTGAAGTATATTTATCCCTTGTGAAACGGAAAATCAATTGAATTTAATTGTAATAATATGATATAATAATATTATCATACCTCTTAGAATGTATCGCGGCATGAGTAACTTTACCACTTCACGGTGAATTTTTAAGTTCGTACATAAGCAACGTAAAGTGGTAACTAGGGAGTTAAAATGAAAAATGTTATTTACTTGAGAAAATATTTTACAGAAAAGTATTGAAGTATTAGTGTTATTGGGCAATTGACTTAAGTGTAGGTGTATTTTTATTATTACGATTACCAATAATTGTATAATAAAAGAGATTTCCACCTATATATTGACTCATCACGATATCTCTGGAACCATAAAGCGGAGCGACTTGAAATTTGGTAGGATTATTCCTTTCGCCGAGTAGAGGTCAGCTAAGAACGGATTTTACGAAATTCCACCCACAAGGGGGGTTGCGGGGGTGTTAACAATGGAAAATTCCCATTTTTAACCTATAGCTGCTATCGACTTCAAATTTGTCGAAGATATTGCAGTATTAACATAGCGGGGCAGCAGTTATTACTTTTGATGCGAAACAGAGTTCGCCGGGTCAGCTAGTAATTGTATAATTATATGGAACAACCCAAACATAAAAGTAAAGAATCGGTATTTATGTTTGACTTGCCCATAAAATCTTGGAATTACACTAACATGGGACACCCCTCGAGCACTCCCTTTTTCTTCCACTTAGAAATAGTATCAGTATTACTAATATCTGTTGTAAAATATTTTATGTGATAAATACCACCGGGTGGAACATTAGCACCCCTATCTCGACATTTCTACTCGAACTGCAGTAGGAGGGAGGTTCTTTATGTTCCCCTCGGTTGCCATTAGAGCACAATTTAAATGTTCTCATAAATTTATCATTTTATTTATCAACACCTACATCAAATATACGATGTTTTACACACGCGACGACAGTTTATCAGTAAAGTAAAAATAAATAAAAGCTCTCTTTAAAAAGCATTTTATAATGTTCGTTATAATTATTATTAAAAATCTATTAACAGGTAGAATTAGATTAGTGATTGTTTTTATGGGATAGGAGGGCAAACGAGCATACGTGTCACCTGATGGTAAGTAACCAGTGCCGCCCATGGACACCAGCAACACATATAGTGATACAGTTGCGTTGCCGACCTTTAGGGAGTAGGATGGGAAATGAGGGGGAAGGAAAATGGGCCTCCCGTAACGTCTCTCACCGAACGAAATGACATAAGCAACTTTACGTCGATCTGCTGATTGTTTTAAGAAAACATTTTGTGATTTTATATTCATAAATTCAAAATAATAATAATCTCATTTCTCGTAGTTTCAATGTATGACAAATTTATATAAGTGTTTATTTTTGTTTTTATGTGTATTTTAAAATTATTTGTACTAAGCCGTTGTAGTGAGACTGTCATATAATAAAGAAATGTTCTACAATATTCCACAAAAATGACGCAAGACCTTTCAAACTATGTTAATGAGACATCATTACAACTTCTGTTTCCCATTATTTGAAATTTAAGTCTTATCCAATTTATATTTGAATTAAAAATATTAATTCTTGCACTAATGATATGGGTAAAAAATGAAATATACAAAAGGGTCCTCACAAACTGGGGACGCCCGACAACCACAAACCCAGACACCTCTGTGTCGACTGTAGTTTTCGTGTTTTTAGATGAATTCACCGCACACCCTGATGCCCATGGTTGATACACATCCCAAAGGGTCACTTCCCTTTTCATGAGACCGACCCCGACCACAACACTCCTCTACAAAATACCGGCACTTCCAACTTCATGCTACAAAGCTACGATACGAAGAGCCTAAAATTACGCGCAAAAAATAATGCATTCCATAAAGTCACGGAGGCGTCTTTTTTATTCATTTTCTTCTGTAACAAATTATGCAGTTCAATACTGATATTATAAAAAGGTACCTCTTTAAAATATCAGTATTATTTATCAATATCAGAACAGAACGCTATAAGGCACGATTCTAACACGGCGTACTCGCTTCGTTAACTTTTATAAGTTTTTTCATGCTCGCGCGTCTATTCACACCACAACATCACCTTCCTACAGAACACGTTCTATAAGGACGTTAAATATTTTTTCAAGTTGCAATAATTTTATTTCTAAATAGTTTTTTTAACCTACTGTAAACTTGTCACCACACAGTTCATTCTTAAATAATGGAGTTTTAATCACCGACAAAATGGTGATTTGTGTTGCTGACTGCCTATTCTGCTTAGCATCAGCTATAGATCACTGTATAACGTGAAGCCAATAATCCTACAGAGAGATCTGAAACCTACACACAGATATACGTTCAAATTCACTATGTGGGAACATATTGATTTAAGAGTTAGGCTAGGATATAGATAAATCGACAACCTAACAAATATACAAACATTTTCACAAAATATATAATTTATAACATTAGGAATGTTCGAGATCATAATATGATCTCGAACATGATCACATATGATATATTATATCATATTATAGTCTGTGCTCTCTGCCTACCCCGCAAGGGAATTGGCGTGAAGTTATGTATGTATGTATGTATATTGTAGTCTCGGTGGTTCAGTGGTCGAGGTCCCCAATTCTGATTCAGAAGTCGTGAGTTCGATTCCTGACACACAATACTGATGTTTCGGTTTTTTTCAGAAGATATGTATGTATGTAGACAATTTTGTACCTGGTTTATGGCAATATGTTGAACAAATACCATTTGGGACCAAACGTAACGATACGGCGAGTAGAAGCTGTCAAAGCCGCTGCCTACACCTTTGGGTAAAAAAGGGCATGAAGTTACGTTCAAATTTAAATCTATAAATATAAATAAGGGGATTTTGTAGAAGTTCCTGTCAGCAATTTTCATCATCGTAAAATCGCAAATTCGCGTTACGTACTGACGCTGTCGAGTGAAATTTTCTCCATGGGTGGCCATGCGATCTATAAGATTACCACCCTTTATTACTCGCGACGGTTCTTTCTCAAAGATAACGGCCCTAGTATGTCCTAATAAAGTAATCAACAAGAAGTATTCTCTTACTGTTATTATTTTATAATGACTTTTTTTATTTCACGTGGAAACGGCTTGATTAGATTTTGATGAATATTTCTTAAGATATATGGAAAAATATTTTCTTTTGCAGGTGTTATTAAATGTCTACCTTAATATAAATGCATCATATTTATTAGAACTTATGTTGGTGTTGGGTCAACTACGAAGGTCTACAAGTTTTTGGCCTTTTACAGTTTTGTGGGCGACGTCGAGCGGATTCCGAGAGCTATTGCGAATATTTATACCTTCATATTGCCGAGCAATTGTTTTAAGTAGGTTTTTTTGCTTTAAATTAACGGAAACTGATAAGTTGTTTAGCATTTGGCGATCGTAGCTGGCGACAGTGGATCAAAGGTCCATATAATTATATTTTTCTTATTTAGCTGCATCAAACTTCTCAGGCCACTACTTTTTCAACAGTTTAAGTCAATTGACCTTTTTATAATGTTCGTACTGATGTTTCGGATCATATTTTATAAGTATCGTTTATGTATGTTGTAAAATAACGCTCGCATCATAAATTGTTGGAGAGCAGCAGGGGTTGTTAACATTGAAAAATTGCCCTCTGTGTAAACGCCATGTCAAATAGTAGGGGAGCTAATGTCGAAAAGTTTTTTTTTTCTTTTATGGGATAGGAGGGCTAACGAGCAGGCGTGTCACCTGATGATAAGCAACCAACGCCGCCCATGGACACCAGCAACACATATAGTATTACTGTTGCGTTGCCGACCTTTAAGGGATAGGGAATAGGAAAGGATGGGGAAGGGGGGTGGGCCTCCGGGTACCTCTCTCACCGAACGAAACGCGGCATGAGCCACTTTACGACGGTCTTCTGAGAGGTCGTGGTATTTCACCGGTCGAGCCGGCCCATTCATGCAGCGAACTGCTTGGCTCTACCACTAGTAAAGTAAGTTACATATACTATCTGCCAAATATAGTTAGTTTTAATTTGCTTGTTATTTATCTCAAATAAAACACTGTTTGTGTGCACACATCATTTCAGGAAACACTGTGCGCAGTGGTGCACAGTCTAATAAAGTACCGTAACCAGTGGCACACCATCGGCACTGCGAGCTGGTTAATTTTACTTTTGAAGATTTATTGGTCGTTTGAATAAATCACTTTTTGGTAGAAAATGCTTTTAATTTTTTGTATAAAACTCACTGTTTTTATTGTAGCTGTCATAATATACCCACCACACACATAATGTAAATAATACGAGTATAATGTTAATTTAATTAAGATTCCTCTTTCTAAAATTAGATAGGCTCAATTATTAACGCTTTCTTAGCACGGAAAGGGTTAATTAATCTCCGAAACCACTAATTACACTCAAAACTATTTTAGCAGTAAATTTTAGCATGTATTTAACTTTTGTAAATCATTCATTTAGATTCTACATTTTTTAGAAATTAGAGTGGTTATAAATTTGTATTTCATTTCTATTTCTTTTTTGATTAAAAACCTAATTTCTCACTCGGTTCATAAAATCAGATTATTAAGAAAGAGTATTCTTATATTCATTGTCACGATTTACTACTGAACCGTTTCGATCTCATTTAACTTTGATAGTTTGAATTCCGGTGAAGGACATCTACTATTTTTTATTTTCTTAGTGGTGGGAAGTAAAAATAAATAATCATTTCTCTCTGGGAAGGATATAGTTGTAGTTATAAACGGAAACAGAGTTTCTGGCAATACTTATTGATTTAGTTATTGTCACGCTACTTAATAAATGAGCGAGCCGATGTGATGGTAAATTAGACAAAAAATAATAGATAACTCTGCATACGCGTGTATACTTAGATACTTAGAGTAGGGTGTGTGGTTGGATTATGTATATGACCCTTGTTTAGCGAAGTCAGAGCATAGGGGAGTTACTCTGCTGATCCTTGAAAACTTTCACTATTTTCAACGTAGCACAAATGTGATCCTTTTCATATTACTTTTATGAGTACTTCGCCAGCAGTTGATGGGACCTATGCAAATGTTATTGCGTTCGCTAAGGGAGCAAACAAAACAGAATTTAGATTGAGAAGGAGAAGTATGAATATTTTATCTGTTGTATTTATTTGAGAAGAATCGATATTTACGTAAACAATACTAATTTAACAATAACAATACTAATTTAACTACTAAGCAATTCTGTCCATACATAGAAAAACATATTATCAATTGTGTGTCTGTTTTCTGTTACTGTTTTTAAATCATTAATACACATATTTAAAGTTATTAACATGTCAAAGTCAAAGTCAAAGTCAAAATAACTTTATTTTTATAGGTCTTCACAGACACTTAAAAATAGTCAACAAGTACAGATAACATTATGATTTAAAATTTAATTAAAAAAAAAAAAAAAAACAAACACGAGCGCTTGTGGAAAGTGCCTCCGTGGAACAAAAAAAGACACGGACACAATCGCCACGAGCGGCCCGATTCCGAGTGTAGGGGCTATCATGAGAAGAATCGGGCAAGAAACTCATGTGCCAAATACTCTTTTCAAACCATTTGCAATAAATAACAATATTATTATTACTACTGAAAACAAATCAGTAGGTTAGTGAATAAAAGGTGTAGCAAACAGAATACTCGACAATCACAATTAAGATCCAACCAAATTAAAATCAACGTTCTACAAGTTAACTAAGAAATTCTATGCGATCACAGTAGTCGAGCACAACTGACGCGACACCTTTTAATTAGAGTGGTAACGTTGTGCAAAAATTGTGGCGAATAATAAAAAAATAAAAAAAATAAGTTTCTATTATATATGTGAACACCATATCAAGGCAAATTTACAATTTAAAAGCTATCAGAAATTATTACAGAACGCCTCCACTCCGATAAGTGAACAAATTCCAACACACAAACTACAAAAACCGCGTTGAGCAAGCAATTTGACGGTCCCACTCCGACTTGTCAGTCATGAAGTCGTTGATGGTGTAGTATGCACCACCAATGAGACGACCCTTCACAGCCCGCCTAAAGCGATCATAAGACAAATCCAGAATATGCGCAGGTATCCTATTATAAAACTGTACACCCATTCCCAAAAAAGACTTGTGTACCTTGTGCAGGCGATGATACGGTAATTCAAGCTTATGCCTGCCTCTAGTATTAAAATTGTGTACATCGCTATGTTTTGTATATTTATCTAAGTTTCTCCTCACAAACATGATGCTATCATATATAAACTGGGAGACAACCGTTAAAATGCCAATTTCCTTAAAACGTTCTCTGAGGGAGACCCTAGCACCCAAATTATAAATTGCCCGTATTGCTCGTTTCTGAATAACGAAAATGGACTGAATCTCAGCTGCTCTGCCCCATAGCAATATACCATATGACATAACGCTATGAAAATAACTAAAATAAACTATTCTGGCGGTTACAATATCGGTAAGCTGTCGAACTTTTCGAACCGCGTAAGCAGCAGAGCTAAGTTTTCCCGCTAAAGACTTTATTTGTGGACCCCACTGTAGCGTATTATCTAAGGTAATACCCAAGAATACAGTAGACTTCACTGGGTCAAGAATTTTATTATTGAGAGCTATACTTATATCCGGACCTTTTACACTAGGCATAGTGAACTTTATTATTTTAGTTTTATTCGCATTTAGAACTAAATTATTAGCCGTGAACCATTCATGAACTTGTGTGAGAGAACGATTCACATCATCAAATATACTCTTTTTACGGTCTACCTTGAAGAGAAGTGATGTGTCATCGGCAAATAGTACAACGTTACAAAACTTCTGTACGCAAAAGGGCAAGTCATTAATATGGATATTAAATAATAAGGGGCCAAGTATCGAACCCTGGGGAACGCCCATAGTCACCGATGATCCAGATGATCTCACTCCACTTATATCAACAAACTGTAACCTGTCACTTAAGTAGGATGCAATTAGCCTAAGTGCCGCGTTATTAATGCCATAATGACTAAGCTTACGTAAAAGTGTGCTATGCTCCACGCAATCAAAAGCTTTGGAGAGATCACAGAATACACCAATTGCATCCTGCGAGCTCTCCCAAGCATCGAAAATATGTTTTATAAGAGCAGCCCCAGCATCAGTCGTGGAACGACCTTTAGTGAAACCATATTGCTCTTTGTGGAAAAGATTATTTAAATTGAAATGGTCTAGTAATTGTCGCGAGATAATTTTCTCAAAAATTTTGCTAAGTGCAGGTAGAATTGAAATAGGACGAAAGTTGGTTGGATCATTTTTACATCCATTTATGCATATATATATTTATGCATATATTTATGTCGTTATAAATACTTTTTAGTAGGAAAACTGGCAAACGACCATCGGGGCATCTTTAGCAACTAGTAAAGCCCAAGGACACCTGCAAAACCTGTAAAGCCGATATTGTATTTATATTATGTTGCGTTGTCGGCATTTAAGATGAGATAAAAAGGGATTGGAAATGCGATATAACGCCTTACCTCTCTCACCGAACGAATCGCAACATGAACCACTTGACGGTGATATTCTGAAAAAACGCGGTTGTTCTACAATTGTCACCTGCGCACGCCTGTTAGCTGCTCTTTATGCATATATATGTATGTGTGTGTGTGTTTTTGGGTCCAAGTTGGTAACGTGTCTAAACCATTTAACCTATCATAATATCCAGCACAATATAGTCAGCCGTTGACACACACCACAGTCGAGTAATAAAACCATGTGAATATCATAAATGCAAAATTAGTCGAAAATTCAAAACTTGTACGCAAGGGAATTCATGGAAATGTTCTAACCTAACCTAAATCCACTCTGGCAGTTTCTAAATTATTACAAAATTCAATAAGGTATATAATGCAAATCGTCGTATTATCGTCTTTTGGGTGAATTCTAAGAACAAAACATAGGACATTTAAAGTATACTTTCAAAAGAGGCAAAGAAATCTCCTTCCTTTCACACAAAATTATATCACGTGTTATATTTTCTGGTCTCGACAAACACAGAAAAACGAGCGGAACAAATGAAACTGAAAAATAAAGGGAATATTAGAGATGTCAGAGAGAGAAAGGAAGACAGAGAGATATTTTACTCAAACTTTTGAATTACCGACTTACGTTCGCGAGCACTTTGATTTCGCACGTTTTGACTACGCAGAGTTGGAAATAATATTGTTATATAAATTGCTGTCACATTGAAATGGAAATTTTAGGTAAAGTCCAGCTTTTTCTTGTTTGTTACTTTCCTGTGAGTTTCGATGATTTCGGTTCATTTTGTTCAAATATTAATTTAATAAGGACAGCTTTAAAATAAGAATCTATTTATACTTACTTTCTTTAGGAACATATTATGACTCTGCATATTTATTTACGTCCACGGTGCAGATTCTTATACTTCTTAAGAAAGAGTATACAGTTTTGGATTAGGAGGTAATCCAGTCATAGCGTAATTAATCTCGTAATGGCGAAGAAAAATCACTATCCCACTTCTGATTGACGTTTCGAATTTATATAACTATGTTAAGTATATATAGAGAATAATTTATAACTGTTTTATAGTTACACGTACCATTACATGGGACCGAAAAAATATAGGCATGAAAAGCTGTCACATTCCGTCGCCTTAGGATATTAAGTTTGGTATTTGTTTTAGAAGTGGAACTTCTCTACAAGATACACTTTATCAAAATAGTCTTCACAGACATATGTCAAATGTTCATTGCGCAGTAACTCTAGGCATCTGGAAACCCTTTTTTCGTGCACCTGTTTTTCTTTGAAGGACATAATATGCTGCATTACTCCTCCTTTTTGGAAGAAGATGCTTGTTATACAGGGACAAAGCAGGCAATTTGGTTTCTCAAAGAAATATTAAAAGTTTCTTTGGAAGACCTTGTGGTCACATATTGCTTGATAAGTACCATGGCAATATTCCTCAGGCGAACTAGCTGTGTTAGTGGTTCATCACCATCGTTGGATGAACTTATTGGAGAAAGATAACCAGCTGGTTGTATGCTAACGTCGACAACATAAAGGCTAACGGATAACTAAAGTCGCTAATTTACGGCTACTTATATCTGAACTGGATGTCCACTGACGTGTAATATGTGCTATTTCGGAAGGCACAAAATTTGTCATGGGTATTTCATTGTTCAAAGCGTAGCTGTCTGCTAATATTCTGTTCACGTGTTTTGCTTACTATGATAAGTAAATCTATCAATATCTGACACTTTTTCAGTGTCACCAATCTGTATGATAGCATCTTCAAAATACGATATTTCTTCTAGCCAAAACAAATTTTGAACTTCTATTTTAGGCATTTTTATTTATTTTTAATTTATTTATTTTAATTATTATCAACGAATACTTTAAAATCCTAAAACAAGCATGTGTTTTTTTAGTTTAAATTATAATTGCACCATAAAATATAGCCTACATTTCGAGTTTGCCAAAAATACACTACAAAATATTACTAACGTGAGTGGGCGCGCGGTGAGCAAAATGCCGCCCGGCTACTCCTAATGGTTAGAATCTTCTTCTCAAGCAGTCCCTGGTGCACTGACGACATCCAGCCTATCGACACGCGTTGCTAATGAGAGCTACTAAGAGATGCAAGTGTAACGGTCAACTGTTAAAAATTATTAACAGTTTAATAGCGCGGGTGGCAAAATGCTCATAGCGCGCCCACTCTAGAGTTAATCGGAGTAACTCACCGGATTGCTAGAGTTTATTTCTTGTAGCTTGTGTTCTTTTTCACCAAGAATGGTTGATGCAAGACTGACTAAGCAGATATACAATGCAAAAGCGGATGAATGTAGGAGTCTAGGACGGCCTAGACACACATTTCATGACCAAATAGAACGTGTTCTGGAGGAAGGTGATGTTAGGAGCCTCAAAAATCGACGCGCGTGCATGAAAAGAACGATTATGAAAGTCAACGAAGCGAGTGAGGTGTGTAAGAATCGTGCCTTTTGGCGCTCCGTTCTCTCTGCCTACCAAGGGATTCGGCGTGAAGTTATGTTATGTATGTTTGGTTTTTTTCACATTTAGTGGATAAGAATGTGTAAGTTTCACTTCTTTCACGCAGAGGAATTCCATGCTCTTTTCTGTCATTATTGTTTGTCATTACAAGATCATTTGAAATTGTTTGTGGTAGACAACAATTAATACATAAATTTATACTGTGGACTGCTAATGTGGATAAATAATGTCTTTTGTAGGGGATCGTAGAAGCGTAATTTGAATTGCGACCGTGGTACTTTGCCGTTCGACGCTAACCAATCCCCGTGAGATACAAACTCTGAGCGTACCACGATTTAATTAGTTAAACGTAATATTATTATGTTAAATTGAAGTATATTTATCCCTTGTGAAACGGAAAATAAATGGAATTTAATTGTAATAATATGATATAATAATATTATCATACCTCTTAGAATGTATCGCGGCATGAGTAACTTTACCACTTCACGGTGAATTTTTAAGTTCGTACATAAGCAACGTAAAGTGGTAACTAGGGAGTTAAAATGAAAAATGTTATTTACTTGAGAAAATATTTTACAGAAAAGTATTGAAGTATTAGTGTTATAGGGCAATTGACTTAAGTGTAGGTGTATTTTTATTATTACGATTACCAATAATTGTATAATAAAAGAGATTTCCACCTATATATTGACTCATCACGATATCTCTGGAACCATAAGGCGAAGCGACTTGAAATTTGGTAGGATTATTCCTTTCGCCGAGTAGAGGTCAGCAAAGAACGGATTTTACGAAATTCCACCCACAAGGGGAGTTGCGGGGTTGTTAACAATGGAAAATTCCCATTTTTAACCTATAGCTGCTATCGACTTCAAATTTGTCGAAGATATTGCAGTATTAACATAGCGGGGCAGCAGTTATTACTTTTGATGCGAAACAGAGTTCGCCGGGTCAGCTAGTAATTGTATAATTATATGGAACAACCCAAACATAAAAGTAAAGAATCGGTATTTATGTTTGACTTGCCCATAAAATCTTGGAATTACACTAACATGGGACACCCCTCGAGCACTCCCTTTTTCTTCCACTTAGAAATAGTATCAGTATTACTAATATCTGTTGTAAAATATTTTATGTGATAAATACCACCGGGTGGAACATTAGCACCCCTATCTCGACATTTCTACTCGAACTGCAGTAGGAGGGAGGTTCTTTATGTTCCCCTCGGTTGCCATTAGAGCACAATTTAAATGTTCTCATAAATTTATCATTTTATTTATCAACACCTACATCAAATATACGATGTTTTACACACGCGACGACAGTTTATCAGTAAAGTAAAAATAAATAAAAGCTCTCTTTAAAAAGCATTTTATAATGTTCGTTATAATTATTATTAAAAATCTATTAACAGGTAGAATTAGATTAGTGATTGTTTTTATGGGATAGGAGGGCAAACGAGCATACGTGTCACCTGATGGTAAGTAACTAGTGCCGCCCATGGACACCAGCAACACATATAGTGATACAGGTCCTAAAGGTCGGCAACGCAACTGCGTTGCTGGTTAATTTTACTTTTGAATATTTATTGGTCGTTTGAATAAATCGCTTTTTGGTAGAAAATGCTTTTAATTTTTTGTATAAAACTCACTGTTTTTATTGTAGCTATCATAATATACCTACCACACACATAATGTAAATAATACGAGTATAATGTTAATTTAATTAAGATTCCTCTTTCTAAAATTAGATAGGCTCAATTATTAACGCTTTCTTAGCACGGAAAGGGTTAATTAATCTCCGAAACCACTAATTACACTCAAAACTATTTTAGCAGTAAATTTTAGCATTTATTAAGAAAGAGTATTCTTATATTCATTGTCACGATTTACTACTGAACCGTTTCGATCTCATTTAACTTTGATAGTTTGAGTTCCGGAGAAGGACATCTACTATTTTTTATTTTCTTAGTAGTGGGAGGTAAAAATAAATAATCATTTCTCTCTGGGAAGGATATAGTTGTAGTTATTGACGGGAACAGAGTTTCTGGCAATACTTATTGATTTAGTTATTGTCACGCTACTTAATAAATTGGCGAATCAGTGTAATGTAATGGTAAATTAGACAAAAAATAATAGATAACTCTGAAGCGATAATAAGTTGACTAGGTCATCTAATATATATACGCGTTTATACTTAGATACTTAGAGTAGGGTGTGTGGTTGGATTATGTATATGACCCTTGTTTAGCGAAGTCAGAGCATAGGGGAGTTACTCTGCTGATCCTTGAAAACTTTCACTGTTTTCAACGTAGCACAAATGTGATCCTTTTCATATTACTTTTATGAGTACTTCGCCAGCAGTTGATGGGACCTATGCAAATGTTATTGCATTCGCTAAGGGAGCAAACAAAAGAGAATTTAGATTGAGAAGGAGAAGTATGAATATTTTATCTGTTGTATTTATTTGAGAAGAATCGATATTTACGTAAACAATACTAATTTAACGGCGACCTTTCTACTTCTAAGCAATTCTGTCCATACATAGAAAAACATATTATCAATTGTGTGTCTGTTTTCTGTTAATGTCTGTTTTTAAATCATTTAGACACATATTTAAAGTTATTAACATGCATATATTTATGTCGTTATAAATACTTGTTAGTAGGAAAACCGGCAAACGACCAACCAATCTTTAGCAACTAGCAAAGCCCAAGGACACCTGAAAAACCTGTAAAGCCGATATTGTATTAATATTATGTTGCGTTGTCGGCATTTAAGATGAGATAAAAAGGGGTTGGAAATGCGATATAACGCCTTACCTCTCCCACCGAACGAATCGCAGCATGAACCACTTCCCGATGATATTCTGAAAAAATGCGGTTGTTCTACAATTGTCACCTGCGCTCGCCTGTTAGCTGCTCTTTATGCATATATATGTATGTGTGTGGGTGTGTGTGTTTTTGGGTCCAAGGTAGTAACGTGGTCCAAACCTATCATAATATCCAGCACAATATAGTCAGCCGTTGACAGACACCACATAACCCATAAAACCATAAAACCCCCACATAACTTCCGAAAAGATCTGAAAAGTCATTGGTGAAGTCAATAGGTATTTGGCACGAATTAAAACTTTTCGCTTTCACTATTTACATTTCTCTTTTTTCTATTTACTTTTATATCCAACTTTATTTTCTTTAGAGGTCGGATAAGGCGGCTTCGAGATTTATCTACGCGATACCGTTATATTTACTAAAGAGAAAATACAATTTGGTTTTTACCGTAGGGTGCTTCGTTCCACAACCCGCTTTGGAACCCTTTCAAGAAAATATAGTCGTTATATTTTAATATCCACACGTTATACTTGGGGAAAAATAATTGTAACGTTAATAAACGATTACAAAAAGTAAATCGATGATAGTTATGATAGTCATGAGTAAATACGTGTCAGTGTATGAGATTATGAATAATATAGATTATTTTCATTATAATTACAAGAAGGCAAAGAAAATATTTTAATAATAATATTTTTTTATTGTAAGGCTTGAACGCTTTTGTTAATCTGAAGTTGTAAAGCAATGGCTTTTACGCCTCTACGCGATATTCTACACACATAACTTCCAATAATAATATAATCGGTGTGAGCCGGGATTTGACCCCACGACTTCTTGATTCAGAAGCAAAGTATCATCGTATTTTAATGTTGCGTAATTTCTAGTGTTTAAAACAATTTTCATATTAATAACGACCTCCTGATACACAATATTAATTTAAATTCAAAACTTTCTTTCAAAATAATGGTACCCATCCTGAAGTACTACTCGACGTTTTGCATCAAATGGTTATACATAACTACCTTTATTACAAATCATCATTATCATTAGCCTTTTGTGGTCCACTCCTGGACATAGGCCTCCCCCACAGAGCGCCACAACTGCCGGTCCGCTCAATCATGGGGGGTTTTTGCCATAATCGCCACGCTTGGCAGGCGGGTTGGCGATCGCAGTAGGCTGTATTTTCTTGAGAGAGAATGCTGCTGCCCATTCTTCCTGCTTTTCCCTTAGTCGCTTTGTACGACACCCACGGGAAGAGATGGGGTGGCGGTATTCTTAGCCGGCACCACACAGCACGTTACGTTAAGTTAACATATAGTTATACATTAGGACCACAATTCTCCAATTAACTTATAATTAATTAACCTTCTGGTATTAATATTATCAACATAAAGTAGATGTAAATTATATCAAACACTATATTTGTACGGTATATTAATGTTATACGCAATAAATTGTCATATTCATTCCAAAACTCAATATGAAATCCTGAACGTGTTCATAAATAATGTAAAATTAAAATGTTATTTCAGGTATCGTTACACCAGTACTTGTAATATTAAAATAACTTCACGTGAACTAGTAACCAGTTGGATGAGTTGATCTGATTACTGAATGAAAATACAGAAAACGTCACAAAACATTCTAACAGTGGTAGAGCCAAGCAGTTCGCTGCATGAATGGGCCGGCTCGACCGGTGAAATACCACGACCTCTCAGAAGACCGACGTAAAGTGGCTCATGCCGCGTTTCTTTCGGTGAGAGAGGTACCCGGAGGCCCACCCCCTCCCCCATCCTTTCCTATCCCCTATCCCTTAAAGGTCGGCAACGCAACAGTAACACTATATGTGTTGCTGGTGTCCATGGGCGCCGTTGGTTATTTACAATCAGTTGACACGCCTGCTCGTTTGCCCTCTTATCCCATAAAAAAAACCGGCTGTAATGATAACATAACTTCGTGTACACGTACTTGTAGGTGTACTTCAGTTGTTAAATATTATGCCGAGGCGTGACTACGCCATCTTTGGAGTATTCGTAAACTACTTCTAACTTCATAACTCATTACGGATATTTATTGATAATATATGTATGGTTATAGTATGCTGTCATGGTGATCACGAAAGTAGCTGACGATTATAAAACAGACGCACTTCTGGTGACAGCGGATGGGTGGAAGCACGGCGTCCCAAACAAAAAAGTTCCTATCTTTGGACGTGCTTTAGTAATAGAGTATTGTCGTTGAGACGCGACAGTAACTCCCGGTGTCGCAATAGTACACACTATCATTTCATACAATAAATATTCTGCTAATAGTTACTGATTTGTCACATTATTTGAAAGTAATACTACAGCACGGTGATCATTTCGCTCCCTCGGGCCAGTTATAACATTTTCTGACGCACACACGCAGCTCATTTCTGAAAATTAAAAATATTTTTTTGTGTATTAGCCTCTTGTAGAGAAATATTTAAAAACTTACACTTTCATAAAATCAAATTCTAAAAGCTTAAAATAAATCCTCAAATAGAAATGAAACTACGCGACAATAGCGGGGCTTATAATAAATTTTAGACTGAGCCTACCTAGCCTTTGTATCAAATAAACTGTGACCTCAATAAACTCAAGAGGAACATTTAGTACATAAATGCCCCAATATTTGCTTTAAAACATTATTTATAAATGTATAAGTAGCATAATACCTTTTATACTGGCTAAATACCAAATAGAACGTGTTCTGGAGAAAGGTGATGTTAGGAGCCTCAAAAACCGACGCGCGTGCATGAAAAGAGTTATGAAAGTCAACGAAGTGAGTGAGGCGTGTAAGAATCGTGCCTTATGGCGCTCTGTTCTCTCTGCCTACCCCGCAAGGAATTTGGCGTGAAGTTATGTATGTATGTATGTATGCATACTGGCTAATGTACCGTAAAATTAAATCTTGCCCTATTTTGAAGGAATTTATGTTTTAAATTTCAACCCGAGCTCAAACATTTATATGATGAATAACACGACAATAGTCTCGCTAACCATTTCTATTTCCAATATTTTATATAACAAACTGAAGGGAACACTGCGCTAAAGGTTGTATGTTAAAGTGAACATTAAATAAATGATTATACGGCAGCGGCGTATTACATTCTAAATAAAGCAAAGTAATTATGAATTCAGAGTTCTATTAGTCTAATCAAAGAAACTTCATGAAGGGTCACAGAAGCTGAGATATAATTAAATACATTGCATTATTCATACCTTCTAATAAGAGATTAATTTATATATAACGTCACGCTTTTTTTACCCGAATTTGTAGGCAGCGGTTGTTAAGACTCGACTCGCAGAATCGCTATGTTATTTCCCAAATGCAATAGGTGCAAACCTTTTTTTTTTTTTTTTTTTACGCGAGGAAATGCTTTATGCACACCCCCCGCCTGGGGACGGCAGGGGGTAGTGTGGGACTCCCAAAACAGTAAACTGAAATCCGATCCTAGGGTTACCCACTAAAACCTCGCGGCGGCCTTCCTCCGGCGTTGGGGTGGTCCAGGATTCGGTTAAACCCCTCTGGTCCACCCCGCCGTCGCCCCCCCTCTGTCACGAGGGGGTGCTCATCCTCGGGGAGCCTGGCGAGGCTCCCCCGGGCGGGGCGGCTCCGACCGCGCGCTGTAAAGAGGCGCGCGGCCGGCGGCGCCCCGGACGACCCTCCCCGGCCGCACCGGGGGGTCATCCTTCCCGGGCCGCGACCCGGGCGCACCCGCGGGGTGTGCGCCCTCGCTGCCCGTCGGCGGCGGCGATCACTGAGCTCGCCGCCGCCGCCTTTGAGCGGGGTCGGCTCTCTCCCGACCCCGCTCGGCGGCCTCCTTCTGGAGCATGACTGCTTCGCAGAAGGAGGCCACAGCCCTCCACTCCTCCTCGCCCGCCAGCATTGCCGCGACCAACGCCGGCGGGGACAAGTCTCAATAGGTGCAAACCTATTGCCACACACCGGACACAAAGTTGTCAGTCATCGATATTTATCACACTTAACTTCCGAAAGGATCCGTATTCGATTCCACGAATCCACATCGATTCCATATAATTTATCATTATCATCAATCATAACATAATATAAAACATAGTAGCTATCCGCTGCCAGTCCCCTTATATGCTTAGATCTTCGAAACTACGCAATGGATTTGGATGCGGTTTTTTTAGATTTTTTAGGCTGTCAACAGGGTGGTTTGTATGTATAATGCATATATAATTTAGTAAAGAAAAAGTGTAAATTTTCGAAATTTAGCACTTTAATTGTAAACGCTGTAAAATGACTTTTGATGCGAAACAAAGTTCGCCCGGTCATCTAGTCAAATATAAAATTCTAATGTGTTCAGTGCCAAGAATCTATCATAAACTTCTAATATCATAGTACACAAAGTTTACAGGGTGTGCAAGAATGGAGTCAGGAGGATGTAATACACACGTCTTCTGCACAGCTTACAAAAGACTCAATAAATTTGACGGTCTTTTTTATGGAATAGAAATGCAAAGTAAGCGATCACCTGGTGGTCGCTAGCGTCGCCCGTGGACTCCTGGAACACGGATAGTATTACATCTGCCGGCCTTTGAGACTGGGAGTGGAAACGTAGGGGAAGGGAAATAGGCCTGCGGATACCAGCATAAGCCACTTTCCTTAATTCTGAAAGGCCACATTTCACCGGTCGAGCCAGCTTATACTCGACTCTTCTCAATTATTTTGCTAAGACAATATTTTTTTTTATTTATTGTCATGTTATAAATTTGAAACCTCAAATGTGTTCTCACTGGAGTGGTAGGCACGGAACTCATCAGTCTAACTTATTCTGTCAACATCTATGAATACTTTTACCAAGTCGGCAGTTACAATAATTCTAAATCTCCTTTACTTAACTTTAGGCATTACATTTGTGTAGTGATGCAAATAGCTACATACATAAACGTCTTGACATAAATATCGACATCTCCCTACAAACTATCGAGAGTCATTGTACGACTTTTTTTATAGTTGCGAAAGTTTTTTTATAGATGTCCAATTTTCTATACTTACGTAAGTAAGGTATTTATATAAACAACTTCATCTTCTGCCAACTCCGCAAGAGACTTGGCAATGTACACAAACATATGAACAGTCAGTTATCCCTTAAGACGGCATAAAAAAATACATATAATACAATAACAAGATCGTTCAAGGACTCGATAAAAGTCTTTGAAATAAAAGTTTTAAGAAGTATCTTGTGTCTTCAAGCAAGTTATATACGGGAAGGAACATATACTCGTTAGATATTATTACTTGTGCCTTTGTGATAGCGAGATCTCTCCGAGATAAAACATGTCACAAGATTCTCCGATAATGTCTAAATCAAAGTTTTCGTTATATGTCCGTCAGTAATATTCCCCATTCTCAGTTCACGCAAGAATAGGCCCATTTAACTTTATCTGAACATATTCACGGAACTTCGACAATTCAATATTCTGTTTGTATTTGTAAAAGTTAAGAAGGACACTTTAATAACATTAGTTCGTGTATTGCTGTTTTAAATAGTTTTTCTTTCATCATTCTCCAGGTGATTCAGCACTATGAGATCCAGAATTCTAATCTGGTACATACTTTACAGTCTTTCGGCAAATTTATGCCGAATACTAAAAACATATTTTTTTTAGTATTCGGCATTATTAAGTTTCCACTAGTAGTCTCACGCAGTTCACTGCATAAATGGGCCGGCTCGACCGGTGAAATACCACGACCTCTCAGGATATCGATGTAAAATGTCTTATGTCGCATATTGTTCGGTGAGAGAGGTATCCAAAGACCCATTGACCATCCTATTTTAACACTTTCTATGTTGCAGGTGTCTCTGGGCGGCGTTAGCTGCGTACCACCAGTTGACACGTTTGCTCGATTGCCCGACTATCCCATACAAAAAACATATATATTACAAAATATTGTGGATCACATAATTTAACGGCATATTTGGTGTACCTTCGTAAATTATAGGCATGAAGTTATTGTTACAGTTGTGATGCTTCAGAGCTTCATATAAGTTGATACATTATTTTGTTTGTATGTTGAAATTTAAATATTAGGTAACTACAAAATTATTTCGTAATTTTGAAAGTCAACATAATATAACTGGTGTTATTGAAAACGATTTGTTCTCGAACAAAATCAATTGCAATCAAATTCACATCAATTATTATAAGAGCAATTATTTCAGTGAAACGTTTTAATTACGATAAAAGCTGTGAGTGTTCAGATGAAAATTATTATTTTGTCATCAATAGTCACTTTTAATGAATTCAGAACAATTACAATACAATTTTTAAAGTGAAACTTTTATTACATCGTCTCAAACTTTTTCGTCTGCGTGTTGCATGTCGCGTGACGGTGACGTGAAGGCGCTCGTCAGAGCGCCTTTCACGTCTATTATCGTTTATTTATATTAATTAATTACCCAAATATACACTTTATTTTTGTAAATAAATACCGTAAAAACATGTAGAAAAACACCCCCAGACGAGGGATCGAACCCGCCCCGACCTTGTGTTATCGGTAGTGCGGTTTACCGATGCACCACGAGGGCCGTATGTATAATCGTCTAATTCCGTCCTCTTTACCAATTTCGACACATTTTCTAGGATCGGGTTTGTTTGTTTGTTTGTTTTTTACATACATACATATACGTACGTACGTATTGCAGGCGGAGAAAAAAAAAATATATTATTTATAAATTGTGTTTTTATAAATTGTGTTTTTTGAAAATTATATTTAAGTACGAATTACATACTAATAAAATAATGAAATATCAATAATATTTTTCGATCTTACCGACAGAATAATAAATATATACTAATATATACTATGTACTAACATATTATATTAGAAACATATACTTAATTTTTTGCAGTGATAAACTGTAATAAAAGCAAAGCAAACACACATTGACTTCGTGTTAGTTAACAACGCCATCTGCTGGAATAGAAATTTCATGAAAATCGTTGGAGCCGATTCCGAGATTCCAATTTTATATATATATATATATACAAGAATTGCTCGTTTAAAGATATAAGATAAGATAGTGCTCTTTATATATGTATTTGTCACATTTTCATAATAAATCGAAATATCATATTTACTGGAGGAAAAAATATCGTTTTGTTTTGTAAAGATCCTTTGTTGTAATGTTGTTAACGTTTAATAGGTGTCGCGTTATCCCTAGTGCCGTAGCTGGAATACTTGTCGATTCGGGCGACATCTATCGATATAATACGATATTACGGCAGAATCATCAATAGTAGCAACCTAGTAGCGCCATCTAGGAATTATTGTCGTGACCACGTAAAATAAAAAACATTTATGAAACCCTATTAACAAATACTAGATGGCAAGTAAATTAAAATAGCCCTTATCGCACAATCCCCTGAAAGCCGGTGACGTCCGGTTCGAAAACGAAGCCAAAGCAAACTTTTAAAAAAATTGCTGTGAAGTAACTGTTTTACACTGTTGCAGTCTAAAAAAATATAAATGTTAATCATTTTATCAGAATCATCAATTTAAAAAACTTACTAACTAAATTATTGAAAAATAATTATTGAAAAAATATTTTGTTTATGTATATTTAAAAAGTAGATTTAAAAATCAATAACCCAAGACTCAATTTTAAAAGTTTCACTTTTACGGTGGTTTCATAAAACCACACAATTTTTTTTAAATGTGGTATTTTTTCCTATGTATTCTATACCTAATACGATGGTAAAGAGAATTAACCTTTTGAATAGGTTTGTGCATAGGCATTAAAAAGAATTCAATAAATTAATAGCTAAATGAATACTGTCCTGCTTAAGAAAATACGCACATAATTCTACATTATATAAATAGTAAATAAATTTCCACTTTTTCTTCCCGAGGGTGTAGCCGGGGGCTGTTAAGCCTCGTCTCGCCTTATTGTTGTACAACATCCTAAATGGTAAAACCTATTGCCATACACAAAGTTATCAGTCTATATTTATCACACATACTTGCAAAAAGAATTTCAAGAAATTATCGGTGGGAGCCCGGAATCCATCCTACGACTTCTAAATCAGAAGCAGGTTCACTACCACGTACTATTTCATAATTACACTCCATAAATCTCTATTTCTATAAAAGGCAGTACAAGTTGTACTCTAAGCCTGAATGTAACCCGAAACTTGTAACTTTAATAAATTACCAGTTATTATTATATTACATAGATCACTCCGTTGATCTCTAAAATTTAAGGTTTCAGCGTTGTTTGTCTTCATTATTAATTTTGTGGACAAACTTTAATAAAGTTGTAGGTTCCACAAGGGGAGTCTTCACTAGATAATTAATTTACCTACAAGTTTTATGTTTAATTAGTGAAGAGATAACAACTGATCTGGAAGATTCGATAGATATTATAATTACTAAGAGTGTTTTGTCGTCTAAGTATCGGCCAAGAAGTCGTGGGATCGAATCCGGGATCACACCAAAGACTTCTCGGAATTCTTTTCGGAAGTCTATGTGTGAGAAATATCGACTAACAACTTTGCTTCCGGTATGTAGCAATAGGTCCCGCCACCTATTATATTTGAGACGAGAAAATTCAGCGAGTTGAGGCTTACCAATCGCTGCATACACCTTCGAGTAGAAAAATACATAAAAAAGAAGAAAAGCGAGGTTATAAAAAAGAACTTTTTGCCATAAAAGATTAAAAACCATATAGGATAATATAGAACGTTGTTGAATTTAATCTAAATCAAATTAAGTAATATTAATATGTACAGGATTAATGATTAATTATATTCCATTAGTGTTCAACCGCTTCATGAGTTTCTCGGTTTTTTTCGGACAAGCTATTAATATTATCCATTTTATTCAGAAAAGTTAACCGTGCTTAGCAACCATATAGTGCTTAGGAGTTAACTAGGATTTCACCTTCGGTCGAGAGAAAAGCGAAAAAGATATTACTGCGAAAACTCGAGGGATCAATTCTATGCCAATTACAAACAAATTTTACTATGACGTGTTAATTATTATTATTATTTCTCAAATTGTATTGATTTGTTCTCTCTAGTAGCGAGTAAAAATTTTTTAGTATGTTATTTTTGGACATACAGCGCACTCTATTCTCAGGATAAGAAACTAAATGCTTGTGTAATGGGTACTAAGTATCAGGTATTAATAGATTTATACTAATCTATTGTAAATAAATACTTATTACACATAGAATAAGACCTGGGCGCCATATCAACATTCACTTAAATATTTGTACTTGGTTGGAGATACAACCAGTCCACCTCAAGTCCACCAGTGCTTCCTGAGGCCCGTTTTTAAATCTAAAAGATCTAAAAGTATTCGAATACTGCAATTATTGAACGCCAGAATTTCTTCCAATTGTTAGCAAGGATCTTTGTTGGTCCCTGCCATCATTCAGCCGGATGAGAAGTCCAACAATATATAACAGTATTTGATCCCACCTATATGCGTCAATTGCTAATTAAATAGCTATATTTGACGTCAGGCGTCACGATTTTAGCACTATGGATAGTTCAAAAGGTTGACAAGTTGTGCCGAACCCACTTAAAGTGAGATAAGCATAGGAAAATAATATATTTTCATAGTATTAAAGACGTAGATCTCGGTGGCCTAGTGGTCGAGCACGGCTTCTGATCCAGAGGTCCGGGTTCGATTCCTGACACTGGCTCACACCAATGACTTTTCGAAATTGTTTTCGGAAGTTATGTGTGATAAATATCGATGACTGAAAACTTTGTGCCCGGTATGGCAATGAGTTCGCCTCCTGTTCCATTTGGGACGTAAACATAACGGCGAGACGAGGCTTAACAGCCGCTGCCTACACCTTCGGGTAACAAAAGGCGAGAAGTTATGTTATGTTATTGAAGACGTAAAGTTTTGAATCTTACCTTACCAAAATAACGTCGCGTATTCTATCTATTATATCCAATTGATTAGTCAACGAACGTACTTATATTACAGTAGGGAGCTTACAAATTGGACTAATTATGTTAATATTGATGTTACGCCAGCGATATAAATGCGGTTACAGAATCTGTTTAGGGAATTGCTTCAGAGACTGCTGAAACTACCCTAACTAAACTAAAGGTACCATGTACAGAATACTGATCGACTTATTTGACTTCATATATCATTCAATTCAACAAGGAATGGTTCGAGATTTCCTTCGTTCATATTGAAATTTGTTACTATTTATACGAATTTCCTAAAACCTTGAGAAGCACGGGAATATATAAGCTAACTAGTAATTTCTCGAGAATTGCGGGAACTAACTTAGTTTATAATCATTTATTCCAGTGAACATAAATTTTAACATGTCAAACAAATGTGTAAACACTGAAAACGAAATACTTTTTTGTTGCACTCGGTTAAAATATCCATTAGGGTAAATAATGAGGCAATCAAGTAAGCAAAGTAAGCCAACATCAAATTTATAAATATATTATATACATACAAAAATAGATACCTACATATAATACAAACTCATTACTGATTATTTTTTATTAAAAATTATAGTCTCGGTGGATTAGTGGTCGAGCACCCCGCTTCAGAATCCAGAGGACGCGGGTTCGAATCTTGGCTCACACCAATGACTTTTCGAAATTTATATCGTAAATTGTGTGTGATAAATATCGAAGACTAAAATCTTTGTGCCCGGTAAGGCAATAGGTTCGCGACCTTTTCCATTTGGGACGTAAACACAACCGTGAGACCGTGAGACGATGCTTAACAGCAACTGCCTACACGTTTGGTGAGAAAGAGGCGTGAAATTATATTGAAAACCTCAAATGTCCTCGGGAAAGGTAAATTTACTCTTAAGCAATCGCTTTGCAAACGGAGTACAGTAAATTATCTAGTTGCCCAAATCATTACATATTATTATTTGTTAACAAATGGGAGTCTCCAATGATGCAACATTGGATGGGGCTCCACACTACTTTTTATAAATAATGTATTTTACTAACACTAGTTTATAAGATCATTGTTACTTTGTTACTATCACTATATGCGGTTTTTTTAATAGTTAGAGGGTGTCAACGGGGTGGTTTTGATCTATAATTCATATGATATAATAATACGATGTTATGAAGAAAATAATATAATTTTCGAGATTTAGCACTTTAATTGCAAACGCTGGCTGAACCCTAAGTGATAGATTAAAACAATGTTCTACATTATTAAACACCTTCAGCAGGTCTATAAAAAAGTCCGCAAGGGCATATGTCTATCTCTTAGTGAGTTATACCATAATGACCATTTTTATTTTATTACTTTCACGAGAAATAATGTGGCATATTCACGAAGCGATTTTAAACATTACAGCATTAATTTTTCATCCAATTAAGTGGCTTAAATAGATCGTTCATGTAATATAGGAGATCCTGGCCCTTTACTGCATGCAATTTAAACAAATATTTTCGAAGAAATTGCAGTATTAACATAGCGGGACAGCAGTTAAAGCCGATAAATAGCACAAATTGAAACTCATGATATCAAAAATTTACTCATTTATTACTTTTGATGCAGAACAAAGTTCGCCGGGTCAGCTAGTACTGAATAAATAATTTGTGTTTTATGAGCTGTTGTCTCTAATTTTTCATATCTATTGCGTTCAAGGGAAATACATTTCAAACAAATATATATATTCAGTATTAAAGTAGGTCACTTGCACTTCGAAATATGATCCAATATTATTTTCCATTTATATCTCTCTGCTCGATTTGTGTTACTTTTAACGATAAAACCTTTTTTTATAGATTTCATATTTTAAAAGGCATCCAATAGATTATGATTTTTTTCTTCGCGTATTTTTTATATATATATTGTACTGAATATTCAAGATGTCTTTTTAATGCTCTTTTTTATGCGACGTTTGTTCTTATTTGGCCCTATTATGATAAAGATAGCGCTTATTTAATAAGAAATTCAACAATGATGATATTGTGAAAAACATTTCAGTCCAACGTAATAAGAACAAGGATATCTTTATAATATTAGGTTATGGGCCGCGTCGAGAGGCTGACGTTGACAAATGGCATGACGGTTGTTTTTCACTGTCAGGTAGAAGTGGCATGTGTTTACGTAACCGAAGTAGATTCTGTAAAATAAAAGTCCGGAGATAATATAATTTGAAGCTAATATAATATCTCACGATCTGAATGGCTAGACCATTCAGATCGTGAGTATGATGAGATCGTGTACGAGTATTATGAGTCCCCAATTAGTATGACACCAACCGAGCGCCCCTATCCCCACTCCATCCCCTCCATTCCACGAACTTTTGGACCTCCCCGCGTAGGTAGCGGCAATCATGCCACGCATGATCAAATTTTAGTTCTATTTGGTTTTAATATCTATAGTAAAACATCGTACACAACTTTTCTGGTTATCACGTACCATTTTCGGAAATTCGTCGACGTAATCGGATCATTAATTAAAAGATAGTCTGCATGCGGACAAACCTTTGGCGTCTCTTGGAACACTTAAAAGATGAGAGGTTTTGGCACTATTATCTAGATTCAAGAAGCAACAGAATTATTTCAGAATCAATTTTTTTTGCCCATCTTGCTAAAATTAAGTCTGTGACCGTAACGTGTTTTACTTTTCCATTCAGTATTTGGTTCGTTATATTTATATTTAAAAGTTCATGAGAATTATATTACAAAAGAATATATATCACCCATGTTATATGTGCCGACCAGTTAGATAAACTATTAAGAAGTTTTAACAGTCACGGTGTCCACGTACCACGGTCAGTGGTAGAGCTCCCCGCTTCTGATACAGAAATCGTGGGTGCAATTTTGGACTCACACCGATCACTCAAATCGATGACTGACAACCCTGTGCCCGACGTATGACAATAGGTTCGCCACCTATCACATTTGGGACGGAACGCAATGATTCGGCGTTTCCAGGTTCTAACCGCCGCTGCCTACTATCGGGTAAGTACGTTTTTATTAAGTTTTATAGCTTATCATATAATATATTTCATATAGGTTTATTTTTGTTTCATTTTGTTTAGTATGTTCAATATATATTTTGGTCTAACAAGACATATAGGAGTAATGTGCTATAGTCGTAACGCAAACAAAAGCCTTGCCCTCGATAAACAGAACTATAAACATATTTCTTTTGATCAGAAATTGGAATAGATATTGTGATTGTGTAACAAATATTCGATTGAGAACATATTTATTTATTATTTAGATATTAAATTGATATCATACATATTTTTGTCCCGGTGACCAGTTGAGAGTCTTGTAGGTCCAGTGGTCGAGCTCTCGCTTCTGATTCAGAAGTCGTGGGATCAATTCCGGGCTCACATCAATGACTTTTCAAAATTGTTTTCGAAAGTGATGTGTGATAAATACCGATGACTAAAAACTCTGTGCCCGGTATGGTAATGGGTTCGCCACCTATTCCGTTTGGGACGTAAACATAACGGCGAGACGAGACTTAACAGCCGCTACCTACACCTACAGGTAGAAAAAGGCGGAAAATTATGTTATGTATCTTTGTAAGTTGCAATAAAAAAATCACGACTATAATTTGAGATGTGAACTACTCTATCTTATAAGTTGCACCAAACTGCACAAGCTGTCCAAATTTAAATAAAATGTATTTTATATATATTGAGACGATAAATTAATAGCTGTTAGTGTTCACAGACTGTCACTTCGATATAACCCCACTTATCTTAATAATTCCGTTTAATTGTAAGTGTTGTCACAGAGTAGTTAAGTCTGCTAATATGACATTAAGCCCGTTCCTTCTTATCTGTTGGCCAGACCGGGTAGACTGCCCTCACTGATATTATCCCGGAATCACAATCACGTCCTCACTGGGGATTACAAGTCTTTACGAGTAATCTAAGAGTAATTTTCTCTCTGTCGTATTTGCGTCCACAGTTGTCTACTAGATTATCTTTAGTTTTATTGAAAGCTTGCAAAGTATAGTAACTTAATGAATATCATTTGATGTTTGAATTCAATTAGGATTTGACTCCTTCTATTTAGTCCAGTTTTAATACCACCAGCGTATTTTAAAAACGAGCTTTAGAAAATATGCCTAAAATATCAATGAATCAAACTTGAGACCAGACAGAAGTTTGCGTTTTGTTCGGGATATGAGAGCCAACGACGAAACGGTCACCTGGTGTTTGGACACTGCCACATAGATAATTTCACAGTTTCGTTGCCGTCTTTTAAATGAGTAGAATGGGAGAGGGATAGGACCTTCTTACCGAGCGAAATGCAACATGGATCACTTTACGTTGATTTCAGAGACGCTTTGGTATTTCACAGGTTGACTTTGACTTTGCCGTTAAAATTATAACATTATATTAATTTCAGTATATAATCAAAATATTTATAAACTTCTAAAGAACATAAATTCCATTCGAATTGTTCACGGTAAATGTAAGTCGGCCAATGAAAATGCACGACTTGATCTCCTGTAATATCTTTCTTCTCCAACCCTTCAAGAGAGCACTCGTATTCCGGCAATTGAATTTTGGTTACAGAAAGACCGGAATACATTCATTCAAACATCCATTTCACATATTTTAATATACGACTCCTATTTTTCTTATATTGACGACATTTGTTTTTCTGACTAATATAACGTAATACTTACAAGTAGGCAAAAACACAAACACATACAAAACTTCACACCAAGTCTCTTATGGTGAGGGCAGAAAATACAGAGACATAAGGCACGATTGAAACACACTTCATTCGCATCTAAACACCAGGTAAACTTTCCTCAATGGCTTGTGAAATTTGGCCATGAAAATGTATCGTGGACCTCCATAACTCTAAAATCCTTCCACTTTTGGTCTAGTCAATCTGTCAACATCCATTCGTTCTACATGTTCGAGCGTCGGACTAAAAGGATATGACTTTTGACGTCGACTTTTCCTAATCTGAATGAACACGAAAAAGGTTAGAACTCGACACATTCTTTTTGTTTAATAGTTCTACCAAGTACCAAAAACCAAGTACCAAAAGTGGTTTAAAAGATAAATCAGTAAATAACCAGTCAAAATAAAAAGCTTACCAGAAAAAAGCAGACATTGCCATGAAACTTTGCTTTCGAACATATTTAACTTGCCATTTCCTTCTAACCTCCTGAAGTTTCAAAGAAATGTTCTCTTAAGTAAACGTATCGCTTCACAGGATTACGGAGAAAATTGAAGCTCAAACTTAGAAGTTTAGCTGTGTGCTTCGGAAAAATTTTATGGGTACTATATCCAAGTAATACACATAAATTTGACGTGAATATTTTTAGGGGAAACTTTCAGTGAAAGAAGCTCATCGATTTTATATCATTAAAAGTAAAACTTTTAATGATTTTGAAACTATTTTCGTTGTGAAGTTTAATAATAACTCGGACACAATACACTGAACGCCATCTAGTTTCCAAAATAAATTAGAAATACTTGTGACCTTGTTATAATTTTTCCACATGGTTTCACTAACAGTTGAAAGGTTTTTACTGAATATGATAACATATGGCACGACACAAATTCACTAAATGAAAAATATAGTCGGCAAAATGGTTATATTAGGGAAGGTAGTAAAATATGTGGTCCCCTAACGCATCCCTTCCTCTGATATGTATAATTTATGACGGTACTCTACGTCATTTGTATAACATAACATACCAGGATGAATTCCATAGTCATCAGCGTATAATAAATAGTATCTACAATTTATGCTATAATTATATTGAATTGCGTTGGATTGAACATTGGCACAAAAAAAAAACTACAAATTAGCTGCCTGTTTTTATGGCATAGAGGGCAAACCAGCAAACAGGTCACCTGGTTGGCATCTACTAATTACTAGCGTCGCTCATGAGCACCGGCAACAAAAGTAAGGTCAGAGTGGTATTGTCGGCCTCTAAGACGGGAAAGGAAAAGGATCAGAGATGGGATTTGGAAAAAGGGTTGGGGCTAGGGATAACTCCTCACCGAACGAAACACGGTATGAGGCACGTTACGTTTATATTCTAAAAGGTCGTGGTATCTCACCGATCGAGCCGGCCTATTTATACAAACAATGGATCAAACCACTGTTAAAATATATATTTTACCATACATATTATTTATGTACAACATAAAACTTCTCAAAGTTAAATTCTTCTTTTATTTAATAGGTATTTAATTATAGTTTAACGCGGCAAACTTCAAATTGTTTTGACGAGCATGCTGGAGCAGCTCTCTAGAGAAATATTTTATAAATACAATGAGCCCTTAGTAGTATGTAAATGAGATATCCAATGCAGAAATTTCTTATCTAATCATAAATATAAGTATATCTTCAAAAGATTGGCTTGTTCAAACAAATAAATGCTTTTTCTTGAATGATGCAAGCATTTTATTTGCCAATATAAACCAATTAATATTAAATAATAAGCTATCATCATAATCATCATCACTACCTTTATTTAGTTTTTTTCTAGAAGCGGACGCTCGAATGGAAATTTTAGTATGTGATCAAAAACTGAAACATATAAGCGAACATAGCCAACAACTTATTCCGTGTAAACTTTAACAATGTCTTATCTAAAAGCAACGTTATACTCGTAGCAAATGGAAACTCAGCGAAATTATTATCAAAGATCTTACGTCAATCAAAGTCTCTAAAATATTTAAGTAAGTTTTCATTACATGTATGAACCTCGCTTTTGGTTTGAATGTATTGCACAAATTACGTTACAAAATTATATTTGCGGGATATCAATTAAAATATATTGCATTAATGTTTTAATAACACCTGTACACACATACATTCATAACTTCACACCAAGTTCCTTGTGGGGTAAGCAAAGAGAACAGATCGCCATAGGCACGTATCTTACACATCTCACTCGCTTCATTGACTTTCATAACTCTTGTCATACACGCTTGTCGATTTTTTAAGCTCCTGGTCAGCTTCCACGAGATTAATAATTATATAATACATTATAATAATATAGGTTAAATAATTACGCAGTTTTTAGTTTTTGTTGTTTTTTAGTTTTTGTTTTTATCATTTTAGTTCCAAGTTTTAAGTTTTATTTACTTGTTATCTTGCTTCCTGATGTACCATGTTTCGTCTTTAACTGAACAGTGAACGCGTTTTTAACTCATTCACATGATCTAATGCGCTTTTGTTGACATTCCTCTAAAATAAATCTAATCTTTCTACTTTAATGAAATTAAACACGATGATATTTATTTGTAGAGGCAAAGAAACTTATAAGTAATTGTACCTTAAAACATTAAATTATTCAATTCCTTGAAGTAAGATTTACATTTAAAAGGGAATACTCAAATGCATAAAGTTACTAGTTCTTGCAATACTGGGATTAGATTCCTTTCATCCAATAAATGTCCTCACCAAGACCATCGGAACAGAAAGGTTTAAGATCAAAGATGTGCTATTTAGCTGTAATGAGCTTATTGTTTGTTGAACCGTTTAAAATCGGTAGTTCGGTTACATCGCGCAAGCTTCGGTGGCGAGGCAAGGCCTTCATAATCCCTTCCGATACTGACATAAAACAACTATTTACTTTGAAAATTCACCAAACCATTCGACCCGCCTCATAGCTAGGCTGATATTATGTTGTATGCCGTTACAGAAGTTACCATTCCGCCTGAATATTTTTCTCTAGTGAAAACATTTATTATATTATAATGGCTAATCCAAAAAAAAAGGTTGTTTTGCAAAAAAAGCGTTTAATATTTTGGCAAGGAAAACTAGTTAATAAGCGATTTTCATGCTTACCTAATATGCAAACAAAATTTAATCAATTTTGTTTAAGCAGGTTTGGAGAAGTTTAGTTGAGTTAGTGATCAATATTAAGCTAAAAAAATATTTTAACCAGGTTTCATACTTGATTGATATTTTTCCCGCGTAACGCCGAAGTCTCCTGCGGTTGTAGCCTTATAAAAAAGTTTTATGAACTATCAACTACCTTATATTTTGAGTTGCATCAAAATTGCAAATTTGATTGAGATCGGTTAAGTAGTTGAGGAGTCCATCGTTGACAAACAACGTGACATGTACTTTAAAAATACAATAGCAGCAGATTAAGAAACTATCATATTATATACCAAATATTTTCAGTTCTTATTTATTTATGTTTTGTAATATTAACTACTTTGGAATTATTTCATATTTATTTATTTACTGCAAACCGGCTAACGTCTTTAAAGTCATTCTTCGGTACCCGCCAAGGCAAGTCGACGGGAATGTGAGCGACTTACAAAGTACCACGGCTAACAAACACTGCCAAGATAATGGATATTGCTTTCCTTGTGAGTTTCCAGTCTGCCTACTTTAGAACCTCTCGTAATCCGCTTAGGTTCTGCTTTAGTTGAAACATTTCTCCTCGAATATTGCAGTAGCGTATATACTTATATAGTTTTGTACAGAATTGTTTAAGTAGCACGATTTATATGGCCACCCAAAATATATTTTTTTTAATATCAGTAACAGCCACGGAGAGAATAGGAATGAGTAAATTAATAACATAACTTCACGCCTTTTTTACCAGAAGGCGTAGGGAACAGCTGTTAAGCCTCGTCTCGCCGTTATGTTTACGTCCCAAATGGAATAGGTGGCCATATAACCTATTGCCATACCGGGCACAAAGTGTTCAGTCATCGATATTTATCACATTTAGCTTTAAACAATTTAGAAAACTAACTAACGAAACTAACTTCATTGGTGTGAGCCAGTGTCAGGATTCGAAGAGGTACGGGACCTCTGGATCAGCAGCCGTGTGCTCGACCACTGGACCACCGAGACTATATGAGTAAAGTAATATTAAATATAAACACATTTATCTCTGGTTTTAATAAGTGCTGTCCTTTAGGAAATATACATATACAGCAATTTTTGATCATAACAGAGATAATATATTATAGATAGTACGTACTAATTCTCATGAAGTAATGAGTAATAATGTGATTATTAGCACTAGTAAAATATTTCATTGTAGACAGCCACCCAAGCAGGCCGAAGTTCGTCTCATTGGACGTGCTTTGGTAGTAGAGTACTGTGTTTGAGCCCCGCCAGTAACTACCGGTGTCGTAATAATGTACACAGCCATATTTTACAATAATTAGTCTGCTGATAGTTATAGATTTCTCGCATTGTTTTGGAAGCTTTACCAGAGCACTATAGTTATCCGATTAATCATTAGATAACGATTAATCGTAATTAATAAAGAAAAAAAATATTTTTTTTACAATCGAATAAAAACGACGGACGAGACATTCGCCACATTCCACAACTATATAAATGTTCCATTTCCATTCATGCAATAGTGTGCCGTTATTTATAACACGCCGTGATATATTCTGACCCGATATTATACTACACTGATATTTCTCGATTCATTTTTCTACGTCTATTACATATGAACTGATTACGAATTATTACTTTGCTTGCGATGTCGTTTCGTTGTAGTACGTGTTGCGGAAATAAATGTACTATGTTATTTCCAACGTAATAATCTTCTGGTGGAATTAGTTTTCCCACGAGAATATCAAATAAGGTTTATCTCTGTGACTTATTTATTGGTTGAGTATTGTTTCGTGACTTTTTTGTAGAAATCAATTGTTGCCTTTTATGCTATAAGTTGTTTATGGTTCTTGTAATGCATTAGTGGTTTTAATAAACAACTGTCGAGTAGGAGTCGTTAAATTGTCGAAAATATTGCCTAATTCTTCAATATTTTATATTAGGTTTTCTATAAGAACCGAGCTTGGAAAACAAAGAATGAGAAGAAAAACTTTGTTCACAAATTAATATGATTTATATAATTTCTGCGATTAATCGTTAAAACATAATACTATAAGTCCAATATACCTACCTGAAATTCTAATTTCTATTTCGATTATATTATAGGTGATAGATTTTAAGGAATTCTGAACTCATTATAGGTACCTATCCCAACTTGAGAATACTCCTCGCGAAATCCATTCTACTTAATATTCTACACTTTTTGAGTATAATAATAATTACTAATATAACTTTACACTTTCATAATTGTTGTCATACGCACTCGTCGGTTTTTAAGGCTACTTTGGAATTATCTTCATGTAAGTGATTATATTAACCTTAACTAACGTTTTGACTTTCTTGTACATGGACAAAATTATTCCAAGTACTCAGCAATATCTAAACCACAATACTGTCAACTTATTCCATTTAGGACGTTTCAAGAGTAGCTACTTCAGGTAGAAAAAGGTGTGAAGTTATTATTATTATTAAGTAATAGACGTCAGACTATTAGGTTGGGACGTCGCGTTGTTGACGACTTGTAAATCAATGTTTTCGTTCCAGTTTGTTCGGTAAGCATTCAATCGTAACATTTAGAGACAATACGTCTGACGTTTACGCACAATTCAAAACAAAATGTGTAGAAAATTTACTGCCATTTTCTTTATTATTTGTATTGTGTTCCGTTCACGTTTGAATAAGTAACAAGTAAATAATATTCCTTTTATTTATCTACAATCTCGGTGGTCCAGCTTCTCGCTTCTGATTCGGAAGTCGTGGGATCGATTTGGACGAATGGCTCGTGTGGTAAATGGATAAAAGTTTATTCATTTATTCCATTTAGGACGAACCGATACAGCAAGTCGAGGTAACAACCGCCGCCTACACCTTCGGGTGGAAAAAGGCGTGAAGCTATGTTATTTATCTAAAAAAATTAATACTATAATAAATTAATAACTATAGAAATCATTTTTATCTTTTTTTTGGTATATCTTTTACAAACAAATAATACGTTTTTCATTCAACTCTTTCGATGGGCTGCTTACTGGGGCTTCGCTTCATGAAATATTTAGTTCGATCAATGCAATAAATCTCAAACAAGTTGCCATACGTTGGATAAAGTTGGTTTGTTGAACGATAACTCCCAAATCTTACTAAAGAACTAAGTAGCTATCAAAACGTCAAAACTAATTTATTTATTACATTCAGCAAATTTGAGAATGTTTTGTATCTACTGATATTTAAGAGTTAGTTAATATAAACGATCGCTTACAAACTTTAGTTTTGTCAATTTTATTTTACGTAAGAAACGCTACAAGCGTAGCTAATTATGTCCAGTAATATGGTTTCCCTGATTTCATCTACCATATACATTTTTGCGAGCCAAAGTTGGTCACATTTTGCTTTATCTCAGTTTATTACAAAATCAACATTTGACAATAAAACTATCCTACCTTTCAATCCTAAATATAAAAACTGATACTATTTCAAAGTATATAAAATGCTGGTGCAAGATTTTGTCGGTCATTGCTCTTAGCTTCATTGACCGGAAATTTCCAGATAAGTCCAGAAATAACAGCTTAAATATTATTTTCGTTTCATTTTTTGCTTTTCCAAGGGGACAAATATTCACCCTGAGTAGATAAACCAATGGTGTGTAAAATAATGCAAAAGAGGAAGTTTCATTCATGGTTGAAATATCATAGTTTCTCCTACATGTAATTTATGAGGGACTGGCTCTCTCGGCTTTGTTTTCCAACTGAAGTTTACTAAATTATGTTTTTCGTTTTATATTTCCAACTGTTTTTTTTATAAAATTGAATACAAATCCATAATTCTAGGAATTTTTTTGCGAAGATGACGATTTTTCAGATGTTTTCAACATTATTATTTTTATTTTACAAATCCATTTCAATTAATGTTTTCGAGTCAAATCCAGTGACTCGAAAACATTGTCACATCGATGGATGTGATGTTAAAAAACAAACCTTGTGTTCATTTATCAATGTCAGATACTCTACGCCGGGGGTAATATATAATTTCAAACAGGCGTCTTTGTTCCTATCACGTGGGGGTAGAATCGCTTTCCACTGTGACATTGTCATCACATTTCTTCTTTAATTAGCGAGACATTTCGTGTAATTACTTTTTCTCTGGTTGTTGTTCTACAAAATTAACGTAATCCCATCTTGCCACTTAGTAGTAACAATATACCATCTGAAAATAATGAACAAAAATAATAAATATAATAACGTGGTCTGATGACTTCTCGGAATCATTTGAAACGTAAAAGTTAGCCGAGTTGAGGCTTAACAGCCTCTACAAATAGGATCGAATGGAAAAATGTTTGCAGTTAAAATGTAAAAATTAATAAAAATATTTTTTTTTTCACATCTTCCAAAATTAATAACATAGGTATATTATTAATCTAATAAATTTACAATATATTTATATGACACATTATTTATCTATCTGTACTTGAAAAAAAGTGTTCGTTGAACACCAAAACCTTTTAAAATAGCACTTATACCAATCACAAAGCAGAATTGTAAATATTTTTCACGCAAATTGTTTCAGGAAGTCGATTGTCCCAATAACAATTTCGACCAAACTGAGGCTACTTTTTCGCGGCTTCATTTAAAGGCTTGAAGGAGACTATTCTTAGTGGTAACCATGGAAATAGGTGCCGGTGTCTTATTGTTAACGCATTTTATATTTGTAACAGAACTCGGAATGACATTACGAAAAAAAATATTACTGAATATGAAATTTAAAAAAGATTCTGATGTATCATTTTCAAATTGAATGTGTGCTGACATGTTAAATAATTTTGTTACATTTTATCGCTTTTTTAACTGGAATTCAAAACCTTAACTAATATTATTTCTTAGTTTATTTATTAATTAAAATATATTATTCTGTTAAATCGCAGTATGTGAGACTCACAGAAAACAGAAAAGCTTCTATCATATTATTTTTGGTGATATCTCTCTTGAGAGTAGTCTCACATCTCTTTCTGGGTGTTTCGTAAGAGACGACTAACTAATTCGAAATATCAATTGCAATTCAACTTTTGAAACCATAGTATTTAGCACACTAATTATGACAATAAAAACCACTTATTAAAAAATTGAACTAAATGTTATAACTGTAAAGATTTAAGTTTATGTAGTAAATTTATTCCATTGTTTATTGAAGCATAAAAACTGTCCCGTACAAGATAATAAATGTCCCGATTCCTACACAATTGGGCACATGCGTGCCCACTAATAAAATCGCCAGTGTATTTGAGGTAAAAGTGCCATTAACATTGTTTTGCGGTCGAGTGGCGATAGTGATTGCCGTGTCGGGGCGCGAACACCAAATTTATGGCTCACAACGGATAATTGAGTCGACTTGTTAGGATTCGACACTGTTCTGTCTACGACACCTGTCAGATACAATATACATCATTATGACTATATACGTAATAGTAATGAAATAGATTGTTAGAGAAAAGACAAATATTGATAGACAAACAATGTTTGAGGCGTTTTCTTCGTTACTTCTAATCAATAAATTAGACCACTAAGTGAGGTTATTTTTTTTTTCAAGTGGATTCAAATTAAGTCACATAATCATATAAAGTAGAGTGAATTAGTTTTTTGCAACCATGTGCATTCTCTTACACACTTATACTTTCGGGTATAATCAGCTGCAATCAGCCGACGACTCACGGATTTTATAATTTAAGTGTAGGTGGTGAAACCTATTGCTAGCTGCCATACACCGGGCACAATATTATATACATAGCTTTCGAGAAGACATTGTCGTGAGCTAGGATTTGAACCTGAGATTTTGATTCAGACTACTGAAAGAACAATTACAACCAAACGGTTTTGATACTCCTTTGTCATCCACACGGCTGGTGAATTAAAAAAATTACCTGCCTCGGCGTTCCCCAATGAATATGACGTAGGTTTCTTTAAAAGTAGAGAACAGTGGTAGAGCCAAGCAGTTCACTGCATGAATCGGCTCGACTGGTGAAATCCCACGACCTCTCAGAAGACCGACGTAAAGTGGCTCATGATGCGTTCCGTTCGGTGAGTGAGGTACCCGGAGGCCCACCCCCCTTCCCCATCCTTTCCTATCCCCTATCCCTTAAAGGTCGGCAACGCAACAGTAACACTAAATGTGTTACAGGTGTCCATGGGCGGCGTTGGTTGCTTACCATCAGGTGACACGCCTGCTCGTTTGCCCTCCTGATCCATAAAAAAAAATAAAAAGAAGTTAGCCACTAACGTCAATTTACCATTACGAATTTTTCGTCACTTACCATCAAGTAAAGCGTGGTCAAGCGGTAACCAGTACAACATAAAAAAATATCCAACCATTTGAATGTCGGCTTAGTAACAAAATTAATTGAAAAATACCAATATCTACGACGCAACATGCCCAAACAGTAAATTAGTTTCCAGTATTTCATTATTAAGTGCAAGAGTTCCCGAGTTTGAATATAGTTCACAGATAATTAAAACGTTTGTAGAATAGTACTTTTCGTTTAAAGTAAATGTTTGTAAATTAATATAAATTCTCTTATATCCAAAACTTTATATCAAACCACAGATATCAACCATGATCGGCGCACAAAGCCCGACCAACATATGTATATTACTTTACTTGTAACTTGAAAGCAACCTACTTCCGGGTTTGTTATAATCCGCTTATCTGCTTGAATAATAATATGGCCACTTCAGTGGTAGGATTTGAGGAGACGTTTGCCAAATTTCAACCTATATCATAAGTTGAGTCAATATTTTTATAACCAAAAGTCCTCGATATCTGTGGTGTAAGAAACAAACATAATGATAATCACTTCAAAGTGATATTTTTAAGTTATATTTCCATATTATCTGGACCTAACTACTAACCTTTTTTACTGTTTTAGTTGAGAAACTTTAAAAAATGTAAGTAACTGAGAGTAAAAAGTTAATAAGAAAAAGTTAAAGATATTTTCTTTATAAAACATTGCTGGAGAGAGAGAAAGACTTGGGTGAGATTTGACTACGTTTATTTAAGATGCGGCTATGGTAATGAGTTTTCTTGTTAATCAGTAGGACGGGCTCAATTCTTCTGTTGTTCTTTGTTTTACTTTTTATCTACACAGTTTTATTAGACAATACCAGTTGGGTACTGATGGGAAACATTAATAAGAAATTTGAATATGCATTGTAATTTAAAATTAAGGATATATATAGTGTGGATCAATTACACAATTCAAATAACAATAATATATAATATCTTCGGACACAATACAGGCAGCACCATCCAGATTTCCAAGCTAAGCAACTAAATGCCGTAGATAACTGATATCAATGCACACCTATACACTTTTCGTTTGTAAATACACATATATCTCATTCTAATATTTATTAAATTAAATTTGACAGATGGTTAAAATCAAAACAAGTTTTTCAATTTATATCGTTTGATAAAAGTACTTCCGTGATACCAGCAACACAAATGTAAAAATCGCCACAGGCTGCCAATTTTAACAGTGGCAGAGCCGCAGCTCCCTGCATTAATGGAAGAAGAAAGAAGAAAATCTGGAGACGTCCTCTAAGAATATCAGAAAGTGCCACATATAGCGTTCGTTCAGTGAGACAGGTAACCGAATGCGCACCTGCGCTTCCCCGTGCCTTCCATCCAACTCCCTACAGGCCGGCAACGCAACTGTCACACTATCTGTGTTGCAGGTGTCTCTGGGCGGTAGTAGTTACTTATCACCAGGTGACCCTCTTGCTTGTTTCCCAGCTATTTCAAGAAAACACCTCATTATTATAATGTAATATAATAGTAGTTGACATTGTTTGCGCCTGAAAGAAGTATTATTTTGAAGATAGTTTTTTTAACAATTTTTAATTGATTTATTTTGTATTAATTGTGCTATTGATATCTTTGACAAATAATTTTAGTGGCAGTTTTACTAGACCCAGTCAGCTAAATCAGCTTAAAACAAAATATGAACATAAATAGTAGTTTACTGGAAATCATATAAAATTCCCAACCCTGTTGCGCTGAAAATTAAACAGTAACATTCCCTCGCCTATAATATGTTTTGTACCAGACAGACGAAATTAAGACATGTTGTATTTTTACCTTTTTGATTCGCGCAGTTAAAAGAGGCGAAGTTTAAAAAGCGGATAAAAACCATTACAGAGACTGTTGTACTTTTGTGAACAGCAGTTAAATGTTCACGTTCGGGGTAGGTTTAATTGCATTTTAATGCTTCCTTTATTTTTGTTCAGATTTTATATTACTTCAAACATCTGTTGATGTTCCTAAATCAGTGTTTGATATATCATATTAGTTAGGTAACAATCGTCCTAAATATAAATGTAATCATAATCCATGGATATTTAAAAAATCTAATAAAAGTGATACGGGATCGATTCCCAGCTCAGACCAATTAACACAGTTCGTCACCTATTTTATTTGAGGCTTATCAGCCGCTGCCTATAACTTCAGGTAGAAAAGATCGTGAAGTTATGTTATGTAATAGTGATAAAAGTCTATATTTAATTTGCGTGAGTTGATTATAAAGTATTTATAAGTATTATTTTCTCGGTGGTTCAGTGGTCGAGCACCCCGTTGCTGAATCAAGAAGTCGCGGGTTTGAATCCTGGCTCACACTTATGACTTCTCGAAATTATTTTCAAAAGTTATGTGTCATAAATGTCGATGACTGACAACATTATGATGACGATGTATCGTAGTATGTTTCGCCACCTATTCCATGTGGAGTCGCTGCCTACACCAATGTGTAGAAAAATTTTGGAAGTAACTAAAGAAAATCTGTAAATACTTTTTTATTTAATTCTTGCTCAAAAGGATTAAGGGTTTGACGGGGAAGACAGGTTTATTATGATAGATAATATGTTTTAAATATCAAACAAATCTTGTCATCTGCGCATTCTAATATAATTCTTCTTTATATCTCAATGCCACTTCATGTTCGTCAATTCGCAAAATCCACTCAAGGACCCTTCTGCCCCAGCAACCATCAACTCCAGGCATGACTAGTCCCTTGTCATTACACCATGTCAATTCTGTGACTCATGTTTATATTTTTATTTTATTATTTTTCAGTAGTAAATCCACGCAGTTCGTATGCATGGATGAGCCGGCTAGACCGGTGAAATACCACGACCACTCAGAATATGTAAAGTGGCTCAAGCTGTATTACGCTTGGTGGTATTCGTAGGTATACGAAGGAAGAACCCCTTATACTTCCGATCCCTTTCATATCTCATTATAATTAGAACGAAGTTCATTATCACGCATTGTGAAAGGGGACTAGATGGAAAAAATTCTTACGAAAAGTTGTAACGACATTTTTTCCATGCCAAACTAGGGCACTTTCAAGTATTGGCTTATTTAAAGCAATGTATAACTACGCAAATAGTCTAGTGGCTAGGATACCTTGCTCTCATACAGGGGGGCTCGGGTTCGAATCCCGGTATCGGAATTCTTTTTTGGAGTTTTATTTTCCATGCTTCATATTTTATATACGTTTTTTACAGAAGGAACCAGAAAATGGTACGTACAAGTGCGATCATTGTTCCTTAGAATTATCCGGTATTTATAAACTGAAACGTGAAGTCCTAAAGCTAAGTCTTGTACTTAAATAAAAACTAATCAGCAAAATTTAAGAGAAAAATCAAGAAAACCTACATAAAAATAAGCACGATTTTTTTGCAAATTTTGTCGATTGTACATTAGCCGAAGGAACTTTATTCCTACTTGGTGTCCCACGATACCACATCTTTTTTTTTATCACACAGTCTCCCGTGGTCTTGATATAAAGTATTTCGCAAGCATCGCGCATCTTGCCTCTGAATAGGTCTCGGGATCGAATCCTGGCTCACAACAAAGACTTATCGGGCGTTTTTTTAGAAGTTATATGTGATAAATATGCTGACGATCACTGACAACAGTAGGTATACCTCAGTTTATAATAATAGTTTTCGCCCCCTATTCCATTTCAGACGTAAAATTCTGGTCAGTCGAGGCATAAGAGTCGCTGCCTACACCTTCGACTAGAAGAAGGAGTGAAGTTACTATTTTTTTATAATCTATAGTTGTTTTTCTTATATAGTGTAAACTTTTTTGATAATTTTGTGAGAATTCTTTCTATTTGATTTTGCTTAGATTTGATTATATCGGGAGTTTACTAGTGAACGAACAGCTATGTTTATGGACCGCCCTTCCCAAAATACCTAAAAATATTTGCAGCATTCATTAGTATGTCATAGATATTTATTAATAAAGGAACTATCCCAAAAATGTCTAACCCAAGCATCAGCAATACCTAAAGAATCTTCTATAATTTGATAAAAGAAAATTCATTATCAGAAGACGCGCTTGGATCGATTAAGTGAATCTTTGTTCTAGTTATCAGAATAAAAAGTAGTTTTGCAACACTACCTTCTTTCGTACAGTTTTTATTATTCCCATGTGTTTTACAGCTCACTTTAAACTTCGATAAAACAGAATAACACTGACTAGATCTGAGGGAAATAGGTACGTACAGGGACTGCTTTTGATGAATATGGGATAAATGGAACTACTGCACCATTAGATTATATAGTAAAATTTTACTTCAACAAACCTGAAAAAGTTTGAAATAATTCAAGTGCGTTTGAAAGCTACCTAAACAAAGTATTCGGATATTAACATAAGTCACGCAAAGTCACTTGCTTTTTGGACTTTATAATTCTTGTCAGTTAGGCTCGTCACTTTCTAAAGATTCTGACGGCGTGTTTTGCTAGAACACATGTAATTTGAAAGCTTGTCGTGACCTTCCCCGTCCTTCCTAACTTCTCCTAAATCTTTCCGATTTTGCGCTGCATATCGACTTAGCCAGTCTTGCATATTGTATACTCCCACCATGCCAGGACGCATGCATGCGACTCGTTACTTTAGGAGTGATCTGATACTCCAGTCCAATTTCCTGCTTTATCACCGTGTTTTAGCCCCGGCGCAAATTTCGCGCATTGCTCGTATTTTGTCCGCATTTGTACAATTTAATGTCCACTTTTCCATTTAACCTACTCTCTACTACAACCTATTTTTTTTATTCTACTCTCGCTGCCGTAACTTCTAATTGGTAACATTACCTACCGCATAATGCGGTGAACTGGGTTATCCTTCTCAATTTCTTGTGTCAATAAATTTCACCTCCTTCTATTAATTACCGCCAATATCACAATATAAATACTTATTTTAATCAAAATTGAATTACGCCAGTGGTCAGGGTGCTTTTAGTACGTGTAATGTTAATTATATTAAGTCAAGCCTTAGTTGTTCCATTGTATTATTAACCGAATCACTAAAATGGATACCACCGAACAGGGAACTGTGCTCGAAATAGTTGAAAGATAGACACATTGGACGTTAAATTATTCAAATGCCGCAATGCTGTCCACAAAATTTAAATCGAGTATAACTCAAATATTATAACGATTTATTTTAAGTCTTCGTATTTTAAGCTCACTGCTTCCGATTTAGAAGTAGTAGTTTAAATTCGGGAATAGTGCTTTCTCAAAATTGGTTTCGAAAGTAATTTCTGATAAATATTAATAACTGATAACTTTGTGACCTGTGTATAATATACATATATATATATATTTATAATAAAGTTCTCCACTTATTCTATTTGGGACTAAAACGCCGCTGCTTAGGGTAGAAAAATATAATAGTAATATAGTAGGTGTCTTTAACGATTTATTTTAAAAAAGTTCGTCAATATCAACCACATGACTTCTAATATAATGTAATACGAAAAAGTTTTTCATATAGAGGTGAGTCACGTATCGACTGGCGATTCGATATTTGAATTAGATCAGCCGAGAATACCCGGAGAGTTCCCCGACATGTCACGTCGGGACCTTTGCATTGACAATGCTCTGATTGGTATCTCGTAACCTATCTTTTAAATAACTCTTATTCAATTGAAATTTTTAGACTTTGATTCTTGTTAACAAACACAAAACTCTCGTTATTAAATTGAAATTTTAAAACAACAAGTGGTAGAGCTAAGTAGTTCACTGCATGAAAGGGCAGGCTCGACCGGTGAAATACCACGGCCTCTCAGAATTTCGACGTGAAGTGGCTTATGCCACATTTCCTTCGGTGAGAGAGGTATCCGGAGGCCCATCCCTTTCACCCTCCCGTTAATGGCAGCGAAATTAAATGATCATTGACCAGGGGGGTAGATCTGTTCATGACTTTGCTCTAGCATATGATCTAACACAACTGGTTACCGCACCCATTCCTGATTTGCTCGCTAATGCAAAACGGCATTACGTTTTAAGCATGAGTGCTATCGAGCCTGGGCAAAAGCAGTGGCGTCCCAGGACTCTGACACCGGCTCTCTTAAGAAGAGGTACAACCTTGCCTCCAGGTCCTTCAAAAGAGTTATAGCCGTAGCAAAGTCTCAGTACATAGGCAAAATTGGCGAGAAACTAGTTCGCCTTCCCTCGGGAACCCTTGCGTTCTGGCCGCTCGTAAAGGCTGTTCTTGGAAATTTTCGTAAGCCGTCTCTTCCACTGTTGTACCGGGAAGACCAGTCAGTAGCCCACGACGCAAAAGAGAAAGCCGACCTTCTTGGCACTCTTTTTGCGTCCAACTCGACTTTGGACGATAGGAGTAACATCGCACCGACCATTCCACAATGCGGTCACGTCGTGCCAGAGATTCGTTTCCGGCAAAGTACTGTACGACGCATACTTTTATCCCTGGATGTCCACAAGTCAAGTGGGCCTGACGGAATCCCAGCAATAGTGCTGGACACACGTCGTGCTCTGGAGTTGGCACCGGTTCTAACGCTTCTTTTCCGGTACTCCTACTCTCTCTGCGCTGTACCAACATCATGGAAGATTGCTTTAGTCCACCCGATCCCTAAAAAAGGTGACCGCTCAGATCTGTCCAACTACAAACCTATCGCCATCACCTCCCTATTCTCCAAAATAATGGAAACACTCATCAACCGCCAGCTCCTTTAGTATCTAGAAGAGCACCAGTTGATAAGTGACCGTCAGTAAGAATTCCGTCAAGGTCGCTCAGCTGGTCGAGCACTTGAACAAACTTGTGTCTGAAATCGAAACTTTGCTTAGTCAAGTTTCGGACTGGGGCCGACTAAACTTGGTCCAATTCAACCCTAATAAGACACAAGTCTACGCGTTTACCGCTAAAAAGACACCCCTTGTCGTAGCTCCCTGTTTTGAGAGCACTCCCTTACCCGCCTCAGCCGCTATCGGAATTTTTGGTGTCGACTTGTCGAATGACATCCAATTCCGCGGTCATATAGAGGACAAGTCCAAATTGGCCTCCAAAAAGCTTGGTGTGCTCAATAGAGCGGGACAGTATTTCACGTCAGGTCATCGCCTGCAACTTTACAAGGCGCAAGTCCGTCCTCACGTGGAATACTGTTCACATCTTTGGGCGGGGGCACCCCAGTACCAGCATACTCCATTTAAACGCATCCAACGACGCGCGGTTCGGCTTGTCGACAACCAAGCTCTTACCGATCGCATGATCCTCTGGCGATGCGGGGAGAGGTGGCATCTCTATGCATCCTCTACCGCATATACCACGGGGAGTTCTCTGAGGAATTGTTCGGATTAATACCGCTAGCTGATTTTCGCCATCGCTCGACGCGCCAACGCATTGGCTGAATGTTTGGCGATCGAAAACAGTGCGTTTCAACAGGCACTTCTTGCCACGCACTATTCCTTCATGGAACCAGTTGCTGGCGACCGCTACGACCTAGGAACCTTCAAGAAACGAGCCCATTCTCATCTGAAAGGCCGGCAACGTTGATGTGATGCCCCTGGTATTGCAGAGGCCATGGGCGGCGGTGATTGCTTTCCATCACGTGACCCGCAAGCTCGTTTGCCCCCTTCTATTATAAAAAAATGACTGGATCGGTTTTTCATGATTACTCATTTCAACTAAATAAATAATAACTAAATAAATGTAGCAAGTAATCGCATTTTTGTTGATGAGAGTAACGTCTTATAAATTTTGATATAAGGATAATACACTCTTGTTTGCTGTTTGTTCAAGTGAAACGCTTGGTATACCGTTTTTTTGAAAAAGAACCTCATTTAAACTTTCATTTTTTCACTCAAATAAATTTTTAGGTCCGTGTAATTAAATATAGAGCTTACTTAACTAGTACCCTACCACCATCAAATACTATATACTATGATAAAAAGTATTTGATAGTGGTAGGATACAAGTATATACATATATATAATAGAAGGAACCCTGGATACACCACAAAATTTAAAAAAGCGTGAACAAAAATGTGTAACTGGGGTTGTAGGGTGACGATTAAAATTTACTCAGGAAAATATAGGCAGGTAGAGTATATAATAAAAGAAAATAATTCTTCAAGCATCACATAGAACGTAGCAGTATCCTTTTTGACAATTGAGTTTCTGTTCCTTTAAAACTAATTTACCTTCTATTGTTCCTCAATATTTGCGAACTTATTACATTAGGCTTAATCCGATATCAAATTGCGCTCTCGAAAGGAGCGACCCTTTCTCTTTATAAGATTTATCGACACATGTCTGTTGAAGTTTGAGACGTACTAAGTGTTTTATTTGAGTAGTAGATACTATTGTTATTAAACATGTTTAGATAAACCTTGTTTTAGCCCATATTAAAGGATAAACCTTTCATTTCTTTTATACCTTTTATTAAAATTTGAATTGGGATCCTATAGAAAAGAAAGTCAAAAAAAAATCTCTTAGCAAGAAGTTCTCTACATTGGCCTTTAGTAAGCTAACAAGAAATTACAGTTTTCTTGGTATAGAATCGGTTATTTTTATATCTTAAGAAAAGTTTCCGCGTCTATTTATTATTATTTTTTGTAAATTTTACTCTTTCAGGTACAGCCAAGTTCAGCCGCTTGTACACCTCGATTTGCTGAAATTCACTAAAACAATACGTGGCAGAGAAGTAATTGCTGTGATCCAGTATCGATCCCACCACTCCTTCATCCAGAAACGGGATGGTCCAATCCAGATTCGACGGTCAGGCCACTGAGATGACTTATTTTATACCTATAGGTTGCCATGTTCCCAAATATTAGTGAGGTATGCTACATAAGATTTATGGCTGATGAACCACGGCGAGACGATTTGAGTCTACGATCACCGTTGTGCCGTCAAATTACTTTTAGCTCACTGAACTGTCGTCGAAATTCCCTTCACTCGGATTTCGTATCGTACTCGGTATTAAGCGAAAGTTACGTCAGCCATAAGTTCTGTTTAAATTGTACTTACATTAACAACACTTTATTTCTTTAATTCCACTCGAGCTGAAGTTCAATGTTTATATCAACCGTTAGAACGTTTATATATTAAGGTTAAAGTCTTAAGGTTTAGTAGAATTTATTTGGCAAATTTATTTATACATTAATTTTGTCTCAGTGCTCCTGTGGTCGAGCAATCCATTTCCGAATCAATAAGTAGTGGAATCTATTCCAGACTTCTGGGAATTCTTTTTCGGAATTTACGTGTGATGAATATCGATGAGTGAAAACATTGTGCGCGGCGTTTGGCAATTGGTTGGGCCGTCTATTCGGGTATAAAAAATCGTGAAATTATAAAAAAAAATCTTATATATTTTAAAAGGCAAAACATTAAAATAGAGTACAATATTGTTCCACGTCTTGACAGAAAGAACGGGTGCATTTGACAACGGATTTATGATTTTAATAAAAGCCCTCTCTCTCTCTCCAGTTGAGGCGATTACGCTTATGAATATTACAAAGTAATATTTTTGCACGTCGTTATTACAAAAAGGAAAATCAAATAACGCTGACGCATAGAATTTTAATTAAAACGTTTACCATTAAATTTGTAAATTATCTAACAAATTATATTTTAAGCAAGTACCTAAAGATCTCAAAATATAATAATGAAGGGTTTTTCTTTTTTTAAAACATAAGAATCTCCTCGGCTATCAACGGGCAAAGACAACAAAACAGTCCCATATTCGTCTATAATTTGCAAAATAAAATGATAAAATCTACAAATACATTTCTAGCTTTTTTAATAATATGTGAAAACAGTATTTTAATGGAAATTATCATGATCGAAAAGGTCTTTTACCGCGTTCTTCTAATGGTACTCCTCAAACTCGAATCCCATTACTCGAATTAATTGTTTCTAAGATAACTTCATGTAAAACCACTAAACCTGTTACGTGATTATCTTTACAAATATGATTATTTACAGCAAAGGGAAGGGGTTCTTGTGTAGTCAAAGGCGAAGTCTCAACAGATTTGGTTCATTTAAAACTTGTAAACAGCAATCGTATCAGTCAATGTTACATTAGTGATGAGTATGTCGAGAGAGAATATTTCCTGTTGACGAAGCGAGTCTTTGTAGGTGATGAAATTAATAGCTGTTTTGAGTAAGGTCCAATCCACTAAGTACAGAAACACAGGAGTCCGAAAATAATATTGAATAATTTTCACTGCTAGAGCACTTGCTCAAATCCTTACGCGGGAAGTTTTGTCGCCATTGACAGTTTTGTGATGATACAAAACGTGATAAACGTAAGTAATGTTCCGTGTCTCCGAAATTCCAGTGCAGAAAAGAGAATCAAGATATCAGTATACTATGGAAAAGGCTAGACCGTCCGGACTTCTGTTTGTCTAAACTTTCTGCTCTAATCCACTATTTGATCTAACCTAAATATATTGAAGTAAAGGACTAAAGAAAGGGCAAAATTATTTCTTCTATCATAACAGCAATAACACCTGGAATAATTCAACATTTTCACAGTACTAAGAATAGAAATAAGCAGCTTATGTTTGCTCGTTATCATAAATGTGTAGGAATTTCTAACAAAAAATCTCTAATGATACTCGACAACAACACTTTTACATCAATGGTATCACGTAACCTGGAAATTTTAATATGTTACAAGGATATAATGTAAACTGGAACGATATAAGAGTCGAAGATGGTCCGAAACACTTATAGGAGAAATTTTTTTGCAAATTGAAGTCTTTAAAATCTGATGAGAGTGTATGGTAAGAGTTATGAAAACCAAAGAAACGAGTGGTTCTCTCTGACTATGCCTACAAGGTACTTGGCGAGAAAATCTAAGCACTTTATAAAAAAGTTGGACTAAATACATATTAAAAAAAAATATTCTTAGTTAGTAGCTGACCCGGTGAACCTTGTTTCGCCAATAACAGTCAGTCAAAATCTGTCCAGCCATTTAAGAGATTACGTGGATCAAGCAGAGAGACAAGCATTGTAAATAATTTCATGTCGGCGTTTATACCATATTCATTTGAATGTAGTAGAAAGCAATTATTTCAATGTTACGAATAGATTTTATTTATGTGTATAGGTAATGCACAATAATATTGAGAAATTATACATCTTTTACTTTTGATTAGTATCATCGACCTATCTCCATCCACTGCTGGACATAGGTCTCTCCTTTGGCACGCCACTGAACTGATAAGTATAGCTTTTTCTAAACAAAATTAATTTCATTTTACTTAGAAATGTGAAGTTCTAGGCCTTTTTGTGTTTTATATAACAAACGTAGCAAGCCGCTGTCCGTACTTTAAACTAACGGCGTGAAGTTACAAATTTAATTTGATATATAAACTGAACATACGTAAACAGTACCATTACTTATTATTGCAAATAATCTACAAATAAATGATCACACCTCAGTTGCGAGTATTCTGCGGCTCGCAATTAAAACTTACACAATTAATACGGACGAAGGCAGGCGAGGTAGAATCGAGATAAAATTAATTTTCTAGTTTCATGGGAAACTTTATAAATAGTAGTGTCTGACCGAAGCTTCGGCTTCGGCTTCGGTCACCTTCGGCCAAAAATGCATCTTCGGCGCGAGGTCCGAGAACGGTCGGAATTAAACGAACTGTTACGAAAGAGTGAGTGACTGACGGACCGGACTGCACTTAGTTCAGTGCGGATACCTCTATGACCGAGAGAAAAGTGGCATTAGACACTTTACGGCGATATTCTTCTTTAGCTGTGGATAATATTGAAGAAAATTCTTAAAATATTAATAGTTTATAAATCTTCGGCTTCGGCTTCGGCCGAAGGTTGTGGAAATTGCCGATTAATCGGTTTCGGCCAAAATTAGACCTTCGGTCGGACACTAATAAATATCTACACAGACTTCTAGAAGGTAAGCATAAATTATGTAACTGTTCCAGGCGCTTGGAATGAAATAAAATATCTAACAAACTTCGAGACTTCGTATTGTTTCTCAACCGGAGTATCTTACTTTCAGGTTTACTGGTTGTACAATATTATAAGTATAGCAGCTGAATCAAAATATATTGAGTAATATATTTTTATAGTGAGAGTATCTATCAATATGATATTAAAACGATTATACTTTTAGCGAATTATGATCGTATAATAAAGTATAGCACAGTTATAAATATCCAGTTATTTATTATTTTCGGAAGATTTTTGTAATAGATATCTTTCACTAACCACTCTGTGTCCGATATAATGGCAATGGATTCGCCACCACTTCGCCTCACAAGAGTGAGGCGCTGTGGTTCCACCGGCTCACTCGGGGCCGGGAACCACCGGCCTCGCGGATTCAGGTGGGTGACACGGCTGTTCCGGTGGGGCGGTACATGAAGTACCTGGGCCTCACCCTGGACGGCCGCTGGAGCTTCGAGGAGCACTTCGTGAGGATGGTCCCCCGAGCGCGACGGATGGCAGGCGCGTTGCACCGCCTGCTGCCCAACCTCGGGGGCCGGGAGAGGGAGTTCGCCGCCTCTACGGTGGCGTCGTGCGGTCCGTGGCCCTGTAGGTCTGGGGCCCCCGTTTGGTCGCGAGACCTGGCGGGGGCCTCCCGCTCCAGGGCTCTGTTAAGAAACCTGGAGCGGATCATGGCCATACGGATCGTACGGGGCTACCGTACGATATTGTACGGAGGCGGCGACGGTCCTCGCGCGTTCCCCCCCCGTTCATCATCCTGGCCGAGATGTACGCAGCCGCGTATGATAAAAAGAAAATTCTTTCGTTGAAGTAATAAGTTTAGTTTTACAATTTATAGCTTTTAAAAAGCCCTTTCAAATTTTCTTTTACCGATACAATAAAATGTTGTCGAATTTTGAGGGCATGAAGGTATAGTACCTTAAAAGAAGTATCTACTTTTTGTCATTTATAAAACAATTTGTATACAAAACAAAAAACGTACTTCTTATAATTTCCATTTCAGTTGGTGCTTTTGAATTTTTATTTACTATTTTTAATATCGGTTTCCCTCCGCTCCAAGGGATGTTACTAATGGTTTTTCAATATTTACGTTGGTACGCAAACAAGGGTTCGGTTAAGTGAACTCTGAGATGTAGTATCTGGGTTCTTTTAATGGTGTTCTCTTGGTATTGATACTTGGAAAAAATATTTAAGAGCTGAGTATATTTGCATTTAATTTTTTTTAATTAGTCTGAAGAGTTTGTTCTAATTTTTTTTTTCGTTAATTTATTCATTTACGTTGATGACCACTATTCGTACATGGTTTTTTATAAATTTGTTTATTAAAGATTATTGAATTTATATAATAATAATCTGAATACAAGAGACATTGAAATTAGGTAATATATTATTATTATAAAAACAAAATTTTAACAGTGGTAGAGCCAAGCAGTTCGCTGGATGAATGGGCTGGCTCGACCGATGAAATACCACGACCTCTCAGAAGACCGACGTGAAGTGGCTCATGCCGCGTTTCGTTCGGTGAGAGAGGTACCGGAGGCCCACCCCCCTTCCCCGTCCTTTCCTATCCCCTATCCCTTAAAGGTCGGCAACGCAACAGTAACACTATATGTGTTGCTGGTGTCCATGGGCGACGTTGGTTGCTTACCATCAGGTGACACGCCTGCTCGTTTGCCCTCCTATCCCATAAAAAAAAACAGATTTAAATATATTTAAAATCTTTTATTTTATGGGATAGGTGGCAAACGAGCAAGGATGTCACCTGATGATAACCAACTAACGCCGCCTATGGATACCTGCAACGGAGATGGAGCCACAGTTGCATTGCCAGATTTCAAAATGGGATAGGGAAGGGGTCCGAAGTTTGATAGCGTGGGACGAGAGGAAAGGGTTCGTCCTTCGGGAATCTCTCTCACCGAGCGAAACGCGGTATGAGCCACATTACGTTGATATTCTCTCCCACAAAATCTATGTGAATATTACGTTAATAATACTATATTTCACATTCGTGAAAACTAACAAACTATTAAAAATAAGTTACGTATAGTAACTTAGTTTAATATCGTAACTATTGGAGTTCAGTTTCAGTTCCCCCCTAACACACTCGTAATTTATAATAACAGGCCCGAGTTCTCCGAACAAGATTTTTCTGTAGGAAGATTAATGATTTCTCCAGTCTCCATTTTATTTCCTCGTAGATAATGTTGTTATCCCAAGCTTAAGGACATGTGAGCCGGAAATACGACGGCAATTTTCCTCAAACTAGAGAAAGATGAGGTACGTACAGCATCGCTCATAAATTCCCTTTAACCACGGGTTAAAGAGATTTAACTTCCAGCTTAGATGACACCAAATTACCGAATCCCACTTTATAGATAAAATATTCAAGTTGATTATATAATCTTCTTCCCTTGATTATATAATCTTGATAATATTTATTGAATCTGATTGTTAAAGAGGAACTTCTAATCGCTCTTGCAATCGTTCGGGACGTAAACAAAACGGCGAATCGAGGCTTAGGTTTCTTTACCTACATCTTCAGGTAGAAAAAGGCGTGAAGTTATGTTATGTTATTTATTAAAGATTTTATTCGGTGTCACCGAAGACATCGAATTACCAAATACCACTTCATAAATGTAATGTAAAATAATAAACTTTGCCAGCTACTCGATAATAAAAGTCCCAACTGCTTAGGCCTTTTTTATAAAAAATCTTTAATCTATTCATGTATTGCTTCCGAGGCGATACAAAATATGACGGGTCAGTTAATCACCCACATTGTATCCAGATCTAAAACAGACTCGTCTGACATAGACGTAAAAACAAAAAAAATTGTGTGGTTTTATGAAACCACCGTAAAAGTGAAACTTTTAAAATTGAGTCTTGGGTTATTGATTTTTAAATCTACTTTTTAAATATACATAAACAAAATATTTTTTCAATAATTATTTTTCAATAATTTAGTTAGTAAGTTTTTTAAATTAATGATTCTGATAAAATGATTAACATTTATATTTTTTTAGAGTGCAACAGTGTAAAACAGTTACTTCACAGCAATTTTTTTAAAAGTTTGCTTTGGCTTCGTTTAACTTTAAGTTAAAGATTTAAATCAATTAATTCGATAATCTCATCATTTTCAAGTTCTTTGGAAGTTAACGACTGAAGATTAAGAATTCCTAGATGGCGCTACTAGGTTGCTACTATTGATGATTCTGCCGTAATATCGTATTATATAGATAGATGTCGCCCAAATCGACAAGTATTCCAGCTTCGGCACTAGGGATAACGCGACACCTATTAAACGTTAACAACATTACAACAAAGGATCTTTACAAAACAAAACGATATTTTTTCCTCCAGTAAATATGATATTTTGATTTATTATGAAAATGTGACAAATACATATATAAAGAGCACTATCTTACCGCTAATAAATTGACGAACATAACTGTGTCACATATATGTAGTTCCGGTGGTCCAGTGGTCGAGCACACGGCTTCCGAATCGCATAGGTCGCGTGTTCGAATCCTGGCACACTTTTTGGAATTGGAAACTTAAGTAAAGTAAGAAAGGCGTCAGTCTGCTTCCTCCACTAATTCGTTAGTTACAAGTCAGTGGCAGTTTTGCAAAGAGAGAGAAAACTAGTTTAATTTGAAATCGAACCGGACGTCACCGGCTTTCAGGGGATTGTGCGATAAGGGCTATTTTAATTTACTTGCCATCTTGTATTTGTTAATAGGGTTTAATAAATGTTTTTTATTTTACGTGGTCACGACAATAATTCCTAGATGGCGCTACTAGGTTGCTACTATTGATGATTCTGCCGTAATATCGTATTATATCGATAGATGTCGCCCGAATCGACAAGTATTCCAGCTACGGCACTAGGGATAACGCGACACCTATTAAACGTTAACAACATTACAACAAAGGATCTTTACAAAACAAAACGATATTTTTTCCTCCAGTAAATATGATATTTCGATTTATTATGAAAATGTGACAAATACATATATAAAGAGCACTATCTTATCTTATATCTTTAAACGAGCAATTCTTGTATATATATATATATATATATATAAAATTGGAATCTCGGAATCGGCTCCAACGATTTTCATGAAATTTCTATTCCAGCAGATGGCGTTGTTAACTAACACGAAGTCAATGTGTGTTTGCTTTGCTTTTATTACAGTTTATCACTGCAAAAAATTAAGTATATGTTTCTAATATAATATGTTAGTACATAGTATATATTAGTATATATTTATTATTCTGTCGGTAAGATCGAAAAATATTATTGATATTTCATTATTTTATTATTATGTAATTCGTACTTAAATATAATTTTCAAAAAAAAAACACAATTTATAAAAAAAAAATTGTGTGGTTTTATGAAACCACCGTAAAAGTGAAACTTTTAAAATTGAGTCTTGGGTTATTGATTTTTAAATCTACTTTTTAAATATACATAAACAAAATATTTTTTCAATAATTATTTTTCAATAATTTAGTTAGTAAGTTTTTTAAATTGATGATTCTGATAAAATGATTAACATTTATATTTTTTTAGAGTGCAACAGTGTAAAACAGTTCACAGCAATTTTTTTATTTAAAAGTTTGCTTTGGCTTCGTTTTCGAACCGGACGTCACCGGCTTTCAGGGGATTGTGCGATAAGGGCTATTTTAATTTACTTGCCATCTAGTATTTGTTAATAGGGTTTCATAAATGTTTTTTATTTTACGTGGTCACGACAATAATTCCTAGATGGCGCTACTAGGTTGCTACTATTGATGATTCTGCCGTAATATCGTATTATATCGATAGATGTCGCCCGAATCGACAAGTATTCCAGCTACGGCACTAGGGATAACGCGACACCTATTAAACGTTAACAACATTACAACAAAGGATCTTTACAAAACAAAACGATATTTTTTCCTCCAGTAAATATGATATTTCGATTTATTATGAAAATGTGACAAATACATATATAAAGAGCACTATCTTATCTTATATCTTTAAACGAGCAATTCTTGTATATATATAAAATTGGAATCTCGGAATCGGCTCCAACGATTTTCATGAAATTTCTATTCCAGCAGATGGCGTTGTTAACTAACACGAAGTCAATGTGTGTTTGCTTTGCTTTTATTACAGTTTATCACTGCAAAAAATTAAGTATATGTTTCTAATATAATATGTTAGTACATAGTATATATTAGTATATATTTATTATTCTGTCGGTAAGATCGAAAAATATTATTGATATTTCATTATTTTATTAGTATGTAATTCGTACTTAAATATAATTTTCAAATAGTATGTAATTCGTACTTAAATATAATTTTCACAAAACACAATTTATAAAAATAATATAATTTTTTGGAGTTTACTCCTTAAGAATCGATTTACATATATAGGCCCGGGGTATGAAAATTATGGGGACCAAAATCGTACTAGTCACGTGAGTGTCACACGAAATGCGTTATGCGCTATAGTCACAGAGCATATAAATAAGAGTCGGCACTCCATACAATGTCCTGAGCTCTTTATAGAAACACTCTTTATAGCGATACGCCATTCTCTATTACGAAGAAATGTGTTCATATTTGTAGACAGTAAATATTTATTTTTGTAAATAAATACCGTAAAAACATGTAGAAAAAAACACCCCCAGACGAGGGATCGAACCCGCCCCGACCTTGTGTTATCGGTAGTGCGGTTTACCGATGCACCACGAGGGCCGTATGTATAATCGTCTAATTACCGTCCTCTTTACCAATTTCGACACATTTTCTAGGATCGGGTTTGTTTGTTTGTTTGTTTTTTACATACATACATATACGTAAGTACGTATTGCAGGCGGAGAAAAAAAAAATTATATTATTTATAAATTGTGTTTTTATAAATTGTGTTTTTTGAAAATTATATTTAAGTACGAATTACATACTAATAAAATAATGAAATATCAATAATATTTTTCAATCTTTGGTAATGAAACGAGGGGCGCCACAGTAGCATCGCCAACATCGTACTCCTAATAAAAAGTGTGTGAATCTCGGAATCGGCTCCAACGATTTTCATGAAATTTAGTATATAGGGGGTTTCGGGGGCTATAAATCGATCTAGCTAGGAATCATTTTTAGAAAATTTCATTTTATCGTGTTTTATCGATAATTAACTTAAACATCAACTTACTTTTTTATTGGAATTCCTGACATCTATTGGCGAATGTGAATTATTTTAAATTGTGAGCACTTAACTTGCTTTAACGACAACAACACTAAAGCTATTCCAGCAGATGGCGTTGTTAACTAATTCCAGCAGATGGCGTTGTTAACTAATTACTATTTGTTTCTAATATAATATGTTAGTACATAGTATATATTAGTATATATTTATTATTGGAGTTTACTCCTTAAGAATCGATTTACAATGTATAATAATAAGAGTCGGCACTCCATACAATGTCCTGAGCTCTTTATAGTCACAGAGCATATAAATAAGAGTCGGCACTCCATACAATGTCCTGAGCTCTTTATAGAAACACTCTTTATAGCGATACGCCATTCTCTATTACGAAGAAATGTGTTCATATTTGTAGACAGTAAATATTTATTATTTTATTTTATAATCGTTCTTGAGGAGTAAACTCCAGTCGTGCGTCGGAGCGGACACACACTTTTACTTTTTTTTTTTCTCCGCCTGCAATACGTACGTACGTATATGTATGTATGTAAAAAACAAACAAACAAACAAACCCGATCCTAGAAAATGTGTCGAAATTGGTAAAGAGGACGGTAATTAGACGATTATACATACGGCCCTCGTGGTGCATCGGTAAACCGCACTACCGATAACACAAGGTCGGGGCGGGTTCGATCCCTCGTCTGGGGGTGTTTTTCTACATGTTTTTACGGTATTTATTTACAAAAATAAAGTGTTTATTTGGGTAATTAATTAATATAAATAAACGATAATAGACGTGAAAGGCGCTCTGACGAGCGCCTTCACGTCACCGTCACGCGACATGCAACACGCAGACGAAAAAGTTTGAGACGATGTAATAAAAGTTTCACTTTAAAAAAGAAAATACCGAGCAAAGCTCGGTCATCCAGATATTCACTACTAAATTGACGAACATAACTGTGTCACATATATGTAGTTCACTTTTTGGAATTGGAAACTTAAAAGCCGCCGCCTACGCCTCCGTCGTTTACAATACATACGAATTTATTATATTCCCTTTTATGGTGTCATTTGTTATATTAATAATATAATTTTTTTTTTCTCCGCCTGCAATACGTACGTACGTATATGTATGTATGTAAAAAACAAACAAACAAACAAACCCGATCCTAGAAAATGTGTCGAAATTGGTAAAGAGGACGGTAATTAGACGACTATACATACGGCCCTCGTGGTGCATCGGTAAACCGCACTACCGATAACACAAGGTCGGGGCGGGTTCGATCCCTCGTCTGGGGGTGTTTTTCTACATGTTTTTACGCTATTTATTTACAAAAATAAAGTGTATATTTGGGTAATTAATTAATAATAACTAAACGATAATAGACTTGAAAGGCGCTCTGACGAGCGCCTTTCACTTTGTCCCTACTCCGCGGCCGACCGTCACGCGACATGCAACACGCAGACGAAAAAGTTTGAGACGATTTAATAAAAGTTTCACTTTAAAAAATGTTAATTCAAAGACATTTTTGGCTTTGTCTAACACTTTTGTCGTTTTCATTATGTTTAAGAAATACAAACACATTAAGTCATTTCATATACATAAATGAAACATTCTACAAACTTCAGTAACACTCAATTATATCTGTTTTATAATCATCAAATAATAAATAAAGTCTATCAACGGCACTCTTAACAGCAGAAATGAAATTAAGACGTTTATTTAAAACTCACATCATTCAAACAACCACCAACATTAAACTCCACTGCACAGCATAGTGTCGCATCTTGGAGGAGCGATTGCTTTTAAATATTTTTTTGTTTTCATAAGTTTTATAATGTAAAATTAATTTATATGAGAGTGAGTTTACGGCAACATTCTAAGTGGTTTAAGGTCCACTGCTGGACAGGCCTCCCCCATAGAGCGGTCCGTTCACTCATGGGGGGTTTTTGCCATAATCGCCACGCTTGGCAGGCGGGTTGGCGATCGCAGTAGGCTGTATTTTGTTGAGAGAGAATGCTGCTGCCCATTCTTCTAGCCTTTTCCCTTAGTTTACGACACCCACGGGAAGAGATGGGGTGGCGGTATTCTAAGCCGGCGCCAAACAGCAAAGCAAAGTGGTCTTATCTACTAAATATATATAAATAAACCATCGATTTTATTAACTAAACTTTGATATCATCACGTGACTTCAGATCACTAGTTGACCAGGCGAACTTTGTTCCTCATTAAAAGTAATTTTGTAGCGTTCATAATTAAAGTGCTAAATTTGGAAAATCATCCCTTTTTCTTTACTATGTTATACATGAATTCTACATATAAACTACCCCTTTGACACCGTTTATCTATTAAAAGAAACTGCATCAAAATTTGTTCAATCGATAAGGGGACAGAGAGCGGTAAGCTACTAATACTATTTTACACTATGTAATAAATAAATAAATAATAATAATGTACCACATCTTTTGCAATTCTTCAATTTAAAGTTCAAATAGTATAGACATTGGTTATATTTTTTTTGTGATATTACGCTTATAAATTGCAATTTTATTTTACGATCCACAAGCAATATACTCGGTACGGTATTTTCTCTTCATTGCTGGGGTGCTGTCTTCTCGTTGCAAAAATTGTGTGATATCATATATAGCAGCTTATATCTATTGATAATAAGGTGAGGGATATTGGAAAAAGGTTGATTTTGAGTGTTTATAAGCAAATTTAAATTGAGAAACTGTCACAGTTCCATAAATTCTATTTTAAGATAGGTAATTAAAATGCCTATGATTAAAATTTGTTAGTCTAATGTGTATTTATTACAAAACAAAACTAGCAAAGGAAAGAAAAGATTAAATAAGGTGGCGAAACATCGCCACAGGTCGGACACATTGATGTCAGACATAAGTGAGAGCCAGGATTCGAACCCGAGACTTCTTGACTTGCAATCAGAGTGTACAATCTATAGAATGCCAAAATTGAAGAGAGAAAAATTTTATGTGGCTGATTTATTATTTTTCTCCATTAATAGGCCAAAAAAGAGATTGCAAAATATAGGCGATACTGGTATTGTATATTTATGAGCACCATTTGCAATACTCTGGTGAAAAAGCCTTCAACATCGCCAATAACTCTTTGATTCAGAAAATATATTCTTCTCAGTGTAGTATCTACCAAAAAAACAATGATCTTTCTTTCTTGCAACTTCACCTTATCAAATATTTATTATTAAGATATACTGTTTATTTTAATAATTCATACGACATAAATAATATAATGTATATTATAATAATAAATTTGATCTTTTTTGGTAACTAAGCATTCCAAAAGAAAGTAATAAGTATTGAAAAGTCACAAAATTCTTTATCACAGGTTACATCATCCATATAATAATTAAATTACGTCTTAACTTAAAAACTCTTTTATTTTTTAGTGAAACTTCCAGAAGTTTATTTCACATGACAAATGCCCGAATACTGAACCGCCACTCAAATATATAAGCGCTACTTAAGCGTTTAAGTAGCTGTCACATTAGACCGAATACGTGAGTAAGTAGTACTTTATTTACTGTCATATTTGAGTGGCGGTTCAGTATTCGGGCGAAAGAGACATTACAAAAGAGTTTCTTAGCATCCAAGTTTTACTCAAATGCATTAATGAATCTTGCTCAAAACAAATGTGACTTAGTGTGGCCTCTATGTGGAATAGAGACGACCTGAACAAATGGATTTTTTTTTATGGGATAATAGGGCAAACGAGCAGGCGTGTCACCTGATGGTAAGCAACCAACGCCGCCCATGGACACCAGCAACACGTATAGTGTTACTGTTGTGTTGCCGACCTTTAAGGGATAGGGGGTAGGAAAGGACGGGGAAGTGGGGTGGGCCTCCGGGTACCTCTCTGTCTTCTGAGAGGTCGTGTTATTTCACCGGTCGAGCCGGCCCATTCATGCAGCGAACTGCTTGGCTCTACCACTGTTATATTTTGTTGGATTATATTTTGTTTTAATTTTTATCCATATAATAAAGATTTAACATTTAAATTAAGCACACTAAAGAATAAAAGTCGTGCAATTATTTAACTTGCATTGAACGAGTTAATCGTTAAATGGTGTTAGTCGTTTTAATAGATAGCGCAAAATTTAATATTAAAAATTTAAACTATAATATCAAGTGGACTACAAATTTACTAGTTATCATTATCACGATAATTCAGTGATTAAGGCCATAGTTCACATTCGCTGGTTATACGTGATACTGTTGTTTCCCAAATAATCGTTCCTTCAATTCCTGTTGTATTTCTATTTCATCATTTTTATTATACAAACCAGTTTCCACTTAAAAAATTTGCAATGTTGCTGCTTCGTTTTCGATACTTAAATAAATAACTTACCAAAAAAACAAACTTAACAGAGAAAAGAACTTCCCCTGATGTTGCTTGTTTGACAACGGAGAAATGTTTTTGAAAAATATTGCTTCGAGTAAGTTAATGGTTTGCACATTAACTCCAGGCTTGCATGTTACAAACAGCATACTGGGAATCTTTCTTTGCTTGTTGCAAAATGTTACTTATTTCTTTTTTAGTCACTTAGCCGAGGAAAATTTAGACAACCTTCATTTTTCTCCTTTACGCCGTTACGAGTGAAAAGAAAGGAATGATAAATGAGTGTAAGAATAAAATGGGTGACGACAACTGTTTACCTTCGTTCATTGTAACCATAAGAAATATATTTTATTCTTTTAGATAATCTATATTCGCAAATACAATACTTTGATCTTCGGATAAATTAAGAATTTAACAACTTAACTTATTATTCGGAAATGTTTTCAATAGCAGAGATCGCATTTGTCAGCTGTATAAGGAAGGAAGTCGGATTGAAAGAGAGTGTCGGTGTAAAAGTAAGAAAGGGCATGCTCCGATGTTTCGGACATGTAGAAAGGATGGATGACGCAAGATTGACTAAGCAGACATACAATGCAAAAGCAGATGGATGCAGGTGTCGAGGACGGCCTAGACATACATTCCATTACATACGTGTCTGCTGACTACGCGCTACGCCCGAGAGCTAGCTGAAACTTTAATCCGCCGAAACTAGGGACGCCAGAGGAGCCGGCTACCAGTATTCAGCTTGTTCCGGAGCTGTAAAGCACACTTACCTCAGGGTACAAATCCATGCAACTACTCATCGTCAAAGTCCAAGGCCGTTCGAAGTTTGAGAAAACCATTAATCTCAAAGACTTGGGCCACATTAGTTGACTTCCATAACGAAAAACTCACTATTTTCAGAGGAAGTAAAAACTTAAATCATGTTTACTTTTGAATGATATTTAATGTTCAAAGAAATATATTCGCAATGTATACATTAATTCTAAATAAAGTACTATTATTTTATTCATATAAGCTACGTACAATATTCCGCGTCGTGTTCTTTTCTAAGAATACTGAAACCCAATTACTTAGAGATTATTATTATCCCGCGCGTCTTAAGTACACTCTCCAAAACAAAATGTACAAACTCTTCAAATTCTTGTTAATCATTATAAGAACATTTAAATTACTTCACAAAGAAATAAGAAATGACGCTTGCCATTTTTATTTAACTTCTGTGCTCGTGATTACGCAATATTGATTTTTTTTTTTATGGGATAGGAGGGCAGACGAGCAGGCGTGTCACCTGATGGTAAGCAACCAACGCCACCCATGGACACCAGCAGACCTTTTAGGGATAGGAGATAGGGAAGGATGGGGACGGGGGGTGGGCCTCCGGGTACCTGTCTCACCGAACGAAACCCATTATGAGCCACTTTACGTCGATCTTCTGAGAGGTCGTGGTATTTCTTGGCTTTGCTCTACCACTGTTAACCATACCATCTTAAAGAATAAGTTAAATTTTTGTACTTGTTGACTATTTTTAAGTGTCTGTGAAGACTTATGAAAATAAAGCATCTTTTGACTTTGACTATATACTGCTGAAAATTATGTATGCAATCGTTTTTACGTCTTGCACTTACAAATATAGCCAGGTGGTCTCAGTGATCCCGTGGTCGAACTTCCCTGTTTCGGATTCAGAAGTAGTGGTTTCTTTTCTGAGCTCACAGCAATGATTTTTGAGAATTCTTTTCGAAAGTTATGTGTGATAAATATCGATGACTGACAACTACTAGGTTCGCCACCTATTCCACTTGGGACGTAACGTAACTATTCACGACTCAAGGTTTCAACAGCCGCTGCCTATAATTTCGGGTAGAAAAAGCCGTAGAGTCTTTCACGCCTTTCTCGCCAAGAAGATCTTTCCTATACTATCATTGAAATTATACGGACAAAATATAATGCAACTACAAAATTACAGCTATTTACAACAGCTTACCACGTAACGGAAATTGTTTCATTTAACTCAAGAATGATAAAACTCGCTGCATTGCACAGGACCGCTAATCCTCAGCTCTTGGCACAAGTTTAATTTCTTATGCTCCCTATGGCTGAAAAATAATGTTTTCTTCTTTATATACTTAGTCTGGCCATAAATACTGTTACAACTAAAATTAAAAAAATATTACATTTGAATTTGGAATCTGTCATTTTTATACGATTGTTCATTGTGTTTTCTCGTTTTGGCTCCAATACATTGTACAATGTTTTGTGATATTAAAATGGAGTGGGGTGATACAGAGAACCGAATCGCTGTGATTGCATTACACAAAGTAGGTATGGAGCCAAATGCAATTTTTAAAACTGTCCATACACTTGGTATTAGTCAAATGTTTGTGTACCGTCTATTAATAGGTACAATGAGACCTCCTCTCTTTGTGACAGAAAAAGACCTGACCGTCCACGTAGTGTTCGTACGAAAAAGGTGGTCATAGCAGTAAGGGAAAAAATTCGAAGAAATCCTGTCCGCAAGCAAAAGATTTTATCTCGGGAGATGAAGATAGCACCTAGAATAATGTCGCGTATTTTAAAAGATGACTTAGGACTTGCAGCCTATAAAAGCCGCACTGGTCATTTACCAACTGATAATTTAAAAAAGAATAGGGTGTTAAATCTAAACAACTACTGAAGCGGTACGCAAAGGGAGGTCACAGCAAAAAATATTGTTTACGGATGAAAAAGTTTTTACAATTGAGCAACATTTTAACCAACAAAATGACCGTATTTATGCTCAAAGCTCTAAGGAAGCTTCCCAATTAGTTGACAGAGTGCATTATCCGACTTCAGTGATGGTTTGGTGGGGTGTTAGCTACGAAGGAGTGATTGAGCCATATGTTTGTGTAAAAGGTATCAAAACATCGGCACAAGTGTATCAAGATACCATTCTTAAAAAGGTAGTCAAGCCCCTTAACAACACAATGTTCAATAACGTATGGTCCTTCCAGCAAGACTCGGCACCGAGTACGGCTTGCTCTAAACGTCATAATAATTTAGAGTCCCTAAAACAATCCATACGATTGGCAGTGAAGAATTTTCCCATGGAAAGAGTGCGTGTTTCTATTGATAACTGGCCTCAACGTTTAAAGGCCTGTATTGCAGCCAATGGAGACCACTTCGAATAAGTTTTTTTATATTTTATATCGTTTTATATTTATGTAATAAAGTCACTGTAAAAGAAATAAATGTTATTTGCAATTATACAAAAACATTTTCTTTGTTACAATATTTATGGCATGACTAAGAATATATATAAAGAAGAAAACATTAGAAAACATATATATATTTATTTCTAAGACTTTCGCGAACCTCACTCATTGACCGAACATATATATACATATATATCTTTAGATAATACCTAAGGAGTTCCTGCTACTGTCAAGAATATGTTTGTGTTTTAGATTGATAGAGTCACGCAGTTTGCTGCATGAATCAGTCTCGAGCTGTATTAAACTACGAGGTCTCAGAAAATCGACGTAATGTGGTTCATTTAGTGTTTCATACGGTCAAAGATGTATCCGGAGAACCACTCTCTGTCTCTATCCCAACTCCCTCCCTTCCTATTTTAAAGTAAAAGAAAGTAACTATGAACCCCTTAGTTTTGCAGACGTCATTAATATAAAAAATCTAAATTTTGGGTCGTAAAACATGTATTTAAATGTCATGAAATTGAAAGATAAGATATTTTTACAGCAGAAAATAAGTTATTTTGTACGAGTAATAAACGTGTTTTTTTATTTATTTATAACTAATGGTTGTCCCCAGTGATAAAGGGAGTGGCCATCCATCAGCCACGTAACCGCTCTCCGGGTCTCAGGAATGTAATCAAGACATTCGTCTTGACAGCTCGCATCCCTCAAACGACTAGCAACGTTTATGAAAGTAGGCAGTGGTGTTTTCTTTTTATGTTGTAATTTTAAAGACTCAATATTTGATAGATTTTTTATTGTTGCTTATTTTACATTATAGCATATGTAACTCAAATTTTAGGGCTTGTGGGTGTTACTAATTTTGATAATAATATAGCAAAAGCAGTAATTACTCTTTTCAATCACAAATAGTAATGTACTGTTCGAAAAGAGTTTATAATTTTTTAATACTACGAGTATGTTCCGGATGTGGGCGCCGCGGGTGAGCCTACGGCTGATACCGCTGCGCCAACATCTGATGAGGACATTACTATGGAAGAGATTGAATGGTCGATACGAAGTATGAAAAATGGTAAGGCAGCTGGAATTGATATGATGTCTGCTGAAATGATCAAATACGGTGGAACTTGTGTCCGGGACGCTTTCCTGACCTTGAGCAATCTGTGCTGGAGGTCGGGTAAGGTTCCCATGGACTGGAGGCGCGCTGTCATTGTGCCCTTGTATAAAGGTAAGGGATCACGTATGTAGTGTTCCAGTTACAGGGCCATCAGTTTGATTAGTTTAGCAGCAAAAGTGTATGAGAAAATTATTGAAAGGAGAATGAGGGTGATATCTGATGGAGTGTTGTGGGAGGCTCAGGGTGGTTTTAGAAGCGGACGAGGGTGCATGGATCAGATTTTTTCTCTCCGCAACATCGTGGAGAAACAACTGGCTGTTAACCGGAAGGTTTTCTGCGGTTTTGTGGATTTGGAAAATGCGTTTGACAGAATGTTACGAAAGGATCTGTGGGGCATACTCCCGGGATACGGGGTGAGCGGAGCACTGCTGCGCGCTGTGAAGTCCACTTATGAGGGCTGCACAGCGTGTGTGCGTGTTGACGGCGGCTTGTCCCCCTGGTTTGACGTCAATATCGGCGTCAGACAGGGTTGCGTGCTGTCCGCTCGACTGTTCATCCTGTACCTGGACAGTTGTCTCCAGAGAGTAAGATCGATGGATGTAGGGATGCGAATGGGTGACCTAGCTGTGAGCTGCCTGCTTTACGCAGATGACGCCGTGCTTCTAGCCGAATCGCCGTCGGACCTGCAAACACTAGTCACTACTATGAAAGATGATTGCATGATTAAAGGCTTGCAGTTGAATGCGACGAAAACAAAAGTTATGGTGTTTGAAAGGGAGGAATCCAGAGCAGATGCAAGGATAATGATTGATGATGTAGTGCTGAAACAAGTGAATGAAATTGTATATCTTGGATGCGCTTTTAGCAGAGATGGAAGGTACACCGCGGATGTAGAAAGACGAGTGGCGATAGGAAATAGCGTAAATGGAGCGTTGGGCAGATTCCTGGGCGCGAAAAACATTAGCAGAAAAGCCCAGCTAGCAATCCACAATGCAGTCCTGATCCCAACGCTAACTTATGGAAGCGAGAGCTGGGTATGGCAGAGTGTGCATGAAAGTAGAATAAACGCGGTAGAAATGAAGGCACTACGCAAAATCTGCGGAGTGACTCTCGCTGACCGCGTAGAAAACAAGGTTGTAAGGAAGGAAGTTGGTTTGAAAGAGAGTGTCGGTGTAAAAGTAAGAAAGGGCATGCTCCGATGGTTTGGACATGTAGAAAGAATGGTTGATGCAAAGTCTTGCATCAACCATTCTTTTTAGTCCGTCTTTCTAGTCAGTCGACTAAGCAGATATACAATGCAAAAGCGGATGGATGTAGGAGTCGAGGACGGCCAAGACACACATTCCATGACCAAATAGAACGTGTTCTGGAGGAAGGTGATGTTAAGAGCCTCAAAAACCGACGCGCGTGCATGAAAAGAGTTATGAAAGTCAACAAAGCGAGTGAGGCGTGTAAGAATCGTGCCTTATGGCGCTCTGTTCTCTCTGCCTACCCCGCAAGGGATTTGGCGTGAAGTTATGAATGTATGTATGTAATACTACTATCTCACGTTATTAATATTTTAAGTATTTCTTTTTATAATATCATTGTTTTAGAAAGCAAACAAATAAGAATATAATAATAATAATAATATCTTGGACACAATACACACAGCGCCCTCTAGTTCCAAGCTAAGCAACTAAATGCTTGTGTTATGGATACTAGATAACGGATAATAATACAAATATACTTTTCTTTTGTAAATACATACTTATAATACATAGAAAAACACCCAGACGCCACACAAATATTCATGTTTGTCACAAATATTTGTGCTCGGGTGGAAATCGAACCCCCGAACTCATTGCGGCAGCCGGTAGTTTTACCAATGCGCCACGAGGCCCGTCAAAATATCTACATATTTTTACTATTTACGTCTGTAATCAATGTTTAATTAATTAATACCTATAGATGCATTACTTCACGACAAGTCCCTTGTGGGGTACGCAGAGAGAACAGAACGCCATATGGTACGCGATACACAATACACGCCTCACTCGCTTTGTCGACTTTTATAACAATTTTCAGGCGCGACCGTCGATTGCATTGTACGAGTATATACGCTTTGTCAATCTTGCATCATCCATTCTGTCTACATTCTTGAGCCATCGGAGCACCCTTTCTTACTCTTACACCGACACTCTCTTTTAATCCTACTTCCTTCCTTACATCCTTGTTTTCGACGCGGTCAGCGAAAGTCACTCCGTAGATTTTGCGCAATGCCCTCATTTCGGCGCGTTTATCCTACTTTCGTGCACACTCTGCTATATCCGACTCTCGCTTCCATAAGTTGGGATCAGTACCGCATTGTGGATTGCTAGCTGGGCTTTTCAGCTAACGTTCTTTGCGCCCAGGAATCTGCCTAACGCTCAACGCCTTTACCATGTTTCCTAATGCCACTTTCTACCAGAGATGTAACGGAGCTTCGATTCCGGTTCCGTTAAGTCGGAACATCCGATTATTATTACACTTTCGGTTCCGACTTCGGTTCTGATACTTTTATATCGGAGGTTAATCGGAGGTTGGACGAAACGAAGCGAGCGGCGCGCGACGGCCTGTGCCGAACATGTACCGCTGCTACGTGCACTCTATGATCAATTATTTTTTCACTTTTTGTTATTATTTGTTACGCCCACGACATTTATAGGTTATAGATAATTGTTTGGATTTTTGCGGCTTATTGTCAATGAAAGTGATCTGTTTTTATGTGGGACAAAAATAGTGACTATACATCGACCTTTTGAAGAAATTACCCGAAATATGAGTGATAATAACGCCAATATCTCATCAATAATTCCACTTATATACAGATTCAAGTATACATTACAAACTGAAGGCAGTGAACAAGACACGAATGAAAAATTTAAAACTATAATAAAATGCACTATCGATCAATTAAATTCCAAATTTGGTGACCTTAAATCAAATAATTTCTTTGCAATAGCAACGTACCTAGATCTTCGCTATAAAACATTTTTTTTTAATGAAGTCGTTAAAGAGAAAATTGAAACCGAAATAATGTCACAATTAGATGCAGATGCAGATAAACGAGTAACAATTGTTAAGTAGTGATGAAGACGATGATGATACCACATCTGAAAGATGTGCAGTTTTTGACAAATTTGTTGTAATGAAAAGTATGCTAAATTCATACAATAAAGAAAAACGTATGAGTATTAGTGATGATCCGTTATTGTGGTGGAAAGTAAATGGAAATACAAAATTCCAGCCCCTCAAATCAATTGCCCGCCAATATTTGTCATGTCCACCGGGCCCGGTAGCGAGTGAACAACTTTTTAGTGGTGCTGGCCTAATTTACGACTCCTTAAGAAATAGATTGGATGGGGACAAAGCCTCAAAGCTTTTGTTCATAAAGTACAATACATTACTTGTGGAGTCCATTTTGATTTAATTTGTTTTAGATTTTGTTCATTTATTGTAACGTAACCAAATGTAACACGCTACTTTGGGTTTTAATTATAATTAAACTTTAAATTCTTTACTTTACTCTTTTGATTATTTGGAATTATGCCATTTTTTTCACTGTTGTTTTTTATTTTACAAAAAATGACAATGAAAAAAAGACTCTAAATGATGTTTTATTTGTCCTTATCAAACTGACCCTGCCTCCGATTCCGATTTCGGTTCCGATTCCGATAAATCATATTTGAAATCTCCGATTCCGATTTCGGTTCCGATAAAACTACCTCCGTTACATCCCCACTTTCTACATCCGCTGTGTACCTGCCATTCCTGCTATAGCACATCCAAGAAATACAATTTCATTCACCTGCTCCAGCACAACATCAACAACCATTATCCTTGCATTCATTACATTCAATTGGATAATTCCTATACAAAGTCTGTAATAAAAATAAATCTTACATTTCAATTTGTATTGATTTATGATTTTCCCTGAAAGGGAGTCAAGAGAGAGATTTTATAGCTTCACAAGCTTAACAAGTGGAGAAGGCAATTTCCTTTGGAGTTGCTGGAAATCTATAAAATCGAATCCTTTTTAAATTGTGAAATCACAGACGAAACTTGAAAAACACTTTAGTTCAATAAATGACAACTCAATTTACTTTTATAGCGGCATTGATACGAAGAACATGCGTTATATATAGGGAGGTGACAAAAAGAAGGTACAGGCTAATGGTAAACAAATGAAACATTTGTTGTAATATACATTAATATTTCCTTATCTGACTTTTAATCTAATTAAACTAAACTAGGTCCAGATGTTTCATTAATTTTACTTACTTTTGTTGACTTTTAACTGTGGTAGAGTCTCGCAGTTCGCTGCACGAATGGGCCGGCTCGATCGTTTGGTGGCTTTTACGGCATTTGGTTCGGCGAGAGAGGTATCCGGAGGCCCAACCCTATCCTCCCTATCCCATCCTACACCTAACCCCGTCCCCTATTGTAAGAGCTAGAATCATAGGGGCCAAAGCAACTGTAGCACTAAATGCGTTCAGGTGTTCATGGGCGGCGTTTGTTGCTCACCATCAGGTGACACGCCTTCTCGTTTTCCTATACCATAAAAAAATTGGTAAGACTGGCATCACTATTAGTCTCACTCTCACATGGCAAACATATCCAGTATCCGTCTTACTCATCATTTTGCCGTAAAATTAAGAACCTACCAAGAACTTTTTTATATCAAAAACATTTTAATTTTTGTAACAGCCTGTATACTATATATCTTTATATTGTACCCACTTTTAACACACTAAGACATGGGCATTGGGCAGCTACAACTATGCCAATCTGCTCAAAATTACAAATTATTGTCGATCACAAATAAGTGGTGGGAATTTAATGCGACTTTGACAATGCTCCATATCTTTGTACTGAATTATTAAATAATTTCCTAGCCGTTAATGAATAACATAACATAACTTCACGCCTTTTGTTACCCGAAGGTGTAGGCAGCGGCTGTTAAGCCTCGTCTCGCCGGTATGTTTACGTCCCAAATGGAATAGGTGGCGAACCTATTGCCATACCGGGCACAAAGTTTGTCAGTCATCGGTATTAATCACACATAACTTCCGAAAACAATTTCGAAAAGTCATTGGTGTGAGCCAGTGTCTGGAATCGAACTCATTAATGAACCCGTTAATGAATGTTTATTTATTTTTAACAACGTAATTCATATTTATTTCTCAGACTTTCGCGAATCTCACTCATAGATTATAACAACTTTTAGAATTATATCGCGTGACAATGATCTCTGTAAAGAGTTCGAAACGTCGGGAAATAAATAAAAATAAGTAATAAATAAACGCGATATAATCCTAAAAGTTGTTTTAATCTATAACGTAGTTCATATATCATACATTGATATCTAATTGTTTTTATGATTCTTAAAGTTATGAATTTCATCCCATAATAAAATCATGTCTTGCAAATAGGTAAATTACTTATGGCATGTAGTGTAAAGTGTAACAATGCAGTACAAATTGGCAGTAGAGTGAAACCAAGCGTACGTGAGGCTTTCGCACCGTCGGAGCGCACATAGCGCCGGCTAATTGCATCAGGGGTAAACAGGCGATATATAGCTATATTCTACAATTAAACCCATAAGCTAATAAAATCCAAGCCTCTCTAGCCCAAATGGCTTAATGTCTTTAGTCTCAGATGTATCAGAAGACATGATTTATTTTTGAATTGTTATAAATACTACCCAAAAATACTATCCTTAATAATTTCTCGACACGCAGGATTAATTTTCTAGTTCTAAATTACAAATGCCAATTTTCATTGCCATACATCAGACATATTATTATTAGTCATCGATATTTATCGTAAAAGTCGATTATTGATTGTGATCATTAAAATCCTTGAGCGCTGCGCCAATAACTAAGAAGATGAGAGGGAATCGCCTTGCATTGAATAGACATGTAACGAACATAATACACACGTTGCAAAAAAACATGCTAGAACTGAGTGTGGAGAGAAATAAGAGAAGAGGAAGACCTAAGAAAATATGGATGGATTGTGTAAACACGATATGATTAAGAAAGGGGTTAGTGTGGAAGAAGTAGGTAAATAATACGAGTTAAATAATAGAATAAGTGTAGAGATGAAAAAACAAATTATATTTATCCTATTTTATACTAATATTTGTTTATTACTGTAGTGTTCATCATTTAAAAATCTTTTTTATCTTATGCTCACATTCGAGGAAACTCTTACCACTAGGTAGAGAAATAATAATGTCATTTGATTTCTGTTTACAGAATGAAAACACTTCACCATTCGATCCCGGTTGAGAGAAAAATGTAATGTGCCTATACCTACATTTTGAACGTGATTTGGATTCAAATATTCTTGCATAAATAGTATTAACCACATTTGTTTGTTCAAGTCACGAGTCTCGGTGGTCCAGTGGTAGAGCACACGGCTTCTGATCCATAGGTCCGGGTTCGAATCCTGACACTGGCTCACACCAATGACTTTTTGAAATTGTTTTCGGAAGTTGTGTGTGATTAATATCGATGACTGAAAAACATTGTGCCCGGTATGGCAATAGGTTCGGCACCTATTCCATTTGGGACGTAAACATAATGGTGAGACGAGAATTAACAGCCGCTGCCTACACCTTCGGGTAACAAAAGGCGTGAAGTTATGTTATGTTAAGTCACGAGTTTCGTATTTTAAGAGGGATATTATGTATGAGTACCTAATCGAGTCTTGACCTAGCACTATTCATTTTGTAATAGTATTAGGTACGGAGATGACTACATGTTAACGAATTTGAAAGTAATAATGTTGCTTATGCTATATTCAAAATTCAAAATATCTTTATTCCTTAGACTTTACAAAGTGCTTAGAATCGTCATACAAAACTACAAGCTAAAATACGCGGAGCTTAGATTCCCTTTCATCACACTATCTTGAATGTGAAAGCGAATCTAAGTGCCAGTTGCGGCGTCAAGGCTTCTTGAAAAGAATTGGCAAGAAACTCAAGGCCGACTCTTTTCAATTTCCAGTTAATCAAATTATAATAATTACAATCAACACAACACAAAAGGAGCTGTTCAATTCCAAACTTTTTTATCGTTTATATAATCTGCGATACAATAGGCCCTTTGATATAATCTACTTACTATAATTCTCAAATTTACCCATGGATAATTCAACCGTATTGGAAAACTGTTTCCTTAACGAGTATGTGAGGCTTTTATTCCTTGTTATAGGAACAGTTTAACATGTTATTAAGTAAATGACATTAAAATCACTAAAACTTCATCATCATTCGTCATTAAATAGAAACATTAGGCACCCTGCCAAATTTAATAACAAATAGATACAATAACCTTAAAGAATTGTCCAAAGGAGCATTTTGCAGCGTCGATAAACATCATATATTAATATGACTTTTGTAAAAGATAGAGATTAGAAAAGATAGATATTGTATTCGTATCAAGAATCTCCTACACACAGACCCCGTATTTAACTATTGACTTTTATATTCTATTTACAAGCCTTTACAATTATTTATGTCCCCGGAGTAATGTTACCCATACACGGACCATAATCCACTTATCCTCAGTGATTGAGTTTACAAACGCCTGACAATACGATTAGCTGATAGATCAATATCACAATTGCAAACGACGTACTCATAGCCTTTCTGTTCTATAATAATAAACAAATATAGAACACTAACTGACCACGTGAACTTTGTAACTTCAATAATTAAAAGGTCAGTGTTCCGCTTCTATGAGTTGTGATATATAACCTGCTTAAGAGCTTAAGCCAATAAATGTCCTAAATAAAAATCTTTCAGTGTTGGATACATCCAAAACTGAAAGGTTTTTATAGAGGCTCACTAATTCTTGGGATTAGCTTGTAACTAAACAAAATAAAATTTTTGGCTGTATAATATTAGTGTACTTGGGTTTAAATGTAGGAGTAGTAAAATTATATGTTGTGGTTCTATAAATATTTTACAAAATTTGTGTTCAAGGAATTGTTAAAATATTGTATTAAAAGTAATTTTAGGGTTAAAACAACTTTTTAGGATTGTATCGCGTTTATTTCTTATTTATTTATATTTATTTCCCGACGTTTCGAACTCTTTACAGAGATCATGAAAATGATCATGAAAATGATCTCTGTAAAGAGTTCGAAACGTCGGGAAATAAATATATTTAGGAATTCGGATAGAGATCAATAAAAAAAAACAATAAGGAAATTAGACTAAATAACAATCAGTTTTTATTACAATCAAACATAGAAATCACTTAGGAACAAGACAGTCACCTAGATACAAATTAATCGGATAAAATTAACTACTTACAGTACCGCACAATTGTCTCGAATCTACCCACTTAAACACTAACACTTAGAGTCCTTGAACAATGTTACCACGACGAATGACAACCGAAGAATGACCTCGCGCCGGAGCTGCGCGTCGGTTTTATACCTTTTTAGTAGGGTATTCCTTACTCGGCCTCTCCTGACTGTGGTTCGTCCTCGACCATAATATAGCTTCTGGGCTCTTCTGTTGAAGTTTCAGTTGATTGGTCCCTTTCCCGACCTTCGTCTCCAAGTAATGGCATTGATGGTCCGGCAACTACACTCATATCATTGCCTTGCTGATTCTCTGGGATAACATCGTCATTATCGCTATCTGGAAAGTATAGTTAGTTGTGAGTCTAAATTCCATTTCCCAACAGGTACAGTAATAAAGCAATGTAAGCAAATACACACACCACGACAATGAACATAAACAAACAAAAGTAAATATGTAAAATAGTCGGCGTCCTGACCATTATACATCCTTGCTGTACATTACCATTGTTGGGCGATTCACGCCGTATGCGATTGACGCAAATGACGATTAACGTCAGAGGCGACTAACGCCGGGTGCGACTAACGCAAATGACGACTAACGTCAGAGGCGACTAACGCCGTGTGCGACTAACGCAAATGACGACTAACGTCAGAGGCGACTATCGCCGTGTGCGACTAACGCAAATGACGACTGACGTCAGAGGCGACTAACGCCGTGTGCGACTAACGCAAATGACGACTGACGTCAGAGGCGACTAACGCCATGTGCGACTAACGCAACTGACGACTATCGCCAGTGGTGATCAACAGGGGCGCCACCAGTAGGCACACCCACCAAGCAGCGGATCAGCGAGATGCCTCAGAGCGTCTCGGCCGCCACATGTCACTACTGCTTCTGGAAACAGTCACCAACACAACAACAATGCAAAGCAATTGTATAAATCGAGAATCTTACCATCGAAAAATGTGGCACAAGTCTCAGGGCACCATTCACCTTTCCATGGTACCATATATTGGGCAGCCGCTTGAGTCGACTTTCCTTTACTACCACTGAGTAATTTTAGTTCATAGCGACCATTTGGTAGAACTTTAGTGACTCGATACGGCCCCCGCATCCCAGGGTCTAGCTTGCCTGTCGATTGTGAATATTTGATGACAAAGACTAGATCACTAACAGCATATGTCCGTGGTTGGTGTCTGGACTGGTTTACTGAAGCATCTTGATTTTCCTGATTCTTTCGAAGATGTTCAGCGGCACGGTTCTTATTGGCTTCCCTCAGGGCATCTCGATTGTTCACAGGACTACTCACTGCAACATCTCGCACCAAAGAGTGTAGTACTGGGGTTGTGGCTTCGGTACCTATCATCAGACTGATTGGGGAAGCTTGGGTAGTCTTCTGTTTGGTAATATTGAGGACCAGCTGGAGCTTCCACAGAGTTTCAGACCAGGAAGCATTTAAATGGCCCACCTCGACACGTAACATGTTAAGAACCGTTCGTACGTACCTTTCCACTTGCCCATTTGAGTTATGCATTTCTGGGGTAATGTAATGCAAATCTGCCCCCAGTTCCGACACCCATTGAACAAAACTTCTGGCTTCGAACATCCGGCCTCGATCGGTAACCAGCAGCTTCGGGACGCCAAACAGTGAGATAGCCTGTGTGATTACCTTTCGAAGCTCGTTGGCATCTTGATGATACATCGGATATAATAAACAAAATTTTGTAAACGAGTCTACAAGTATTAGTACGAATTTATAGCCCTCGGACATTGGTAAAGGTCCAAGTGCGTCCACATGTACAGTGTCGAATGGAGTATTAGGCTTCGGCCAGGACGATATGTTTTGGAGCGGGGCCCTTGGTACCCGCTTTTTCGATATACAGACCAAGCAATGTGAAACATATTTCCTAACAAATTGTCGGAGGCTAGGGAACCAAAAGTGTTTGAGAATAAGATGCAAAGTTTTATCATAACTAATATGTTGGTGTTCGTCATGAAAGATGCGTAGTAGGCTAAGGCGATGACCCTTAGGGATGTAGCATAAGAGGCGCGGTTCTTCGCCTACAGGTGAATATTTGTAGTACAGTAATTCATTTCGTACCACATAACGATCTGAATCTAACTGACCTTCCGATAGTTTTTGCATCAAATCTTTAGTTTCGCTGTCGGCCGCCTGCGCAATCTGTGCCCAATTACGCGGGTTGGATACTTGGTGAATTGCGGCTACAGGGTTCTGGCTAAGGTAGTCGGCATGCTGCAGCAGAACACCTTTTCGGTACTCCATGGTAAAGTGGAAATCCTGGAGATATATCCACCAACGGGCTACGCGAGGTAGTAGGTCCTTCTTACCTTGAGTTGATTTCAGGGCGTTGCAATCCGTGATGACCTTGAACTGGATACCTACCAAGTAGTGACGGAAGTGCTGCAGGGCTCTGACCACTGCTAATGTTTCCAGCTCGTAGCTATGGTATTTACTCTCAGCTCCCTGTGTAACCTTGCTAAAATACGCTACCACGTGTCTGCTGCCATCAGGATGAGTCTGCATCAGTATAGCTCCATAGCCTGCACTGCTAGCGTCGGTATGGACTTCAGTGGGAAGTTCATGTTTAAAGATTGAAAGAATTGGTTCATTTGTCAAGCACGTTATTAAGTCTTGACGGACCTGTTCTTGCTCAGGGCCCCAGTTAAACTGAACTCCTTTTCTAGTCAGCAGGGCAATACATGCTGTCTTAGTAGCGTACCCAGATATGTACCTGCGGAAATAGCCTGCAAGCCCAAGGAATTGACGGACTTGTTTCACGTTTTTCGGAGCTGGCGAGTTTTTCAATGCCTCAACCTTTTTAGTGCTCGGTCTTACCTGACCCCCGCTTACCAATCTACCTAAGTATTCAACTTCAGTGTTTAGAAAGGAGCATTTCTTTATGTTAACTGAAAAACCGGATCCCGTCAATTTTTGAAGTACTTTTTTGAGGAGTTATAGACCAGTACGTTACCCGCATCGATGAACTCACGCAAAGTATCGTTGATGATACGTTGGTAAACAATTGGAGAGTTCGTCAATCCATATGGCATCTTCAAATATTCATAGTGGCCTTCGGGCCTGACGAACCCTGTGTAGTGTATACAATCGTCCCTGATTCTCACCTGATGGAAGCCGGTGGCCATATCTAGGCAGGTGAAGAAGGTGTACCGTCCAAGGCGATCGATTTGATCGTCAATGAGTGGGAGCGGGTACCTCTCCTTCTCCGTGATGCGATTAAGTGCTCGAAAGTCAACGCACATACGGTCAGTACCGTCTTTTTTCTTCACCAGTATTATGGGGCTGGCGTATTGGGATCGAGACTCCCTAATGATACCCTTATCTAAAAGGTCCCTTATTATTTCGCGGACTTTCAGTTTCTCCCCATAGGACAGCTTATATGGACGGTAAGATACAGGAATAGAACTGGTGAGTTTTATTTCCATATCCCCGGTGGTGACCGTAGTGGTTGCGGTACCTGATACTAAGAAATTCGAGAAAGGCGTCAACACAAGCATTAGTGATTCCAAATCATCACCTTTCAAAGGAGACCTTACTAGAGAGCTTTCAATAGGCTGCACATGATTAACCTGCTTAGTGGCACCTATTGCATGGGTGATGTACTGTCGGTCTTTCGTGCGTACATACATAACTCCATCACGATTAAGGACATCTGTCCCTATCACAATTGAGGTGTTCATACAGGTTGATGGCACTACGACTAAGTCAGCTTCTAACGAGATATCATTTAACTCAATAGTGACAGTGACATATGAAGTAGCAACAATTTCGTGTTCACTAATGCCTCTTAACGTACATCTTGTATATTTAGGTTGACATGAAAGGAACTTAAGAACGTCAGAAGAAATCAGCGATATGTTATGGGCACCACTATCAATAAGCACGTCCATCGGTACGCCTTGGACAACTGCAGGAACTATATCAATATTTGTGGAACTTTCGGGTTTGCACAAGTTAACATTTCGCTGGTTTCTCGGTTCCGACTTGTTCTTTACAAAACACTTGTCCTCCGTGTGACCCGTCTTTTTGCAAAAAGTGCATGTCACCGCGGACTTGGCATTGGGAGCAGTACTCGTGTTCGAGGTATTACTGTTGTTAGTCCGTTTGTTCCTATTACAGTGACGTCCTGAATGACCGCGTTGACCACAATTATAGCATTTAATTCCCGGTCGTGAAGCTGTTTGAGAATTAACATGAGTGCTGTTAGTTTTAAAACGACTCGGTTTAGCGTAAATCGATAGAAACGAGACTAAGTCTCCGGACGCCAAGTTCGCGTTTGCCGTTGCGGCTCTAATTTGAGGGTTATCAATACCTCGTATGACTATAAGAGCCCTAAGCTCTTCAGATAAACCTTTAACTACGCGTAAACGTAATAATGTACGTCTCGCGTACTCAGCGTATGTCACGTATTTGTCGGATGTCGTGTTCATGCATTCAAACAGAATGTTAGCATAGTCCAACTTCCGAGGGCAGAGAGGTTTAAATTCGACTTTGAAATTCGACCACGTACGATCGGTTGTGACCCATTCATTTAACCATACTTTGGCATCACCTTTTAGGCACGATGCTACACGCGATAGACACTCCTGATCCCCCCAGCCGTTTGCAGCCATAGCACGGTCTACCTAGTACCGCACAAATCAATGTCATGTATGGACGGATCAAAGGTGGACACGTAATAATCGCGAGAATTATTCGATTTTAGAGACTTAATAGCTTCCGCCAAAACGGTAATAGAAGAAACGGACACGTTATCGGAACTGTGAAACGCGGGGTTATCACGAGTGAACGTCACGCCCTCAGAATTGTCCACGCACGTCTTAGGAACATTGTTCAAGTTAACAAAACTATTCGAAGACAATGCAGCGTTACTGTTATCATTAACTGTAGGTACACTTTTTGCTAAGCTACTACCCGCACTACTATTTGGAATCGGTGTTATACAGCTATTACTAGACTGTTCAATTGCGGTTAGTCTTACTAAAATATTATCCAAAGTATCCTTCAACGAGTCGCTACCAACCGAACGTGATACAGGCGATCGTCGAGGAGGCGTTCTACATGTACTCCTCGAATTGTGTCTTGATCTTCGAGTATGAGGGTAGTTACGCCTGTGTGCATTGTTGTCTGAATCGCGCGATTCGCTACGGTCCCTACGAGACGATTCACGTCTAGTATGGCGTGACCTATTTCTAATCCTAGATCGACTACGATTCCTTTCTTTAGGCATGATTGTTAGCAACAATAAAATGACCTATATTTCAATTATCGTAAACAGAAGGGTGATTATCTTGTTCCCCGATCACTGAATTAAATGAGATCTTTATCCCACTTCTGAATTTAGGAATTCGGATAGAGATCAATAAAAAAAAACAATAAGGAAATTAGACTAAATAACAATCAGTTTTTATTACAATCAAACATAGAAATCACTTAGGAACAAGACAGTCACCTAGATACAAATTAATCGGATAAAATTAACTACTTACAGTACCGCACAATTGTCTCGAATCTACCCACTTAAACACTAACACTTAGAGTCCTTGAACAATGTTACCACGACGAATGACAACCGAAGAATGACCTCGCGCCGGAGCTGCGCGTCGGTTTTATACCTTTTTAGTAGGGTATTCCTTACTATATAAATAAATAAGAAATAAACGCGATATAATCCTAAAAAGTTGTTTTAATGAGTGAGATTCGCGAAAACCTTAGAAACAAATAATTTTTAGGGCTTTATTTCCGGAAAGGCTACGGATTTAAAAGTAATTTGTGTCACAATTATTGCTCTATAAGGTGCAACAAAAGTATAGTGTAAAGTAGACGTAAGTATAAGTAGTACAGGGCAGTAGTTCTAAAGTAGTTTTCTATTTAAAATTGGATGAAAAGCTTTTATTGCCATAAGACTCTTCAGATGGAGGTCTATGTTATCTTTAATTCAATTAAAGTTTAGGTGTTGGGCCTACAGGCGATGACTTCGATATATAAGGAAACACAGATTAACTTAAATGACGTTTATTCCCGGTGCTTGCTGGACCGAACTGATCGCACAATGAATTGTTACATACACACTATATATACGCTACATACAAATGCATTTGTATGTATTTGTAACCCCTAAAAAGTAAAAATCTACTGATAAATGACTTGTTATTATGATATTTTATTTTGATGTCATTATATTATTGTCAAACTACTATTTAATTCTGTGAACTTTCATATAAATCCCTGTAATCATCGCAGTACACAATAATGATTGTTCATATAACATCTTTATTTGCGAATCTGACTGCTCCTTTGTCATATTACACGACATCCGACTTCTGAGACTTTGCGAATAATATTACATTTGAACAACAAAACAAAACTTGTTACTCCGCGCCGCACATGTTCGTTCACTTTTCAAAGGGCTGCCTTCAGATATTATTAGAGTTATTTCAATTATATCTCCTTATAACCGTGAAGCGAACTTCGTAACCCTTTTTATCCGACCGCGTGTAAGGGAGGGCTATGTGTTTATATTATATATGTACTTTTCTTCGGCACGCTCTGGACCTAAATCGGCTTGATGAATTTCAACTTGAGGGGTGTTGTCAGAAATCTGTCCTCCCATTAATATGCGTTGCTTAGTTTTAGCAGCATGAATGTTAGCTCCTTATTTTCCGTATTTAAGTTTTATGATAAACTTGAAAAGTTTTGAAATATAAATATACATACAGATACGTCATTTACCTAAACTCTTACACAATTAATATAAATATATATTATGTCAGTAAAAATATTTCTAAGGACGAACAGCGATGGCTTATCATTTAAGAAAATCAAAAGCAAAATATATATATTTCTTGGACTCCACGAAGCACTTCGCATTGACATACAAAAACTATAAGTACTTATATCTACTTCGCGGAGCTTAGACTGCCTTTTATCACACTGTCTTAAATGTGAAAGCGAATCTAAGTGCCAGTTCCGGCGTCTCAGAGAAAATGTCAAGAAACTCAAGACGAAAAAGAAAAGAATCCACAATCACCAACAACTACAACTAAAACTTTTCCCACAGATTTGTGACATAATTCTAAGCTGAGATAACATTGTAAACTTCGTCGTAGAGGAGGAAAACACGTTGGTGATGATTGACACCCATTCTCACCGTGGGTGAGCTGACCCTTGATTTGATTATTAGCAACGGCAATTCGTGACTTTATTAGCGTGTTTTTGTACTAGGTGTCATATTTTCCAGCCAATAACTTCAAAAAATATCAAATACTTATTGATGGCTGAATTTGAATTTGGAATCACTCAATTTGAAAAAATAAAAACTGTGGGTTTTGTAGTTATAAAAATATTTAAATGAAATCCCCAAATATTAGATTATTATATTGTATACAGTAGTGTGTTATTAATGACAGCATTTTTTATGAAAAGAATATAATTATGAAGTAACAAGGCGTGGGCTTTGACTGGAACTAATCGGGTTTTTCCGATTGCTACGAGAGCGCGTGAGTTGTGTAACTAAATGCCTCTTAAGTAGATACGCTTGACTTTCCGAGAGTTAATATGTTTGCAGTAATTATTTAACAATGTACCTACTAGCTGTAACAATAAATATCTCTGTGTAATATTAAAAAATGTACTCAATATTCATCATTTCCCTACCCTTATCCCATTCTAAGCGGGGTCGGCACAACATGTCACCGGTTCGAAATATCCATGTTGTCAAAAGATTTGGCTGTGGTTTTATGCCTAACATCGACCCTCCTTGGGAATATTTTTAATGTCATAACGTTAATAAGATTTAAAATGTTCTTTTTTTATGAAAAGAACTGTCTTCTCATAAAAAGAAAATACTTTAGATAATAAAGAAAACTATAGATTTACTTAACTATACTATACAATATACTGAAATATTGTTATTTGATTGGACCGTAGTACATGGGTAAAACAACCGACTGCGGAATCGAGGTTGGTGGGTTCTCTTTCGTTCCCAACCACAAATATCCATGACAAACATGAATATTTGTATGTCGCGTGGTTATCTATATAGTTTCCATAACACAAGCATTTAGTTACTCAGCTTGGAACTAGAGGGCGTTGTGTCTACAGTGACAAAGTTATTATTATTATGATATAATACTAAAAACAGTTTATATGTTTTTAACTGTTTATAAAACTATTAAGTTCAGGTTTAATTATTTCCCTGTCACAACAATTCAGTTTAAGTATTTCTCGACTCGGAATAGACTAATAGTTCAACCTCGTCTAGTTCGCTCAACTACACGTTACTGTAAAAAACATAGATTCCCATAAACACACACGAACATATTTATTCTATTCTATGGAACAGCTGAACCAAATTACTTATTATCGCATACATTATTAGTTGTTATTGTAAGTCCGAGTTAATTCGCTAACATCACATTAAATCTGGCTGCGTTATCTGACAGATAGACCGGGTAGCCGGGTAACCCGACCGGACTATAATAATCCCGGAAACCAATCAAGTGTTCAGAATTATTTATATCTTTACAAAACTGCCAAGATCATAAATTAAGTTAGATGAACTTAATTCTTGGTAACTTCGTCTTTCTTTCTTCAAATATTTCTCGATTACGACTGATTCTGATTTGTATTTGAAACCTTTGATGTATAATTTTCACAAAAATAAATACAAATAGGTAGTCTACAATAATTATATTGAATAGAATCAATAATGTTGTGGTATAAATATACCTGTATTGCTTTTTACAAAAATATTACTACAAAAAACCTACACTAAAAAAAAGATACACCTTGTATCTTATAAATTTGGCCAGCAACTGCTTATATATATTACTTATGATGGTAAGTGAATAATGTTGCCTATAAAAACCGTCAACACAGATACTGTTATAATTACGCCGGCTCAATAGAATGAAATGAGAAGGGTGGAGAAAGAGGTATTCCGGACTTCCGTATAGCTCTCTCACCAAAGTCAACTCTGTATGAGATACATTAGCTCGATATTACGAATCATCATAGTATTTCACCAGTCGAGCCATCCCATTTATCCCATTTATACTTTCACTGCTACGTACATATTAGATAAGGATTTACTAAAAGCTCCTCATAATTTAAATTGTCATGAATTAGTGGAAAATTAAATGAAAATGAAAACAGTCACTAAGTAGATATATAAATGAAGCGTCAGAAAACAAGTCGGCGCTGTTCGTATATTTTAGACGAATCAATACAGACGTAATTTAATATTCAACACACTCGAGGACATAATTCGTGGCGATGATTGAAGAGAGAGTCGGTGATATCTCACTATCTCATTTTATAAGCCGTCGAAGTTGAATAAATTTTGTATTTCATTTACTCTAAAGAGAAAATTTTCAGATTAGGAATGTTTAAATTTATGTGGAGAAATATTGTATTGCAAGAAATATACTGTATTTCTATTAAAGGTTATTAAGGGTTATTAAGGTTATTAAGTATCAAATATGTATATAAATATAGCATCTCCACACTTTTAATATACTGAGTTGTAAATAATGTTTCGTCCAATTCCCAGAATAAATTAAGTGGTCCCGTGAAGAAGGATGGAATACGAAAATAAAATATAACTTCGTTACTACTAAATTCGATAATAATTTATATTTCCATAATTATTTATGTATAAGTCTCGGGTTCGATTCCAGACACTGGCTCACACCAATGACTTTTCGAAATTGTTTTCGGAAATTATGTGTGATAAATATAGATGACTGAAAAACGGTGTGCCCCTTTGGGACGTAAACATAACGGCGAGACGAGGCTAACAGCCGCTGCCTACACCTTCGGGTAACAAAAGGTGTGAAGCCATGTTATGTTATTTATGTATGATAAAACTAGTAAATTACACGTAAAATGAATATGAAACAACATTAAAATAATAATATAATACATCCCGTTTCACGTGGTTGGTGCAGGAGGTTTAAAAATCGATGTAATTTTAATATTAATTTACGATATTAAATTTAATAAGATAGACACCATTCTTCTTTGCTTTATATAACTAACAATACCTACATATTACTTGTCAGACATAAATATTAGTGATCTGTCATAATCGTGTCATCGATCCCGTGCGGATTAGAGCGACGGTAATGCGTCAGAATGTGTCAACTTTATTTCCAGATGACATAGCATTATGACATAAAAGATAAAAAAGCGAATTTTACGATTTCCATATATCAGAATCTTTATTGATTTTTGTTCTATGAGACAATGACAATTCTATAGTACCATAAAAATAAACGAATCAATAACTAACCAACAATTTATTTTTTTAAATGATTTAACGACCTGGTCGCTAAGACCTTTAAGTCAAGTCTTTTTGTTATAAATAACATCTTCATTCTTAACCTAAACTAATCTTAACCTAACCTAGCCTAAACCTACAGCTTAACCTAACCTAACCTAATTATCCATAAAGTCGTGGCACTTTATGCATAATGTTCCGAGGGAGTTTTGACGACAATGTAGAAGAGCACACTAAACACGATATTTACACCATTTCCCACATTTGCACTCATATACGAACACTTATTAAACAAAACGCCACGAATTTTATTCAATAATATCCATTGAAACACAAATTTGAGAAATTACTGCAAATAACGAACATGTCTCCTCCACAGCCCCGCCAAAACTCCACCAACAATTATGCTATTTAAAATGTATAGAACAATGAAACGGATAAATTAATGCTGTTCCAAATTTGAAGATCTTTAGAAGAATATTTAAATTAAATTTATCAAATTATATTTATTATTTATATTTTATCAAATTATATTATATAAGAAATTATATTAATTTATAATATTAACATTGTGGACATACTCCGTTAGTAGATGATTCACATCGTAAGGTAGACTACATGGAACAGTGAAATAATTATTATTTTCTAATGGTAAATTGGGATGACGACTTTCAATAAGATTTCAATCGCCACAGCCTACGAGTATTCTTTTTTAGGAAAATAACAAATGAACTTGCAGGTAACGTGGTGATATGTGACTATCGCCAATCATGCATATCTGCAACGTCGTGATCGGTGTGGCATCGGGTCATAGTTACGTTGCCGTCCTTTAAGACTATAAGAGGAAAACGAGGAGAGGAGTAAGGGGTGGGCTAAACACCACCGATGCCTGTCTCACCGAACGATAGGTGGTTTAGGCCGCTTTACCATATTGTTAGATCGTCGATATTTTTAGAGCTAGTGATAACCCATCGGTCAAGCTAGTCCATTCTTGTAGCCAACTGTGTGGCTCTACCACGTTTGTACCAGTTGTACCACGTTTGTACCACAGGTTCATATGTTTTTTTTTATGGGGTAGGAGGGCAAACGAGCAAGCGTGTCTCCTGATGATGAGCAACGTGCGCCGCCCATGGACACGAGCATCACTTATAGCGTTACCGTTGCGTTGCCGACGTTTAAGGGAGTAGGATAGGAAAGGATGGGGGAAAGGGGGTGGGCCTCCGGATACCTTTTTTACCAAACAAAACGCAGCATGAGCCACTTTTCGTCGATCTTCTGACAGGTCGTGGTATATTACCGGTCGAGCCGGCCCATTCATGCAGCGAACTGCTTGGCTCTACCACTGGATGGCATTAGAAAAAGAACACCGTGCAGAACTGCATACAACAACTACTCCTTAATAAAGTGTGTTATTTCATGTCACTTAATAAGAATAACAAGTCACAGGAGTGTTTAATATCTCTTTTGTATGCTAATATCAGACACCTAAGTGCCATCCAGTTTCATATCAGACCTGCTGAATAAACACTTTATATGCTAAGTGGTTGTAGCTCCTGTGTACTTCTTCGTGTACATTAGTGCAATTGCTGAAGGGATTTTGAATAATATGTAGTATAAAGATAGATTGAATACAAAGAAAAGACACCGGATGCGTTTCTTCTGTATGAAATTTTGTGTATGGTATTTCTAGGATTTTTTCGTGTCCTGAAATTATTCCAAAGGTACCTGGTAATTATAGAAAGAACTGACTAAGAGATTTGGCCTGATCTCTCTTTGAATAAGCTTTAATGATCCAGTCGTTCAGCCCTTTGAGTTCTAGCTCTGCGGATTCAAGCTCTACTACTGTTTCGAGGCATATTGTTATTGCTTGGGTCTTCGAATAGCATATATATTTTAAAGTAAAATAATGCAACACTAGTTTTTTTTTTATGAGATAGGGGGGCAAACGAGCAGGCGTGTCACCTGATGTTAAGTGACCAACGCCGCCCATGGACACCTGCAACACATATAGTGTTACCGTTGCGTTGCCAACCTTTAAAGGAGTAGGATAGGAAGGGATGGGGAAGGGGGATAGGCCTCCGGGTACCTCTCTCACCGAACGAAACGCCGCATGAGCCACTTTTCGTCGATCTTCTGAGAGGTGGTGGTATTTCACCGGTCGAGCCGGCCCATTCATGCAGCGAACTGCTTGGCTCTACCACTCTAGTTGTGTAGTTATTTAATTTTTTATACATAATTTAAATTTTTAGTATCAACTCAAGCTAGCTGAATACAATTAAGCTCTTATTAACTAAGGATAAAGCAGAAATGGAATTTAAATTAAAGCAGCTGCTCTTCATATTCTTATTACTTACAAACATTTACACAAAAATTCTGTCGTCATGATATATCTTAAACACGCTGGTCTTCAACATGAGATCAATCTTATAAAGGTCATCTCACGGTGCTGACGTTGATTAATGGACCTATATATGCTGTTTCTTTGTTATATTCCTTAGAAGTACACATCATATTATAATATGACACATCATTAGCCTTTTGAGGTCCACTGCTGGAGATAGGCCTCCCCCATAGAGCGCCACAACTGCCGGTCCGTTCAATTATGGGGGGTTTTTGCCATAATCGCCACGCTTGGCAGGCGGGTTGGCAGTCGCAGTAGGCTGTATTTTGTTGAGAAAGAATGCTGCTGCTGATGTGTGGCGCCGGCTTAGAATACCGCTACCCCATCTCTTCCCGTGGCTGTCGTAAAAGGCGACTAAGGGAAAAGCTAGAAGAAAAATATGACACAATTTCATGTTAAATTAAGTGGTAATTTCGAAACAATGAAATAACTTTTTTTTTATTTTATTGCGTTTATTCTCGATACTTCCAAAGACAGATTAAAGAAATGAAATCAGATGAACAATCGTGATACAATGTTTAAATTGTAATGAATGTTATTCGTAAAAAATATGAGGTATCTATTGTCTATAGCGCCACACCTGTTTTCCTCAAAGGTGTAGGGAATGGTTGTTTCGCATCTTTTTGCTAAATTTTCACGTTTAAAATGAAATTGGTGACGGAACCTATTGGCACATCTACATCTTGCACAATTTAGTCAGTGGTCGATATTCAACATATATTTCTTTACACACAAAAAAAAATCTAAAACATCATTGGTGTACTCAGGATGAGATGAGAGCCCAAGACCTTTTCAATTCAGAAGCTCGAGCGCCAGACATCGGTGACCAGAAGATTTATTTGTTACGTGTAATTAAATTTATAAAAACAAATCCGATCATAATATGATCACTCCAATGACTTTTACATTATATTTAAAAGTCAAAACTGCGATTTATATCGAGAGTCATAAAAATTGTTCATAGGATAAAAAACAGGCTTATCCAAATAAACTGCCAATACATCATACTACTTTTTGATGGTGATATGTTCCTGTAAATAAGTAAGGTTTCAGGGTATAAATTAAACTCAGTATACGGAAAATTTAATTACACATCAAAGTAAGGCAAAGTTAAACATTTTCGTTGCAATCATTAGTCACGTTTAATTATTATTAAACATCTGGCTTTGATCAAAGTAAAACTATATCAGATTGGCAAATAGTGAATATGAAAACTTCGACAGGTAGAGTAAAGAGAGATGGAAGAAAATATCGTAATGGATCAAAACTACCAAATTAGTCTTTGACTTCAATTTGATAATTTTTAATTGACAACCAATCAAGACATAGAATTACTTTAAATCATCTACACTGATATTGATATGATTTTTTTCTGGTTGTAATCGATCAATTTAAAGAGTTGTGAATCGATTTTATATGATTATTTTCCAATCAGAAAGTTTATATTAATCAGCTGTAACATACTATAAATATTAAATTAAATTATCACAATACAATTATAATATAAAAAGAAAAAACTTAAAATAGAGAAAACGTGTAGATATAATTGATAGAACAAAGCGTGTTCATAAGTTAACTATCTGAAGCTTTCAAAGCTTTGTTCTATGTATAAGAATGAAAGTACGTCTGAACAAGTTTCTTATCGTTCAAAGGGGTTATCTTACTTACCCTGACTACTAGTTAAGTCCCCACCTTATAGTCCTAGCAGTTGGTTAACCTAATTAATTTTATATGTGTTGAGTGTTATCTAACTAGAAACGTCCTTATCAAGAGCTAACAGATAAACCTTTTCGTAAGTTATGTGTGACAATTATCGATTACCAAAAAATTTGTGCCCGGTATGGCAATAGGTTCCCCACCATTTCCATTTGGGACGTAAATGTAACGGCGAGACGAGGCTTAACAGCCGCTGTCTACACCTTCGGCTAGAGAAAGGTGTGAAGTTATGCTATGTGTAATATTGTGTAAAATTTTCTTCATCCCTGACATGATGTTTTGTAAATAAAAAACGGCAGGAGTGTTCGTGAAGTTGACAAATTAGTTTGATAATATGACAATTAACTCATGTCTTAGAAGAAGTAATATCTTAATCTAAATATCGCTGAAAGTGTAAATACGTTTCAGCATCTGTAACAATTAGCCAGCATTAAGAGGCTGGAAAAATACGGCTATTCTATACAGCCACAGTTAAATAACTTGTTTATATGTAATGTCTACTTCAGCTAAAAGGAACAGATACTAACTACTGTTTTAGTTGTGAGGCTTAAAAGCGTAGATTTGTAAACCCTACACCATTATATACGAACGTGGTCTGACTTCTAACTTGAGATTTCTTTTTATTAGCAATGTTTGTTTTATTCCGCACCCGAAAATCCAAATTCAACTTCAGACTTGTATTTTTAAAACATAACCCTCCTTCTGGCGCATTTGGATAAAGAAGAAACAGACCGTATAATGCATTCACATTTATTTCCCTTTTATTGTTCGCTTTCACACATTTTAATGTCACGTTCACAGAATTTTAAATGCGTACTGAAAATTTGATTACGTTGAATTGAGGAGCATCCGAGAGGATCTAATTGCGACTTTATCTCATTTTTGTACAAAAAAAACATCTACGTGATGTTAAGGATGAACTGAAAACAACTGAAAACGACTAAAAACAAAGATATAATTGAACGTCAACACCTTGTTATTGAATTAGTTTAAAATTGAGGTCACAAGATACCGGCTGTTTGGTTTAGGACCTTTTGTAAATAAAATTGATAATTGTATTTATATGTCCTGCTTTAAGTATATTATAGTAAGGTTTCTTTCTATCATTCAAATATGGCACTCGTCATTGAAAAACACAAAACCGTGGTCAAATAATAGTTATTTCAGATAGATCTGTGTTTGTTTAAGAATAAGGTTTCGAGTCTTAATCTTTGTAAAGATACATCAGGGTTTCAAATACAAATAATTAATGTATCTTAATATAATAATAATTATAATTAACAATATAATTAATCTATTTAACTAATATATAAACATATTTATGATTAATGAAAAACACGCCAAGAATTTCATACTCAAGTGAAAACCGAACCCGCACACCTACACTCAGCAGCTCTGACTCGCAAGATACACTATTATATTTTTATTAGTATCAAATATTTTGTATATAATTTCATAAAATAAAAGATTTTGTTATTGACAAAAGCTAAATATTATTTTTAAGATCTTACAGATTGTTTTTAATATTTCATTCATTTTAAGATACGTCTTGCAGACTAAGATAATGTCAAAGTTTGGTCGGGTCATAGCTGTCAGTTGGCTCGTTTGTCTGTCGGCTGGTTGGAAATCCCATCGCGCCACTCGCTGAATTTTCAATTAGAAGGGATCATTCTGTGAGATAAGTACCAACTGATTTATTAACACGTATAAACTTGACGTATTGCAATAAAATATTCGTGATTTCTATGCGAGTCTACTGAATATTTAAAGGATGAATAGGATTTAAGTGTAATTAGCTGGGGGGGGGAGCTAGTCAGGAATAAAAAACTAACTAACTAAAGGAATAAATAAATAACTAATAATAATAATATCTTGGACACAATACACGCAGCGCCCTCTAGTTCCAAGCTAAGCAACTAAATGCTTGTGTTATGGATACTAGATAACGGATATTATTACACATATACTTTTCTTTTGTAAATACATACTTATAATGCATAGAAAAACACCCAGACGCCACAAAAAAATTCATGTTTGTCACAAATATTTGTGCTCGGGTGGGAATCGAACCCCCGACCTCAATGCTGCAGCCGGTAGTTTTACCAATGCGCCACGAGGCTGTATTAGTCGTCGTTTCTTTATTGGTATCTTCACGTCTTACACGCGATAGTGTAAACAGCGCCATTTGTGCCTTAAGGTGCTGTCTAATTATTTTATTTCTAGTTTACACCCTTTTTTATTGTAGGGTGTAGGCAGCAACTTTTAAGCCTCGACTCGCCTACTTGCTACAGCCCAAATGGAATAGGTTATCACACATATTTTCCGAAAAGATATCCGAGAAAATTGGTGCGAGCCGAGAATTGATCCCAAGGCTTCTGAATAAGAAGCTCAACTACTGCACCATCGAGATAATACCACCTAAAGAATATATATATTTGTAGTATTGTAAGTAGAAACATCAACAATACTTCAATCAAATTTTATCTAATATATAAAATTCTCGTGTCACGGGGTGCGTAATTGAACTCCTCCGAAACGGCTCGACCGATTCTCATGAAATTTTGTGTGCATATCGGGTAGGTCTGAGAATAGGACAACATTTATTTTTCATCCCCCTAAATCACAAGGGTAGCCCACCCCTCAATATTTTTTTTTAATTTTTAGACATTTTTCTGTTTCTTATTTTTTTTATAAAACGGGATACAAAAATACATACAACCCTAAAATTTCAACCCCCAACGATCAACCCTTATTTTTTAAATTTTATTTTTTGGCAAGACAACGTCAGCTAATATTTATATAATAATGATACGTTGATGATGTTATGTTAACCCGAAAATGCCATAACGTCTGATATAATTAACATTTTCAATAGCAAACTTTGACGCGATCAATGAACAAAGTATTGATATATTCCCATATACAGCGACTATCCGACAAGAACTTGTGAGGGCTTCGAGTTCAATTCACCAGTATAATGTGGGATGTGAGATTATGAGCCTTAACTAATATAAAGTTTCAAAACTTTATTGTACGCAACGTTGGGAATCCAAAGTAATCACAAAATTTATTATAGAGATGCGTGCTTAGTAGGTACCGTATAAACTTCATATCGGCTTCAGTTTGGTTTAGTATATTTCATTAAGTAATCTTATTATAAAAACTGTATTTATGTTATGTTATCCTGGAATATAGTTTATATAGAACTTACAAAACAAATTTTTGCTACTAAATTAACAATGAAGATGGATTCATAAACGAAATCGAGAAACCAATCTACAGCAATGGCGTTTTTCAACCCGTTTCATAAAAAAAAACGAAACATAAACTAACTTATTTTTAATTTTAAATGATAACATTCTTCTTCTACGGGGTCTACGCTGTATGCTACGAGATAGCTACGAGTGGATCGATCGCCTATAGGCAGTAATAAAGTATACTCTGACATGTATTGCCTTTCGTAGTCTCATAATAGAAGCACTACCTCGTATAATAAATATGGGTACGTAGCATTTATTGTACAGCGCATTGCCGGTCGCTATCGTGTGTGCAATTTCATTTCGTTTTATTTAAACCGTTAGCCGTTATAAGAGTCAGCAGACTGTAACATGGACTTTGGACTCTCGTTGTTTTACATTTAAAGTTGTCATTAGTAAAGTGTTCCAATGCTTCCCATTTATTTTTATCTATGTCTTTACGCATTTAACGAAGAGATAAAAAAAGTTTTGTAGTGGCTGTTTTTTAGATATTGTTACAATCACCACACAAATTACTTTTTGAGAATGATGATATTATTTTGATTAATATCGACATGAATTCAGGACTATACAATTTATTTGGATTGTCACTTTTTTACCGCTTGTTATATCTTCAAAACTTTCAAAGTAGTGAAGTTACATGTAAAGTTTGCAAACATAGTGGAAAACAAAGTCGCTTTTTCTGTCGCTATATTATTATGTATGATTAAATCTTTAAAATTACGCAACGGATTTTGATGTGTATTTTTAAATCAATAGAAAGTATCAACGGGTTGGTTTTTATGTATCTATAATACATTCATAATAGAGTAAAGAAACAGTATTATTTTCTAAATTCGCGCTTTATTGAATTCTAAGCTCTGGTTCAATTCTAAGTGATAGATCAAAAGAAAGTACTACATTATTATATACCTTAAAAAGGTCTACAAATAAGTTTGCATAGGTGTATATCTATCTCTTAGGGATAACCCACAATTACCGTTTTTATTTATTTACCCGGCCGACGCGTGTCAATTGAATTTAATAAAATGCAAAATTTACACATTTATTGCTTTTGTGGCGAAACATTGTTCGCCGGGTCAATGAGTTAACAATAAAATAGTAATCGGTATTCCAGCTATCAAACTTCTAGTAATTATAATGCTTCTTATGTGATATAATAGAAAGTTCTGGAATGGCCGTCACCGATGCCGTGGATACCGATTTTGCAAATTATTTATTCATATTAATCGATCTGATTCTCACTGTGTGCTTCCACGTTGATAGTTTCAGGGACCATAACTATCTTATTTATTTATTTATATACACTTTATTGCACACAAAAGACAATAGATACATGGTAAACACTTTATAACAATAGTAGATAGTACAAGGGGCGGCCTTATTGCTGTAAGCAATTTCTGCCAGGCAACCTTGGGATGGAAAAAGTAGAAAAATAGATTGAGCTGTTGATGCTGCGTACAATTTAAATTAACTAATAGCAGTTAAATATTCTACTATACTAATAGTAGTTAATATATGTATATATACATACAAATACCTACATATACTTACATACATTATTTCAATATACACATATTTACTTAGACGTACATATATATAAACACATACATAAAAATACATACATGGAATATGAATGACTGATAAGTTGACGTAAGTGTAGTAGCAGTAGACTTAAACTTATTGCGATGATTCTTATCCTCCTTATTCCTTCTCTCCTTATCTCCTTATTCTTATTATGAACTAGGATCTGTATTCATTTGCTATTTTTTTATATTCGAATTATATTCAGTTTAAATTTTATTTAAAAGTTTAGATAATATGTATATATTTTTAACTTAATAGAATCGGGGTGATTAGTTGAAGTCCCAAAAACATTTTCCCTAGTATCATTAATTTATTTCCTTTGTAAAATGACGCTTAAACTTATCTAAGCGTCTTATTATGTATGTTAGAGTAACAGAAATAAGAAATCATCATTAAGGCCGACTAAACGTTATCTTTTGTTGTCTTCACCTGCAATCTTCTCGTTCATTATCTACTTTAGAATAAAAACATTTTAACTATATTATATATTCTCATTAATTAAGAAAAATATTCGCTATAAATAATGTATGAGTCTGTTGCAGTAAAGACGAAGAAAATCTTCACCATATTTCAGACAGATAAGAAATATTAAATTTACAAATTCTCTGAGAATATTCAATAGACACGGAGTTTTCAAGCAAACTTTATTCGAGGAGCTAATTAACGTATTTGTGAGATATTACATTTTATTTGCAGTATAAACAATTTTTATATAACATTTTTATATAAAACATTTTCATAACTTTCTGTAACTTCGCCCACGTGCAAAGAAAAGATAGTGCCTTCCTCGTATAGGTAATAAAATCATCGAGAAATATTTTAGGTTTTTTATTTTTTTATGTAAGTATAAATAACTTAAAAAATAACAATGATAATTATGAAATAATCGATAAAATTGGTTGGTTACTTTCAGAGTTTATCGATTATCAAACCTGTTTATTATTTTGTGTTTTTATTAAATAAATAAAATAAAATAAAAAAGCCTTTTATTTCCTGCTAAGGTTATAAAGTTTACAAATATAAACAGTTTACACACCAATTTAATTAAAAGAAAAATGTTGAAATAAATAGAGATAAAAAATATATATAACCTAGTTCAGTAAGTTGTGGATGCAAGTTACATTTCATTCATTATTATTATTTTATTATTATTATTTTTTTTAGATTTTTTTTATTTTTTTTTATTGCAAGAACCCCTCTCAGTGGAGAGTAAAGGCCTCCTCCAGAGATTGCCATTTTTTTCTATCATTTGCTATTCGTATCCAGTGATCGCCGGCTATTTTTATAATGTCGTCTGCCCATCGTGTATTTGGCCGACCTTGTCTTCTTTTGCCTGATGGTCCTCGCCATGATGTTATTTCTTTGGTCCAACGATTATCACCAAGTCTGGCCACATGTCCTGCCCATCGCCATTTTAGTTTTTGAGCATAGTTGAGAGCATCTATAACTTTAGTTTTTCGTCTTATGTCAGTATGACTTTTTCGATCTTTCTAATCTTTAAAATACTTCTCTCCATGCTTCTCTGACATGTGATAATCTTGTTTTTCACTTTTCTAGTGAATTTCCAGGTTTGGCAGGCATATGTTAGTGATGGAAGTAGGCAGGTATTCATAACTTTGCTTTTCAACTTGATTGTCATGTCACTTTTTAATATTTCTTTTAGACTCCAAAATTTTTTCCAGGTGATGTTGACTCTTCTCTCTACCTCCTGTAGGTTGTTGTCTTGACTGAATGAAATTTGTTTACCTAAGTAAATGTAGGTATCGACATAAGTTAAAGGTAGATTATCAAGGTATATAGGTACTTTAGTATAGTTTGTCATGACATTTGTTTTCTTTAGGTTGATTTCTAGTCCTACTTTACGGCTTTCATCATGTAGAGAATTTATCATCATCTGTAGTTGGTTTGTGTTTTCTGACAACAATACTATATCGTCAGCAAAACGGAGGTGGCTCAGGTAACTTCCATTTATGTTTATGCCAACGTTTTTCCAACTGAGGTTGCGGAAGATGGACTCTAGTACGGCTATAAAGATTGTAGGGGAGATTGGGTCTCCCTGTCTTACCCCTCTTTTTATTTCTATCAATGGCCCAGTGGTCTCCAGCTTCACTCGACTGGTATTGTTGTCATAGATGTTTTTTAGAACTTGTATGTATTCCAATGCCACTCCTTGGGACAGTAGAGATTCCCAGATTGTCGGATGTAGTAGAGTATCGAAGGCTTTTTGATAATCGATAAAAACGGCATATAATGGTCTATTAAACTCTTGGTACTTATCTACCATCATCTCTAGCGTGTGAATGTGATCTATTGTAGAGAAACCTCGTCTGAAGCCTGCCTGTTCTATAGGTTGGAATTTCTCTGTGGTTTCCTTTATTTTTTTCTCTATTATGTGGGAAAAGAGCTTATATAATGTTGGCAGTAAGCTAATTGGTCTATAGTTACCAATGTCGTTCGGATCTCCTTTTTTGTAGAGCAGAATTATTTCCGACTCTGACCATTGACGCGGGCTGGTTTTGCAACTAAGTATCATATTAAACAGTCTGGTTAGTGGTTTGGTTAGATACTTGTATCCAGATTTTATTGCTTCGTTAGTGATCCTATCTGGTCCTGGGCATTTATCTGTCTTTAGTGATTTAATTCCATTCACAACCTCGGCTTCATCGATGGTTGGTTTCACCTCTTCAGTAGAGCTGTCCGGCAAATTGTATAATGGTTGATTTCGCAAGCTATATAGGTTTCTGTAGAAATTTGTTGCAATTTTGAGTATTTCTGTTCTATTTTGTGTGTTATTATTTTTATTTTTCAGTTCTTCAATCCATGATTTATGAGTTCTCAGTTCTTTATACGCTTTTTGGATGCTTCCCGTGCCATGAAGATATTTTTCAATAGTCTGAATGCGATGTGTCTTATAGTCTTGGTTGATACGTTTACTTATAAGCTTATATAGTGCCCTTAGTTCGTTTTTCATGGCCCTTGATTTCGGTTTAGTCTTGTGAATATCATGTCTTCTTTTGATTAACATCTTTGTACGTTCTGATATTATTTGGCTTTTCTTTGTGCTTGTGCTCGATGTTAGTCCGTGTGTTTTTTTTAAGCTGGTGTCGATCGCATTTGTTATTTTATCATAGAAATTTTGAACCGTGTCAGCGTCATTCAAGTGTTCGAGTAAATTATTACAGCAACTGCTTAGTGATTTGTTATAATCTTGTATTTCATTTTCGTTCTTTAACTGGGATCTAGGGCACTGGCCAAATTTGCTACGGTTTTTTGACATTGAAAGTATGTTGAATGCTGCCCTAATAGGTCTGTGGTCCGAAGGGTAAGTGATGTTCAAGACCTGTATATTTTCAACGTTTTTCGGTAGGTTTGTTAGAATGTAGTCTATTTCGTTCTTCGTTATGCCTCCCGGTGACTTCCAGGTCCATCTTGGTTTGTTGTTTTTTTTGAAAAAGGTATTCATAATGGTTAGATTGTTTTCATGCGCAAAATCAATAAGTCGCTCCCCTCTATGGTTTCTATTTCCGTATCCGTGTTTTCCGGTGATTATTTCGTTTAGTTTGCGTTGCCCGATTTTGGCGTTGAAGTCACCCATAAGTACTATATTGTTTCCTGATAGTCGTAAGGCGTTGTCGAGAGTATTGTAGAAAAGTTCTAATTCCTCATCTTTCGCAGCCTCTGTTGGGGCGTACGCTTGAATGATAGTTAAGTCTAATCTGTTGATATGTATGCTTAGGAGCGCGACTCTTTCTGATAGTCCCCTAAAACATGTTATACATTTCTTTAGATGTTTTTTGATAATAAACCCTACTCCATATAATCCTGGTGTTTTCCCTATGTGGTAAAGTATAAAATCTTCATATTCTTCTATTTTGTTACCGAGTCTTCTGACTTCTGAAAGACCGATAATATCGTATTTTACGCTTTTTACAGATTCTTTCAGTTCCAACAAGCGTGCATAAGTTGAAAGGGTTTTAACATTATAAGTCATTATATATAAGATATTGTTTTTAGTAATCTTGGACATGTTCGCTGTTGATTTCTCTGGAGGGTTTTGGTCGTAATCTTCCTCGGGGACCAACCGGCTTGGAAGATGTGTTTTGGCGTTTGTTATTAATTGTTCTTCATTTCCTTCGTTTATCCTGAGAGAGGGGAGTGATTGCTATTGTTTTTTATTTTTCTTTGTTACGTCGTTTCGTTGGCAATTGTGATTAATAGTGGTTTGGGTTTCGGTTGTTATAAAACCGAGTATTCCTGGTTTAGTAACTCCATGCGACTCATTTGATGACCTTTGAATTCTTGTTTGAATTATATTCTTCTTTTGGGGTTGTGTTTTTAAGTCTGCTTGTGTAAAATCATTGTAGTTAGGTGATATTGATAGTGCTCTTTTTTTGTTGTTGGAGCTATTTATATTCCCGTTATATATTATGAATTTGTCGTACTTGATGGTGGCGAAATTTCCTTTTCCTTTTCCAATAATTACTTGCTCTTGCAGTTCCCTTCTTTTTTCCAGAACATGTTGTGGGAAATCTTCTTTGATATAGTAATTGGTGTCTTTTAATAGTCTTTTTTGTTTCAAAATTTTTATTTTCGTACCCAGTGTGCTGAAAGTCACAGTAATTGGCCGGGGCTTTTCTCCTTTCTTCCCTATTCTTCTAGTTTCCTGTATGTCCCTCATTTCCAGCCCAACCGAGAAATATTGGTTTATGAAACACAAAATGCTTTTTTCTAAGTCTGCATACGAATTTTCCGTTTCTGGTAAACCAAAAATTACTATATTCCTCTGTCTTGATTGTTTTTCTAAGATATATAGTCTTTTTTCTTGAATTTCCAGTTTTTCTTTAATACTTTCGTATTTTTCATTTATTGTGTTGAATTTTTCTTCCAGGGTGCAGTTTATATTTTGTGTAACTTGTTCCGTAACTTTTTCAGCTGATTGTATGATTGCTGTTTTCTGTTCATTCAACTCAATTTGAATAGCTTTGAGCATTTTCATAACTTCCTCCATTGCTAGTGTTTGTTGCTTTGTTATTGGTATTTGTGCTGCCCTCAGTGGACTCCGATTGGTACTATGTAGCAGGTCAATTATGTGATGTTTGACAGGCTAAGTATTTTTAGTAATTTCCCCTAGATGGCGTTGTAATATCGATCAAAACTAACTCTTGCGTATTTTTTATTTCTTTTGTAATTTTTAAACTTAAATGATGTAAATGTCTTTTTTGTAATTGATTCACTGGTTTTTAGGTCATTATTAGCAGAATAAAGCGGCAAATGTCAGTTATAGTTCTGAGTTAAAAAAATTTTCACTTCACTGTTTTGTACGCTAATAAGTTTGTTATTCACTTTTGTCCACTTTGTCCAAAATTTATTTCGATATTCACTTAATTTTAATTTTACTTTACGTATTTATAACGTTGGATATCACTTTTTTATATTTTTAATTTGTATCAAATACGGAGCCGATATTTATCGTACCACTGTACTACCCTCTCTCCCGTGTGTTTTTATTATTATCATTAAATGTCGCTGGTGTGAAGTGATTTACAAACTGCTGTTGATGAAAACTACAAATTCATCATTTCAATTATTCCTCTTCCTCTCCACTAAAGTAGACTTTGATGTCCTTCACTTTCATATACCCTGTCATTGTTCACACCATCAATCACTACCAGCACTCAGATATCTTTCCCTCATCTCAGAGGCTCACGTCGTACCCTTATCTAAAAGATTCCGTCCTTATTATTTCAATCTGACGGGCCTCGTGGCGCATTGGTAAAACTACCGGTTGCAGCAATGAGGTCGGGGGTTCGATTCCCACCCGAGCACAAATATTTGTGACAAACATGAATATTTGTGTGGTGTCTGGGTGTTTTTCTGTGTATTATAAGTATGTATTTACAAAAGAAAAGTATATATGTATTAATATCCGTTATCTAGTATCCATAACACAAGCATTTAGTTGCTTAGCTTGGAACTAGAGGGCGGTGTGTGTATTGGTCCAAGATATTATTATTATTAATTCGTATCCATCTCAATACTCCGACTCTTTCTAAATTCGTGGAAAGCATTGTTCAAAATCAACTATCTAAACCTTTTTTTTTGTAAACGCCTACCAGTTTATTACAAATCCAGAAGGGGAAACGCCTTTGTCAAGGTATTGTAATCATTCTTGCTGAAATAACTGATATGACACTGGCCGTGGAGAATGAGTCCCTAACATTTTTCATATCACTGAATTACGACCTCCTTCGTTTAGGTATTATCATCCGGTTTATCATACTTACTACTATTGTGTGATTCGGTAGTTTAAACTTATATCTGGAGGCATTCACAGTATGGCCAACATAACTAGGCTAGAGATAGACTAGTTATATTGGCCACACTGTGAATAACTGATGTGTATTGAGGATTGTAGAATGATGTGATTGAGGTCTTAGGATGGTATCACTTATAATTTCCGTACTTTGGATATGTTGGAGATAAACTAATGCTTATAATGGATAAAATTTGTACCTCATGAAGATACCAATAAGTTCCTCCGCCTATTCCATCTGGGACGTAAAAATTCAACAAGTCCAGATGTTACCACCTGCATTCCTAACCTTCGAAAAGAAAAAGACGTGACTTTTCAAAAAATAAACCTTAGTTTTGTTAAAAACAATTCCATTTCCGGTTGCATTGTACCATCCAAATTTCTTCAGACCGGTTAAGTTTCGATACAAATCGCTCTTTGATACAACGTCGTAAACGTTAATTAGCAAAAGTTTCGTGCACAGCGGGCAATAAGCAGACTTAATGTGAAGCCACTGCCAAGTGTTACTTCTTTTATATTTTTATCGACTATTGTTTTTTGATCTTCCTTTTACAGTGGTAGAGCCAAGTAGTTTGCCGCATTAACGGGCTGGCTCGACCGGTGCAACACCGCAACCTTTCAGCATATTGACGTAACATGGCTCACGCTACATTTAGTTCAGAGACAGACCGATCTGGAACCTATCCTTTCCCTCTCCCTTTCCATCCCATTCCACCAAAGACTGGCAACGCAACTGTAACGTAATTTTATGTGTTGTATACGCGGCGATGGTCACCTACTACTAAGTGACTCACTTGCTCGTTTATTCCTGTATTCGATAAAAAAAGATATTTATGATTTAATATAATACATTACAGCCTTTTATTTACTGTCTGTAAATGTCACTGCATTATTATATTCGTTCCAGAAATAACATTAAGAGACGCAAGACGCCTTCCTTTATTATTCTATTGTATCAGACTTCTGACCGTACTCTAAATACCTCTCAAGGGTACCATAAGGTGGTGACTCAAGATTTATATTACGAGGGTGAGCAGCACGGTCTTCTTGTATACTGAAACAAAAATCAGAGCACGTGCAGTAATTGTATTACTATTGAAGCCAACCAGAATAGCAAAAACTTGGAAGTTGATATTAATATTAACACAGGAATGTTCTATTATAATTTCAAAGGTATATTATTTCACAGAAAATATAATACTACCTTAATTTGACAATCTCCCTGTGAACTTTGTGACGCAATTTGTGACAATACCTTTAATCCAGAGCTTAAGGTGCTGTCAGATTTTCTACTCCTCGTTACAACGGTCGCCGGATTATTATACCCGAGACTTTCCCTACCTTACATTCACTAAATTTGTGACCCATGGTTATTTAGATATTAATAAAATCAAATATTAATTTAAAATGTTATGTGTTCCGAGATATATTTTAATAATAAACTATATTAATAGTAATAATATATAATAATAATAACATTTTAACGTGTAAATCAAGAGTTATAATAAAGTATTCATAATTTATGTAGTTTGATCTGAATCTGGGACCTCGAAAGCTTCAGCTTCGTGCTACATCATCAAGCATTCCTGACCACTATTAAAATTATCCACCATTCATTAACAGAATTGAGGATTCATTATAGGCCAAAATCTATGAATAACATTGTGGTAACTATCAGCATATAGAATAGACAGCAATATATAATAGTTCGGCTTAGCTTCGGCTTCGGCCACCTTTGGTCAAAATCCATCTTCGGCGAGATCTTCGAAGGTCCCGCCGAAGGTCCAAGAACAGTCGGAATTAAACGAACTATTACGAAAGAGTGAGTGGCTGACGGACCGGACTGCACTTAGTTCAGTGCGGATACCTCTATCACCGAGAGAAAACGGCATGAGCCACTTTACGCCGATATTCTTCTTTAGCTGTGGATAACATTAAAGAAAATTATTTAATTACATAACATAACATAACAATAATATAATATCTTGGACACAATACACACAGCGCCCTCTAGTTCCAAGCTAAGCAACTAAATGCTTGTGTTATGGATACTAGATAACAGATATTAATACACATATACTTTTCTTTTGCAAATACATACTTATAATACATAGGAAAACACCCAGACACCACCCAAATATTCATGTTTGTCACAAATATTTGTGCTCGGGTGGGAATCGAACCCCCGACCTCAATGCTGCAGCCGGTAGTTTTACCAATGCGCCACGAGGCCCGTCATAACATAACATAACTCACTCACTCACTCACGCCTTTTGTTACCCGAAGGTGTAGGCAGCGGCTGTTAAGCCTCGTCTCGCCGTTATGTTTACGTCTCAAATGGAACCTATTGCCATACCGGGCACAAAGTTTTCAATCATCGATATTTATCACACTTAACTCTATATAACACAGTCTCGGTGGCGCAGTGGTCGAGCACACGGCTTCTGATCCAGAGGTCCTGGTTCGATTCCTGATACTGGCTCACACCAATGACTTCTCGAAAATGTTTTCGGAAGTTATGTGTGATTATTTAATTACTAATAGTTTATAAACCTTCGCCTTCGGCTTCGGCCAAAAATAGACCTTCGGTCGGACACAATAACAGTTAGTATTTATTAAATTATGGTACGCTCCTTATAAATCTTATATTACAAAATACCAATAAATACAAAAGTAGCAAGTCAAATTCAAGTTGTATCTTTTAATACAAATCTCCCAACAGCCAGTTACGCTGTCCAAGTCCGGCCACTGAATAATTCATTTTGTTCCTAACTATATGCTATTCATTCTTTTGTTCTCGCCTACTTCAATACCTCTACACTGAAGAGTGCTTTTTGTTTTTGTCGATGACTGCTCATTGCTTTTGTATCGAGTGTTAATGCTGAGATAGCTGATGGGGACCGATTGACATACATATCGCTTGCGTTGTCATATATACACTATCAAATTAATTTCAAGCATATAAATTAACTAAAACTAGCTGGGCCGTTTTCTTACTACCGTGACTTTGCCACGTAAAAGATCAATGATCGGATCCTGATGGTGATGATATATTGCCACCTAATCGCTGCATGAATGGATCGGTTTGATTGCCGGTTCATGCCTCGTTTTGTTCGGTGTGGGAGGTATTCAGTAATTTAGTTTTTATTGGTTAATTTAACGATTTCATATAACAATCCGCAGTATATTTCAATTTGAAGTTTTTTCTAATACCGATTAATAACATCACTATGACGTTACATTTCATACGTTGCAGAAAACAATCACCAAATTACGTATTAATTTAAACTTCAGCATTAAAGGAGCTTTGGAACGCAAGGTCATTCACGACATTTATAATGCAGCAATTTTCATTATAGTACCAAATGGAGTCGCTGTGTGGCGCCGGCTTAGAATACCGCCACCCCATCTCTTCCCGTGGGTGTCGTAAAAGGCGACTACGGGAAAAGCTAGAAGAATGGGCAGCAGCATTCTCTCTGAAGAAAATACAGCCTACTGCGATCGCCAACCCGCCTGCCAAGCGTGGCGATTATGGCAAAACCCCCCATGATTGAGCAGACCGGCAGTTGTGGCGCTCTATGGGGGAGGCCTGTGTCCAGCAGTGGATTAAGAAAAAAAAGGCTAATGATGAATGATGATGACCAAATGGAGTACCGTTATTGCTACGTTAAAGCCCATCTATATACATATATGAGGGTGGTGTGGTCAATAGTGACCAGGACACGAGCCGTGGATTACATTCAACTGCTCTGAATTATTCATCAGGGCTTTCACTGTCACTAGCCTGGCTGTCACTGACTCATGATAATTACTAACCGCACCTGGGTACGTGTGTCCCTATAAACTAGTAAAAAAATCAATAGTTACTATTAGAAAGGATGAAAGGTACATCGCGAATGTAGAAAGAAGAGTAGAGTCGGGCAGATGTCTGTACGCCAAGAACCAAGCAGAAAAGCCCAGCTCGCTATACGCAATGTAGTACTGATTCCATCGATAACTCCATAGAAGCGGGAGTTGGGTATGACAGAGTGCGCATGAAAGTAGAATAACACCAATAAAAGAGTCAAAAATACGGCGAAATTTGCAGAGTGATAGTCGCCGTAATTCATAATTAATGTATCAATGAACAATAATATAATGTCTATAGGAACTATTGACTAGATAGGTACGTGTGTGTATAAGTTTAAAAAATTATTATAAATTATTTATTTATTCAAATGAAGTGAACCTTTGTAGAATGTTCATGAATCTTATACATTCTGAAGTCATCGTTATATAAGTATCTTACTATTATTTATTTATTTATTTATTCTTCATGTACTTAAAAGCTGTATAGTAGAGCCAAGCAGTTCGCTGCATGAATGGGCCGGCTCGACCGGTGAAATACCACGGCCTCTCAGAATTTCGACGTGAAGTGGCTTGTGCCGCGTTTCGTTCGGTGAGAGAGGTATCCGGAGGCCCATCCCCTTCACCCTCCCCTTAATGGCAGCGACATTAAAAGATCATTTACCCCAGGGGGGTACCAGCTGCCACAGCACTGGAGAATCCCCCCTTGAGCGTCCACGGTTTGGTATTCACCAAGGCGTGGACGCTCAAGCTGCCCCTCGTAGTCTGGGGAGGGCAAAATCTCGCTCGTCACTAAAAACTGTCCGGGGCAAACGTAAGGGCATTGCGACTCCCCCTGCCACGCTAAACGTGGACTTTTGCAATATCAGGGGCATCCACTCAAATCTGCTTGCCATTCACCACCACCTGGAAACGGCAAAGCCTGCTTTGCTATTCCTTACAGAGACACAGATATCTTCTCCGGCAGACACCTCATATCTCCTATACCCCGGATACAAACTGGAATACAGCTTTGTACCGCGGGCCGGAGTGTGTGTGTTTGTCCGGGAGGATATCTGTGCTCGACGCCTCGGCAGCCTTGAAGGAAGGGACCTATCGACCCTCTGGCTGCGTGTTGATAGCGACGACCACCCCCGCATCTACGCATGTCTTTATAGGTCCCATAGCGGTAATACCGAAACAGACCGACTCATGGACCACGTTCAAACGGCTGCAGATTCCGTACTTCAACAGGTCCCATCCGCGGAAATCGTTATTCTGGGCGATTTCAATGCCCACCACGTCGATTGGCTTGGATCTCGCACCACCGACCACGCGGGTAGATCTGTTCATGACTTTGCTCTAGCATATGATCTAACACAACTGGTTACCGCACCCACGCGAATCCCAGATGTTGATAATCATATACCTTCCCTGTTGGATCTTCTGCTGACCTCCCATCCGGACAGATATGTGGTTTCTGTAGACGCCCCTTTGGGTTCTTCGGACCACTGTCTGATAAGGAGTACGGTGCCACTCACGTGCCCACTTCGACCGCACATTGTGAGTCGCCGCCGTGTGTGGCACTATAGGTCAGCGGACTGGGATGGGATGCGAAATTTCTTCGCATCTTACCCATGGGGGCAAGTTTGCTTCTCGCCGGATGATCCTGACGTCGTTGCCGACTCTGTTGCTGACGTGGTACTGCAGGGAATGGAGCTCTTTGTTCCATCCTCAGTGGTGCCAATCGGCGGCAGATCCCAGCCCTGGTTTGATCGCTCATGCAAAACGGCATTACGTTTTAAGCATGAGTGTTATCAAGCCTGGGCAAAAGCAGTGGCGTCCCAGGACTCTGACACCGGCCCTCTTAAGAAGAAGTACAACCTTGCCTCCAGGTCCTTCAAAAGAGTTATAGCCGTAGCAAAGTCTCAGTACATAGGCAAAATTGGCGAGAAACTAGTTCGCCTTCCCTCGGGAACCCGTGCGTTCTGGTCGCTCGCCAAGGCTGTTCTTGGGAATTTTTGTAAGCCGTCTCTTCCACCGTTGCACCGGGAGGACCAGTCACTAGCCCACGACGCAAAAGAGAAAGCCGACCTTCTTGGCACTCTTTTTGCGTCCAACTCGACTTTGGACGATATGGGTAACATCGCACCGACTATTCCACATTGCGGTCACGCCATGCCGGAGGTTCGTTTCCGGCAAAGTACTGTGCGACGCATACTTCTATCCCTGGATGTCCACAAGTCGAGTGGGCCTGACGGAATCCCAGCAATAGTGCTGAAGACGTGTGCTCCAGAGTTGGCACCGGTTCTAACGCGTCTTTTCCGGTACTCCTACTCTCTCGGCGCTGTGCCAGCATCATGGAAGGTTGCTTTAGTCCATCCGATCCCTAAAAAAGGTGACCGCTCAGATCCGTCCAACTACAGACCTATCGCCATCACCTCCCTATTCTCCAAAATAATGGAAACACTCATCAACCGCCAGCTCCTTAAGTATCTAGAGGAGCACCAGTTGATAAGTGACCGTCAGTACGGATTCCGTCAAGGTCGCTCAGCTGGTGATCTTTTAGCGTACTTAACCCATCGGTGGGCGGAAGCGGTTGAGAGTAAAGGAGAGGCGCTGGCCGTTAGTTTGGACGTAGCGAAGGCCTTTGATCGGGTTTGGCACAAAGCACTTCTTTCGAAGCTTCCATGTTATGGGCTTCCCGAGAAATTATGCGATTGGGTTTCCAGCTTTCTCACGGCTCGGAGCATTAAAGTTGTTGTCGACGGGTCATGCTCCGACTTAAAACCTGTGAATGCTGGAGTCCCCCAGGGCTGTGTGCTATCCCCTACGCTGTTTCTTCTGCATATCAATGACATGCTGCTTAGCAGCAATCTTCATTGTTATGCGGATGACAGTACCGGGGATGCCTTATATACCGGCCACCCGCGTATTTCTCGGGAAAACGTCGACGAGCACCGGAATAAACTTGTGTCTGAAATCGAAACTCTGCTTAGTCAGGTTTCGGAATGGGGCCGACTAAACTTAGTCCAATTCAACCCTAAGAAGACACAGGTTTGCGCGTTTACCGCTAAAAAGACACCCTTTGTCGTAGCTCCCTGTTTTGAGAGCACTCCCTTACCCGCCTCAGCCGCTATCGGAATTCTTGGTGTCGACTTGTCGAGTGACGTCCAGTTCCGCGGTCATCTGGAGGGCAAGGCCAAATTGGCTTCCAAAAAGCTTGGTGTGCTCAATAGAGCGGGACAGTGTTTCACGTCAGGTCATCGCCTGCAACTTTACAAGGCGCAGGTCCGTCCTCACGTGGAATACTGTTCACATCTTTGGGCGGGGGCACCCCAGTACCAGCTTACTCCATTTGACCGCATCCAACGACGCGCGGTTAGGCTTGTCGACAACCAAGCTCTTACTGATCGGCTTGATCCTCTGGCGTTGCGGAGAGAGGTGGCATCTCTATGTATCCTCTACCGCATATACCACGGGGAGTGCTCTGAGGAATTGTTCGGATTAATACCGCCAGCTGATTTCCGCCACCGTTCGACGCGCCAACGCTACCACCCGCATTGGCTGAATGGTTGGCGGTCGACAACAGTGCGTTTTAACAGGCACTTCTTGCCACGCACTGTTCCTTCATGGAACCAGTTGCCGGCGACGGTATTTCCGGACCGCTACGACCTAGGAACCTTCAAGAAACGAGCCTATTCCCATCTGAAAGGGCGGCAACGCTGATGTGATGCCCCTGGTATTGCAGACGCCGTGGGCGGCGGTGATTGCTTTCCATCAGGTGACCCGCAAGCTCGTTTGCCCCTTATCCCATAAAAAAAAAAAAAAAAAAAACATAAGGCGAACTTAATGCCATGAGGCATTTTCTGCCAGTTGACCTTAGGGTTAATGGGATAGATCCTTACTAGGTACACAAAAAAACAAAACAAACAAAATAAATTTTCGGTGTATAGATAAAACTAGAGATAAATAAATAAAATATACTATAATGAATAAATACATATGTACTATACATATACAGGAAATATATCAATATACTGCATAACCAATCACTAATATACATACATTACACGCAATAAATATAGGTACTAGAACAAGACTTACATAAAATTACATGCTAATACATATATATTACATAAACATACACACCCATACATAAATACGCAAAAATAAGACGTTACTCGGGGGAGGATGCCAGATAAAATTTTTTGACACTGCGTTTAAACGAGAACTTGCTGGGTGACTTTTTGATGTTGAGGGGAAGCGCGTTCCAGAGTTTAATAGTTGATACGACAAAAGAATGAGATAAGAATGTAATAAAGATAAGAAAAAATAAGATGTCTCATATTGAATTGTATCTATCTAAAGATAAGAAAAAATAAGATGTCTCATATTGAATTGTATTTAGTTGAAACAACGGTTTCAGACGGCCCATATCTCTGCCAATTATAATTATGAATCAATACATTGTCTATTGTTATTTTGGGAAATTAATTAACTAAATTTTGCAAATCTTAAAGCCTCCTTGCTCCTTATTGAACGCTTAAAAGAAGAGTCGTATCGATTTTAACTTATCCTTTTCCAACTCTCAACTTGAGTGTTGGTTTCCGCGCAAGTTACTAAGAGTAGCAATTAAGTATACATAAAGTAATGTAAATTCTAATTTATTTCAAAAGGCATCGATGTTTCTATATAAAGGATTTTTAACATAATTTGAATGTTCCTTGAAAATAAGTTAGTAGGCATACGTAATATGTGAAATTTATATGTGATAAATTCCTATAAAATTAAACATAACTTTGTTTGAAGATTACATCAAAATTTTAAAAATGTTTCGTTTGTGTTGCGGAGTATTTCTAATTTTTTTTTGCATTGCCTTGAATTAAATTGGACATGTACACGATATAATAATATGCTCGATAACGAACTTGGTCCACGCATTCCTCTAAGGGTTCCGATGTCAAACAGGAACAATGGGTCTGTCAATTAACGGAGTAAATACAAAGGTATATTTTCAATATACAAGTTGTTATGTACATGACTTAGTCCTTAGGTACTATGTATATGTGTTTAAAAGTTAGGTAGTTGTTTGTAGAAGGTTATCTTCGAATTTAATGAACCCGACATTTAGTTTCCGGCATTGGCGCTCAACTACTAGTATAACAACTCGTCTAGACTACAACGACTTACATTAAAACTTAGAAAAAAAAAACAATTACAGCTTACGACCTCGCTCTGACTTAACTAAACGTAATGATATTTATAAGACAAAATAAACAAACCTACTGAAGAAATAAAATAACATTAACTAAATACCTATTTTAGCTGCCTTCATATTTATTTCCAACCTCTTATTTCTTACTTACTTATTTTTCGGAGATCCGATATAGAAAGATATAAAAACTTACTATAAAAAAAAGTTAAACCGACTTCTAGAAGCGTAAACCACAAAATCTTTAAGTATATGAAAACAGTACCTCTATAACTAAAAAGCGATAAATAGCGTAATTTACTAATTTGTATACTTAATAATAGGTTGTTCGGAAGTCATTTCGTTTTTTCCCGTTAGAGGACTTAATTACGTTTTTTCGAAACCAACCTCACACTTAAGCCGCATAACCATTATATGTCTTGAGAGCTGATATTGCAAGGCTTGTGTGTGAAAAAGTTCTATTAATTCTACACAGTAGTTTTTGGTTGGTGCCCTTTTAAATATGGAGAGCAATAAGCAGCATTTTCGTCATATTTTACTTTTTTACTTCAGAACAGGTAAAAATGCTGTCCAAGCGAGAAAAAAATTGACGGATGTGTCCATACACATCCGTCAATTTTTTTCTCGCTTGGCGGATCGAAACTTTTAACACGCCTTCTCCATAGAAGGCGTGTTAAAAGTACGCCAGTGCCAGAACTGGTTTGCAAAATTTCGATCCGCCAATTTTGATGTCGAAGATGCACCACGGTCTGGAAGCTGACAAAGATGCGACAAAGGCATTAGTTGATGCAAATCGGCGAATAACCACACGAGAGATCGGTGAGAGATTAATATTTATTAAAATAATTAAAATATAATTCAAATATAATTAAAATATTTATTTATTATACGAAAACTGTCTTTCATGTTCCCAAAAAAAAACGAAATGACTTTCCGATCAACCCAATACAATATACAAAACGTAACACTTTAATAAAGTTAAAACTTTAATAAGTCGTGGTTTAGGTTTCGAGAAGTCGGTTTAACTTTATGTGAAAGTATTTTTTATACTATGTAACGATAAGTAATAATACTTCGACACAAAAGCTTAAAAAACCTTAAACACTGAAATCGTATCGTATATATATCTCGTTATTAATCATGCATCATTTTTTTGTTCATTACTCGTGAAAATGATCTCTTTAAAGAGTTCGAAACGTCGCCGCGTCAGGAAATAAATAGAAAATAAGTTCTAAATAAACGCGATATAATCCATAAAAAGTTGTTTCAATATTATGAATAAATTGTTCTTTTTTTAAAGCTTAAAGGCAGAAATCATAATAATTATTATTATGAACCCTTTTCATGAAGTGCTTTCAACCAAGCTTTGCGGTTATTATACAGGTAATATAAATTTATAAAGGACTCGGGCGTGCGTATCATTTAATCCGCCAAAATCGTGGGACTCAACAGATATTTTAAGCAAACCGAACCCTGTTTTATAATTAAAATTTGAATATTCAGTATCAAAGATGAAATTAATAAACCAGGTGATATAAGGTTAAAACAAAAAGAAGTGAAAGAGAACGAACTAGAGAGAGCGTCTCGGTGGCGCAGTGGTCGAGCACACGGCCTCTGATCCAGCGGTCCGGGTTCGATTCCAGACACTGGCTCACACCAATGACTATTCGAAATTGTTTTCGGAAGTTATGTGTGATAAATATCGATGACTGACAAACTTTGTGCCCGGTATGGCAATAGGTTCGCCACCTATTCCATTTGGGACGTAAACATAACGGCGAGACGAGGCTTAACAGCCGCTGCCTACACCTTCGGGTAACAAAAGGCGTGAAGTTATGTTATGTGTATGTTATGTAAATGATCCAAGGTAAACAAATACAGGGCAAATACGAATACAGCTTGGACACAGGCTGCAATTTTATAAGCTTCTAACTTTTAAGGTTCGGATAAGCAACCACAAAAATTGCAATAAAAGCTATAGAAAATAAATATTTTGTATTTTAAAATTTTAACTAGCGTAACCGAGTGTTTGTCATTTGTACGAGTAAGATTGGTCTCATGAGAAAGATAAAAATCGTATAAAGTGCATGCAGTAAAAAATAATAGGGGAACAGTTCCAGGGGAAAAGTAACGGCAGACAATATAAACAAGCTGTAAACTACTGGAGAAAGAGCCAAAATTTCTTTTTTAATGTTCTCTATATAACTGTCTAGTGCCTATCATAGATGGCACACTTGTTTATCATATAGATACGAGCTTTTATTTTAAAAATAATTTAAATAAATAAAACCGATTTTAATGTAATACCTGACACATATGAGTGTTACAATAAAAATAAGTCTTCACCCTCTACAACTCTTTTTTGAAAATACTTCAACCATCTTAAATTAAAACTCGGCAGGTTTGACAAGAATTCTAAATGGTTTATCTATCTAGATCCGAATCATGTATATTTTTTTAATATTTCGGTAATTAGTAAGCCTAAAAGAAACTTATTGACAAAAATAAAACTTAGGTATAGTAGCTGCTATCTTCTCGTGGCAAATGAGTAATGAAATAAATGAAAAAATCTATACACCTTCTAACAAAAGCCGTGGCAGTATTGTTAAAGCATGCCAAATTATATTCTGTTTGTAAGCTGAATGTAAACAAAGAATTAAAACGTAAAAGATGAATTAAAAATTCATCATCTTACAGTTTAGTTATTAATGTTTAATTGTAAAGAACAAAGTTTTCTATCTAATAATAAGAAAAATGGAGCAGTAGTTATTCTACTAGATTCCACCCAGACTCAGAAGAAGTTTTATACTCGAGTGGGGATCGAGCCCGATCAGGTATAATGATGGTTAGGGGCCGTCCATTAATCACGTGAGGGTAAAAAGAGGGAGTCTGACAAAAGTCACGAAATATCACGAGGGGGAGGAGGGTGTAGTAAGATATCACGTGTATTTCTTTTTTCCACATTATTATTAGAATAAAATAGATTGATATGAGCCCAGAATCGATCCCACAACTTTCTGATTCAGAAGCAGGCCGCTCGAGTAGTCCACCAGCTAGATTGATGATGAATTAAAAATAATACTCTAAAACCTTTAAGATTATTTGTGTGTACTAAAAATTAATGGACGGCCCCTTATAAGGATGATTTGACAATTTTATTCGGTACTAGTTGTAGCATTCAAAGTGCCTATACTAATTCGGATATTTTTTTCAAAAGCATCATATCTCAGTACAAACATAATTTTATGTATCGCTTCACATCTTTACAAAATCGTAGATCTCAACCTAATGAAAATAACATAACATACATAACATAACTTCACGCCTTTTGTTACCCGAAGGTGTAGGCAGCGGCTGTTAAGCCTCGTCTCGCCGTTATGTTACGTCCCAAATGGAATAGGTGGCGAACCTATTGCCCTACCAGGCACAAAGTTTTTCAGTCATCGATATTTATCACACGTAACTTCCGAAAACAATTTCGAAAAGTCATTGGTGTGGGCCAGTGTCTGGAATCGAACCCGGACCTCCGGATCAGAAGCCGTGTGCTCGACCACTGCGCCACCGAGTACTTTTATAGAAAAGTAAGCGACGCTACTAGCGCCGCCCATGGACATTTAGAACCGTGTTATTGCGTTGCCGGGCCTGTAAGTTCTGTCAGATCAGAGTAATATATTCCTATTGTAAGATGTCTATATTAGACATCTTACAAGGGCATATAGGCGTTGTGTGCGTTTAAAAATGATAAAAAATCGTTAAAAATCGATAAATGTTCGATAATAGCGCCCTAACAGAATTACCTAAGAATCTAGATTACCCACCTGAGTTTTGCTGAGTGTAAATAAAGTGTAATTATATATAGGTACGTGATGATACAATGTGTGTAGATACTTCCCTGAGAATTAGAGAGGAATATATGAATCCCATGGACACACTAATGGTCGATACAACGCCGTCTAGTGGCACACGGACGTGCCACTAGTGAACGAACCGAAGAAGACGGACATTATTGAACAATAATATTTAAATAAAAATACGACTTCTATAAGTAATTTATTAGAAAAACTAATGTATTTAACAATAATCAATCAGAGTCATCGTCAACAATGGCCCTGCGTTTATTTTTCTTTTGCTTCGTCGATACAATTATGTCTTCGTCAGCTTCTGTGTCACTCTTATCTGTTAACATAAAAGGAAAAAGTATTTAATTATACAAAAACATTAATCATGAAATCGGGGGATCAAACCCAGGACACCAATGTCTTTTCGGAAGTTAATACACTCTGCCACCGTTCTATTCGCTACGTTAAAATTTGTCGAGTTTAACAAAACTTTAACTAAACTTTAACAGCCGCTGCCTACACACCTTCCAAGAAGAAATAGTCGTGAAGTTTAAAAAAAACCTATGAAAATCATCCTGTATCATATAATAATAATTGAATCGAATATTGTATTAAAAAAAATATCTTACTCGTTATGCATAAACATATCTTTAAAATTTGTCCAACCATTCCAAGAATTTTATATATAGTAGATACAATATTATGGAGTATCTCACCTTCAAGTACTATCGACGTAGCAGTTTGTGACTGATCAGTGTCAGTAATATATTTATTATTATCATCATCATCATCATCATCATTGTTTTCAACGTGTTCATCGATTTTCTGCATTTTACGACTGTTCTCATCATCGGAACCGATGCGAGTGCGCTTCCGATTGCGAACAATCGTATCGCTACTCGATTTGGGACTCTTGTTAACTACATCTTGTGTGTTAATATCTCTTAGTTTCCTTAAATTATCGAATAAATCATCGTCATCACTCGATTCGATGTTGTATTTAGTGCTATGTTCAGTTCCCGCGTCATTACTACTAGCGATATCCTCGCTTGTATCAATAATAAGCTCTTTGTTAACTGCCTTCAATATAATTTCACGACGCTTCCTAATTGTCTCAAAGTGTAAATTGCTTGGTATCCTCCAATATTTTTCCTGAAAATATTTTCAAGTGTATTATTCAATTATACTTACCTTGTTAACATTGCTTAATGAAATTTATTAAGGAAAAATATTTACGAAATTTTGAGGAAAGTGGAAAGTTAAAAGTGACGCCTTCAAGATAAGCGCTGACCATAATTTATGATTATTTCCTAAGAAAAACGTAGTCATGATCAGAAACTACCAAAAACTATACTAAAATACCTGTTCATCAAAAGGTGGATTCACGCCCACACCCATCAGTAATTGTTTGAAGAGTACACTGTCCATTGCTTCTACAGATTCTTCGGATAGAGGCACAAGAGGAGTCGCTTCTGCTGTTGGATCGTAACCCTCGGCCTCTTGGTCTAACGCAACTTCTTCCAAACTTTCCGCAAGCCATTTCAATGCTTCAGTGAGGCCTGTTTTGGGTAAATTATCCTTTTTATTACGAGATAAATATTTAAACATTTAATATTACTACACGGCAATTGATTTCGCCGCCTTTTAAATTTGGGAACTAAAAGTTCACCGAGTTATGGCATAATAATCGCTGTCTAAACTTTAGTGGATAAAAGCCGTTAAGTTTTCACAGAAGCCATTATTATTAACATTTATCACAATATTTAACAGTGGTAGAGCCAAGCAGTTCGCTGCATGAATGGGCCGGCTCGACCGGTGAAATACCACGACCTCTCAGAAGACCGACGTAAAGTGACTCATGCCGTGTTTCGTTCGGTGAGAGAGGTACCCGGAGGCCCACCCCCCTTCCCCGTCCGTTCCTATCCCCTATCCCTTAAAGGTCGGCAACGCTACAGTAACACTATATGTGTTGCTGGTGTCCATGGGCGGTGTTGATTGCTTTCCATCAGGTGACACGCCTGCTCGTTTGCCCTCCTATCCCATAAAAAAAAAAAACATTTTTTTCATTCACCTATTCATTCAGATGTTTTGAAACGTCTTCGTATATTGCATGCATCTTATATCTTATTTAAGAAAGGAATTTATTATAAGGCATATTTTATATAATAAATAGTAACAATTACAACTTAGATTAGTCTGTTCTCTCTGCCTACACCGCAATGAACTTGGCGTGAAGTTTTTGTATATGCGCATAACTTACCATTATCCACAGCTTGCACCATCAATTTGGCGATTGCATTTGCGGTGAGTTCCACGCGTTTAGTTCGGTCTTTGGTATTCGTCTGCGACGCGTTCTTATTACTCTTCTTAGTCGGTTTCGTCTTGACTGGTGGTGAATGTGACGGTGTGTCATCATCAGTATCAGACTGCTCCGAGGATTCAGATCCCGATGAACCACTGTCTAAAATATAAACAGTAAATGAAGTATTGTCTACCTGATACGAAGTTCGACTTCCAGTTCAAAGGACCTAAGTTCATAACCTTGCCTTACACCATTGAATTTTGGGTAGTGGCCACGTGATGTAGCCACACAGTTCGCTACATGAATGGGCCCGTTCGACCGGTGGAACACGGCTTATGCCGTGTTTCGTTCGGTGAGAGAGGTATCCGGAGGCCCACCTCCTTCCCCCACCTCCCCCATTCTACTCCCTTATAGACCTTAGGCAACTGTAACATGATCTATGTTCCAAGTGTCCATCCATGGTGACCTGCTTCCCCGTTTACCCTCCTATTCCATAAAAAAAGTTGTGGGTATTGTATATATTGTACTCCACAAAATATAATTGCATTGTCTCTGACAATACCTCCTACTCATTTGTCTGGGAATAAACGCCAGTCATTAAATCTTGGGTATAAATACCGAGGGGATTCTTCCATTTCTTATGTAGCTGTTTTAATGCCTCCATTTAAAAGTAAAAATCTAAAAGCTCCGCCGGCGAACGATCAATCACAAAGGCGATAGACTCAATAGCTTTTAAAGTACAGAATACAAAATCCACTTTTTAAAAATGATGAAACAATATTTCACTTGGTAAATTAATGTTTTATAACAAACAGCTATTGCGAAAATATAAATAATGAAAAAAAAACAAATCTGAAGCCTTTCAATGACGGTTTGCGGATAAAACGATCAGAGCCCTTTGTTCGCAAAATAAATATATAATATGGTCATACACAAAGATCTGTCTTTGTCACCACGATAAAGAAAAGAATTGTTAGACTTTATTTTTCTATTTGCGTTTATGTATGGAAGGTTACGTACATCGTGGTTATGTATTTGACAGTGTCGAGCGATAATAGCTTTTGGTAAAGAAGTTAACTTTGATTCTATTATGCGAAAAGGGGCAGACGAGCTAGCGGGTCATCTGGTGGTATATGGGAATCTGCAACCTCAAAAGGGTTACAGTTGCGTTGCCGATCTATAAGAAGGGATGAGATGGGGGATGGGTGGGATAGGAAGGCAAATGAACACAACGTGTCACCTGATGGTAAGCAACCTGCGCCGCCCATGGCCACCAGCAACACATATAGTGTTACCGTTACGTTGCCGACCTTTCAGGTAGTAGGATAGGAAAGGATGGGGAAGGAGGTGGGGCTCCTAGTACCTCTCTCACCGAACAAAACGCGGCATGAGCCACTTTACGTCGATCTTCTGAGAGGTCGTGGTATTTCACCGGTCGAGCCGGCCCATTCATGCAGCGAACTGCTTCACTCTACCACTATTAAATTTATATCAAAGTTCGAATAATTCACTAAATAATAATTGGACTATTTTTAATTCTATAGTATTTTCCGTGTTTAAACATTAAATTTTAATGTTGCCTGTATGCAATGTAAATATATAGCTTATTTAAAAATCAGTAATATGTACATCCTTAAACATAACACAACGTAAATATATATATATCAATACCAACAATATAATTAGATATTTATTGGTTTGCCCGTTTGTATTCAGTTAACTCGAAAAATGAAAGTTTTCAAATAATTAGGGTTCCTCTCACAAAAAAAACCCTCTGAAATTGTATATATCATCCGAACTTGTACACCTACTTAAATTATTAAGGATGTCTTTTATAGTTTTTTTGCGCGAGGTAATTGCAGATGGAAAATATACTATATTTTAACTACATGACTGGGCCGGCTCACCGGTGATATACCACGACCTCTCAGAATATCGACGTAAAGTGGCTCATCTCCCGATTCGCTTTGTGAGAAAAGTATCCGAAGGCCCAGCCCCCCCCCTTCACCAACACTATCTATTGCAGGCGTCCATGGTGGTAGTTGCATATCATCAGGGCACCCGCTCGCTCGTTTGCATACCTATTCTTTAAAAAAATAAATAGATATAAAATATATATTGAGCGACTTACCGTTCGATTCACCAACGCTTTTAGCATTAGATTTCTTTTGTCTCTTTTTGCGACATTCCCTTTTGTCTCGAATCACGCCTAACTCTAGTAATCTGTCTACGAAGCTTCGCTTCTGACGCTTCCGCGGCATCCGAGGTATTATTACGCCCATTGGATCTGAAAGGACACAGTTCCTATAAAATATATATATATAATATTTATATATCGCTGAGTTTCAATTCCTTTGTAATTTGTTCAATACATTTTAAGACATTCTAGTTGAATTTTAAGATGTATGTTAAAACTAAAATAATAATTATTACGACAAATTTACGTAAATAAATATTTTTCAAGGTGAAATGCACAAGTGAAGTTTCGCAAATAAGGCAATCTTCAATAATGTATATTGATGTGTAAGAATTAAGGATGAAATAAAAACTATATTTCTCTTGAATACTAGGGATTTTGCTTGTATTTTTATTTAAGTCTGATCGACAAGGGAGCTTTAGGACGGGTTAGGGTAGCTGATCGATTACTAATCCAGATTACTAATCCATCACAGAAAAGCCAGGGCAAATGTTTATTTTATTAATCGTCGTGGTATTTCTTGGTACTACTGAGAATTTTAGAATTTCTCCAGAGTAGATGCCGACATACGATCTCAGGTAGTACCACTTATTAGGTTATCTTGATGATCATTCATTCCAGATATTTGGCGAAATGTTATAATACAATTGTATAATATATAAGACGAGCCTCGTGGCGCATTGGTAAAACTACCGGCTGCAGCAATGAGGTCGGGGGTTCGATTCCCACCCGAGCACAAATATTTGTGACAAACATGAATATTTGTGTGGCGTCTGGGTGTTTTTCTATGTATTATAAGTATGTATTTACAAAAAGAAAAGTATATATGTATTAATATCTGTTATCTAGTATCCATAACACAAGCATATAGTTGCTTAGCTTGGAACTAGAGGGCGCTGTGTATATTGTGTCCAAGATATTATATCTTATATCTTTAAACGAGCAATTCTTGTATATATATATATATGTATATATATATGTATATTAATTGGAACTCGGAATCGGCTCCAACGATTTTCATGAAATTTAGTATATAGGGGGTTTCGGGGGCGATAAATCGATCTAGCTAGGAATCATTTTTAGAAAATTTCATTTTATCGTGTTTTATCGATAATCAACTTAAACATCAACTTACTTTTTGGAATTCCTGACATCTATTGGCGAATGCTATAATTATTTTAAATTGTGAGCAACTAACTTGCTTTAACGACAACAACACTAAAGCTATTCCAGCAGATGGCGTTGTTTATAAAAAAAAAGAAAATACCGAGCAAAGCTCGGTCATCCAGATATTTATATTAATATCAAGACTGTAATTACCCAACAAATGAAAAATAGGGACTGATCGTAGCAGTGCAATGCCTAAAAAAAATAAGAGATTAGGTACTCTTAATATTTAGGGGCCGTTCAAGTAATTCAAGTGCTTACGTAATCGTAAGCACTATATGGGGGCGGGGGGTCTTGGCTTTGCTTATTTTGGATGACATGGGGGGTAGGAGGGGGTCCAGATGATGATTACGTCATCAATAGTTATTCAATTTTCCAAAAAAACCTTTTACCAATCCTGTAGATGGCTCTTGGGAATTTTTTTTGACAAATGTTTACGTAATTATGGGGAGATGGTAAGTGCTTTGACTACTTTTGCTGACAAGGGGCGTGGGGGGTAAATAACTGTTATAAATTTGTTTACGTAATTTGATTGAATGACCCCTTCTCAGTAGCACCGATATACAAATAAAATTTCATTAAAATCGAATCATTTCGTTCTTTTATAATCTAAAACTAAGAAATATTTTCTTAGTAGCTATATAAAATTTAATTTACGTACAACAAATTTAAGAATACATTTTCTTACCCGTCGTATCTTTGTACTGTTCCCATAGATCCCTTAACATTTGGTCCTCCTCTTCACCGAACTCCTTGGGCACCTTCGGTCTGAGCTGTTCCTTATGGCTACGTTTAGTCGGAGCTCTAAATATAAGTCCGAGATCCTTCAACTTCTTTATAACACCGCGCCTCGTACGAGTCTGGTCTATCAAATTCTCCAATATCCAGTCGATGACATCTTTTAGAATATGAAAATTCGTGTTAAATTTTAAATTTAAATTCAAGAAAACTTATTCCATTTTAAAGTTCGGGCAGATCTATTAAGTTATGGAATAGCGGGCGGATAAGACCTCACAGACCACGACTAACCGGTAAGGTGGTGCACATGTGCGTCGATGAATAAAATGCAGTGTCTGGACTTGAAATTTGGAGTAAATAAAATTTATATTATTTATCCAAGGAAACACGGGATTGTTAAATTGAATTTTTAAAATATCAAAAGACACAATAGCACTATTTAAGAGATAAGACCAAATTTTCATTTTTAAAATTAAAATTTGGTCTTATCCCCACTTAAAGCGGGAAAAGGGCAGAAAATCTTAGAATGTTCGTATATAGTACTAGCTGACCCGGCGAACTTTGTTCCGTATCAAAAGTAATAACTGCTGTCCCGTTATGTTAATACTGCAATATTTTCGAAAATATTCGTTTAAATTGCATGCTGTAAAGGGCCAGGTTCATCTATATTACATGCACAATCTATTTAAGACTTAATTGAATGAAAATTAATGCTGTAATGTTTAAAATCGCTTCGTAAATAGGCCATTATTTCTCGTAAAATGTTAAAATATAAAAATAGTCATTGTGTGTTATCCCTAAAAGATAAGACATGGCTGTTAAATAATGTAGAGCATTGTTTTGATCTGTCATTTAGGGTTCAGTCAGCGTTTGCAATTAAAGATCTAAATCTCGAAAATAATCATTTTTTCTTTACAACATCATATATGAATTATAGATGAAAACCACCCCGTTGACACCCACAAACTATTAAAAAAACCGCATCGAAATCCGTTGCGTAGTTTTAAAGATATACGCATATAAGGGGACAGACAGCGGAAAGTGACTTTGTTTTATACTATGTAATGATAAGTAATAAAATGTAACTTAATTGTAAAATGTTGTATAAGATATAAACTGAAAAATAACGAAAGTGGATTAACATATATAATTACTAATGTGTTCCTCACACAAACGCGACAATATCTTTTGATGTTCATTACGAGTTCTGTCTAACAAAACTAACATAATATATTATGATAATGTGCTTCATCAACAAGTTCCTTTGTAATCATGTAGTCAGCGAGACTGCTGCCTACACTGTAATATAATTTTTGCAAGCAAACAATGTTCCTAAGTAAGCTTCGTTAGCTTAAGTATATATGTTTGTAAAGGGGACAAGATAACGTGAGCACATTGGCAACATTATATACCTAATTACGGTACGTGATACTAAATACTGATCCTTTATTTAATTTATGATGTCCTATATCTTGGTGGTCTGCAGGTCGAGCATCACCTACTTCTGTATCAAACAAGTCATGGAATCGAATCCGAACTCACATCAATTGACTTTTCGGAAGTTGTGCGAGATAAATATCGATATATTACAATATTGTCTCATACGTGAGGCAAATAGGTTCCGTCGATATTTAACAGCCGTCGTTTATACAGTCGAGTAGAAAAGTCGTGAAGTTATGTTATACCTTCTGTGTACTAAGTATCGGGAATTTGTCAATAAAACAAAAAATACAAATTATTCATCTAAATTTATTTTATCGCCTTCAAAGTAGGCCCCATCGCTTGCAATACAACATCTCCACCGCTTCACCCAGTCTTCCATACATTTTTCATAGGCTATTTGCGGTATGGCCTTTAGCTCATTCAGCGAATTTTCTTTTATGGCTTCTATTGACTCAAAACGTTTTCCTCGAAGTGGTAATTTTAACTTGGGAAATAAAAAAAAGTCAGACGGAGCCATATCAGGTGAATAGGGTGCTTGGTCGAGAACGTTTGTTGAATTTTTCGCTAAAAACTCTTTCACTATAATGGCTGTGTGTGATGGTGCATTATCATGGTGCAGCATACATGAGTTGTGTCGCCACAAATCTGGACGTTTTCGGCGGATACTCTCACGCAAACGCTTCATGACGCCTAAGTAATATTCACTGTTTCTCCCTCTGGAAGGAATTCGGAGTGAACCACACCACGGTAGTCAAAAAAAACTGTCAGCATCACCTTGATTTTGGTGCGACTTTGCCGCGGTTTTTTGGGTTTCGGCTCGTTTTCGAGACGCCATTCTGAAGACTGTTGGCTTGTTTGCATGTCATACTCATAAACCCATGTCTCGTCGCCAGTTATTATACGTTTCATAAAGGTCGGATCCGTAGAAGCTCGGGAAACCATGTCTTCAGCGACATGCTTTCGCTGCCCTTTTTGAACAAAATTGAGCTCTTTTGGAACTAGTCGAGCGGCGACGCGTTTCATGCCTAAAATGTCAATGAGAATATTGTGGACGGACTTAAAAGATATGTTCACCTCACTAGCCAACTCTCTCAGACTCATACGTTTCGAGCACTAGCTTCTTGATTCTGTCGATGTTTTCTTTGGTCGTAGCGGTTGAAGGTCTACCAGAACGAGGCAAGTCTACTACTACTTCTCGGCCTTCTTTAAAAGCCTTATACCATTCATAAGCCCTTGTTTTCGATATACATGATTCGCCGTAGGTATTTCGCAACATTTTTAGTGATTCACCACATGAAATATCATTCGAAACAAAAAATTTAAGGCACACTCTTTGTTCAACAATATTTTCCATTGTAAAAATCACCGAGGACTCAAAACTATGACCAACAAAAAGTTTAGTTTAAAACAAATTAAATGACAGATCCCGTTCAAATTTTGCGCGCTAAATCAGTACAGTGCTACCAACATGCAGTAAAAAAATTAGAACGACCTCTTTTACGCGGGTCTCTTTATTGACATATGCCCGATACTTTTTACACAGAGTAGTATTAACTCGAATTATTCTTAATTCCAGGAAACTTGAGCGTATTCAGATATTTTACTTAGGGTTATTGTTCCAAAATTTAAATGAACAAAAACAATAAAAATTAATCACAACAACCAAAAAAGGGTTATAGTTTGTCGAAATTTCAAGTTTTTTTTTATAAACTGCACGGGGTATTTTTTTTTCTAATTTTTCTCATGAGGGTTACGATCAATCCTGTCACCCCATTTCGGCTTGACGTTAAGTTCTGGGACATCCTGTAAAACTGATATGAATACATACCTTGTTCCGTTTGTGGATTGCTTTGATTTTCCATATACAATCGTCGAAGTTCCTCTTCCTGTTCCTCCGACCAAACTCCTTTGCCCGGTTTATCCCTATTACAAAGTAATTTAATTATATTGTAGTAGCTGCCCCGACAGACATTGTTCAAACAATAGTTAAGGGGAAAATCGAGCATCAAGGTTCTTAAACAAGAAGCCGTCGGTTCGAATCCGGCCTCACATCAATGACCTTTCGAAATCATTTCGGAAATTATGTGTAATAAATATCGATGACTGATAACTTCGTGGCTGGTGCTTGGCAATAGTTTCGCTACTATTTAGGACGTAACGTAACAGTCGCCGCCTATACTTTCGGGTAGTAAATGGGTGGAAGTTATAGTGATTTCATTAAAATCGGTTCAGTAGTTGTAGCAGTCCGTAACGGACAAACGACGCGATAATAAATTAGACCCACATCTTTAAACAGAGTCTACCTGTATTTAGTTATGATTTAAAAAATATCATTATTTTGTTTGTATAGAATAACATTTTGTTCAATTAGCTCGATAGACATTTCAGAAGGCTGGCAGCTGGCAGAACAGCTGTAAAAGCAGAAGCAAAGCTCACCTGCTGTCTGTATACAGATCATAGCCGTACTCGATATCGGCGGCGTCCTTTGCGTTAGTCCAAAATAGAAGTTCGATGAATACTTTGGGATTCTTCGTCGCCACCTCAGTGAACTTTCTCAAAATAAATATTGCGAACTTTTCCAATTCCTACGAGTTTAGTATTAAAAAAAAAAACATTTTAATTAGAATCGCTGCCGGCTCCACCGGTGAAATAACACGACCTCTCATAATAAAGACGTAAAGTGGCTCATGCCACGTTTCGCTCGATGAGAGAGATATCCGGAGGACCAACCCGTTCCCCTCTCCCCTTCCTATCCCACTCCTGTTTGCAGTTTGCTGCAAGAATGGGCTGGCTCGGCCGGTGAAATATAAAGACCTCTCAGAAAATCAACGTAAAGTGAATCATGCCGCATTACGTTCGGTGAGAGAGGTATCCGGAGGCCCAGCTCCCTTCCCCATCCTTTCCCATCCTACTCCCTTAATGGTCGGCAACACAACTGTAACACTATGTGTGGTGCAGGTGTCCATGGGCGGCGCTGGTCACTTACCATCAGGTGACACGCATGCTCGCTTGCCCTCCTTTCTCATAAAAAACTCATCGAAATCCGAGCTATGATGCATAAACCTACAACACCTCTCTTTTTGGTCAGGTGGGGTTAAAAAATGATAACACTTACCGCAAATTGGGGCATACGATTGTCCAGGATCCTCTGGAATATCAGGAACAAAGACGCTTGGAACATCATGGAGGGTCGCTTGCAATCCCACGCGATCCTATGTAGCATTTTGATGATGCCGTGATTCGTGTGCGGTAGATTCTTATCGTAGCGCTCTAACAAAGTTACGCAGGCACTGACCACTTTTGGGCTACAAAACCTAAAAGCATACATATCTCTTTAGAAAGTTATTTTTTTATGGGATAGAAGGAGCAAGGAGTAAGTAACTTCTCACCGCCCATGAATACCATGGTGCGTTGCAGTCCTTTAAGGGAGTAGGAAGGGAAAGGAAGGGGAAAGGGTATCGGGCAGCCGAAAACCTCTCTAACCGAACGAAACGCGGCACGAGCCCCTTTACGACGATATTCCGAGAAGTCATGGTATTTCACCGGTCGTGACGGCCCATTCATGTAGCCAACTGCATGGCTCTACGAATATGAAATACTTATGTGGATAAATAAACTTAAAGTGCAACATCTTTTGTAAGTACACGTTCAATTTAGCCTTTTAAAGTGAGTCGGGGTCATCCTCGACAATAATATCCTTCTGCCTATGCAATTTAGATTTATTAGAATGATTGCATATTGGTAGAGTCTTGCAGTTCGCCGGATGAATGGGCCGACTCGACCGGTAAAATACCACGATCTCTCGGAATATCGACGTGAAGTGGCTCCTGACGCGGTTCGTTCGGTGAGAGAGGTATCCGGAGGCCCAATCCCCTTTCTCCTTCCTTTCCCCGACTACTCCACGGTGAGAAGTTGCTTACCATCACCACCACCACTTGTTCGTTTGCCCTCTTATCCTATAAAAAAATGTTATAATGAAAACTACTTATTCACCTTTGCACAAAGTCTTTGAAGTCAAAATCGGTTTCTACTATCGATGTATTTCTTCTCTCTTCTTCCTCTTCTTCTTCTAGACAAACAAAGAAGATGCATTAGCGAAAATATTAAAATTAATACTAATTAAAATTGATACAAATTAATACTAATATTAATTGTGAAAGCTATCTGTATCTATTACTTACCGTCGTCTTCGTACTCGGAATGATCTTGTGTTTCATCCCCTTGTACAATATTTTCTGAAAAATAAATTGCAGTGAAAATAAAATACGAACAATATTAAACATTTTTTTTTTCGGAAATTGTACATAATGGCAACATGTACGTCACCTTAACGGCGGGATTGATTTTAATGGGACTTTCACGGATAGCTGATAGAATAACAAGTAGGAGGTACAGATAGGCTTTTTTATGAGAGAAGGGGGCAAACGAGCTTGCGGGTCACCCGATGGAAAGCAATCACCGCCGCCCATGGCGTCTGCAATACCAGGGGCATCACATCAGCGTTGCCGGCCTTTCAGGTGAGAATGGGCTCGTTTCTTGAAGGTTCTTAGGTCGTAGCGGTCCGGAAATACCGTCGCCGCAACTGGTTCCATGAAGGAACAGCGCGTGGCAAGAAGTGCCTGTTAAAACGCACTGTTGTCGATCGCCAACCATTCAGCCAATGCGGGTGGTAGCGTTGGCGCGTCGAGCGGTGGCGCAAATCAGCTGGCGGTATTAATCCGAACAATTCCTCAGAGCACTCCCCGTCGTATATGCGGTAGAGGATGCATAGAGATGCCACCTCTCTCCGCAACGCCAGAGGATCAAGCCGATCGGTAAGAGCTTGGTTGTCGAAAAGCCGAACCGCGCGTCGTTGGATGCGGTCAAATGGAGCAAGCTGGTACTGGGGTGCCCCCACCCAAAGATGTGAACAGTATTTCACGTGAGGACGGACCTGCGCCTTATAAAGTTGCAGGCGATGACCTGACGTGAAATACTGTCCCGCTTTATTGAGCACACCAATCTGTTTGGAGGCCAATTTGTCCTTGCCCTCCAGATGACCGCGGAACTGGACGTCACTCGACAAATCGACACCAAGAATTCCAATAGCGGCTGAGGCGGGTAAGGGAGTGCTCTCAAAACAGGGAGTTACGACAAAGGGTGACTTTTTTGCGGTAAACGCGCAGACCTGTGTCTTCTTAGGGTTGAATTGGACTAAGTTTAGTCGGCCCCAGTCTGAAACTTGACTAAGCAAAGTTTCGATTTCAGACACAAGTTTGTTCCGGTGCTCGTCGACGTTTTCCCGAAAAATTCGCGGGTGGCCGGTATATAAGGTATCCCCGGTACTGTCATCTGCTTAACAATGAAGATTGCTGCTAAGCAGCATGTCATTGATATGCAGAATAAACAGCGTATGGGATAGCACACAGCCCTGGAGGACTCCAGCATTCACAGGTTTTAAGTCGGAGCATGACCAGAGCAACCAGAACGCACGGGTTCCCGAGGGAAGGTGAACTAATTTCTCGCCAATTTTGCCGATGTACTGAGACTTTGCTACGGCTATAACTCTTTTGAAGGACCTGCAGGCAAGGTTGTGACTCTTCTTAAGAGAGCCGGTGTCAGAGTCCTGGGACGCCACTGCTTTTGCCCAGGCTTGATAGCACTCATGCTTAAAACGTAATGCCGTTTTGCATGAGCGATCAAACCAAGACTGGGATCTGCCGCCCCTTGGCACCACTGAGGATGGAACGAAGAGTTTTATTCCCTGCAGCACCACTTCAGCAACAGAGTCGGCAACGACGTTAGAATCATCCGGCGAGAAGCAAACTTGCCCTCATGGGTAGGATGCGAAGAAATTTCGCATCCCATCCCAGTCTGCTGACCTATAGTGCCACACACGGCGGCGGCTCGCAATATACGGTCGAAGTGGGCACGTGAGTGGCACCGTACTCCTTATCAGACAGTGGTCCGAAGAACCCAAAGGGGCGTCTACAGAAACTACATATCCATCCGGATGGGAGGTCAGCAGAAGATCCAACAGGGAAGGTATATGATTATCAACATCTGGGATTCGCGTAGGTGCGGTAACCAGTTGTGTAAGTTGTGTTAGATCATAATTATGCTAGAGCAAAGTCGTGAACAGATCTACCCGCGTGGTCGGTGGTGCGTGATCCAAGCCAATCGATGTGGTGGGCATTCAAATCGCCGAGGATAACGATTTCCGCGGATGGGACCTGTTGAATTACGGAATCTGCAGCCGTTTGAACGTGGTCCATGAGTCGGTCTGTTTCGGTATTACCGCTATGGGACCTATAAAGACATGCGCAGATGCAGGGGTGGTCGTCGCTATCTACACGCAGCCAGAGGGTCGATAGATCCCTTCCTTCAAGACTGCCGAGGCGTCGAGCACAGATATCCTCCCGGACAAATACACAAACTCCGGCCCGCGGTACATACGTGTATTCCAGTTTGTATCCGGGGTATAGGAGATATGAGGTGTCCGCCGGAGAAGATATCTGTGTCTCTGTAAGGAATAGCAAAGCAGCCTTTGCGTTTCCAGGTGGTGGTGAATGGCAAGCAGATTTGAGTGGATGCCCCTGATATTGCAAAAGTCCACGTTTAGCGTGGCAGGGGGAGTCGCGATGCCCTTACGTTTACCCCAGACAGTTTTTAGTGAGGAGCGAGATTGTGCCCTCCCCAGACTACGACGGGCAGCTTGAGCGTCCACGCCTTAGTGAATACCAAACCGTGGACGCTCAAGAGGGGATTCGCCAGTGCTGTGGCAGCTGGTACCTCCCTGGGGTAAATGATCTTTTAATTTCGCTGCCATTAGAGGGGAGGGTGAAGGGGATGGGCCTCCGGATACTTCTCTCACCGAACGAAGCGCGGGATAAGCCACTTCACGTCGAAATTCTGAGAGGCCGAGGTATTTTACCGGTCGAGCCGGCCCATTCATGCAGCGAACTGCTTGGCTCTACTTTTATTACTTTTATTTTCATTATTTTAGGAATGAAGCAATTTAGTTAGTTTGTAATTGCAAGTAAAGTGCTCACCAGTTATTTCCACACCCAAATCAGCATCGTAAACAGTTCCGAGCATAATGAGTTCCTCAGCTTCAGATATTCCACTTGCACCGAATATTCCCTCTTCGGGCCACACTTCCCTATTTTATATCAAAATTAAACTCACAGTAAAACTTTATCATTACATAGCACAAAATAAAGTCGCTTTCCGCTGTCTGTCCCCTTATACGCTTATATCTTTGAAACTACGCATAGGATTTTGATGTGGGGTTTTTTAATAGACAGAGGGTGTTAACGGGGTGGTTACGGGGTTTTTATCTATAACTAGCTGACCCGGCAAACGTTGTCTTGCCGAAAAATAAAATTTAAAAAATAGGGGTTGATCGTAGGGGGTTGAAAATTTAGGGTTGCATGTATTTTTGTATCCCGTTTTATAAAAAAAATAAGAAACAGAAATATGTCGAAAAATTAAAAAAAAAATTGAGCGGTGGGCTACCCTTGTGATTTAGGGGGATGAAAAATAGATGTTGTCCTATTCTCAGACCTACCCGACACGCACATAAAATTTCATGAGAATCGGTCAAGCCGTTTCGGAGGAGTTCAATTACGCACATCTAGACTCGAGAATTTTATATATTAGATAATAATTTTCGAGATTTAGCACTTTTATTGCGAACGCTGGCTGAACCCTAAGGCCCGTAAGATCAATCACAGTTTAAACTATTTTATCTAGTTTAAACCTCATCTGTCGTTTATTTGGTAAGATCAATGCTAGATAAACCTCCAATAACAGTTTAAACTATAGTTTAGCTTATACCAGAAGATTTTGCCGTTTAAACTGTGGTCCTGCCTAGTTTAAAAATGGCGGTCGTTTATCAGCTGACATCTGACACAACGATTGTGGGTTCATACATAGATTTAGCATAGACTACAATAGATGGCACATGTCAGGAAAAATTTACTAATAGCATCGAATAACTGACAGCGTAACTGCGTATATTAGATTTTGGGGATATTTATATTTCCACCCATTAACATTACACCCAACACTATGTAAAAGTTAACGCTTTGAAGCGCTTTTTACGAACACATCATATCATAAGCCCTTTTGACGTCCACTGCTGGACATAGGCCTCCCTCATAAAGCGCCACAACTGCCGGTCCGCGCAATCATGGGGGGTTTTTGCCATAATCGCCACGCTTGGCAGGCGGGTTGGCGATCGCAGTAGGCTGTAGTGTCTTGAGAAAGAATGCTGCTGCCCATTCTTCTAGCTTTTCCATTTTCCCTTAGAACACATTGATAATAATAATAATATCTTGGACACAAATCACACAGCGCCAGTTCCAAACTAAGCAACTAAATGTTTGTGCTATAGTTACTAGAGAACGGATACTAATACATATATACTTTTCTTTTGTAAATATGTAAATACATACTTATAATACATAGAAAAACGCCCAGACGCCGCACAAATATTAATGTTTGTCATAAATATTTGTACTCGGGCGAAAATCGAACCCCCGACCTCAGTGCTGCAGCCGGTTGTTTTACCAATGCGCCACGAGCCCCGTAAGTCACTCATACATTAACAACCCATTTTTGGTCACGTTGTTTGGGTGACTATTGCCGATCTATTTTTCTTAAATCTATGGTCACACTATAAAACTTCATAAAAGAAAGAGAAAAAGAGTTTTTTTCACGAAATATGCCACAGACAATGTACAAAAGAGTGAATGATGAGCGAAATATGGACTTTAAATAACCAAATGTTGCCATCTGTCGAAAACTAAACTTAGTTTACGTAATCTATGTCCATTTCGCTGTTGATCTTACGAGGCAGGTTTAAACTCTAGATTAAAATTGACTATAGTTTAGAAAATCGACAGTTTTAACTATGATTGATCTTACGGGCCTAAGTGATAGATAATTAAAAACAATGTGCTACATTATTATACACCTTCAAAAGATTCACAAAAAGTCCGCGATGGCATATGTCTATCTCTTAGGCCCGTAAGATCAATCATAGTTAAAACTGTCGATTTTCTAAACTATAGTCAATTTTAATCTAGAGTTTAAACCTGCCTCGTAAGATCAACAGCGAAATGGACATAGATTACGTAAACTAAGTTTAGTTTTCGACAGATGGCAACATTTGGTTATTTTATGTCCATATTTCGCTCATCATTCACTCTTTTGTACATTGTCTGTGGCATATTTCGTGAAAACTCTTTTTCTCTTTCTTTTACGAAGTTTAATAGTGTGACCATAGATTTAAGAAAAATAGATCGGCAATAGTCACCCAAACAACGTGACCAAAAATAGGTTGTTAATGTGTGAGTGACTTACGGGGCTCGTGGCGCATTGGTAAAACAACCGGCTGCAGCACTGAGGTCGGGGGTTCGATTTTCACCCGAGCACAAATATTTATGACAAACATTAATATTTGTGCAGCGTCTGGGTGTTTTTCTGTGTATTATAAGTATGTATTTACAAAAGAAAAGTATATATATATATATATATAAGTATATATATATATGTATTAGTATCCGTTATCTAGTATCCATAGCACAAGCATTTAGTTGCTTAGTTTGGAACTGGAGGGCCCTGTGTGATTTGTGAGATATTATTATTATTATCAATGTGTTCGTAAAAAGCGCTTCAAAACGTTAACTTTTACAAAGTTAATGTTCATGTGTGGAAATGTAAATAAAATATACGCGGTTCCCAAAATCTAATATAAGCGGTTGCGCTGTCAGTGATTCGATGCTATTAGTAAATTTTTCCTGACATGTGCCATCTATTGTAGTCTATGCTAAGTCTATGTATGAACCCACAATCGTTGTGTCAGATGTCAGCTGATAAACGACCGCCATTTTTAAACTAGGCAGGACCACGGTATAAACGGCAAAATCTCCTGGTGTAAGCTAAACTATAGTTTAAACTGTTATTGGAGGTTTATCTAGCATTGATCTTACAAAATAAACGACAGATGAGGTTTAAACTAGGTAAAATAGTTTAAACTGTGATTGATCTTATGGGCCTTAGGCCCGTAAGATCAATCATAGTTAAAACTGTCGATTTTCTAAACTATAGTCAATTTTAATCTAGAGTTTAAACCTGCCTCGTAAGATCAACAGCGAAATGGACATAGATTACGTAAACTAAGTTTAGTTTTCGACAGATGGCAACATTTGGTTATTTAATGTCCATATTTCGCTCATCATTCACTCTTTTGTACATTGTCTGTGGCATATTTCGTGAAAAAAACTCTTTTTCTCTTTCTTTTATGAAGTTTTATAGTGTGACCATAGATTTAAGAAAAATAGATCGGCAATAGTCACCCAAACAACGTGACCAAAAATGGGTTGTTAATGTGTGAGTGACTTACGGGGCTCGTGGCGCATTGGTAAAACAACCGGCTGCAGCACTGAGGTCGGGGGTTCGATTTTCGCCCGAGTACAAATATTTATGACAAACATTAATATTTGTGCGGCGTCTGGGTGTTTTTCTATGTATTATAAGTATGTATTTACAAAAGAAAAGTATATATATATGTATTAGTATCCGTTCTCTAGTAACCATAGCACAAGCATTTAGTTGCTTAGTTTGGAACTGGCCCTGTGTGATTTGTGTCCAAGATATTATTATTATTATCAATGTGTTCGTAAAAAGCGCTTCAAAACGTTAACTTTTAGAAAGTTAATGTTCATGTGTGGAAATGTAAATAAAATATACGCGGTTCCCAAAATCTAATATAAACGGTTGCGCTGTCAGTGATTCGATGCTATTAGTAAATTTTTCCTGACATGTGCCATCTATTGTAGTCTATGCTAAATCTATGTATGAACCCACAATCGTTGTGTCAGATGTCAGCTGATAAACGACCGCCATTTTTAAACTAGGCAGGACCACGGTTTAAACGGCAAAATCTCCTGGTGTAAGCTAAACTATAGTTTAAACTGTTATTGGAGGTTTATCTAGCATTGATCTTACAAAATAAACGACGGATGAGGTTTAAACTAGGCAAAATAGTTTAAACTGTGATTGATCTTACGGGCCTTAGGGATTAACCACAGTTGTAATTTTGTTATTTCTTACCTCTTTACGTAAAATAATGGTTTATTTACGAAGCGATTTTAAACATTACAGCATTAATTTTCATCCAGTTTTCATCTTAAATAGATTGTGCTTTTAATATAGATCAATATGGCCTTTACAGTATGCAATTTAACGAATATTTACGAAGATATTATTATATTAACATAGCAGTTTCTACTACGCGAGCACCGGCCAAGACGCGTGCCGATAAGTAGCACAAATCGCACATTTTAATATCCAAACTTTACTCATTTATTACCTTTGATGCGGAACAAAGTTTGCCGTCTCAGCCAGCGTTAATATAAATAATTCATTAATAAACATATCATCTATCCTCTGGCGCAATCAAATAAAAAGAAGGAGTTTTGGCGGGACTGTGGAAGAAACATGTCCGTTATTTGCACTATTTTCTCAAATTTGTGTTTCAATGGATATTATTGGATAAAATTCGTGGCGTTTTATTTTTAATAAGTGTTCGTATATGAGTGCAAATGTGGGAACTGGTGTAAATATCGTGTTTAGTGTGCACTTCTTCTACACTGTCGTCAAAACTCCCTCGGAAAATCATGCATAAAGTGCCACGACTTTATGGATGATTAGGTTAGGTTAAGCTGTAGATTTAGGCTAAGATTAGTTTAGGTTAAGAATGAAGATGTTATTTATAACAAAAAGACACGACTTAAAGGTCTTAGCAACCAGGTCGTCAAAATAACATAAATAAATAAAAAGAATGATTACTTGATATAAATGAAAAGACTTTGTAGGTATATGGCGTATTACGTCGTCAAACTGCGTCGAGTTTACCGCAATGCCTGAAGACCAAAGTCTTTGACCAGTGCGTCCTACCAGTAATGACCTACGGTGCCGAAACGTGGACACTTACGGTGGGGCTAGTCCACAAATTTAAAGTCGCTCAGCGAGATATGGAGCGAGCTATGCTCGGAGTATCTCTGAAAGATAGACTCAGGAATGAGTATAGCCGACAGAGAACCGGAGTAACCGACATAGCTTGTAAAATAAGCTCGCTAAAGTGGCAATGGGCTGGCCACATCTGTCGCAGGACCGATGGTAGATGGAGCAAGAAGGTCATAGAGTGGAGACCGCGACTTGGTAAGCGTAGTGTAGGACACCCACCAGCCCGGTGGTCAGACGACCTCAGAAAGACTGGATGCGGAAGGCAGAGAATCGGATGTTCTGGTGCAAATTGGGAGCGGCCTATGTCCAGCAGTGGACTGCAACAGGCTAATGATGATGATGATGATATACGTCGTATAATTTGAAAACCTTCCATGATGATATACTTTTTTTATAGGAGGGCAAACGATCAAGTGGGTCATCTGATGGTAAGTAACTTTTCACCATGAACACCGTGGTGCGTTGGCATGCTTTAAGGCACTCCCTTAAAGCATTCCAACGCACCACGGTGTTCGAGGGAGAAGGAAAAGGAAGGGGAAAAGGGGTCGAACAAAAAAAAGATGTAAAGTTAAATACTCTCGAGAGCAATGAATCCGGGTCACTTAAAGAATGTTAAAAATCTCGGAAACTAAAAATGATAGGTTAATGCAATAAATTGTATTTAATAGACAATGTAATACTCCTTAAATGAAAGTAAAAAAAATATGAGTCACCATACATTTTATTAACACAAAATTACATAAAGAAAAAATCTGCTGATCTCTCCTTAAAACAAAAATAGGAAACATGAAATTTTTGAACTTTATTACGATTTTCTTGAATTTTAATACTTCGTATTGCCTCCTCGTGCTTCCATTACTGCGTTTACGCGGTTTGGCATGCTGTACACCAAGTTCCTTATACGATTTTGGGGAATATTCTCCCATTCCTCTGTGAGAGCAATTTTGAGCTCACGAAGCGTGATTGGGGGAGGGTTTCGTTGTTTTACGCATCTGCCTAGCTCGTCCCAAGCATGCTCGATCGGGTTGATATCCGGGCTGCGCGCTGGCCACTCCATACGAGTAATGTTCATCTCTTGAAGGTAGTCATTCACAATCCTACCTGTATGAGGTCGGGCATTGTCATGCATAAATATAGCATCCTCACCTAAATTGACCATAAATGGACCAACGTGATCATTGAGGATTTCTTCCACATATCTTACGCTAGTTAAAGAGCCGTTTTCTATGATCACCAGCTCTGTGCGACTTTCAGAAGAAATTCCGGCCCACACAAGTACAGACCCACCACCGTAGGCTACTTTTTCCTCGATGCATGCTTGCTTGAATCTTTCCCCTGGTCTTCGATACACTCTGTGTCTTCCATCGTGCTTGTAGAGCATAAATTTTGATTCGTCGGAGAACATAACTTTTGACCAATCTTCAATACTCCAATTTACGTGGCTCTGGGCATATCTTAGTCTTGAAATACGATGCCCACGCTCCAGTTTAGGGCCGTTTGCAGGTCTAAGGGGTTTTAAGTTAGATTCAGCAAGCCGACGTCTTACTGTCCATGCACTTGGGTTACTTCCTCCGAGGCGTCGAAACTGATTGGTGAGTTCAGTTCCTGTGAGAAAGCGATTTCGAAGCATGGTGTTCACCAAGTATCGGTCTTCTCGTGCTGTGGTATACCTGGTTCTGCCCGTTCCTGGTCTGCGTAGGTTAGAACCAGTTTCTTCGTAACGTCGGAGAACTCTTTGTACTGTTGACAGCGACACACCAACAGTCCTGGCTGTATCGCGCTGACTCCGGCCGGTTTCCAGCATTGTAAGTATTCTGGTGCATTCTTCAGGCGTAAGCGACATAATTTCAGCTTGAATAATGAATATAGAGCACTATCAACATGGTTTATGTACCCACATAAATGACAGATTACAAACAAAAGCAAAACCAAATGCTGTAATTTCGTAGTTCCATCTTCGAAAGTGGCCCTTTTTCAAATTTGATTTTTTTATGATATAACTTTACAATAACTAAGAAGTTTTAATACCTTCATTTAAGGAGTATTACATTGTCTATTAAATACAATTTATTGCATTAACCTAGCATTTTTAGTTTCCGAGATTTTTAGGATTCTTTAAGTGACCCGGATTCATTGCTCTCGAGTGTATATACACGTGAATTGAATTTGTAACAACTCTTGTTTAGACAAATTGTTGTATTTGAAAACAAACCTTGCAGCTCTGAACATTCCTACGGCATCTTCGTATTGGCATTCCTTCATGAGCTTTTGTATTTTCTTCATACAAATTTCTCTGATAACAAAAACTGTTATTAGTTAGGAGTAATAACTATCTCAATCGCAGAAAAATAGAATGCTTCTGAAGATAAACTAAATCATAACATAACATAACTTCACGCCTTTGTTACCAGCGGCTATTAAGCCTCGTCTAGCCGTTATGTTTACGTCCCAAATGGAATAAGTGGCTAACCTATTGCCATACCGGGCACAAAGGTTTCGGTCATCGATATTTATCACACTTAACTTCCGAAAACAAATTCGAAAGTCATTGGTCAGCTAGTGCCAGGATTCGAACCCAGACCTCTAGATCAGAAGCCGTGTGACCACTGGGCCGCCGAGACTTTTATACGCCTTTTTCTACCCAAAGATGTAGGCAGCGGCTATTAAGACTCGACTCACCAACACGTTACGTCCCAAATGGAATAGGTGGCGAACCTATTGCCATAAAGCGGGCACAGAGCCGGGCACCTCTGAAAATTATCTGCCTTCTGGGCGCAGAAAAGAAAAAAATAGCAACAGAAAGAAGAAAATACAGCAAACCATACATACTTCTGTTGGTCTATGGGTACGTCGGAGGCTGCGTCGAAGGGCGGCGGATATTCGTCCAGGCCTGAACTGAGAACAGCGGCCAGCTGAGCCCTCGCCTCCTCCCAGACTGGCGTAGTCTCCTCCACACTCTTGGGATTCTGTGTGATCACCTTCTGCTCTGTATAGACATAACGATTGACATTCTTTATATTTATCGTTTATAATATCCTCCATAATATTTTGGAGTAGGTTATTTAGTGGTAATCAAGACTGCAAAAAGACAAGACATTACTCACCTATATAAATGGTAATTCTTTTTTTTAAGGGATAGGGGGCCAAAAAGCAGGAGAGTCCCCTGATGTCAAGCGATTAACGCCGCCCATGGACACTTGCAACACAGATAGTGTGACAGTTGCGTTGCCAGCCTTTGAATGGAATAGTCGGAAGTGGAATTGTTGATTCTTCGCAACACAAAATCCATATCAAATATTTGAATTTTTTGATATCATGTTGTAAAACTTGATATTTACACTCGAGAGCAATGAATCCGGGTCACTTAAAGAATCCTAAAAATCTCGGAAACTAAAAATGCTAGGTTAATGCAATAAATTGTATTTAATAGACAATGTAATACTCCTTAAATGAAGGTATTAAAACTTCTTAGTTATTGTAAAGTTATATCATAAAAAAATCAAATTTGAAAAAGGGCCACTTTCGAAGATGGAACTACGAAATTACAGCATTTGGTTTTGCTTTTGTTTGTAATCTGTCATTTATGTGGGTACATAAACCATGTTGATAGTGCTCTATATTCATTATTCAAGCTGAAATTATGTCGCTTACGCCTGAAGAATGCACCAGAATACTTACAATGCTAGAAACCGGCCGGAGTCAGCGCGATACAGCCAGGACTGTTGGTGTGTCGCTGTCAACAGTACAAAGAGTTCTCCGACGTTACGAAGAAACTGGTTCTAACCTACGCAGACCAGGAACGGGCAGAACCAGGTATACCACAGCACGAGAAGACCGATACTTGGTGAACACCATGCTTCGAAATCGCTTTCTCACAGGAACTGAACTCACCAATCAGTTTCGACGCCTCGGAGGAAGTAACCCAAGTGCATGGACAGTAAGACGTCGGCTTGCTGAATCTAACTTAAAACCCCTTAGACCTGCAAACGGCCCTAAACTGGAGCGTGGGCATCGTATTTCAAGACTAAGATATGCCCAGAGCCACGTAAATTGGAGTATTGAAGATTGGTCAAAAGTTATGTTCTCCGACGAATCAAAATTTATGCTCTACAAGCACGATGGAAGACACAGAGTGTATCGAAGACCAGGGGAAAGATTCAAGCAAGCATGCATCGAGGAAAAAGTAGCCTACGGTGGTGGGTCTGTACTTGTGTGGGCCGGAATTTCTTCTGAAAGTCGCACAGAGCTGGTGATCATAGAAAACGGCTCTTTAACTAGCGTAAGATATGTGGAAGAAATCCTCAATGATCACGTTGGTCCATTTATGGTCAATTTAGGTGAGGATGCTATATTTATGCATGACAATGCCCGACCTCATACAGGTAGGATTGTGAATGACTACCTTCAAGAGATGAACATTACTCGTATGGAGTGGCCAGCGCGCAGCCCGGATATCAACCCGATCGAGCATGCTTGGGACGAGCTAGGCAGATGCGTAAAACAACGAAACCCTCCCCCAATCACGCTTCGTGAGCTCAAAATTGCTCTCACAGAGGAATGGGAGAATATTCCCCAAAATCGTATAAGGAACTTGGTGTACAGCATGCCAAACCGCGTAAACGCAGTAATGGAAGCACGAGGAGGCAATACGAAGTATTAAAATTCAAGAAAATCGTAATAAAGTTCAAAAATTTCATGTTTCCTATTTTTGTTTTAAGGAGAGATCAGCAGATTTTTTCTTTATGTAATTTTGTGTTAATAAAATGTATGGTGACTCATATTTTTTTTACTTTCATTTAAGGAGTATTACATTGTGTTAATTTACTTACATTAATTTACTTATAATAATTTACTTACATTAATTTAAATACAATTTATTGCATTAACCTATCATTTTTAGTTTCCGAGATTTTTAACATTCTTTAAGTGACCCGGATTCATTGCTCTCGAGAGTATATCATTACTAGCTGACCCCGCAAACGTTGTCTTGCCAAAAAAATAAGGGTTGATCGTAGGGGGTTGAAATTTTAGGGTTGTATGTATTTTTGTATCCCGTTTTATAAAAAAAATAAGAAACAGAAAAATGTCGAAAAATTAAAAAAAAATATTGAGGGGTGATGGTGAGGGGTGACCCTTGTGATTTAGGGGGATGAAAAATAGATGTTGTCCTATTCTCAGACCTACCCGATATGCACATAAAATTTCATGAGAATCGGTCGAGCCGTTTCGGAGGAGTTCAATTACGCACATCTAGACTCGAGAATTTTATATATTAGACTAGTTATCCTTATTATCTTTTAAAAATGATTACTCACTCTTAGGTTTAGACTTTGCTTTTTTCTTGACTTTTTTCTGGACAACTAACCCGGTTTTCTTACAATAGTGCTCTAACATTTTTAGAAACAGGTGAACAGTCTCAACCAGATCCACCAAGTATGATCTAAAACAATATTAAAGATAATACAATCAAACCAGTAATAATAAAATCAAATATAAAATAAAATAACATAAGTTTACGCCTTTTTTTACCCGAAGGTGTAGGCAGCGGATGTTCTTCAACATCAACTCGCCAAATATAACGTTATATAACTCGTTATATAACTGTCCCAAATAGTGGCCAATAGGTGGCAAACCTACTGCAGATACAAAGTTGTTAGTCATCGATATTATTAATCACACATAACTTCCGAAAACAATTCTGAGAAATCATTGGTGTGAGCCCAGCATAGATCCCACGACTTCTGAATCAGAAGCGGGGATCTCTACCGCTGAACCACCCTGACTGTTCAAATGATTTTTATTCTGTATATGCATCGAACCCTCAGTACCCGGAGGTGCAGATGGCAATTAATGTCTGGATACACCACATGTATTATTGGACCCATTAAATAAAGTATTTAAACTTATTGTGAATCCTTGGACACATTTTTTTCAATCATGATATATATCACACATACATTACTTCACTTTTCTACCCGAAGGTGCAGGCAGCGGCTATTAAGCCTCATCTTGCTGCGAAGTTTACGTCACAAATGGAATAGGTGGCGAACCACCTACTGCCATACCGGGTACAAAGTTTTCAGTCATCGTTATTTATCACACATAACTTCCGAAAATAATTTCGATAAGTCATTGGTGTGAGCCAGGATTCGACACCCGACTACTTATTTGTTTCTAAGATTTTCGCGAATCTCACTCATTGATCAAAACAACCTTTAGGATTGTATCGCGTTTATTTATTATTCATTTATATTTATTTCCCGACGTTTCGAACTCTTTACAGAGATCATTTTCACGAGTACTTGATTCAGAAGCGGGGTGCTCGACCACTGGACCACCGAGATATAAATTCAGAAATTTAATTTGTAAGTTCTGTTAAACGAAGTTAGACATTTCATTACTTTTAATAAAATCTAAAAATTTTTAGTTAATTACAAGTGTTGTTGTTTAATTTGGAAACTAGTTGGCGTGCATATATATAATGTTTAAATATACAAATAAATAATAGGTACATACCTGGGCATTTTATTCTCATCGTAATTTAAGAATGTAAACAAAATAAATTCTCTATATTCTAATACGTAAAAAATGTTGCTCTTTAATACTTTTGCTGATTCTTTTACAGTAGAATCTGTACTCTTGTCCATTGCCAGAAGAGTATTTAATAATTCTTTGTAAGCTCTTAATGCTAAGTGTAACCGTCTCACCCAGACTGTATATTTCTTCTTTTCAACTTTAATCATATCATAATATTTCTCCATTTGCTGCTGCACATAATGAAACATTGGTACTGACATTGTCTCACTGAAATAATTTAGATGTGTTAACTTCATGCCTTTTTCTACCCGAAGGTGTAGGCAGTGGCTGTTAAGCTTCGACTCGCCGTTATGTTTACGTCCCAAATGGAACAGGTGGCGAAACTATTGCCATATCGGGCACAAAGTTTTTAGTCATCGATATTTATAACACATAACTTTCGAAAAATAATTGGTGTGTTCGAGCCAGGATTCGAACCCACGACCTCTGGATTCAAAAACGGTGTGCTCGACCACTGGACGATCGAGACTAGTTGGACCACCGAGACTATATTTGCTATGAATTTCAATGATGACACAATTTCTTTTATAAAAAAATAAAATATTTGGATAATTTATTACATAACAGCTAGAAGTGTAAGTAACATTTTGTAATTTAAGTTCTGTTAAGATCTTTTTTTTTAATATTATTTCCAATAAAATATTACAAATTTAGGGTGAGAGAGGAGACCGAAAAGTTACATTTGAAACTAATTACAGCTTGTTGCATGAATGGGCCGGCTCGACCGGTGAAGTACAACACACCATTCAGAATTTTGACAAATAGTGGCTCATATCGCGTTTCGGAGAGAAAGGTGTTACAGGTGTCTACGGGCGGCCCTGGTTGCTTACCATCAGGCTACCCGCTCGCTCAATTGCCCACTATCCTATGAAAGAAATGTGACCGAATATATCTTACCTGACCAAACCAACTTGAAAATTGTGTCCTCTATTAAATTCCATAAAAAATTTGACTGCCCATAAATAGTAAGACTCATCATTTTGCTGTGCCTTCGCTCTTACTAAAATGTCTTTCACATGATGCATGAGAGGATTGTATGAACTGTTTAGGAACTCTATACAAAATTCTTTAAGAAATAATCTAAAAAAAAAACCATTAATAAGCATTAATATATAATTCCATATTAAGGTAACTTAGCATAGAAAGTTTAGAATTCTGTGTCAACACAAACAAAACTATGGAAGATTACTTACTTAACTTCACGGCAACTCCCTTGTGTAAGCAGAAAGAGCAGAGCAGAAACTAAATATAATAATATTGAAAAAACGTGACCAATCAGCAATAAAGGACATTGGGGAATATCGCAAAAAAAAGAATAAAATTTAATCAATAGCATTTTTTTTTTAATTATCTAAATAGGTACATCTGGAGATATTGTTTGCAAAAATGAGTCTTCTCAGCGTATGAAATACCAGGTCGCATGAAATTAATACTAAAAGTATATTCATATGATTAAGCCTGGCTTAAGGACAATTTATCAGTCAACAATAATAATGATCACACAATGGCGGGTTCCATTCCCACCCGAGTACAAATATTTATGACAAGCATAAATATTTGTATAGTGTCTGGGTGTTTTTCTATGTAGCGCAGTGGCTAGCACCGAGCTTCTGATTCAAGAAGTAGTGAGCACAAATCCTGGCACACACCAATGACTTTTCAAAATTTTCGGAAGTTAAATGTGATAAATATCGATGACTGACAACTTTGTGCCCAGTATGGTAATAGGTTCGCCACCTATTTCATTTGCGACGTAAACGTAACGGCGAGACGAGGTTTAACAGCCGCTGCCTACACCTTCGGGTAGAAAAGGGCGTGAAGTTATGTTTATATGTTTTGCATAAATGTGTATTTACAAAATAAAGTATTTAATATGTTTTAATATCTGTTATCTAGTTTCAATAGCATCATCATAGCATTTAGTTGCTTAGATTGGAACTAGAGGGAAGCAGACTGTCACTGTAAATGCTCGTACTAGTCTATTTATTTATTTTTTTATTTATTTATTTATTCTTCATGTACAAAATTGGTACATAAGGTGGACTTAATGCCATAAGGCATTCTCTACCAGTCGACCTTTGGGTTAAACAGAGAAACTGCGAAGGGTACAGAAAAAGGCTTAAATAAACAATCACATTCAGTACATACATACACTTATATAAATAAATACATACATAATCACATACACAGATATACACGCAAATATATTTATAAATACATATATACTACGATAATAAATACAATAAATACGTAGATATGCATATTAGATATGCGTGCACAATAGGTACAAATATATATGAAATAATCCAACCATACTATATATATATTTCAATAACTAGGTTTTACATAGCCCGGATGTTAAGACAGCAGAGATAAATAGTGCTCTTTAACTCTCCGCTTAAACGAAAACTTACTTGGAGAAGTTTTAATGTTGAGGGGAAGTGCGTTCCAAAGTCTTATCACAGAAACAGTGAACGAATCAGAGATAAAATTGGTGCGGTGTGATGGAATGTCTAAGATCAGATTTTCTGATGCACGCAAATTACGACTGTGGGAACTGCCTAGAATTTTAAATTTAGATTTTAAGTACTCGGGGGCGCGTGGATCACGAAGTATCGAAAAGAGCTGACAGAGCGATCTAAGGGACCTTCTTTGGCGGATTGGGAGCCATTTGAGTTTAGCGCGGTAATAGGAAATATGGTCATATTTTCGCAGCCCATAAATGAAACGCAAGCAGTTATTGAGGAGCCGATCTAACTTATCGAGTGATTCCTGCGATAGATCCGGGTAACACACATCGCCGTAGTCGATTATAGGAAATATAAGAGACTGGACTAACAGTAACTTAGTTGAAGAAGGGAGAAAATGCTTAAACCTATAGAGAGAACGCAGTACAGCTGTGACGCTTTGGCTAATTTGACAAATTTGTTTCCTCCAGTTTAATCTGTCGTCGATATATAAGTCGTAGTAGTCGTAGTAAGTCGTAGTAGTAGTAGTCTAGTGTCCGACCGAAGGTCTATTTTTAACCGAAGCCGATGAATCGGCAATCTCCACAACCTACGGCCGAAGCCGAAGCCGAAGGTTTATAAACTATTAGTTAATTAACAATTTTCTTCAATATTATCCACAGCTAAAGAAGAATATCAGCGTAAAGTGGCTCATGCCGCTTTTCGTTCGGTGATAGAGGTACCCGCACTGAACTAAGTGCAGTCCGGTCCGTCAGTCACTCACTCTTTCGTAACAGTTCGTTTAATCTCGACTGTTCTCGGTCCTTCAGCGGGACCTTCAGAATTCGGCCGAAGCCGAAGATCTCGCCGAAGATGGATTTTTGGCCGAAGGTGGCCGAAGCCGAAGCTTCGGTCGGACACTACTTAACATCCACCTAGAGCTGTCTGGCAGAGATCATAGCAGGCGATAAGACCACCTATAATTGTACTATTGTACTTGCCTAAAATTTACCATGTAGGCACTTGAACTGAATTCTTCAAATGATGTACAATAAAATGTATATTAATTAGGCTAGTTATTATATGTATACCTTATAGCAAAAGCAGATCGCCTCTCTAACATGCCACTTTCGACGGGTCTCCGATTTTTTGGCTTCACTAGTTTTGTTTTTTTATTGCCACCGAAGTCCAAATTAGATATTTTGTTCAATGGTTTCAAACAAATGATCTCGTTATCAGATATTGACTTCATATTTTGAACAACATAAGTCCCACCAAAACGAGAATGTCTGAAAACAAATTAAACAATTCATTATATTAAGACATGAAAACTTTAGGAACAAATTTTCTTTTTTATGCTATAGGGAGGCAAACGAGTAGACGTGTTACCTGATGGTGAGCAACAAACGCCGCCCATAGACAGCTGAACACAGAAAGTGTTACAGTTGCGTTACCGCCCGTTACAGTGGGTTATGGGGGGACAGGCTGGGCCTCCGGATACCTCTCTCACTGTGCGAACCACGGTATGAGCCAATTTACATCGATATTCTGAGAGTTCGTGGTATTTCACCGGTCGAACCGGCACATTCATGCATCGGACTATGTGGCTCTACCACTGCTTTAAAGTTTTTATGAAAATGGAAGCCAGAATGCATCCAAAATGTCAAGGTTACAGCAATAAAATCTGTAGGTAAGCTTTATTGTAGCAGTTTAATAGGAAAATAACATAACTTCACGCCTTTTGTTACCCGAAGGTGTAGGCAGCGGCTGTTAAGCCTCGTCTCGCCGTTATGTTTACGTCCCAAATGGAATAGGTGGCAAACCTATTGCCATACCGGGCACAAAGTTTACAGTCATCGATATTTATCACACATAACTTCAGAAAACAATTTCGAAAAGTCATTGGTGTGAGCCAGTGTCTGGAATCGAACCCGGACCTCTGGATCAGAAGCCTAGGAAATATCTAGGAAAATATGTTGTGATATTATTTGAATCAATTGTAAAAATTACCTAGTACCCGAATATTGCTTAATTTTATTAATTCTCTGCTTGTTTTCTGCCATCCTGATAGAAAGCAGTTCTTGATCATCTCTCAGCTTCTCATCAATGCTCCTCTGTAAAGCGGCGTCAGCTAAACTGCTTGGATTTTGTTCTCTCAATAAATGGGATATTATTTCAAGGATATGCATAAAATATTGCTTTTCATTTTCAGATGACATATATAATATAATATCCAGTATGCCAGATTGATTTAAAGCCCACAACACCTAAAATATAATTTAATTTTACAATTATAAATCTACACTCCTTATTGCTATTTATAATAAAATAGCAATATGGAGTTGTAAATCTATAATTACATCCAATTCTATAATCAATATGATGGCCCATCCAAGAAGCTGCATCCAAGAAAGAAGAGTATGCTAAATCAGGCTCAGAGATTTTCTATCTCAGTGCTTAGATAGTTTTAAAATGTGCAAGTGTAATGAGACATTAAAAACTGTTGTCCTTTATCTCATATTTATTAGTACCTAGTACTCATATAAGGTAGAAAAATCTGCCTTAGGTCGACTTATATCTTTTATAGTATCGATGCAATGTGTGTCTTAACAATTTTTATTATACTTATAATGTTTTGAACAGATTCAGATTGTTAATAAATGGCCAATGTTGAATGTGGCACTATTAAATGTTAGACTAAAACAAAAAAAAATGTTTAGTATTCAGTTTGTACAACTTGTCTATCTCACCTACAAAGGGTAAAGGGGTAACATATTTCTAAATTTTAAATTCATGCTATACCTGGTCATGTACACTAGCATCATTTTCTGGTCTCCTCTCCTTATCAAGATCAGCTGGCACTTGAAGTACATTTCTAATTAGAATCAGAATCCTTTCAATAATCAATCCAGTGTCTTCATCTCTTTCTGACCAATCCTAAAAGAAAGCTGAGTAGTCATTACTGATTTCTAATGCTTGATCATTCCATGGAATATCAATAAAACTATTTTACACTGTCCAATGTCAAAAAAAAGAAGAATCATTTTTGATTGGCTATGTCCTAAGCATATAGAAATGTTAGCTATATATATTTGCATGTATATTTAACTCACAATTTCTAAAATCTTTGCAAGCTTTTTTGCAAACACATTCCATGTTTCAACTTTGATGAAAGCCTCCTCTTTGTAACATTGTAAATGTAGTAATATCTGTAAATAATTGTGTCCTGCTGTACGTTCTGTGGGCACTTCTTCTCTATATAATAAGAGTACTGGATTTGTAAGATTAACTAAAAGCCTGAAACATTTAACAACTACAATTAAAAAATTGAACTCTGTTTAAGTTACTACATTTAAGTTATTTGAAGCAATTACTGAATTTTCGGCACAACCAAACTAACAATGATTTGAAGTTATTTTTTACAGTAAATTAATAATATTTTTTTTATGTATTCTTAAACATAATCAATTAATTAATTTAAAGTACACACCTGAGAGTCACATCAAATAATTCAGGGTTTTCCCAGTGATCAACTAACATGGGCAGAAGATCTGTTTGCAACACTTTGGTTTGACCAAAATGTCGACGAATTTCATGGTCTTCACCATCACGACGTAAATATCTTATTAAATCTTTGACGGTATTAAGAGTGTACTCATCAATAAAATATTTTCCAGATCTTTTATCATACGTTCCCAAGGCATTACAGGTAGCAGATAGCTCCGCAGATAAAAGAGAAGTCATAGTGTAGTCATATACATCAAAACACAGGAAAAGTGTAATTTATAGAATTTTATGAAATAACACTAGAAAAACTGCATTTCACTACTTTAGAGCACTGATAACTTAGCTGATACAGCTTTGGCAATTTCTGTGGGATAATCTAGATATGAAGTAGATTGAAGGGATATTGCCGATGCTGGCAAGAGCGGATTTTTTTCAAATTTTGCTAAGAAACCCTCTATAAATCCTGATATCCATAAAATCTAACCACGAAAATAAATCTAAAGAAAGTTGATTGGCTTTGACATTAAAAAGCCCGCGAAGTCTGACGCATACAACGTTCAAAATTTTACTGACTGATCACCAAACCTCATATAAATTTCAGAAGAATTACGCATATTTGCGCGTAGTTTTGAACGCACGCAGCATAATTTTTTTTATCATCGGCATCAAAAGGCTTCGTTGCTTAGTTTCTCTTCTGATTTTTTCTAGTATTTTAGGTAATTTAATTTATAACGCCTATATTTAAGAATATCAATTTAGTGATCAGGAAATAAAATGACACGCGAAGGGTTCCGTACTAATAATAAACGTTGAAAATCTCTTTTATTGCATGGGAGCTCCATTTACATGCCCTTTAAATTTATTTTATTTTATTATATTTGAAGAGAATGGATAAGAAAAAATCGGTGCACGAAGTCTGTTACCGTTATTAGTAGGTATCGAGCATCACGGAAAAAAATTATGTTCGTCGTATGGGTCGAGGCTTTAAAAGCCTTCGGGTAGGAAAAGGCGTGAAGTTACGTTTTTATTTTCAAAAGTAAAACTGGTAAGAGCGCAGTTCTGCATATAATTGATAAACCCTTGAATTTGCATTGATCATGTCGATGTATTTATTTTGGCTCAGTTTTTTATTTAACGAGCTAAGCCGTTAGCCCACGGCTTAGCTCGTTAATTGCTGGTTTTTGCAGCTGGTTATTTTAATTTAATTAAATTTGTATGCTGTATAAATCATATTTATACACCGAATTAGATTATTCAGCAATTTTAAGGTATTATCCGCGCGCTTCATATTGCAATTGGCTTGACCGGCTTTGTGATGATGACGTAGGTAAACAGTAAGTACCGTTCGCAACGTTGTCATGCGCATACGCCTTACTATTGAGTTATAATTGTTATTGTAGAAATTTTTATGATTTTGGTTTGTTATACTCTTTTTTTTAATATAAAGTATCATACTTACTCGACACAACACCTTACAACTGAAACTAGTTCTGATTCAGATGATATTATTAGCATCGAAGAATCAGGCGAGAATAACTAATTAATTGTGTGTATTTTTATCATATACATATACTTTTTAAATACTGGCTATTATTTATTACTAGTCCAAAAATTTTATTCAATATGAGTAATTCAATAAGCAAATTACATGTTTCTGCTATCTGTATTTTTTTGAGGCGAATGACGTCACGCAGCTGTAATTATAAGGTTCCATTGCAATACCAACGTGCGGGGCTTATAACTTAATAAATACAATGTATGGGTATCAGAAAATAAAGTTTAAAATAAAACAGGTACATTTTATTGAAAAAAAAAATATGTACACAGCAAAACAAATAAATAATCTTATATTGTATATTAGTCTATAAAACATTAATTTCATTGAAATAAAATACTATACATAACTACGTTAATATTATGTACATAATACCATCTCACAAGGTAAGAACTATATATCCATACCATATAATATAGTAAACAATATCAATTTAACATTTAAATATGTTGATATTTGGATCTCACATCTATTATTATTATGAAAAATTTAAGTGGAATCTCTAAATTACTATATAATACGATAGGTAATTGAAACAGAGTAAGCTATGATAATTCTTGATATATATCTACATATACATATATATATTTCATCAGACATGAAAAAAAAACACAAGTGATTTTGCACATTGATAAATGTAACAATAATTTGTTTTCAACAAATTACTTATCAAAATGTACTCATGGCAAAACTTATTATTTATCTACATTAAATAGAAAAAAATAAAACCTTATTTGAATATCTATTGTGATTAAAAAGCATTTCAGAAATGTATCAATATAATCTCCCTTTTACAACAAAATTAAAACGCCTATCAATCAAGCGACACCTATATATATAATACATTCAAATCTTAAATTTAAAATATAACAAAATGTTTGAAAATACTAAGTTTCTAAAGTTACTAACATGTGATGTCACTGCGATGTCACTAATACTTATCTACAAGAAATATGTCCCAATTTCAATTGGTTTTACATGACTATCAATTTATTATATAGGCCTACTACCTTAGATTATTTCAATTATTAAAATCAGGTTATTTCACTACCATAATCACATACATTTTAGTGTTAAGTGTGATCGTGCCCAGCCCGAGATCCATACGAGAGAAAAAAAAATTATACAATAAATTGTAAGATAGGCCCCACACTATTCACGAAGTGAATCGAATTTACTTGAATGTCTCTTTCTCGGGTCTGTCTCTCTCATTTACAAAATCAAAAGAGACAGAAAGGAATGTGAGAATGTCATCCGTAAAAGTCTCTACTCATTCTGCTGGTATCCACACTGGCTACATCGCACACCTCAACACCAAAAATTATGAGATGCTTAAAATATTTTGGTCTCTACGATTGTTCTAATGATCACTGAATTCTAACTCAAAATTCATTATAAAAACTGTATAAATATTGCTGCTGCATTTTCACTTTTTTTTTTACATATTATATTACAATTTAAACAATAAATATATAAAAATCTGTCAAGATTCTGTTATATCAAAACGTTATTATGCTCCTCGATTTAATAATTATATTGTTTTATTATTATTATTAAAATTATTATCTACAATATTAACAAAATTATAAAATTATGAACGCAAACAATCAGTAAAAAAAAAATCACAAAACTAATAATGTAGTGTACTTTAAAAAATATTATTATTATTAATAAAAACGAAACAATTAGAATGTCTCGCTTCGCAGCGACATGCGCCAGGCCTGTGTTATTTATTGTCAATTATATCATCTCTTTAATATCTACATTCTTTTTAATATGCTCAAATATTTTGACTAGAAATCATGTTATACTTATTACTTTCTAACAAAAAAAAACACGATAAAAAAAATTTACACGAGATATATTAACGTATATATATATATCTATATATTATATAGCATAATTTCTTCTCAATTTACAGTTCACTAAAATTGTACAGTACATCGATGACAGGTGTGTTTTTTTTTTTAAATTTAATATATCCAGTCCAGTCAAATGGAAACTACAATAATTCGCAAACAGTTGAAAATAAAAAGGCAAGTTCCCATCGAGCATCCCATCCCATACAATAAGCATAAAAATCTTTTTTTTTCTTTTTCAGCCAGACAGTTAGTTTATCACAAAATAAGTTCTCTTATTTTCAGCTTTAAACGAATTTCTGTACCTTCAGGTTCAAATTTGACCGGACCAATCTTCAATACAGACAGATACCTATTTAAACAGTAAAAATATTCCCTTAACCTAAATATATTATTATATAATTGTATGGTGAACGACAACGATTTTAAATCGATAATCGGACACATAAAATTATTCGCACATCTATATTGTAAAAACTGTGATAGGGACCGTATCTATAGTCACAATACAATCGATATATTAATGTAATATGTATAATAATAATAATTTGAATATTTTAGGAACATTCTAATGTCTAAGAACTTTAATTTTCATATCCAGCGTTGTTAACATCTATCCAAAACACAACATCCATATATTCATTATATACAGAGCAATTAAATACAAAAAAATCATGCAATACGGAATGGTATTTAAAATCACTGAACAGTAATTCATTCATAGACAAGAAAATGGAGGAGAGAAAAAAAAAAGAATTGTCTTTAATGTTATAATAATTGTTCTATCTAATGATAAAAATTGTAAATCTTCTATAATATTATTGTGATGAAATGTTTGGAGATCAGTAGAGATTAATGCATGACCAGAACTATTGACCAAATCATGCCGACCTCTTCTTTTTAATACAAATAGCTCATTATTTTGAAGTGATTAAGTGTTGTTATAAAGAATTGCATTTTACAAGCATATATTATCAATCTCTTGTACGCCATCATGCCAATTAGAACTCAGCTCCAATGACTTATTTTTACATCATATAATATATGTATATTAAAAAAACCTAAATTCATTGTCTGCACCAAAACGCCTGCAAAAACCACATACAATTATTTAAAAAAAGTTATTTCAAAATTAAATTTAATACAGCTGCAACGGGTAATTAAAAATCACAATTTAGTCTATACATTATAAAATATAAAAGAATTTGGTGTTATAAATAAAATTATTCCAACTGAGCAAAAATACTGTATGTATATAGAAGTCTAGGCGAAGTCGCGAGTCCATAGAGCGTCTAGTCATACAGGAAAGAGTAGAAGGAACTAGATTGCGGGGCAGGTCAGCAATGCGTTGGACTCACCAAATAAAATCCAGAGTGAGAAACCGCATATATGACTACGTCAGGCAGTCTGACAACAAAAAAGGTTGGAAGGAGGTTGTAAGAAGGTTTTGTCCGGCTCTTCTATCAATGTGACAGCCACGAAGTGACCACGACCACTCTGTCATGAGAGAGACGACAGAGAAGAAAATATAGAAAGAGTGCTTCGAAGGTAAATGCGATACTGTAAGGGTCTATTTCCAGAAATAATGTAATTACATATTATGCCCCGGTAAACGATCGTAGGTACATGATTGACAAACTTGACTACGGCAAAAAAAAATTATAGTACTTTTATGACACTAATATTTGTAACAGCAACTTGGTGTATGCTGAAGAAGAAAAAGTTTAACAATTTAATACAAATTGTATTCGTCGAAAAAATAAATAAATCCAAACAGGATAATATTATGATAAGGCTAAGTTCAGACGACCAGAACGACCAAAGCAGTTGTGTTATCGTCAATCGTCATCTTTGTTACCCGAAGGTGTAGGCAGCAGCTGTTAAACCTCGTCTCGCCGTTAGGTTTACGTCCCAAATGGAATAGGTGGCGAACCTATTGCCATACCGGGCACAAAGTTTTTACTCATCGATATTTATCACACATAACTTCCGAAAACAATTTCGAATAGTCATTGGTGTGAGCCGGTGTCAGGATCCGAACCCGCGACCTCTGGATCAGAAGCCGTGTGCTCGACCACTGGACCACCGAGACTACAAGGCTCAAATATGTCCATGTTAATTCTACTTTAGGGCGAGGCCAGCTCGCATACAATGCGATCATGTGAACTTAGCCTTATCAAAATATTATCCTGTTTGGATTTATTTATTTTTTCTATTCGAAAAAATACTTCAGCAATTTTAACAAATACTTTCAATATTTAAATCTTGATACAAGTACCTACATTAGGTTGATAGAAAGTATACGCTATATTAAAAGTGTTGTATTCATTTGGAATAAATGTAAATATATGTATATTGAGCCCATTGGGTGTAAAATAAAATTGATAAAATAATAGCTGCAGTCTATGTTCGCGAACTGCGCAATCTCGCTGTGTCTGCGGGCTTGGTGGGGCTGGCGACACGTTTCACGCTGTTCCTCTTGTGATGCTTCTCCTTGGTCTTCGGCTTCTCATGTCTATCGGAGTCGCTGATCGACTCCTCGCACTGCACACTCTCACCTTCACTCTTCTTATCGAGCTCCGCCATGGCCTCCTGAATTGCGTTCTCCAGGAGCGTGTTTAATTTTCTACTCCTGTTCATTTAAAATATAAAAAAAGTATATTAGTTAGCATTCAGTCGATATTTTATATAACAGTAATAAAACTAAACACAAATTCTTAGGTTGGATTAATACAACATATTAACTACATACACATCAGGTACGTAACTCACAAATGTGAACAAGAATATAGCGCAATGGTCTAACGATCACACGACAATAAATGTATTTCAAATATGGAATTCGTTAATAAATGAAGATGGAATAACAAAATCAGACTAAAAATATGAGGTAATATCTGGCGGCTATCAGGCGTCCCAGGGCCTACCCAGGTAATAATATGTAGAGGTTCCTGAACACCTACATATTATTCCCAACAATCTAATATATTGTACTCCGTTTTTACTATTGTATTATTATATTATTGTATTTTAGACAGCTCGTTGCTATAACTTTGTTCTAGCGTCATAACCAAAATTCGGAACAAAAATTAGATCTCAATACGTCGTATTTCATTGACAAGGTCACTGAGATGTTTGAGGATGTAGTTAGTCGACTGTTTGTCGGCTTTTAATAATATGGTACAACAAACTCTCATTATCCTTCTTAGCGAAAATTCGCTATCGGATTAAGAGAGTTCTTCAAACGCGTGATCATTAGTGAATAATCGTGCCTAGATTGTTATATATAGATTGTTACATTACCAAAGGTTGCCTGGAAGAAATTGCTGTTAGCGATAAGGCCGCCATTTATACCTTTAAGTACATAATCTTGTCAATAATGTATGTTTTTTATTTTGTAATTTATATGGTGTAAATAAAGAATTATCTATCTATCTAATATAATAAAATTTTCAACTTGTAAAATAATACGCCACAAGTTCCGCCCCACCCGTTTCTCTCGCTTACGTCCCGATCCTGTGAATATCTCGGGATGAAATATACATAAAATAAAATAACATACAAAATACAAAAACATAATGGACGGAGTATAAGTTGCCATTAAATTGATATTGGTTATTCGAAAAGACAAGGTTTAAAGTACGCGATATAATATAATGTACTACGCGATATCCGTTTGTAAAAGTTGTATTGTTATTTAATGTCAATTAAAATGTTACAATTTGAGGGCCAAATACTACATTTCATAATGGACGCATTTTTTTTCTTGGGACATCTTTAAAAGCTTAATCAGTCCACATTTTTTCTACTTTTAACTCTTTTCTGTGCTGCACTTCACTGCATAGTTTAAAACAAATTATATTGCTGCTGGCTGTCCCTGTGTATGCTCAGATCGTTGAAATTATTATTATTATATTATTTTTTATAGAAATAAAACACGTCACTAATATATCCGCATATATATTTATATCTTTAAAACTACGCAACGGATTTTGATGCGGTTTTTGTTAATATATAGAGGGTGTCATCGGGGTGTGTTTTTATCAATAATTCATGTATATTATAGTAAAGAAAAAGAGACAAATCCAAAATGCAAATTCTTTAAAAAGAAAAACACTCTTTAGCGAAAATATCACGTTGCTGAGAAAGGTAATAATAATTCGGGATAAATTAGTGATAAAAATCCGATGAACACAATTATTATTTAAAAGCATAAATATGAGAATAACTTCGTCATAATATCTGTGCATCTCGCAATGCGACGAATTGCATAAAAGCGATTCTCCTATCGTCATCCCGCTAAGTACGGTCAGCGCGTTAGTTAGTTAAACAAAAGATTTGGTCGCTATAGTAGACTATACATTTATAGCGCCCAAAGCTTTTTTTAGCTCTTGCGTCATTTAATAATATTATTTTCTATGTTAATAAATATTTGAGGAAAGTAAAAATACTAGTAGTATACTTGATATGGCTTGCCAAATTTTAAAGAGAAAAGTAGTTAATTAGTTGTGTGATGTAACATTATTCCGAATATAATAAATCGCTTTATTTAAATTTTCAATTAAATGTAATAAGTATTATATCTATAGTCGTATTTTTACTTAAACAAAGTTATCTCACAGTGGTTTATGTCACATTGTAAAATAATATTGCCAAATTTAAAGTCATTCAGTTCTTATTCAATCAGATGAATGAACAATGACACTGTAAAACTTATACTATTCAATTTAATAAATAATTTAGCTCAGGAACAATATTTTTAACTGCTTTTTAAAGAAGGTTCGAATACTTTATTTAACACATAATTTTCTTCACCAAAATTTTTAAAAACTGTATAAAAATTTAAGTCATAAAAATGTCACGATAGTGATAATTTTTCATTTGAAGATGAATATAAAAAGAAATATGTAATAAACGATGTTTTTTTAACATAGAAACAACTTTTTATTTTCATTATCTACCTATAATTGTTATATTTTATATATCTATAGTTTTAATTACGTGATGTATTGAAAATGGGCCAATCTTACAAGTTTTCGAACTACGAGAGACTAACTATTCGCAAACTAAACAATCGTGGTAGTTATAAAACTACCACGATTGTTTAACGACGAATGAATAATCATTCAAGAGTTTTTTCATTCATTCACTTTACTACAACACCATTTTTTTTTTCATCAAAAACTGACAATACTGTAAACGTCAGTGGATGTTGTTTAATTAAAAATCCGACTATATTTCTAGTTACTATTTTTTTTGCACACCGTACTGAATGCGCAAATACGGAAATGCAACGTCACTAGGCTAGGTGCACAAATATTGTGACTGGGCTACAAGTAATGTAGTCTGATAATGGATACCCCAGGTTCGTTACAACAATCCGCATTTAATTATTATTTAAGGAGAAAGGGGAAAAACCAACAGGCAAGCAGGTCACCTGACTGTAAGCGGCCGGCCGGTGCCACCCATGGACATCTGCATTACCGTTGCTGGCCTTTATGGGTAGGATGATTGAAATATCTCCAGTTCGAATACACGTTGTGTGACGAGTGCTAGAGCGGTGTGGAGGTGGAACTCACTTCCTGAGGTTGGTGCGGGCCGCGTGGTGCGCCTCCAGCCCCTCGCTGAGCGTGAGCAGGCGCGAGTGGTGCAGCGCGGCGGGCGGGCGCTCGGCCCCGAACCAGCGCACGGCCCAGCGGCCCCCGGGCCGGCGCGCGCGCAGCTTGCCGGGCCACGACGCGAACCCCTTGACGGGGCCCCACACCAGGTCGCCCACGCTGAACCGGTCCACCGCCGCGCCGTCCCCACCTCCGGCCTCTTCCTCCACCTCCTCGTCAGAGCTCTTCGTATCTACCGACCGACCGTCTCTGTTAACGTACTCGCTCGCGTCAACACCACCACCGTGCCGCCACCCCCGTACTCACAAAGAACGCGCTTCACCTCGCTTACATTAGTTTTTTTTTTACCAAAATAATACGTCGCTTCCTCGTGACATCGAAACGAAATCGAAGCCCAGTAATTTGTATAAGTAGGTCTAGAGAAGAGATAGTACGATAGTGTGATACATATATAGCGAGCGTGACACGAATCGCGCGCGACTAAATAGATCTAGTCGCGCGCTACCATCGTGCACGTCTCCCGACACCTACAGAAGTCTAAAGTGAAGATTTAATATAATTTACGTGTAATAAATAAATGTGCTTACTTACAATGATAACAGATGAAATGATGAATGGCTTTACAATGATGCGTTAGTAATGGAATCCCAATTTGTGAGCCAATTTGTTACTTCGAATATGGTGCAATGGAAAGCGACAGAAAGCCGGGGTGAAAACGTTTGCACGCCGCACACATCACTGTTATATTCTGATTAGTTTCCAGTACACCCTTTTTTTTTATAAACAGCTGTATCTTGTATTAACCCAACCAAAAGAAAACCAATGACCAATAGTATCGCATTATGTAGAAGCTGAAATATACCACAATACAAAATCAGTACGTGTATTCATCGTTCAAGTGGTTCTACAAATACAATCTTGTTACATTAGCAAAATAATTTTGTAACATACGTTCGACGATAAATTGAATCCAAAACCAATACAAGACACAACATTATGAATAATTTAGAATTTTGTTAGCTGTGACTGAAGCGTGAGATGGCACCTCTATATTAGTACATAGGGAAGAGCAAATGTGAAAAATATTAAGACTGTTTGCAATGAAAGTTATTTAGTAAATAATTTGTATATGAAACAAATAGGATACATACAAAAAGATCTTATCATTTATTTATGAAAGACCAATGTTTTATATTTTATAAATTTGGTATGTTAACAAGAAGAACTGTAAAATTGCTAAATTTGTAACTTTACTGTAAAGTCAAAATGTTTCAAAGATATGATGAATTGAAAACATTTATAGAGCACAAAAAGCTAACACATAATTTCCCACCTATATGCATTAATTTAGCAAAGAATCCAAAGCGTTGCAGGAAGAAGTGTGTGAAGAAATAAACTGACTTACCATCGCCTGAACCCATATTATGTCTATCGTAAACCTTGGGCAAAGTGGATGTATCAGAACTCGTGCCAGATGGGGGGAAACGTCTTGGTTGTGTTTTATCTGGGGAGGTCATACCCATTGCGTCGTATTCGGACTGCTTCGGAAGACCATGGACCATATTATAACTGGGTGTCCTCATTATTTTGTCAGGTTTGTATGAAGACGTATCTCCAAATTCGCTCTTTCTTTTGTAACTTGGATTTCTGTCATAATAATTGGACGCCATTGCCTGAGGGTTGTTTACTGAAATATTCATATTTTGGCTATAATGCATATCGGTGGATTCCACTGGGTTGTGGGGCCGACTCTGGCGTATGATTGGTGCCATGCCTGGAAATAAATAGTTTAAAAAAATGAAGTTATATTATTACCACGTGTAACATTAACACAACTAGGCATTAATGATTCAACCAAATTGTATTGCTCGTGGAATGTTTGTTTTTACTAGTAAGTCCTTCTATCTTCTCCTTATTGCCAAATCCTTAGCCACTGGAGCCTGTCCTACATTACCTTAATACCTGAGGTTATATCAAGAAATAAATCGTACACACCTTGAGTTTCTGTGTCTGAAAAGTCGCCACGTCTCATTGGCCAAGGATGGTCACGAGCCTCGGCGATGTCTGGCTCACTGCTAGATACGCATTGCACCATTGCCTGAAAACGATAAACACTCTTCTTGTGTTATGTGAACATAACATAACATAACTTCTGTGTTATGTGGATTGTATTTATTATGGCAATATTGTTAAACTGGCAATTGAAAAGAGTCGGACTTTCTTGCCGATTCCTCTCAAGAAGCCCTGACACCAAAACTTAGATTCACTTTCATATTCAAGACAGTGTGATGAAATGAATCTAAGCTCTGCGAATATTACCTAGACAGTAAATAGATATAAGTAATTATAGTTTTGTATGGCGATTCTAAGTGTTCTATGAAGGCCAACGAATAAAAGTCTTTTGATTTTGATTAAAAACTCTCATCAGGCCCAGAGCAATCACTTCTTATAGATTATTGTATGCAAACTGTAGGTATGTACTGTCCTATATATATGTACCGTGTATACAGCCAAAGGGATTAAGTAAAAAGAGGATATTTTTTCATTTTACAAAGAAACACTCAAATTTTGCTTATTATTTTGAAATAAAATCAAACTTTAAATAACTGTACTTCTACCATAAAAAAATCAGTCAAATACTTACAGAGGAGGCATCGGGTGGTTCTGGTGAGGTGGTGGTAGTGTCCGCGTAGTTCGGTTGCGTAGATATGCTGAGGCGAGGGCTCGCGGACGACTCCAGAGGACCCAGCGGACTGTGCGTCGTAGTATCCGGCGGACTGCTGCCACCGGCTGCTCCACTTGGAGACTTGCCGCGGTTAACAAGCGTTTGTGTCGATACAGAATGGCGGACATGCGAGAACCCTTGGCCACCCATCGAAAATTCGTTCATGAACTTCATATATCCCTCGGAGTTATCCACCTTCGCCTCACTCTCAACTTGCCCGGGAAACATTGCGTTCTGATGTCTCACTTCTCTCGGCTCCTCAACTTGACTGTTTTCAACCGATTCGCCAAATAGTCGCTTCTGATTCGTGATAGGTTTGTTGTTCGCTAATAGAACGTTTGAATCGATACTCAATCTTGATGAATTCCCCGTTTGCAGATTTGCTGTCATAGATGACATTTGGGCATTATGTGAGTTAGATACTAGCGTAGTTTGTTGTTGAACGATGGTAGTATTCTGATGCACAAATGTTGGATTATTTCGATTGTTTGAAACTGAAGCTAATGCGGGCTTTGGTGATAAAGGAACCATTAATGCTTGACCCATTTGATTTGTTTGAATATAATCCTGTGACTGTACGTTGTTCGATCGTATTTGCGGAGCGTTAAATGAGACATTTGTTGGGCTTAAGTTGGCGAGTAGCGGACTTAACTGACTGTTGAAATTCGGACTATTCACCATAACCTGACTGTTTGGTGATAAGAATTGGGCTCCAGGACTTGGTTGTGACTGTATTATTTTCCCTTGTTGGTTTTGAGCTCGAATAACAACACCTCCATTAGTGCCAGCGAACATGCCAGGATTCTGTTGTACCGGTGTTAAAACATTCTGGCCATTGACCGTTTGCAACTGAAGCTGTACAGGCATTCCAGTTGAGTTATCTTGAATTATTGCTGTACCATCCGCTGTCATAACCATGCCACCGAGATTCGGAACTATAAACTGTTGGAAGGCTGGGAAGTTTTGTACCATGCTGCTTGCGTTGTTTATTAAATTGACAGGTTGTAGTAGATTTATTTGTTGTGATGGTGACGTATTTGTAATTATCTGTTGAGATCCAAAATTATTTGTGCTTCCCTGTCCATTCATCACAATGTGAGCTGGTGTTCCAGACTTTCCGGGAACTATAGTCAATGCTTGCAACATGGGTGTAGGCGAGATATTATTATTAGGTGATAATTGAAAACCTCTAGGGGAAAACTGGGGGCTAGTATTATGTTGCGGTGAAGTGTGATGTACCATTATATTATTAGAATTCTGTTGCGGTGCCGATATTTGCAGAACGTTACTGATATTCGAAGGACTTTTCTTTTTCTTAGTTCTCTTCTTTAAACTCTCGGGCGATAACATAGCAACACCTTGGACAAAGCTTTGGGAAGTTTTCATGTCTATTTGACGTGGACTTTGATTTGGTGACTGTCCGGGTACCATACCGCTTGTTACCAATTGAGGAATCACGGTATTTTGTTGCATTACTTGACCATCTACGGCCATAATCGGTGGCTGAATAACAAATGGTGCTGGCAAAGTATTAACCACTACAGTGGGTTGGTTTACTAGTGACTGCATTCCACCTACAGCTGGAATCACCTGAGTGACGGATGCACTAACATTTGTAACGCTGCTTTGCATTGAAGCGACCGTAGTTGATGTTTTAGGTGGTGGTGGCGGCATTTGATTGTTCGATACCAATATGTGGCCAGTAGATGATATCAATATCTTTCCAGGAGTTGTACATGTTCTTCTATTTAACTGCGATAGTGATGTCGACTGCGTGTTACTAGTCTCCGGTTTGGATGGTAAACTACCTATAACGTTCTGCACCATTTCTAATGGTGATTTAGATATCATATTCTGTGCTGTTGTGCCTGCTATATGTAATGGATAACTAGTGGGTAAATTCACAGAATTAAAGAATGGATCTGGTTGATTATTTGGAATGGCATAAGTAGTAGCTAAATTTACACTAGGAGGGGGCGGGGGTCTTACAAAATTAGCTTGCGAGGCATTTATTGAAGTAGTGGCCGTATTAGCTTTCCCCGCTAATACTGACGTGACGGTATCTCTAGTCACTGAAAAGCCACTAGCCATTGTAGTAACGAAAGTTTGGACGTAACAAGCCTGGACTAAAGTGTGAGCAGGACCACCACCTAGGTGTGGAGGAGGACAGTAACCAGGCATGGCATGGTCTATTCTTCGTCTTGCTTCTAATCTAAACATATCCTGAGATGTTTTCATGGAAGGTTTTACACCGACCATTGATATGTTATCGACTTCCATAAGGTTTTTATTGACATTGTGATTTGATATAAAATGCATCACTTGAGTTCCATTCATAGACTGACTGCTGTTAATCAGGCCTGGTGAATTATATGGATACATCTGATTACTAACAGGAGTTAATGAATTACTGTTAAAGTTACAGGAACTAGAATTTGAATAAGCTGGACTGGGAATTTGATAACCGCAGTGTTGGAGCTGCACTTGGGAATTATTGCTACCATTGCTGTGCGGTGTGTCAGTGCTTCTTGAACTATTTGACAAGGTAGGAGATGGCTCGGGTAGTGGTAATGTTTCTGTGATAGAGACATTACTCGTGCTGACAGTAGCTGCCTGTATGGGCCCACAGTTTTCATTCCCTGTTGAGTTTCTTTCAATGAATGTTGATGATGTAACAGGATTGTCATCAATCATTCCGTGTTTCGGACTGGATGTTAAGGAATTGTCCGATTCCATTTTATACATGTGATGTTTCATATATTTTAGTCGCATTTGGTTATCAGAATATTCAGGACTATTTATTTTCATTGGTACAGTGCATCCTTTACAGCACTGTGGCATCGCGCTGTCCAGTCCCTTATCTGACAATACACTACTGTCCGGGGTACTAGCAGGCGATACGGAAGGATTTGGCACATTATTTCTGTAAAAGATTGGCATCTCACCTGATTTAGATTTTAGTTTATCCATTTGACCAAAATTATTTTGTGACGTGTTCGAATTTATCGAATTGGAGTTATCATATCGGCTATTTTCGTATGAAGTATTTCCGCCTACTTGTTTAGAAATAGTGTTATTCAACAATACAGTCTGTTGAGCTAAGTATCCGCTTGGATCATCCATGAATGATGGAATATTGGTAGAAGGACTATCGTCTCCAATGTTTTTGGGATCTTGAATTAACCTCATGCCATTATTGCCAAAATTATTAATTTTGTTTTCTGTTGGACTGTTCTTTTTCTTATTCGCCTTATTGTTATTTGCCTTTCCCTTTTTCTTACTGGTATCTATAGTTGGCCACTGTTGACCCATCATATTATACTGTTGTGGTAAAGGTGGTACACGAGAACACATTCCTGGATTATTGGATTGTTCGTTACTTGAAAATGAGCTATATGAACTAGAAGAATCTTCTGATATACTAGTATTAATTTCTTCATATTCATTGTCTGTTTTTTGCAGTTTTGGACTAGGGCTGGCCATGGGATTTAATGCATTCGATTCAGTACGTTTTACTTGCCATGGCGGTGTTTTAGCAGGATTCGTTTTTACTACTGCGCCATTGGGTATCACTAACTGGCCTTGAGGTACATATTGAGTAAGACCTGGAGGAGGCTGGTTTTGATGTATGTTTTCAGCTAATTGTGATCTGTATCCCTTCATTGCCATTTCTATTTGTTTTTGATTCTGCTGTATAAATATCTGCTGTTGTTCATTTATTTTTTGCATAACTTCAGGCGTAAGAGCTTGGTTGAAGCCACAATACATTTGAGATTCTTCTTCTTTAGAAGAGAACTTAGGCCCTTGCATATTTTGCTGCGTAGTCATTTCTGTCTCGTCTTCTTTTGTTGACTCCTGTTCAGGAATATTGACTCCCATACCAGAAACATTTTTAATATTATTAGAATGTTTATTATGAGATGTATTGACTCCAATTATCTGTCCATTGGTACCTAAAACTGGCAACCCACCACTTAGAGGTATGCTCATAGAACCGGATGTCGCTACATGTTTTTGTGCAGCATCGTAGTTTTCTAGATGTGGTTGAGAATGTTGTGAAATCCAACCGCTGTTGACTGTAAGATAATGTGAACTTCTTTGTACGGTATTCTCTTGTTTTATTTCAGAATCTGCAACCGTGTTCGTAAAATTTTGTTGATGAACTGATGCATAAGGTGGCAAAGATTGAATATTGTTGCTACGATGCGCGACTACCGTAGAAGCCTCCTGATTCATATCAGAATCTAGCGCCTATAATAGGATAAATAAAAAGCCGATTAGATTATAGCATTAAAAACTGGAGCATACAAAGTAGCAATATAAGAAAACTCGTATTAAACTTGTATCACCCACGACAGAAAATCGAAGACGACAAAGTAAAACACCTAAGCCTTATACGTGTAATGCCTTTGGCAACGTTTCAGTTTTTATCGATGCTATGAATAGTTAACAACTGTACCTTGAACTCGTTGAGAGGTCGCTCCCTCTGCACCATCATTTGGGAAACGTTAACGTTATTCGTAAACGGTTGGCGCTTCTTAATTTTTCCTTTTTTCACAACAGCGACTTCGTTATTCATTACTGAAAATTAAAGAGAATAAAAAATCAGAACGAAACGGCTACTTGCCAATTGGCCGTCAGAATTTTTCATGTTTTACCAATCATTATTATTATTCAAGAATTTACCATTGGGCTTAAGATAAAAATATCTCTTTATAATGAATACACTAAAAATAAACTTGTAGTAGATCAAAGCGAAGAATGAATACAGTACGCAATGTCATTGAGTGAGGTGAGTGTGAGAGCCCGACCGGGTGACATTGCGACGTTCTCTAGACGACCTAGTAATTGATGATAATGTTCAATAAAAAGTTTATAACTCTCGTTGAAATGAATCTATAAAATTACTGAGCTTTATTATTGTATAACCTATTTTTATTTGAAAAGCTCTTTTCAATATTCGAGATTTGATTTAGATATATATATCTCGACGTATTGTGTAATCATTTCAGAATCAATAACATAAAACTAAACGAAAATTAGTGATGACTGAAAAAATACAGCTAAATATGGGCGGTACACCTGCATAGCAAAATCCAATGTAGGTATACAAGGAAAGGGTGGTTTGTTTCTGTCAATGTGTCAAATCGAATTAGCTGTCATACGATAGTGTTGCACAGAACACTGCTAGTGTGATGTTGTATCGTAATATTGCTAACTAGTAAATAGCCAAACATACATTTTAATGAAACGATATTACCTTGATCTGATTCTTAGTTTGTTGACCTGATCTAGTTGACTTAATTTGTATTGAAATTAATTATCTTCTTTTTGTAATCAATCGTAACCAAGTTTAGTGGCATAAACAGTTTCAGGAAAACGTAAATCGAACTGTGAGAACCGCATCAAATCAGTTAAGCATTTCCGGAGATTCCCTATTTCAAACCCTTTACCTTTTTTAAAAAAAAAATCTAATAACTTTTGTTTTGGCTTCTGCTTCTGTGATACAGATCACTGCCATATTATTATTTTTATAACTTTTGTATTGATTATGATATTTTTGTTCTAGTTCTTTCCAAATTTCTTTGTTCTGGTGACAAATCTGGGTCGTAAAACTTTTGCAGCCCATTGTCGACCATAAACGGTGACGCAGCCCCTTTTCATACTAAACTCGCCTGTTTCTTATAAGCGATATTTCAAATTATATTTGATTTTCTTAAGGCCGAAATTAATAATCAATCTTCAATCTAAGATTTAAGCCAATCTAAGATCATTGTGTATCTGTAGATCGATTTCCCAAACAAAATCAATCCATGGATTGATTATTGGCACGCTTATTAGTAGAAATGGATTGAAGTATTGATCTTAAATAGCAAAATATGGATTGGGATTGATTATTGGTTTCGGCCGTAAATCAACAACACTAAATAAATCAAAAGATTATTATACTTATAAAAAGAGTTACTTTATTTTTATTACATTCCTATGAAAGAATACGATACAATTATCAATTTTGAACAATTATAAAAAAAAAACCCCAGACAGTTTTTGTATTATAAATCACAACAGTTTATTATAATATAATAGTGTTATCTGTTTGCACATTATCTGGCAGATTTGCAATTAAAATACGGGTTGTGTTCGGAGGCGAGGGTGGTCTCAGTTAGGCGCCAGGGGGCGACACTGTACGGGACGTGTGGGTGTGGGGCCGGTGTGCCGCTACAGGCGCAGGGTGGTCGCGACTCGTCAGATCAATAGTCGGCGGGGCGCGCACCCATGCCACCGGCCGATTGTTTCAAATTACACCCGTCTTTGTTCCCGCCAAGCACTGCCACTGATCGACTCTCGGCCACCGTTTTTGTTTCCCGACTAAACGGCGAGCCTTCCTTTACGGTAATTACCCGTTTTGCGAACAGCACCGCAGTACATTATCCAATTTAACTGCATCACTAACTGTGTGTTATGAGAAACACCGCTATTTTCTTTCCCAACGTATCCTGCGTAAATACGAGTAACGTTTTAATTAAATCAACATTATGAAAATAATAATACGCCTCTCGAGCACTTAGTGTTGTTAATTAAAATTTTATCGCAACGAGTTTTTTAAACTTTCTATCGGATGATTCATTGAGATGAGATGTCTCAGATCTTTTATAAAAACAATTACAAATTATCAGTTAATATTGTTTTGTTGGCGTTTAAAACGTAGGATATCAATATATTTTATGAGAATAATACGAGATTTATAAATATCTGCCAGATTTATATGTATACAAGTCTTTTACTGATGATAGGGTGTTGTTGCAGGTTGTTACTCCCGGACGAACGACGACGACGACTGACGAAGTGCAGTTACCCGCTATTCATTCATACTCACACTAAACGCACCCCTGCACCCACTCCCAGAGTTTGCTGCCACTTATCAACAAAGAGACCGCTCTAACTCTTTGTTACAAGAAAGAAACTACGTTCTATGAACAACTCTTTGTTTTCTTGTTAGCTTGGCTCTTTCTTTATAATAATAATCACAATTGACACAACTGTTAAATTATTATTTTTAACATATAATGTGTTTTAAAAGCTTACTTTTACGACTAATAATTACCTGGTAAAGGGGGAAGGGGATATATTAATATAAGGCTGAAATACAATTAGTCCTACTGTAGTAGCGAGGTTGATAGAGTTAACAATGAAAATCGATTCATCATTATCCGAGCTAATAATAATCGAGTAGAAACAAAATAATATCAGCTCATTTATAACCATACACAAGTATTCGAGATACCAACATCAATCTATAATTTCATGCCGTTATTACGGCTGTATAATGTCTACTATTAATCTAAGCGAAAACGGTACTCGGAATGAACGTAGGATGTATTAATGACGAGGTGTATTTGCCGATACCGGTAACCGGTAAGGTACGGGACCGATATTTACCCGGCTAATCCCGAATCCGTTGCTACTTTCACACTCGCGTAATTGGATGAAGGAGGGCGGCCGGCCGAGAGCGCGGAGATTGCGCCGGTGGTAGATACTGGATACCCCACACCCCGCCCGCTAATCGGATAATAATGACCCCCGATCAACCCACTGCCATGAAAGATGTATAATAATACATTTAAAATTTCCTATTCATGATATGAATATTATATCTAAGTATAAAATTCTCATGTCTGTCATACGGTGTGCGTTATTGAACTCCTCAGAAATGGCTATACCCATTCTCTTGAAATGTTGTAGGAATATTAATGGTAATTATGTTATGTGTTATTTCATACAAAAATACATACAACCTTAAATTTTCAGCCCTCTACGAGCAACCCCTATTTTTTATTTGTTTATGAATAACTTTTTTTCCCTATTTTTTTTAAGCAGCGGCTGTTGAACTTCGACTCACTGAACTTTCACGTCCCAAACGGAGTAGTGGCGAGACCTAATGTCATAACGTCGGGCACAAATTTGACAGTCAACGACATTAATCACACGCCACTTCCAGAAAGCGATTGATGTCAGCCCGGATTCGATCACACGACTTGTTGATAAGGAAAAGGGATGCTCGACCTACAGATCAGCGAGACGACTACAATAATAAATATAGAATGAGGAAAATTTATTCATAATTATAACGTATAATTCATAAGTCATTCTCATCATCCTTTCTTGTTAGACTTTGGTATTTATAATATATTATTGGTATTTATACTCTATTAATTTTGCCGGCCTTTAAGGGAATTGGAGTGGGATGGGGTGGGCCTCCGGATATCTGGCTGAACGATCGAAAGGCGGCATGAAACGCTATAGCATCGATACTCTGAGAAATCGTGATACTTCACCAGTCGAGCCGAGCCATTCATGCGTGGCTCTACCACTGTCAAAACCACATTATGCAAACGTAAGAGAATCATTTAATTTTCTTGTTGATTAGGGAGTCAAACTGCTCAGATCTCTGCGATAGAATTACTAATTTCCCGTCGCTATTCTCAAGTAAACTTTCAACAAATGTAAATCTGACAGATTACCTTTCTTCTGTTCGATATTCTGTGGGGGTGGCGTGGCGGGAGATTGCGACCTCGCCTGCAGGGTCGACAACAGTTTCCGCTTGTGGTTGCAGAGCTTCGTCAACTCCGCACCGGAAGCGACTTGGTAAGGTTTACTCGCCACCTGTCAACAATTAAACAATTTGGTATCATTTTAATGCGTAATAATAAAACATTAATGGAATAAGGGGACACACAGGGAAGCGGGTCACTTAGTGGTTAGCGACTACCGCCACCCGTAAACATCTGAAACACCGACAGGGTCAGAGTTAGTGTTATCAGCCTTGAAAATGAGACGGCGAAGGATAATACGAGGAGTGGGCCTTCGGATCTGTCATTCAGAGCACGAAACACGACATAAGCCACTTTACGTCGACTTTTTCTGAGTACATGTACATTAAAATACGGGTGTGAGTTATGAACTAATCGTGTAATAGTATTCTATATGGTAATGCATTCATGGCCTCTTTGTTCACTGGAGTCTTAATAGAGATACAACGTAGCTCATGCCGACCACAAATTGTAGCAACAATCATATTTTCGGAACAAATTAATATGTGGGCTGAGATTACGAGCCGCATTCTCCATGTAATGCATCTCAAGCGAACATTATCATATAATTGTACACGTATTATCTTTCTCTTTCTCTCATTCACACACACAACTCTAAAGAAGAGACTTCTTGGTCGTAATTTAAATGATTCACGCTTAACATATTTTAATTACGTTAGTGCTGTGTTATAATTTGTAAATTAAATTAAAAGCAAAAATCCTTTTTAAAGAAGCTTTTATTTAACCGCTCTAAAAATATGAAAATAATATTTCCTTAAAAATTTCAAGTATCAACTTAGAGCCTCAGTATGTACAATTTATATAATAATAAAAGCTTGTCGCGCGAGTTGTAATTAAACTGTACTAATTTTATAATGTCAAATCAAATCAGAATAGCTTTATTTTCTTGGATCTTCACACACAGTTAAATGTAGTCCGTAAATACAGATATTTAACTTATTATTAAGCTTATTATTATTAAGTGCTCGTGTTTTAATATGTTATGCTTTAAATAAGCATAACATACTAAAACACGAGCGCTTGAGAAAGTTGCCTCATTGGAACAAAAACGCACGGACGATTCTGAGTGCAAGGTTGTCATGAGAAGAAATGGGCAAAACACTCATGTAAATTAATCTACTAACTTTACTATATTATCTATTGCAATTTAATACCTACTGATAGGGAGTCAAACCTCGCGATAAGCTTTTATTTTTATATAAATTGTACATACTGAGGCTCTAAGTTGATAATTGAAATTTTTAAGGAAATATTATTTTCATATTTTTAGAGCGGTTAAATAAAAGCTTCTTTAAAAAGTATTTTTGCTTTTAATTTATTTTCTTACTTTTAGTTATAGCTGGCTAGGTTAGTGTCATTTCATTCAACGCATCATTATTGCAAGTTAGTTTACCGCTTAATCTCAAACAGTCCAGCTCTTCAATAAGGCGATCATCTTATTCAATTTCAGCTTAGAGCTTTCTTTTCCATTTAATGACATGATTTATAATGACGTCATATTATGTTTTGAGTTACTATTAACAAGCCCTTTCATTTGATACCCATATTGTAGAAACGCAAATATTTTTCCCGCCATATTGGATTTGGAATGACGTCATATTTTTTTTTCGAGTTACTATTAACAAGCCCTTTCATTTGATACCCATATTGTAGAAATGCATTAAAAAAAACAGTTCCTCTATCTTGGATGATCCGCCATATTGGATTTAAAATGACGTCACATTATTTTTTCAGTTACTCTCAATGAGCCCTTTCATTTGATATCCATATTGTCATCATCATCATCATCAGCCTATTGCAGTCCACTGCTGGACATAGGCCTCTCCCAATGTGCGCCACAACATCCGATTCTCTGCCTTCCGCATCCAGTCTTTTCCAGCAGCCTTTCTGAGGTCGCCTGACCATCGGGCTGGTGGGCGTCCTACGCTACGTTTGACAAGACGCGGTCTCCACGGTTGGATATTCCACCATATTGGATTTAGCCATATTGCATTTGATACCCATATTGCAGAAATGCATTCAAAATATCCATTCCTCCATCTTGGGTAGTCCGCCATATTGGATATAGAATAATGTCACACATGTATCATGCATTGTCATCCAAAGTAAACGTGTCTACAAAATTTCAGCTCAATCGGTTGAAGATATCTACTTCAAAATTGAGTTGCAAGATTCCACCGAAAATACATACATACATACAGTACAAGCTAAATGAAAGCTTTTAAATAGAAGTTAACACTAAATGTTCTAATATATAAAAGTGTCGTGTCACAGTGTTAGTTACCAGACTCTTCAGAACCGGCTTGACCTATTCTCGTGAAATTTTGTGTAAATACGAACATCTTGGCTGAAAAATGTGTGTTCCAACAAAACTACTCGTTCTCTATTTAGAGGTGGTGTGTCGAAGGTTCAGGTCGCCATTATGATTGCCAACTTTCGTTAGAAGACGGCAAACCTATTGTGGCCGCATAGGGGCGTTAAAAGCATTAAACCATTGCAAGAGAGATAAGAAGTTCCATTTAAATAACAAAAATAAGAAACATATAAACAATTGACTCGAGGACAATTTTGATTGGATACTTCCTGAAATGTGTTCATTCAAATATCAGGAACTACACAGCTTTCAACAGAAACAAACTAATCTGGCTAACAGTGAAGTGCAGTGCAGTGCAGTCAAATTTAACTGTATTATGTTCGGTCAATATTCAATTTAAGCCAAATGTACGTCTGAGTAAACAATGTACAATACAGTTAGATTGTGATTATAGTCGGAGAGATAGTGTTAGACAGACCTAAGCCAATATTTAAATATTATCACGGTATGTATTTCACGAATAAACCTGTAGATACATACATAACTTCACGCCTTTGTTACCCGAAGGTTTAGGCAGCGGCTGTTAAGCCTCGTCTCGCCGATATGTTTACGTCCCAAATGGAATAGGTGGCGAACCTATTGTCATACCGGGGGGCACAAAGTTTTTCAGTCATCGATATTTATCACACATAACTTCCGAAAACAATTTCGAAGAGTCATTGGTGTGATTCGAACCCGTACCTCCAGATCAGAAGCCGTGTGCTCGACCACTGCGCCACCGAGACTGATAGTTGTGTACCTGTAGTTACAGTATTCTTACCTTTAGGCACAATATTCTGAATATGTCAGGTAAAAGTGAATTCGTATAACTTTTCAATACTTAAAAAAATATTAAAACAGTTTATTTAAACAGTCTCGGTGGTCCAGTTGGTCGAGCACACGGCTTCTGATCCCGAGATCCGGGTCCGAACCATCGGAGCATGCTCCGAGTGCCGGTAAAGTAAAAAAAGGGCATGACCTTTCTTACTTGTGGTGTACAAGCATTCTCGTTCACCCAATATTTTTCCTTGGAACCTTGTTTTCGACGCGGTCACCGAGAGTCATTCCGCAGATTTTACGCAGTGCCCCCATTGCCCAGCTAGCAATCCACAATGCGGTACTGATCCCAACGCTAACTTATGAAAACGAGAGTTGGGTATGGCAGAGTATGCATAGAATCTTTGTTCCAATGGCAGTATCAGAATTATAAAATGCATATTTTTAAATCTTACTTCAAATCTTGTTCCATCATTTATCAATATAATTTTAATCGACCTTTACTATTAGTCGTAATGAACCAATTACCTTTGAAATGACATGCAATTGAATGTTCAAATTAAATGTTTCAATGGAAAGACATCAAAGTGCGCCGCGCGCTGTCGATTCCACTGCCCAGCCTTGCGAACAAATGCAGAATTACGTAATGTGTATTTCTCAGTAATTTTGTAGTATATTGAAAAAAAAAACTATAATTAAAAGGCCTTTTATATATTTTTTTATTGTTGTTGCGGTCTCCTCGACTATATAATACAGTGTTCGATCTGCGAACACGTCCAACGTTTATTATGGCGGAACGGTTGAACGCCCACTGTGCACGGTTGGCACACGCAAATTACTCTATGCACGCCCGCTGACACAGCTGCATACTCTGTGCAACTCAATGTTTGTAGTAGTTTGTACGTAACGAGAAAATTGTCGTTCTCGCCTCTTAAAGTAAGTAAGTAACTAGGGTTATTAGCACTGTTGCGATAACATGAGTACATACATGTTTTTATACAAATATTCTGTACGTGTGTTGACAGTGAAGTCCTCCTAAATAGCTGGACTGATTTGAATGATTTTTTGAGTTCGAGGATCGTCTAGATTCACAGATAAGCTCGGCAGATGGTGATGCAATCGGTATCTAGGTTATTAATCTATACTGCAAGTAAGCTGTCCAGCTTCATTATTTATTATCTTTCATTTCTTACTTTGTCTAATATCCTAATCGATTGGTGTATCATGCAGGACAACGTTTACCGGCTTCGGTAGTACATGCACTACCAATGTAAACATGTAACATAAGGATCAATTTAAACGGTCATCATTTTAACAGCGGTAGAGCCAAGCAGTTCGCTGCATGAATAGGCCGGCTCGACCGGTGAAATACCACGACCTATCAGAAGATCAACGTAAAGTGGCTCATGCCGCGTTTCGTTTGGTGAAAGAGGTACCCGGAGTCCCCCCCCCCCTTCCTCATCCTTTCCTATCCTACTCCTTTAAAGGTCGGCAACGCAACAGTAACACTATATGTGTTGCTGGTGTCCATGGGCGGCGCAGGTTGTTTACCATCAGGCGATACGCTTGGTCGTTTGCCTTCCCATCCCATAAAATAATAATAATTCACGATGCTGGACTGTCAAATAAAATGATTTTCTTGTATTTGCAGTGCGCTTTCTGAGCGGGCTGTCAGTTGCATTTTTTTTTGTTGGTTTCCTCCTGCTGACTAGTGATATAACCGGCCCCATAATTAATTGATAGGGTGATGACAATCTATTGATCGATTGAATGTCAATGATATTGCTTGTCAGATTCATCTGCAAGGCGATAACATACATCTTGTACTATTAATGCACGAAGTATACACACATACGAGTCCAGCGTAATGTTGAGTGCGCCATCCTTCGAGAAGCACCCGTTCGGATCCTTAAACGGGAAGTTTTGTCGTCGTTGACAGCTCTGTTCAATACAACACGCGATGTACGTACGTTATTATCGGTGCGTCCGAAATTCTAGCGCAGCCAGAGGCAGAAAAGAGAACTAAGATCTCAGGTTATTATTGTGTACATTAATACTATGGAAAATCGTTAGAACTCTTGCGTTTCTACACTTCGTGTATTAACCATCATCTGATCTATCAGTTCTGACTGTTCCAGGTACCTTTTCTGTACCAGATCAGGTCAAGTTCACCCGCAAACGAGCAAGTGGGTCACCTGATGGTAAGCAACTCCTCGCTGCCCATGAACACCGTGGTGCGTTGCCGTCCTTTAAGGAAGTATGAGAGAAAAGGAAGGGGACAGGGGATCGGGCCTACGGATACCTCTCTCACCGAACGCAACTCAGCACGAGCCACTTCACGCCGATATACCGTGAGGTCGTGATTTAACCGGTCCAGCCGGCCCATTCATGCTGCGTACTGCAAGACCCTACCACTGTTAATCTGTACATCAATATGGTCTGCAGAAAACAACGATATAATATATTAAATCCGCTAAACAAATCACAATATTAATATACTTAGCACCGTCGCACATTAATTTTAATGTAACGACGTGTGTTTTAATGAAAAACAAACGAGTCAGAAGCTCTGACTGACTGTACGAAGGTCGTCGCCGTCCTTGTACCACATACGGTCCAATCACATTTGCTGCAGCTCTGAACGTCAAATTATGACATGGCTATATGCGCATGAATCAACTACAAACCACACAGTCCCCCCTATCTGTTTTGACTTGCATATTATGTGGACATTTGTGTTCTCTGTATTATTTTTTATTTCATTTTTAGTCACAATATTTAAGTTGTACAATTCTTTATAGATGTGACAAAGAATGCCTTTGGTTTAACCTTGGTAGAGTATTAAAGAGCAGGCGTTGATATCTTTATTAAAATATATAACATAACTCCATGCCTTTTCTACCCAAAGGCCTCGTCTCGCTGTTATGTTTACGTCCCAAATGGAATAGATGGCGAACCGATTGCCTTTTTTGGTCATCGATAGTTGTCACACATCACTTTCGAAAACAATTTCGATAAGTCATTGGTATGAAGCCAGGATTCGAACCCGCGAAATCTGATTCAGAAGCGGGGTGCTCGACCACAGGACCACCGAGACCTTAAAATGTATAAAAATATTACAAATACTTTTTTAATTTTGTTTTTACGTTCACGCCTTCACACGATGTGGTCGGCAGTGTGTATAAATACAGACGTGGGTATTTCACACACTAACCATTTAAGATACTACAAAAACTAGTCATTACAAATAACGCTACACTTAAATTCTGAATTGTTGTGTATTTAAATCAACATTCAACCGTGACATTGAATTACGTATTACCACGGTACCACAAACAATGCCATCATCTGATGATCTGTGCGATTCTATTGCGCAACATAATAATTATATACATAACTTCACGCAAATTCCTTTGTGGGTTAGACAGAAAGAACAGAGCGCCATATTTTAAGGCATGATTCTTACACATGTCACTCGCCTCTTCAACTCTTGTGATACAATAGCTTCGGGTTTTAAGGCGGGACCCTTAAAAACCGATGAGAGTGAGAATACCATTATCCACAAGGACATTCTAAATTTAGTCATACGAAGTGTGTCGTCATCAACTTTCCTATTTTTTTTTTATGTAAGAGGAGGACGATTAAATGGGTCACCTGATGGTAAGCAACTACTCACCGCCCATGAACACCGTGGTGCGTTGCCGTCCTTTAAAGGAGTAAGGAGGCGACAGGGGATCGGGCCTCCGGATATATCTCTCTCACCGAACGAAACGCAACACGAGCCACTTCACGCCGATATTCCGAGAGGTCGTGGTATTCCACCGGTCGAGCCGGCTCATTCATGCAGCGAAATGCACAACACTACCGCTGTGAACGTTTCATACCGAGTTAAAAGTGGAGATAGATTATTTGGTATGGAAGATGCTATATCTATTTAATTGTAATCTAAGTCGGTTTACAATTAAATAGGAATAGTATTAGTAGTATTATATTAGTAGTATTAGTAGTATTATAGTCATATGTCAGATGGGCACAGATGTAGACAACACAAAGTAATTGGTGACCACAATGTGATACCAATCAGTGTGATAGACAATAGCATCTAAATGCAGCAACGCTATTTTTGAATCCTACATAATATGTATATATATGTCCTAGGCTGTACTAGTTTTAGTGACAAATGTCTATAGTGCAATCAATAGTTAGACGTAGAATATGAAATAGACGTACACGTAAATGAATGAATTGAATATATCTATTTGTAAATACAACTAGTAATGTCCCTTTATTTTTTAAAAATATTATTAGAACGAAGTTCTTAATCGCGCATTGTGAAAGGGGGCTGGCTGGACGGAAAAATTCTTACGAAAAGTTGTAACGACACTTTTTCCATGCCAAACTTTTTCAAGTACCGGCTTATTTACAACAACGTATAACTACCCAAATGATCTAGTGGCTAGGATACTTTGATCTCATACAGGGGGCTCGGGTTCGAATCCCGGTATCGGAATTCTCTTTTGGAGTTCTATTTTCCATGTTTTCATATTTTATATATGTTTTTTTTTTACAGAAGGAACCAGAAAATGGTACGTACAAGTGCGACCACTGTTCCTTGAAATTATCCGGTATTTATAAACTAAAACGTCACAAAGCTACCTTGTAGTAAGTCTTGTACTTAAATGAAAACTAATAAGCAAAATTTAAGAGAAAAATCAAGAAAACCTACATCATAAAATTGAACATGACTTTTTTTGGCAAACTGAGTCGATTCTACACTAGCCGAAGGAACTTCGTTCTTACCTGGTGTCCCATGACACCGCATCTTTTATTTCATTTATTGGCGTAAATCTTGGTGGTCCAATAGTCCCGGAGGTCCAGCCATTCGTCTAAAATTTCACTTCTGCATCAAGAAATTGTAGGATCCGGACTCACACCAATGGCTTTTCGAAAGTTATGTGCGATAAATATCGACGATTGAAAACTTTGTGCTCGGTGTATGGCAATAGCTTCGCCACCTATTCCATTTGGGCGGTTAACATAACGGCGAGTCGAGGCTTCTGTTTACACTTTCGGGTAGAAACAGGCGTGAAGTTATGGTATGTTATTGGCGTAAATGATTTCATTGGATCCCATCAGAAGAACCGCCCAAGAATGACTTTTTCAATCGTGTGAAATATAATAACAAGTATACACATCAACATCACTACAAATCAAATCATCACCGTATCACAATGATACTTATAAAACACTGCAAACATTTCGCCTCGATATTTCGCGACCTTTTTTTATTTTTTTTATGGGATAGGGGGGGCAAATGAGCAGGCGTGTCACCTGATTGTAAGCAACCAACGCCGCCCATGGACACCAGCAACACATATAGTGTTACTGATGCGTTGCCGACCTTTAAGGGATAGGGGATAGGAAAGGATGGGGAAGGGGGGTGGGTCTCCGGGTACCTCTCTCACCGAACGAAACGCGGCATGAGCCACTTTACGTCGGTCTTCTGAGAGGTCGTGGTATTTCACCGGTCAAGCCGGCCCATTCATGCAGTGAACTGCTTGGCTCTACCACTGTATATATTAATCTGACATATGGAATCTGATGTAGGTAAGGGAAGAAAGCCATGTTAACAGCAGAGCGATTAGGTTGATTGTAACGTGTAGATAACGGTAGAAGAAAGACGAAATAGACATGGATGGATTGTATACAATTTGATATCGGTATGAAAGGATTGAGTGTGAATGTGGACGAATGAGGAAAAAGGACTACATGTTGTGTCCCACCTTAGAGTGGGATAAGGGCAGGAAAATGATTATGGAATTTTATCATTTGGTAGGTGTAGCCGCAAGTGTAATTGAATCATTAATAAACCCGTGACTTCGTATAATTAAAAAGGAACACAAAAACAAACAAAAAAATCGCAATGTACAATTATTTGCATATAAGACAATTTCGCAGGTTGGTAGAACTTAAAGACTCATTATGTTGTCGTTGAACGGTAGGTAAGGGGCCGTAAAAGTAAATTAATGTTCCCATTCCGTAGGATTTAACCTCGTTTAATTTAGGTGGTTAAACTCTCATCGTATCGGATTAATACTCGCACGGAGGTCGCTTTTAATACAATTTACTTTTATTTAAATAAACTAACGCTTACTAACTTTATACCGCCAATCATACGTATACTATTGCGACTAATAATCAGTGCTCCGCTCCTATTGGTGGTAGCGTGATGATATATGTATAATGTTTGTCGGTAAATGGCCTATCTAACGCTGAAATAATAATTCAAATCGGATCAGAAGCTCCTGAGATTGGCTCATTCCTCTAAACATATAATATCTTCACCTTCATATTAGTAGGTATAGACAAAAAAGTTTGTATTAAAAGCTTTTTTTTTTAAAAAAAAAATACAAAAACATCTATGGTTTTCAACATAACTATAGATGTGTTGTTTGTGTAATGAACCGTGGGATACACTCGACGCCAGCCCATTTTCCGATCGGCAACAATAAATCCTTCAAAGTTAATAACAAACAAACATTGTAACTGTTCATATGGGGTGAGGGTAGGCATTCTGTGGTGTATTGAATATCGAGGACCTTGACCTGGATGATACAGTCGATACTTGGAGGGGTCTGTCTGTGTGTTGTCGCAATGTTTCGCATCATAAAGTATTCACGTTGTCATTTAGCCAAAGCCAATGGGCACATTAATATTCCAATTAAGCAACATCAAGACAAGGTCGTCGTTCCATCCAAATGTATTATGCACCAAATAATTCGTAATCTTTCTGACCTCTTTTTTTTTTATGTCGATACCATATTAATTGGGTCGCGGAAAATACTCGTCAACTGTCGAAATAGGTCAGGTAGCGTCAGTGTTATAACAAATCTTCACAATGATTATAATCGTCTTAAGCATATTATCACTGATTTTTGAGGGATTTTTTATTAAAGTTTTTACAGTGATTTAGAAGAATGTTGATACCATTAACGCACAAAGGTATAGGCAGCGCTATATATTTAATTTGCGAATGAAAATAACGTTGGACCAAATAGTTTATTAGACACTCTCGACTACGCGCTACGAAATATCAGGCATTGTTTAATCAATCACCAATAAATTGATTGTAGTCATAGAGAAAATAAAATAACCCAGACGGATATTTTACTTATAATAACCAATAACTTGGCATCAGGCCAGTTTGGATACAATACAAATGATGATGATGACCGAGGAATCTGGGTTCTGGATTACACCTTAATCGTTGGTTATAAACACAACCCACCTATTTCCATTTGGGAGGTAAAAAGTCGTCGAGTCGAGTCTTCACAGCCGCTACTTAAACTTTAAAATAATCTATAAAAATAAATACACGCAATAGACTGTGATGAAGAAGGTGTTTCCATCACAATAAATAAGTATAAGTATTGTGGAGCAAAGGACGGTGAGCGCATAGTCAGTATCATATTATGGCTCCATTCAGTATCATGGGGAGCTGATCTCGTGGTTTACAATGGTCAATAAACAAAGCTCCGTAGATTGTGGTAGACAATGGGCGGCGTCGGTGGCTAGTTCGCCGTATCACACCATCACGATCTGGGGGGCTGCGGAGCGTGTCGCTTACCAATCTCGGTGAATATATTTCAATGTCCAACATGCACGCGTGTGTTCGCTCATATTCACTACATACACATAAAATAACCCCTTCAACAATTTTGCTTTATTATATGTAATCTATTTAATACTCGGTGGCCCAGTGTTCGAGCACCTCGCTTCTGGAAAAAGAAGTCGCGGGTTCGAATCCTGGCTCACACCAATGCCTTTTCGAAATTAATCTCGAGAGTTATGTGTGATAGATATCGATGACTGAAAACTTTGTGCCCGGTATGGCAATTAGGTTCGCCACCTTATTACATTTGGGACGTAAACATAACGGCAAGTCGAGGCTTCACAACCAATGCCTACACATTCGGGTAGAAAAGGCATGAAGTTATGTTATATTAAATTGACAACCTTAACTCTTTAGATACTTGGAAGCAGCTCTGAATACATAGTATCTACAATTATTTATTCATGCTCAATCTTCATTACAATTAAATGAACTTAGTAAAACCAGCAACTCCGGCCTCTCGTAATTCTGTCAATAACCAAGTTTAGGCACTAAACTGAATTTTTCATTTAGTCTATGATATAGGAAGCCATCATTTGTTTGCTCTTTAAGACTAATTCATCACACATAATGTAAATACTTAGCCGACTTGTAAAAATAGCATGAAAATTAGTAAAGTATTAATAATCTGTTCGCAGTTACGTTTAGGTAATGTTTTCTATTGCGCCTCGTATAGAAAACAAGCTTCCTATCGTTTAGGAATGTTACGTGGTTGCACAGAGCGACGTGGTGCCCTGCTCGCCACTTTCACCACGCGATTGGAAAGTTGGCAGCGTTTAGAGAACGACCAGTGTAAGTTTATTAAACCTTACCAACCTAACTAAATAAATATATATATATAACCGCTATCTATACAGTCCCGGCTAGATATGTACACTCGCGTTTTTGATTTTACATATTCGTCAAGTTGGATTAAAGTATAAGTTGCAGACTTGAGCACACAGGAATACGATATGATATGATGATAGTTCTAGCTCAGTCACGAAATATTCTTTTGAAATTCTATTTCTGAGGAAGTTAAGGTTTTTAGGACTCAACATATTGTACCAGAAAACAGAAAACCATATTATTACATAGTATAAAACAAATACGCTATATGCAAAGATCTTTGGGAATACGCAACGGACTTTGGTGTGGGATTTTTTAATAGATAGAGAGAGTCAACGGGGTGGTTTGTATGTATAATGTAGTAAAAAAAGTGTAAATATTATTGATTTAGCACTTTGATTGCAAACGCTGGTTGAACCCCAAGTAATAGATTTATCAAAACAATGTACTACATTATTATACACCTTCAAAAGGTCTACAAAAAATGTCTGCGATGGCATTTATTTGTGTGCTCTTAGGGATAAGTCGGGATGACCCACAATCGCCATTATTATTGATTTTCTGAGGCGAAACAGGATTTGCTGGATTAACTAGTTAGACATAACACTTATAGCCAATTAGAAATTCTACTGGAACCGCGAACGGAAACTAACATTCAAATAAACATTACCAACACTGTATAACAAAGCAATAATAAACAAATCCGTGTACCAATTAGATTGAAATGAAATGTAATTTTAAACTGTATATTAAACAGTCAGGAGTGAGGAACACAAAGTATGATGACCTCGATCGATCCGTTTAAATGTCACTTGAAACGTACTGCCACGCGGAAGTGGCGCGAGAGAGAGATCTGGCCCTCTTTGTTCTCTCATGAAGACAACTCGACAACAATTGTTTGTTATAACCTTATAACAACAGTGTGGAATCTTTTCAATATAATATAACATAACTTCACGCCTTATTCTACCCGAAGTTGTAGGCAGCGGCTGTTAAGCCTCGACTCGCCGTTATGTTTACGTCCCAAATGGAATAGGTCGCAAACTTATTGCCATACCGGGCACGTAGTTTTTAGTCGTATATTTATCGCACATAACTTCTGAAAAGAACACCGAAATGTCATTGGTGTGAGCCAGTGTGAGGATCCGAACCCGCGACCTCTAGATTCAGAAGCGGGGTGCTCGACTACTGGAACACCGAGACCAGTATATATGTATTTCGTTTATGAATAAAAATCAAAGTTTGAGAAATATATGTCTGATGTCGCGGGTTACATAAATATATAATTAAAGACATATTTGACGTTCGTTATTTCATAATAGCTCATATTACTACAGCACCTTTGGCGATGTCTTCTGACTTCTGAGTTTTAATGACAAAGTCATGTCAAATGAACCAATGCTCGGTGCTTGGTCATACATAAATACAAACAAACTATTGCCAGAAGTTCCGTATACGCGACCTTTAGAAGGACCACAACTTTCTTCACAGATTTCCATAAAACGGATCATTTACTGAGGCTTCATAGAACTGTATAAATTTACTGAGTATTGAGTGTTTCGGGGTTCCCCAATTGTTCCGTGGAAGTATACGATATTCTCATGTTAAAGAGTGTACCTCTAGCTATATATTAAATAAAAATTACTTTAAAAAAAAAAAGTTAACCCGACGAATTCTTTTTTAGAAACGTAAACCACACAATCTATAAGTATATGAAAACAGTACCTCTATAACTAAAAAGCAATAAATAACGTAACTGACTCATTCGTATACTTAATACAATATACTTATAGACTTATAGGTTTACGTTTCTAGAAGTCGGTTTTTTTTTTTAAGTATTTTTTTTCACGAGTTTTAGTGATATTAATGAGTTATGAACTTCAATAAGCCGTTTAGTAAATATATTATCACTAATTACAAGTCCGTTTAGGGAGCTATAATTGTCATAAATAGGTACTTAGATAAAAGAGTATGATAATACTTGCTTATATTTTTGTAATTATCATGGGTAGACCCAATAACACTACAGCCCGAATAAAGGCCAATCGTAGCCTGGAAACGATTGCAGAAAATAAAAAAATAAAAACATTTTTACAAAATTGTGTCGTCCTAACCGTATAAGAGTTCTGTAGCTTCATCATCAGCACAGCAGTATCAGACGTTGATTTAAGCATACCTCCCAAGCAACACGTTAGTCCTATATGCTACTAATCAGTTTCCATCGACTAACTGCAGTAGGTACTGTCTCCCAACTCCTAACCGTTAAAGAGTTCTGTGACTTCTTCATAAGCACAGCAGCAATACAACTTTTGGTGGATGCCTTCGATTTCGCCTGGTTTCCATCATAAGATCCTGACCTGGTGAAAATAGGACCATCTCGGAAGTAAACACTATACAAAGAAAAAAAAAAATTTGAAATCGGTCCATAATTGACGCAAATATCTGTGAAAATACATTAAAAAAAATATTATACATACAGACGAATTGAGAACCTCCTCCTTTTTTCCAAGTCGGTTAAAAATTATATTAAACACAATGCTACTGAACGTAAAAATATACCGTAGTAGGACAAAAGATGAACATGATCAAAATGCAAGCTTAAAAAACACGTCGACGTTTTCTTATCGAATACAACAACAGAGATCATCTCATCATGTTTCTTTCTGGCCTCCCTAATATGTCACGATAACGGTAACACCAAAAACATAACGGCAAAACGACACGGCGCTACAAAGTTTGACGTATTATCGTTTAATTAAACCAATGAATCTCTTGGGTCTCGAACTCTCGGTGGTCCGAGAAGCGCGATGTTCGACCACGAACATCGCGCTTCTGAATCAAGAAGTCCCAGGTTCGAATCCTGGCTCACACCAATGACTTTTCGAAATTGTTTTCGGAAGTTATTGTGATAAATATCGATGACTGAAAACTTTGTTCCGGGTATGGTAATAACGTTCGTCACCTATTCCATTTACGACGTAAACATAACGGCGAGACGAGGCTTAACAGCCGCTGCCTACACCTTCGGGTAGAAAAGGCGTGAAGTTATATTGAATATCTTGACTTACAAAACTTTTCTCTTGAATCGCTTTAGCTTTTGTTGAAAATTATTAGAAACGGCAGGTGATTCTTTTATACCATACAAAAATAGATATTTTAGGATTAAATTATTCAAAAGAAAAATATACCTAATACGCTTAATAGAATAATAACACATACCTAAACGAATACAATAACCACTAATCAACCAGTGTTAGTGTAACGATTAAAGATCTTGAATCTAAATCGTTTCAAAATAAACCTGTTTAGAATATTGACGAAAAACAACAAAAAACCAGTTACATATTATTATGACAGTGTTTTAATTTAAAACATTTATTCGACAAAGATATATCGATAAATATTCATATAATCACTCTAATTGGACACCTCTGCCTATCAACAGTCGGCTAAAAATATATATATAAAGTATTAATAAACACGTTTATTTATAAATATAACAGTCGCCTATTTAACGACATTTTGTCTCGTTGCGTTTTGGTCCGCGCTGTAACCATTCGACGACAATCTAGCACCCCGTCGTAAAAATATTTACGACATCATCAGAACGATCAAATTTTTACAAAGTACCAACATAATTAGGTACTAGTAAAATAATTATAAGTACTGGTATTTTAAAGAAGTAATTAATACTGTATTTGTATTTAAAAATCCAAAGAATCAGTGCTGATCTAACCTTTCATACTGTATTAATTTTTACGTTCTACCCTCATTTTCGAGCGCGCGTTTTGTAAAAATTAATATTTTTCCTTGTATCATCTAAAATCTAAATATTAGTAAATATAGACAAGTAGATTCGTTGATAAAAACATACTACATAACATAACATAACTTCACGCCTTTTTCTACCCGAAGGTGTAGGCAGCGGCTGTTAAGCCTCGTCTCGCCGTTATGTTTACGTCCCAAATGGAATAGGTGGCGAACCTATTGCCGTACCGGGCACAAAGTTGTCAGTCATCTATGTTTATCACACGTAACTTCCGAAAATTTTCGGAAGTTACGTGTGATAAACATAGATGAAAAATTTCGAAAAGTTATTGGTGTGTCCCAGGATTTGAACCCACTACTTCTTGAATCAGAAGCGGGGTGCTAGCCACTGCGCCACCGAGACTGTTTAAATACCACTAAATTTATTATGGGGATGGGAGCAAGCGGATCACCTGATGGTAAGTGAATAGCGCCGACACCGATAGTTACAGTTGCGATGCGAACGCAGTAGGGCGCTAAATGAAGAGGAAGGGGGGTGTTGCCTCCGGATACTTCTTTCACCGAGCCACAGAAATTGATCTTGATCTATTTCTGTGTACCGAACGGAATAAGGCATTAGCCAGTTTACGTTGATATTGGTATTTCACCGGTCGAGCCTGATCATTCATGCAGGAAACTACGTGGCTCTAACATTATATAAACTAAAGAAACTATACCATTAGGTATGTGAATAAAGTACACACTAAACGCAGAACAACTCGGTTCAAAGTTAATCGATTACAAACAAATCATGCCTCTTTACAATATTAGTAGAGTATAGATTAATAGTATGATGCTTCTAAAACCTTCAATGGAAAAGTATACAAAATGATATTATTTTACTAGTAGATAAGATAAAATTGTATGATTACACATTACCATAGGACATAGTATAGGACTAAATAATTTAAATAGATACGGAATTGTTTTATTACTCATTTATGTGTAGATGAATTGGTACCACGGAAACTGAGGCTATTAGGCCGTACATCTTTAACAAAACATAATAGGTATAAAATAACATCAGGTCTTTTTCTACTCAAAGATGTAGGCGGCGGCTGTTAAGCCTCGATTTGCCGAATATTTATGTTACGTCCTAAATGGAATAGGTGGCGAAACTATTGCCATACATAGGGCACAAAGTTGCCAGTCACCGATATTTATCACGCATAACTTCCGAAAATCATTGGTGTGAGCCCGGAATTGATCCCACGACTTCTGAATCAGAAGCGAAGAGCTATAACCAAAAGTATTTAAATTCACCTATCGCTAAATTATCATATATGTATTAACATATCTTAAGAAAAAATACACTATCTCCGTGGTTATTTATTTAGTTGATGTTTTTTTTTGCTTACCATGAGCTGAGTCTTTACTCTGATCGCTTTGGAGTAGTATGGAAACAAAGTAAAAGAGGATCATTAATAGCGGCCTATTCTTTTGTAAAAAGGACAATTACTAGCAACAATAGAATGTGAGTTACTCAAACAATTGTACAAAGGATTTATATTCTGTACAAAGTTTTCCATAACATTAGTCAGTTATTATGATTGTTTTGTTTACAATATTAAAATCCAACAATATATCAAGGCAATCTGTTCGACTGAACTACGTCGCAGCTGTTCTAATTAAAAGTAAATTAATCCAGTTTCGTGTCATCACGTAATATGAACGAGACAATTTTTTTGCGCTATGATATTGTTAGTTCTTGCAACTAGGGTTCATGATTTCTCGACCTTTTCAATAACACGGATCTCGACAATTCTCGAGCTTAATTTCCCGGGAACAAAGCCCAACGATTTCCCAGGAATTCTCGACTCGAGAGTACCCGGGAATAAACCCTACTTGCAACAAAGGAGACGCTTATTGTCCCTTTTTTAGAAGAATAGTAACCTGTCACTGCGATATATTATTGAGAGTTTCCGAATTCGAATCCGGGTATAACACCGCGTATGTGGAACGAGTTGAACGTGTCGAGACATAATAGCGCCATAATAGCTACCTTCGATTTTGGACATCGATGGCGCGAATGTATCCTAAAACCAAATTAAATTAAGAAAAAACAAACCCTTCATTTCTAGCTTTCATATTCCGCGCGATTCGCGATTACACATACCGCGCGACATGCTATAGATAGAAAAAAAAAATGAGACGATGTATTTAAAGTTTCACTTTAATATTTTGTGCTTGTACGAATTAGGCAATTCTCAAAACACCAAATTAGAGATACCGATCTTCACACCGGTCTGTGTATGTAATAAAACCGGCAATTTATTTTGCGAAAAAGTGAATGATAAAATAAACGTGAAGGTTAAATAATAGGAAAATAAATTAATTAAAACTAGTTTTTAACGAGCTAATTGTATCTACCACAATCCACAAAATGAACGGAATTGTTAAATTATATAATCAGCAACAACATTATAATTGTTATTTATTTATTTCTTTTTTGTGTTTTAAGTTACATAACACGAAATTCAAAAAGAAAAAAAAATCATCCTTGAATTCCTTAAATAATAATAATAATGATGATGAAAAACATTAAAGCTATAATAGAAAAGATATGCAGACAGCAATGGATCAGTTCAGTGCATCGGCTGAATGTGAAATCGAGATCTCGCCGAGTGGATCTCAAGACGAATGCGCTGAACAAAGAGGAATCGATGAGAGCACGGGAGTGTGGGGGCTAGAGGCGAGTGCAGCGACCTTCCCCCACCACCACGACTAGTATACTACCACACCACTCCGCACCACCCCACGAGCCGCGGTGCAATTTGTACATTTCAAGTGCACACAAAAGCAATGCAAGGAGGAGGTCGCCAGCAAGCTTTGACTGAATTAACTCGTCTGTCGCACAACTAGCAAAAGACTCTAGTTTTATTGGACCGTTTGCTAGAATATACATTCATGAATATGAATTATTAAGTACTTGGCATGTATTCTATTACTTGATAATGATTCCGCTTAGCACATCAAATAAGTTAATTTATTTAATACAATTAGTTGGTATTATTTTATTGTATTTGTTCCAATTGTAACTAACCGTGACTAAGGAGATACTTTAAGCTATCTGAATTTAACTTGTTAATTTGTTTTACTTATCATTGAAAATTAGGAATTACCTTACGAACCTCAATGCTGGAGAAGATCCGAGGACAAGTTTGTAATAGTTCTCCTTTTCAAAAACCTTAAGCCCAATGAGAATCAAGACATATATTTTTTATAATTAAAAAATTGAGATAGAGCAAAATGTTTTTTTAGCATCTTCCTATATATGCTGTTAAAAACACATTCCAAAAATTTACATGAAAATGAATTGACTGGCCCTGGACTCCGAGGTGTCTTACGGCCAGGCACTACAAACCGCCTAATAAAATAATTTTTCCAACATATTATTTTACAAACTTTAGTCGACCAAATAAATAAAAGCTTCAAGTAAAAAACAAGCAATACGTATACAGAATAATAAAAATCAACTATAAATATACACCGATAATAAACCATACAAGATATTTTATTCAATACAGTACAAAATGACTATTATCGCCAACAAAGTAGGTTAAACTGGGGCAAAATATAAAGTCACTTGTTAATCAAAGGGCATATTATACAAGTAGCCGTACTGCCCTAGCAAAAAGGTCTCTTTGTATTCAATCACAAGTGCCCTGAACTTCGCGATATGTATACTAGTGATGTTACGAATGTTGGATTTTGGACATTCGCGAATGCGATTATTTCTTTTAAGCCTTCGTAAACGCATTCGAATGATTCTCAGACCTAAAATGCACACAAAATTTCATCAAAATCGGTCAAGCCATATTGGTGCAGTTATTTAATTATTAATATCACTCGTAGAAGAATATTTTTAAAAAGTTTCATACTTAATAACACGTGTCTTTTCCTGATGTAACGCTCTCGTGGTCAATCTTGCGGATAGGGTTTTATAAAAAAAAATTATCTGGAACTCTTAAGTTGGATCAAACTGCAGAGTTGGGTAATGCAGGGTTTGCACGAAAGGATAAACGCAGTCGAACTGCGCAAAATCTGCGCAGTGACTCTCGCTGACCACGTCAAAAACAAGGTTGTGAGGAAGGAAGAAGTATTGAAAGAGAGAGTGTCGATGTTAAAGTAAGAAGGCATACTCCGATGATTCGGAAATATAGAACGAAAGGATGATGCCAGATTGACCCAGCAGATAGTACAATGCAAAATCGGATGAATGTAGGATACGCAGACTGCCACGATATACAAATAGAACGAGTCCTGGAGGAAGGTGATGTCAGGAGCCTTAAAGGTCGACGACTTTGTATGACAAGATTTATGAAACTCAAAGAAACCTGTGAGGCGTGTATGAATCGTCCCTTATGGCGCGCTGTTCTCTCTGCCTGTCCCGCAAGGGACTTGGCGTGCAGTTATTTATATAACTAATGGCTGATCCATAATATAATACTTTTTATACTAATCTAGGAGGGTAAAATATTAAACAAAATATAAAGCTTATGTTTTGGTATCATCTTGCTATACATATATAATTTCTTTATTTTTTGTTATTAAAAACATTCGCCAAACATTCGCAATATTTCTTGCGAATGCGAATACCCAAAAACATGCGACTATTCGCGAATGCGAATGCGAATATTCGTTACACCCATAGGTACCAAAACATGTTTTTTTTTCATCGCAAACTATACCGACGTTTCCTACGTTTTACGTCACGCTGTGTAATGCCATTTTGACACAATCTCTGGTTCATTTAATAACATAACTTTACTCTTTTTTCTACCCGAAGGTGTAGGCAACGACTGTTAAGCCTCGTCTCGCCGTGTTAACATCCCCAATGGAATAGGCGGCGAACCTATTGGCATACCGGGCACAATGTTTTCAGTCATCGATATTTATTACACATAACTTGCGAAAATAATTAAAGTGGAACTTTTATTACATCGTCTCAAACTTTTTCGTCTGCGTGTTGCATGTCGCGTGACGGTGACGTGAAGGCGCTCGTCAGAGCGCCTTTCACGTCTATTATCGTTTATTTATATTAATTAATTACCCAAATATACACTTTATTTTTGTAAATAAATACCGTAAAAACATGTAGAAAAACACCCCCAGACGAGGGATCGAACCCGCCCCGACCTTGTGTTATCGGTAGTGCGGTTTACCGATGCACCACGAGGGCCGTATGTATAATCGTCTAATTACCGTCCTCTTTACCAATTTCGACACATTTTCTAGGATCGGGTTTGTTTGTTTTTTACATACATACATATACGTACGTACGTATTGCAGGCGGAGAAAAAAAAAATTATATTATTTATAAATTGTGTTTTTATAAATTGTGTTTTTTGAAAATTATATTTAAGTACGAATTACATACTAATAAAATAATGAAATATCAATAATATTTTTCGATCTTACCGACAGAATAATAAATATATACTAATATATACTATGTACTAACATATTATATTAGAAACATATACTTAATTTTTTGCAGTGATAAACTGTAATAAAAGCAAAGCAAACACACATTGACTTCGTGTTAGTTAACAACGCCATCTGCTGGAATAGAAATTTCATGAAAATCGTTGGAGCCGATTCCGAGATTCCAATTTTATATATATATATAAAAGAATTGCTCGTTTAAAGATATAAGATAAGATAGTGCTCTTTATATATGTATTTGTCACATTTTCATAATAAATCGAAATATCATATTTACTGGAGGAAAAAATATCGTTTTGTTTTGTAAAGATCCTTTGTTGTAATGTTGTTAACGTTTAATAGGTGTCGCGTTATCCCTAGTGCCGTAGCTGGAATACTTGTCGATTCGGGCGACATCTATCGATATAATACGATATTACGGCAGAATCATCAATAGTAGCAACCTAGTAGCGCCATCTAGGAATTATTGTCGTGACCACGTAAAATAAAAAACATTTATGAAACCCTATTAACAAATACTAGATGGCAAGTAAATTAAAATAGCCCTTATCGCACAATCCCCTGAAAGCCGGTGACGTCCGGTTCGAAAACGAAGCCAAAGCAAACTTTTAAAAAAATTGCTGTGAAGTAACTGTTTTACACTGTTGCACTCTAAAAAAATATAAATGTTAATCATTTTATCAGAATCATCAATTTAAAAAACTTACTAAATAAATTATTGAAAAATAATTATTGAAAAAATATTTTGTTTATGTATATTTAAAAAGTAGATTTAAAAATCAATAACCCAAGACTCAATTTTAAAAGTTTCACTTTTACGGTGGTTTCATAAAACCACACAATTTTTTTTAAAGTAGTTGTTTTTAAAGTTGAAAATTCGAACCTGCGATTTCTTGATTCAGAAGCGGAGTGCTCGACCACTAGACCACCGAGACCATTTAATAGGAATTACAAGTATAGATATATGCTACTCCTGACAGAAAGATTGTCGAAACATACCTACAGGCAAGAACCCCACTCGCTAGTCACATTAGATCCGATCACATTAGTGCCGAAGATAGAAGTGGCGAAATCTAGTCCCTGACAAAACTTGCCAAAGATGGGACGACCACCAGTACTGAGGACAAACGACGCAAGCTGGAGGAAAGGTACAGAGATATCCGATTTGATAGAAGAGCTATTAATAATTTTTACCCGTCCGTGGAAGAATGAGGATTATTGGAGAATATGTCATTAAATCCGTTTTAACTGGAAGTGAAAAAGAATACCTACATATACACAGACATCGTTTCCCGAAATTCCCGCGAAGACATGACTCACGGGGTATTTTTCTTTTTATTAAGAACGCGGCAAAGTGAGATAAATATATAGAACATCGAGTATTTAAAACTGAACTTGCCGCGACTTAAAAATTCCCATGGAGCCTAAATAGAGAGACCCATTAATACGAAATTAGACAACTGGATTTTTTTTTATGAAAGCCAATTACGTCCACACCCCTTTTATCTGGAACATCTAAAACACTATATTATAAAAAAAGAAACCGTGCCTACTAACTCAGTGAGCAGGCATTATTACTTATTACGTCTCAAATTATTTCAAGTAAAAGTTTTCATTACGTAATATTTCCCTTTTATGGTTACAGTCATTAACATATCATAGTCATTATATTATTACACACCCCTATTCGTTTGCAATGGGCTTCTTATCTTCCATTGAAATTTATTCGAATACAAACTCTCCCATTTTGGGGGTAACTTTAAATATTAAATTAATAAATTAACATATTTATCATAGGAAGAAACATGCAATAGTACATGAAAACGGCGCATTTTATTTTTTATGTCACGGAAGGGTTCGCTGCCCAAATTACAAGTATTAATACTTCCCTGTACAAAAAAAAACCGAAATTAAATAATTATGGTAATTTTAAATGTAGAACGTCATGTGAGTAAAGAGAACAGTCAAAGAGTATATAATCAAAATATTGAAGTAGAATACTTTTTTTATGTAAAACCAGTATGTACTTTTAAGGAGGTTCTTAGATGCGCGAGTGCTAAAAAGCGTTAAGCAAAAGTTTATATCTTATGCATAACGATACTATACTAATTAACAATACTAATTTATAATTATATGATTATAATCATTCCAAATAAAACAAAGTCAATTTCCGCTGTCTGTCCCCTTATACCCGTATTTCTTTAAAACTACTCAACGGATTTTGATGCGTTTTTTTAATATGTAATTACAGGGTGTCAACGAGGTGGTTTTGTTATATAAATCATATATGATGTTTGTAAAGAAAAAATGATAATTTTCAAGATTTAGCACTTTAATTGCCAACGCTGGCTGAACCCTAAGTGATAGATCAAAACAATGTTCTACATTATTAAACATCTTCAGAAGGTCTACAAAAAAGTCCGCGATTTACGAAGCGATTTTATATATTACAGCATTAAGTTTCATCCAATTATGTGTCTTAAATAGATTGTGTATGTAATATAGATGATCGTGGCCGTTTACAGCATGCAATTTAAACGAATATTTTCGAAGATATTTCTTTGTTAAAGCCGATAAATAGCACAAATTGAACTTCATGATATCCAAAATTTACTCATTTATTACTTTTGATGCGCCACAAAGTTCGCCGGGTAAGCTAAAACATAAAACTATTTCTAGTTATTTTAATTGGCTATCGACAAATCATATTTATAATAAATATATCGCTTAATAGAAAAATATGTGTTAAAAAGGATCCATTACTCGAACAACCGGTATAATGAACATAGTTTTACAAGTTATGGTAATGGGTACCCAAGACAATTAAAATAGACAGATTGTCAAAGGTTCGGTAACAAGAACTGACTAGTAGGGTCACATACCTACAGTCACGGTTACATTGACACATACGTACATTCTAGTGATGTAACGAATATTCACATTCGCGAATTTATCGCATGTTTTTGGGTATTCGCATTCAGAGAGTCACTCCGCAGATTTTGCGCAGTAGGTACCCTCATTTCAACTGCGTTTATCCTTTCGTACCGTTCTTTTCATACCGTATGCAGTTTGATCCAACTTAAAAGTTTCAGTTATTTTTTTTTTATAAAACTCCAACCGCAAGATTGAACACGAGAGCGTTACATCAGGAAAAGACACGTGTTATTATGTATGAAACTTTTTCAAAATATTCTTCTACCAGTGATATTAATAATAAAATATCTCCACCAATATGGCTTGACCGATTTTGATGAAATTTTGTGTGGATTTTAGGCTTGAGAATCATTGAAATGCGTTTGCGAAGGCTAAAAAAAATATTCGCATTCGCGAATGTTTTCAAGAAATATTCGCATTCGCGAATGTCCAAAATCCAACATTCGTAACATCACTGATACATACTAAGTTCTCGCCAAATCCCTTGCGGGGTAGGCAGTAAGAACGAAGCGCCATAAGGCACGATTCTTACACGCCTCACTCGCTTCGTTGACTTTCATAACTCTTTTCATGCACGGGCGTCGTTTTTTGAGGCCCCTAACATCACCTTCCTTCAGAACACGTTCTATTTGGTCATGGAATGAAAAATTCGACCGATTTAATGAAACTTGTAGCAATCAAAAGCGATGAAACTTACAGATGCATACAGACAAAGAAGAATAGCAATCGAAATGACAATTAAATGATATTTTGCAAGTCGATTTAAAATTACAATTTCGGTTCCTATTGTTTTTAATAATATTAATGATACTTCATTGTAACAATTTAATTACAATTCTTTTTTTTTTTTTTTTTTTTATGTTTTACTGGGCAGCGCTTGACCTCGTTTCACCTGATGGTAAGTGACAACGAGGCCGATGATGGTGAAGCGCACTGTCCAGTTAGTAGCCTATTCACTCTCCTTTTGAAGAGACCTATGTCATAGTTAACGGGGAACACCGAAGCAGGTAGTTTGTTCCATTCACCAGCCGTGCGGATGATGAAAGAAGACCCAAAGCGCTTAGTTCGTACAGGTGGGATTTCAACAACGTACGGGTGTAGACGGTAAGTACGTCGGGTGGTTCGCCGATAGAATGGGGATGGAGGTATCAAGTTGTGTAACTCTTGCGCACACTCACCAGAATGTAGCCTATAGAACACCGAGAGGCTGGCCACCTTCCGCCTGTGCTCGAGGCTTTGCAGATCATTGTCGACCATCACAGGATCGCCAATTAATCTTTTAGCCCGCCTCTCCATCGAATCCAGCAACGATAGGTGACATTTGGCAGCACCAGCCCAAATGTGACTACAGTATTCCACGCAAGACCGGACTTGAGCTTTGTACAGTGTTAGAAGCTGTCCTGGCGTGAAATGCTGCTTCACCTTCGCAAGAATTCCAAGCTTCCTTGCTGCTATCCCTGCTTTGGACTCGATGAACCGCCCGAAGTTAAGGTTCTGAGATATTTCAACACCCAATAACTGTAGGCGGTCGGAGTATTCCAATGCCACACCCTGGAAAGTAGGAGCCAAGGTGAAAGGGCTCCTTTTGGCAGTGATAAGACACGTTTGAGTTTTGGAAGCATTGAAGCTCACAAGATTGGCATCGCCCCAATCGGAGACTGCCTTGAGTGTGAGATTCATTCGCTCTACCAAGGCCTCGCGCTCAATCCGTACCTGCTCCTGACTGGCCCGAGCTCCCAATTCGTACATATCAACGATGGTGGTATCGTCCGCATATCCATAAATACCGGACTTAAGCAGGTCGTTGATATGTATTAAAAAGAGAGTTGCAGATAGTACTGACCCCTGAGGAACACCAGCGTTGGTCGACAAAGGCTCTGATGTACAGCCGTCGACTACAACACGGAGTGATCGTTCACTCAGGAAGTCCCTTATCCATGTAATCAGGCCAGAGGATATCCCGAATGCTGCAAGCTTGCCAATAAGGCTGTCATGCCAAACACGGTCAAAGGCCTTGGAGATGTCTAGAGAGACAGTAAGGGCCTCCCCGTTTCTCTCCAAGGTTTGAGAGCATGTGTGAATGGCATACACTAGGAAATCTCCAGTTGATCGATTTCGGCGGAATCCGTATTGTCGGTCACTGAGAAGGTCGTTATGCTCTAGGTATGCCATTAGGTGCTGGTTCAATATACGCTCCATAATCTTGCAGAGTATAGAGGTAATTGAGATGGGACGATAATTGGCTGGGTCAGCTCGATTACCCTTTTTGGGCACGGGTTGTACATTGGCAAGCTTCCAGGATTTCGGAACAGTTCCGGTCTTAAGTGAGAGGCGAAACAAACGTGTCAAAACAGGAGACAACTCAGGAGCACAGGTTTTCAGTACTACGGCTGGTATACCGTCAGGTCCGCTGGCCTTGTTCACATCTAGACTCCTTAGAGCTCTCAGTACCTCCTTATTTTTGACGGTGAACTCAGGTAGTGAAAAACCATAGTGAGGTAATGGTTGTGGAATAGCAGAGCCAACATCCAGACGGGAATTGCTCGCGAAGAGAGATGCAAAAAGATCTGCTTTCTCCCTTGCTGCATGGGCCAATGTTCCGTCGGGTTTAACCAGCGGAGGTGTTGATGCCTGACAGAAGTTTGCCTCAACCGCTTTGGCAAGTGACCAGAAAGCTCTGCTGCCAGATGGAGCGGCAGAGAGCTTTGCGCCAATGTGTTGAATGCGATCAAGACGAGCCTTCTTTAGCGCCTTTTTTTGGGACTTGGCAGCACGGTTAAAGGCCCTCTTCTTAGAGCTAATATCCGAGGCTTTTCGATGTCGAGCTTCCACCCAGGCCAGGTACGCTGACTGTTTCTCTTGCTCAGCAAGAGTACACTCATTATTGTACCATGGACGAGCTTTGCCTCCAATTGGTACGTCAGTAAATGGGATGAAATATTCCATTGCCTGACGGACCACTTGGGTTAGTGCATCAGCGCATTGCGTCGGATCTTGAGAAGAGAAGCAAACCTGCCGCCATGGATATGCAGCAAAAAAATGCCGCATTTCATCCCATTCTGCCGACTTGTACCGCCATAGTCTCCTCGTTCCGTAGAGGTCGTGCTCTGGTGGAGAATAGGACGATAAAGACTTCACTAGACAATGGTCAGAGGTTCCTAATGGAGATGTGACTGTCACCATGTATCTGTCTGGGTCTGTTGTCAGCAGAAGGTCCAGGCAATTAGCGGAATGGCTTTCAACATCTGGCACCCTAGTGGCTTCATTGACTAGTTGGGAGAGGTTTAATGTGATGGCAAAATTCCATGCTTCTCTCCCCGCAAAGTCAGTTTTTTGGTACGGGAACAGCCACTCCTGATGAAGGGCGTTGAAATCCCCCAAAAAAACCAGCTCCGCAGAGGGATGCCTTTGTTGGGCCATATCAGCAGTCTCACTGAGATGTTGAAATAGCCGAGCTGTCTCCTGATCACCCCGGTGCGATCTGTAAACACAGCAATATAGAATTTTTTTTATACCAGTGTCTACCTCCATCCATAAGGTAGAGAATGTAGGGTCTTCAAAATGACGGAGACGCTGACAGCAGATATCATTGCGTACAAACACACAGACTCCTGCTCGCTGTTGAAAATTGTGTTCAAGTAAGAATCCGGGGTAGTTGAGGTACGCTGTATCCGCAGGGTTTCGAATCTGCGTCTCCGTCAAGAAGAGGAGGTGCGGCTTATCAGTCTCCAGGTGGTGATGGACTGCATCGAGATTTGAGTGCAGACCTCTGATGTTTGCAAGGTGCACTTTTAATGAGAGGGAGTGCTGCCGCTGTCCTAACTTTCTCTTCTTATTTTTCTTCATGTTATGTTGTTTAGGGGTGAATAGGAAGGAAAATGGCAGTTAATAGCGACGCTATACTACTAACCCAACAACGCGAACAGGTAAACAGTATCTTTGGGATCTAGCATGGACACTGCGGGGACGCCCGAGCCCCCCTGAAAATCGCCACCTGGCCCTCTCTTCCGGTCGCCAACCGGCATGGTGGAGCCATTCCAGGATTTTTCGCGAGATGGCGGGGCAGCCGTTCGTGCGTGGCTTTCACACTACTTGGGCCCCCTACTGTCTGCGGTCGGCCAGCAGCAAACCGTGCCTCGGATCCCGCTAGTATCCAGTACTAGACACCAGATACGTTAGGACTGTCACGCTTCGATCAGTACCCGAGTACAGCGTCACGATTAGACCCATCCTCCTTGTAACTGGGCTTCACCTAGCATCATACCGGAACACGACATAGGTCGCTTGGCGGTATGGCTTTGCCAGGTGGGTGGTAATTTGCCCGCGGCCTTAGCCTACCACCAGATGCAATAGGTAGTCAGCATCGGATTAAAGATCAAACCCTTAGTCGCCTTTTACGACACCCACGGGTGGAGATGGGGTGGCAGTATTCTATTAAAGCCGGTGCCACGCAGCCAAAATTCTTGTAGTTATCGAGTGAAGGGCTGGCATGGTACCGAACGGGAGGCGAGACATTAATAAATTAGGCCAATTATCACGTCAGTGTCACCTTGACATATGGTGGGCATGTTGAATTGTCGACAGTTTAATAATATACTGCCATAAATTTATTTGTCTTTACATAAATACTGATAATTTGTAATTAAAAACAACAATAATACATCATAATGCGATATGTACATAAGTAAATTATTATATTCGTGAAAAAGATAAGTTTAGGGTGTATAGTTACATTTACAAATGGACTAAAAACAATATGACGTAACAATTAAACAATATTACCCTAAACAAAGCATAAACAAACTAATAAAAAGTACACGAAGACAAAGAAAAATGATCAAATGAAATGCAAATCAGCCGCCATGTCGTCAGTCATTGGAATTTTGGACACATATTTTCGGGAAAAACCATTAGTCTGTGGAATTTAGATGAGCCGAAGACTGCTTTTAAATAGCTCAATACTGTCAAATCAAATGGGAGTAAAACACCTACCCAGATTACAATCTATAGTCATCATGACACATGACGTCATTGAGCCGGCCCATTCTTGCAGAGATCTACCAATCTCTGCAAGAATGGGCCGGCTCAACCGGTGAAATACTACGACCTCTAAACAAATCGACTAACGTGACGCATGTTGCGATTCGTTTGGTAAGAGAGGTCTCCGGAGGCTCACTCTCTTTCCCCCATCTCGTCCCATCATACTCTGTTAAAGGCGGCAACGCAACTGTAACACTACCAGTGTTAGTGGTGTCTATGAGCGGCAATAATTACTTATTATCAGGTTGCCCGCTTGCCAGTTTGCCCCTTATTCCATAAGAAAGTAGAAGTAAAACTTCTACCCAGATTACAAACCACAGTCATAACACAGATGTTTTAGAAAGACCTAGGCAAAAAAGAAAGTGCTTTTTGTCTTACATCATATTTTATATGTGGCACAATCCTAAACAAAATTGAAAGATACAAAAGATATCTAGCTGCTTTGTTGTGCACTTGCACCATAAAGATTCCCAAATAGCGCTATAAACATTTCGCATGGATCGCGAAGAGACAACAACATAAAAAGACGCAATTGACGCAACTCCAATAACCGGCCACGATGCCAAGTGTATTGTGTTCGTGTCGAGCGCAGAAAAAGTGATACGGCATCGACAACAGACATTCCTTTGTGGCCTATCAATTGCTATGTGGAATGTGTCTTGTGTTGTATCACGAGAGCTTCATCAGAACACAGTTTGTCATTTTCATGCGAACAATAAATCCCGGAAAGTGTACAACTTTTTTTTGTCATTGTTCAACTGCCACCCGCTGACGTTTAAAAGGATGCGTCTTAACATATGATAAAATAATATTAAAAACTATTGAGATTTAAAAAAAAAACAATGAGAGCATAGAGAAGCAAAAAACAGTTTTTATCACTTTAGTCTGTCCATATGTTTGTCAGTGATCACGTTATAAATGATGGCATCGTTGTCTATAATATGGTTTTAGCATAGACTGTAGTAGATAGTAGGTAGACTGGCATATGCCAGTAAAAAATTATTACTAATCACTACTGACAGCGCGATCTCGAGTAAGCGATTCTCAGGATGTTTATAATTCAACACCTGCACAATGATTAAGTAAAAGTTGACACTTGGAGGCACTTTTTACAGACACGTTGATAAGTCACTTACACATCAACAACCCATTTTTGATCTCGTTGTTTGGGTGACTATTGCCGATCTATTATTCTTATATCTATGGGTTTTAGCGTCTTGTAGCTGGTTTCAATTAATATCCTATAAACTACTAGAAGTGCCATTTAATCTCTTATGAAAATGATAAGTCCCTGAAACTAATTGAGGTTTTAATGCAGCTTTCAAGTTCAGTTAAGCTTTTCTCTAGTCGAGATATAAATTTTGTTTAATTACAATTGACCTTCAATGGAATAACTTGACCTTCACATACAAATTCAAAAAATGACTACAATATCAAAGTCCTAAAAATAGACTTTTCGATTTTTTACACGCTTTTAAAGTTCAATAATAAAACTTAGGCTTATTTTGACTTGGCAAACTCAATGAATATTAGTAATATCTATCGCACTCTATACCTATAAAATCAAGGTTATTTTGTTAAATAGCTGACACATGTCTCAAAGTTCCAAGCACTCTAAAGATCTTGGTGTGCAGTCAGTTATATCTTATATTACCTTGGCGTCAAAACTGAAGGTGGTTTCTGGCCTTAATGGACACGGCAGTCCACACTTGCAGGTGCCAGACGTCTGTAGATAATCACGTAGTTGCGGAAGCGTACTCAATGCTGTCCCGCTCGGACTGAAACAAACAATTTTGTTTTCTATACTTATAATATTGTTACAGAGTATATCTGATATACAGATATGGGAGATATTAGAGGACAACTAATATGAGACACTTTTATTACAGTGACAATATGAAAAACCTGTGTTTAGAATTTTTGCCTATTTGTATGTTTTTGTGCTCAATACGTAAGCAACATACACATTTTTTCTTATTAGTCTTATCATCTAGGCAAAATGAGGCTGTAAATATTGTCATTTTATTACAAGCCCATCCATTTAGGGCAAAATGCAAAATTGGCAAACCCCAAAAAGGACGCCAGATATTTTCGAGTTACTCTTGAAAGGATTAATAAAATACTTTTAATTTAAATCTGAAATCTGTATGTTGTCGTTAATAGAAACGGGTCGTAAAATAATGCTTACTGAGCTTGCCTTTATTTATTTAACATCCGACGATCATGAAAGTGGCCACAACAATACGTTTAATTAATAAAGCGCAATGTCACGTGACTAATTAAGTAATTATTATCAGAAGACAGGCCACGCGACAATCCAGATCAGGTAACAATTTCCACCTTATGAACTTGACTCATGGGGGTTTTTTTTGTAACTTCAAACCCCGAATACCCAAATATATATGGGCAAACATGAAATTGATACCCTAACTTGCAAAACCTAATAACTCCACTTTTTTTCGAAAATGACATATTGATACCGGCAGATACTAGACATTATCTGGTTTCTATAGGTATCAAAATTTTCATTTTCGAAAAAAGTGCGAATTTGTGCATATTAAGGTATCGAAATGAGTCAATGTTTATGTGTCTGTTCGTTTGTGTTTCCGGCAGGCATGGAGTAAAGAACCCCATTAGGCCCATCGACTTTCAACTATACATGTAATAAAATCGTAGGCAAGTGAAAACTGTACATTGACTAATTTATTTAAGATTACTTGGCACATGATTAGGAATTAATACTCAACTCAATAGATTTAGAACTTATTCTGTTTGCATGTATGTTTGTTCTGGATAAATTCTAAAAGTAATGGATACCCAATTTTGCATAAACATTAACAAAACTTCGGGTCAACACATAGGGGGTAAACAATGAACCCTTACAATGGCGCAGGCCTAGTATTTTAAATGCTTTATGGTCCCCACACAAACGAAGTCGCGGGCAAAAGCAAGCAACTAATAAATTAACTTAACTAACTTCTTCATTTGTCTCCCTAACTGTATTATACACATATGTATAGATAACCATTTGGCTACTGATAGGAAAACATTGACTCGTCATATTTCAATCTAGTCAAAAAACTACACGAAATTACAGAAACAATGCGCATTCTTTTGCGTTGACGGTTACTAGTATATGAATATTGTAGTTATTTTCGCTGTTGACGTTACAGTTACTGAGGTATCCCTTGAGATAAGTTGTTCACCCGATGGTAAGACGCTTTACACTCTGCTTTATCAGATTATGTAAAGTTTAGCGACCCGCGTAATTAAAGATAAATCTTTGAGAAAGAATACTAAAATTTAAAGACATTGTGTATCATTACATCATATGTAATTAATTAATGCCCCGTTAGATAATATCAATAGTGGCGGAATTTCGATTTTATTAATTTAATATAGTAACGCGTACATTACGCGTTTTTATACCCGAACATGCAGGCAGTGGCTGTTAAGCTTAGACTTGTCGTTTTTTTATGGAATAGAAGGCGGAATCTACTTCCACATATTGGGATGCAATTTTGGCAGTCGCCGATATTAATCTCCCATAACCTTTTAAAGTGATTGGTGTAAGCCAGCTTTTGCATCTGAGATTTCTTGGTTCAGAAGCGTGATACTCGACATCTAAACTCACAGGATCGCCACAGAGAGCGACTTGCATTTTGGGAGATATTTACACCAATCAAGCCATATAAAGTCCTGTGTTACGTAGTCCGTGTAAAAAGTCCATTCTAGAACAATGATGTAAAAAAGACGACATTCGACTACAGATTCGAGAAGTTCAGATGAACAACATTACATTATCTAAATTAAACCACTTAGCAAAAATATAGGAGTAAAATATTTATATATATAAAAATATTATAAACAAACCAATCAATCATTTATTCACATAATTCTGGGTATTTACAGTATGGTGACAGTATGTTCTAAGTATGCATCTCCAAAATTTGCCTAGTAAGGCGTGTGAAATGTACGTGCAGTAGTCTTTTTATACAATCATTACATAGTATAAAACAAAGTCACTTTCCGCTGTCGGTCCCCTTATATGCGCATATTATTAAAACTACGCAACGGATTTTGATGCGGTTTATTTATAGTTAGAGGGTGTCAACGGGGTGGTTTTGATTCATGTATAGTGTAGTAAAAAAGGGATAAATTTCAAGATTTAGAACTTTAATCGCAAACGCTGCCTGAACCCTAAGCGATAAATCAAAACAACATACTACATTAAAAAGGTCTACAAAAAAGTCCGCGAGGGCATATGTCTATCTCTTAGGGATAAGCCACAATGATCCTTTTTTTTTACTTTTTGCGAGAAATAACGGCCTATTTACAAAGCTATTTTAAACATTACAGTATTAATTTTAATTCAATTAAGTATCTTAAATAGATTGTGCATGTAATATAGAGGATCCTGACCCTTTACAGCATGCAATTTAAACAAATATTTTCGAAGATATTGCAGTATTAACATAGCGGGACAGCAGTTATTACTTTTGATGCGGAACAAAGTTCGCCGGGTCAGCTAGTATACAATAAATATTAAAATTATTACACAGACCATGTCAATAATAATAATAATGAAACAATGTCATAGCTATTGGAAAAATGTCTGCAAATAAAAAAATAAAAAATCTATATATGTCAATAAACTAAGCAATATGTCAATTACAAAAAAAATTGTCATTAAAAAAATCATTTATACAGTAATAACATTTCTCTATTAATGTATTTTTAACAATATTTTTAATTTGTTTTATATTATATACTTGTATGTGATACGGTATTCTGTTATAGATTCTTGGCGCCATACATAGTAGGCTTTTACCCATTAAACTTGTCTTAGCGCTGATGAATGATGAATGATGACAGTTGTTAAAATATTATAACCGCAATCGATTCGACTTCAATTCCCATTCGACAAACAACCTCTTTCACGAACGCTCCACATGTTAATACAACAACGACGATTGTTCACGGTCTGGTGCACTCCGGTAAAGGTAAACCGCGAGACCGCAAACGAGAGAAAAAAAAAAAGAAAAAAATGTTTAGCGCGCTTTTTATTCATCATGCGCGGAGTCTGCGCCTTTTGGCCAGCATGCTGACAGTGCTAGTGTGTATAAGAGAGCGAAACGGGGAAATTTGCTTTTTGCGATTGCGTGCCACGTTTTGGGGGGAGAGTGTGTATGTGGACAGCTGCCGATGATAATAATAACCCGACACGAAAAGCGGGAACCCTTTCGCACCTTGCCGCTCTACAACAACTATCCCATTTATGGCTTGTTTACGAAATCAATCGCGCCAAATAAATATAGGTATAATAACATATTCAATTGCAAATTTTGCAATGAACTGTGCGGTTACGTAGATTAATAAGAAATGTTTATGATGTCTCTAACATAATAATAATTTTAATTTAGACGTTTAGGAGGAAGTAATTGAAACAACTGAAAACATTGGTTTTTTTTTATCTAACAATGCTCACATTTTACATGTCCTAGCTAAACTTCAAAACTATTGCGAGGATTTCCTTGTTCTCTATGCTAGGAACACAAAATTTAATCTTTAGATTGTCTACATTTTTTTTATTAAGTACTACAATTTTAGTATTAAATACAAAGAAATATAGTAAGTAAATGTGAAATATTATCAGCGTAAATATTTACTGAAATAAACCACAAAATAGACAGAACGATCTAGGAAAATACAAATCAATGCCTCTATCGACGAAAGAAAATTCATTTTTAACAATAGTACAATCGACGCGTTAATTTGAATGCGGTATGTATTTTTTTAATTATTCCATTATAACATAACTAATTACGGTAATTCAATTCCATTTAGGCAATTAGTCACATTGAATAATATCGGACCTGGTCACATAAGTTTGAAATTAAAATTTGTATTACATTTTGGTCGTTACCCACAGCTCAGCCTGAATAACTATATAAATAACGATAACTTTCATATAAGATTTTAATGTCCAATTTATTATCTGCTAGATTATTATACAGTAAGCGCCAGTAAGTCTCGGTGGCCTAGTGGTCGATCACAGGGCTTCCGATCCAGAGGTCCGGGTTCGATTCCTAACACTGGCTCACACCAATGACTTTTCGATATTGTTTTCGGAAGTTATGTGTGATAAATATCGATGACTGAAAACTTTGTGCCCGGTATGGCAATAGGTTCGCCACCTATTCCATTTGGGACGTAAACATAACTGCGAGACGAGGCTTAGCAGCCGATGCCTACACCTTCGGGTAACAAAAGGCGTGAAGTTATGTATGTTATGTTAAGCGCGCCAAATATGAAAAATCATTGTCTTGAAAAAAAAAACACGAATGTAGTTCCGCATGTAGGTGATCAATTTCAAAGTGATATCTAGGCGGCTGGTATGATGAAGGGGGATAGCACTGGCAGCATTGGCAAGCGCCAGATGGTATTCCTGCCATGTGTGTCGACATGGGCGCCTGGCGCTAGACAAAGCATACCTAACTAAACCATTTGAACTAAACTACGTCGACTAAAGTCTCAAAATTCGGGCGTTTTGTGATGACCACATATTAGGTATATACTTGATATTAAAGCAAATATTAAGCAGTCATTAATATCACCTAAATGACTATTCGCTGAATTAATTCTTATCGTGAACAGAAGAAAAAAGCGTCCTTGAGAACGGGGAAAACCGAATATCCATCTCACTATAATGATCACTCGATAAATTAACTAGTTGATCTATTTAAATATTCCAACTGCCTAATAAAACTATAAATGGTTTATAGGCGTTTATATTAAACGTGTTTATTATTTACTTTGTGTATTTATTTCTCGTGAAAATGATCTCTGTAAAGAGTTCGAAACAGGGAAATTAATAAATATAATTTCTATATAAACGCGATATAATCCATAAAAAGGTTTTTTAATGTTATGAATTACTTTGTGTAATGTGTTATAAGAACTATGTACAACTATTGTGTCGTTATTAATTTGCTAATACATACATATATCAAGAACTCCGAACACGAGAGCATTTAGGGAAACTATTAAATTCCATAAAAAAGAAAGATTTGCTTCAACGAAACATGGATCTATATAATCATAGTCTGTCAAGCTAGTAAGATCCTATGGTCTTGTGATTATTAATTACTAGCTGACCTGGCGAACTATGTTCCGCATCAAAGTAAAAATGAGTAAATTTTGGATATCATGTTCAATTTGTGCTTTATATCGGCTTTAATGCTGTCCCGCTATGTTCATACTGCAATATCTTCGAAAATATTCGTTTAAATTGCGTGCTGTAAAGGGCCAGGATCATCTATATTATATGCACAATCTGTTTAAGACACTTAATTGCATGAAAATTAATGCTGTAATGTTTAAAATCGCTTCGTAAATTAGCCATTATTTCTAAAAGTAAAAAAATAAATATGGTCATTGTGGGTTATCCCTAAGAGATAGACATATGGCCTCGCGGACTTTTTTGTAGACCTTCTGAAGGTGTTTAATAATGTAGAACATTGTTTTGATCTATCACTTAGGGTTCAGCCAGCGTTTGCAATTAAAGTGCTTAATCTCGAAAATTATCGTTTTTTCTTTAAAACATCATATTTGAATTATAGATCAAAACCACCTTGTTGACACCCTCTAATTAATTAAAAAAACCGCATCAAAATCCGTTGCGTAGTTTTCAAGATATAAGCATATAAGGGGACAGACAGCGGAAAGTGACTTTGTTTTATACTATGTAATGTTTATTATTTTATGTTTCAAATCACGCAATTTGTCTAAATCTCCTCAACTTAGTTACATAACGTAATACCGCTTCAACCTTTAAGATGTATATTTATAAATCTAATTCTAAACCGTTTCCATTTAATATTGTATTTAGGTAATTGTTTGAGATTTGATTTTTTTATTAATTTAGTTTTTATATCAGATGAATAAATTTACAAATTCAAGAAAAACAACACACGCGTTTACTTACGCCCGTCATTATTATTATGTTAATGGCTTGGTAAAGTAATTATTTCGCATCTAAAATTAACAAGAACACACGTTTTAGTGACTATTAGTTATTTTGAACACAATTAAAATTAGTTGAACATGTACATTCGAGAAGTTATTAAATTAAATATTCTGTATAATCATTGCTTGACGTAAGCAGCGTATTTACCAAGATGGTACCATCTAGAACCTACTACTAATACTCTACTGCCTGTTCATCGGTCGGTCTATCTTAAGTGGACACTTAAGATCTCCTCCATTTAAGAATATTATCTACCAATACCTAGCTCTAACTTACCCCTAACAATCTTAGATATTTACTTAAACCATATTCATATAACCATATTCATTATTAATATTTCATAGTAAGGAAATCGTCGAGTACAAATCCGACTCGCACTTGGCCGGCATCACGTTGACAACACGTGCAAAAAGACGGTCTATCTTTGGCGATAAAGTGATACTTATTCATCAATTAGCATTTAAAAAAAAAATAAGTTACATTCAGCAAACTTCTGTGACAAATTATTCCACGAATACCAACCGCAGAAGAGAGACTTAAACAGCCGACATTCGTCGTCTCTCGAGACCTTGGAAATAAATGTGAGTAATCGTCGTCACAGCGTCGTTTATCCTCATTGACAAAGACAAAAAACCATCTGATACTCTTGATAATTGAATAAGAACCAAAACAAAAAAATAAACTCGTTTTGCCGACAACTTCGAGTCGTGAATTTCGTGTTTCAATGTGGCATTAAATATAACAACTAATATATATTTAACATATCATAACTTCACAGCTTTTTATACCCGAAGGTGTAAGCAGCGGCTGTTAAACCTCTACAAACCGAATCGTCATGTTACGCCCCAAATGAAATAACGTGGCGAAACTATTGCCATACACAAAGTTGTCAGTCATCAATATTTGTCACACTTAACTTCCAAGAAGACATTTGGTGTGGGCCTGGAATCGACCCCACGACTTATGAATCAGAAACGGCAGTTCTAATATAAGAATATAGTTAAGAATATAAATATTTTATCAGTTCCGTTCTAAATCAGTATTACGAATTATAATCCTATCAAAAAGCTATGATTTGAACGACACAGTATTTACAGCTATTTTAAATGTGAATTTGTATAGATATCAGAATTTCAGAGACTAGTCGGACGGGGACTGTGCATTAAGTGATTTTTTTGTAGCAGGTTTAGACGTGTTTAGACGATTTACGGGTCCACTGCAGCCAACTCTCCACTTTTAACTGTAGGTCAAAGTATTTGGGAATTCCCCACAAGCTACTATACTGATACACTTCCTTCGCTTCATCCACAGTCATACATTTCATCATGCATTCTCGTCAGTTTGCCATTTTTGCATTTTGCGTTTTTGGGAATGTCTTGAGATTTAAAACTAATATTAGGTCGGGGAAAAAGTCTTTTCGCATAACGTAGGTATAAACTTATTATAAAATTTCTTTGACTGTACTATTTGTGTCTGGCTGGTTTTGGTAACATTAAAAAGGTTACATTATAAAGAAAAGAAAAAAATAAAAAAAAGTTGTTTCCCGCTATTTTTCATTTGTTTTTCTCTCCGTAAAAATGAGTGAATCTAATGAAGAAATTCGATACATTTTAAAATTTTATTATAAAAAAGGCAAAAATGCAACTCAAGCAGTGAAAAAAATTTGTGATGTTTATGGACCTGATGCAGTGTCAGTAAGAGTAGCACAAATTTGGTTCAAACGTTTTCAGTCCGGAAATTTTGATGTTGAAGATGCACCTCGCTCTGGTCGCCCTGTTACGAATAAAATGGACGCCATTTTTGAAAGAGTGGAGCAAGATCGGCATATTAGTAGTTACGATGTAGCTGAAGAACTGGGAATTGACCACAAAACAGTTTTGACCCATTTGAAGAAAGCTGGTTATACAAAAAAGCTCGATATTTGGGTGCCACACGAGCTCACTCAAAGAAACTTAATGAACCGTGTACTCATTTGCGATTCATTATTGAGACGTAATGAAACCGAGCCGTTTTTGAAGAGATTGATAACTGGCGATGAAAAGTGGATCACGTACGACAAGAACGTGCGAAAAAGGTCGTGGTCGAAAGTTGGCCAGGCTTCACAGACTGTGGCCAAACCTGGCCTAACACGAAATAAGGTGATGCTGTGTGTATGGTGGGATTGGAAGGGCATTGTTCATTATGAGCTTTTACCGTCCGGCAAAACCATCGATTCTGATCTTTACTGCCAGCAACTGACGAGATTAAAGGAAGCAGTCGAGAGAAAACGGCCGGAATTGATCAACAGGAAGGGTGTGGTCTTTCATCACGATAACGCTAGACCACACACATCTTTAGCCACTCAGCAAAAATTAAGAGAGTTCGACTGGGAGGTCCTAGTGCATCCACCATATAGCCCTGACCTTGCGCCTTCAGATTTTCACCTGTTTCGGTCTCTTCAGAATTCTTTAGGTTCTGTAAGGTTGACCTCAAGAGAGGACTGCCAAAACTATTTGTCCCGTTTTTTTGATCAGAAGTCCCAAAGTTTCTACAGTAACGGGATAATGTCTCTGCCCACAAAATGGCAGAAAGTTATTCAACAAAACGGTACATATATATTGTAAATAAATGTAAATAAACTTTGAAAAAAATGTCTTGACTTTTCATACAAAAATACGAAAATACTTTTTCCCCAACCTATTATAACATCCATCAAGGGTTTCGCCTGCTACCCATGAGCACCCAAAGAGTTATCTATCTATAGATAACTTTGATACTGTGCCCCTCTAAGGCACGTCACGATGCTCAGTTAAAAGGAAAAGTTATTCCGTAACAGAATTGTCGATGAATTGTTACCATTACAGAGTAGAATCGATACAATTTGTAAACGAGCAGAAAGACATCGGCCTCCGGTATTGTGATTGATCTCATTCCCTTTGTGACCGTTTATCGGGGCGGTGTATGTGCGGACTCGGTGTATACTGGCACAGTGCCAAACGATACGAGGTACAATATACTCGACGTTGTTTGCAGGTTACGCTGATATTTTTGCATGTACCTGTAGTCTACTCAACATAACAGCCACGCAGTTCGTTGCCTCAATGGGCCGCCTCGACCGGTGAAATACCACGACCTCTCAGACTATCGAACTGAACTGCCCCATGCCGCGATTCCCTCGGTGAGAGAGGTATTCGGAGGCCCTATCCATTTCCATCCCATCTCACTTCCCCAAAATACTATCCTATTTTAAAGGCCGGCAATGTAAATGTAACACTTTTTATGTTGTGGGTGTCTATGGGTGGCGTTAGTTGCTTACCATCAGGAGACAAACTCGCTAACCATTTAGAAGTTAGGTACTCATAGCTTATAGTAATGAGAAATATGCCTTCCTTTTACTATAACTTACATCGTAAATTCTGGAATGAAAATTTATTCCCGCGTAACGACACACTTCCCAGGACAAATAGAACGAGTCCTGCAGGAAGGTGATGTCATGAGCCTTAAAAATCGACGAGCGTGAATGGCAAGAGTTATGTCGCTCTATTCTCTCTGCCCATCCCGCAAGAGACTTGGCGTGAAATTATGTATGCATGTACTTATTTCTAAAATGTAAAGGTTTAGCGAATGTAGAAGCTACACAACTAACAAGAAAAGTCCGCGAAAGGCAATCGCCATGGTTAGCAGCCAGTCGAGAAAAGAAAATAAGTGTACCCAGTGAAATTGTCCAACAAACACAAAGTGTAAATGTGTGTGTATACACATATTATTAGTTCAAACAATAAATAAACTACTGTATTATCAATAATTAACGAGAGAGGGCGAGTGTCGACCGCGATGCCTGCGGTTCGATAACAAGTTGAGTCACGAAAGGGTTTCCCTGAGTGACTCACACGACACACTTGCCCGCCGTGTTCAATCGCTTAAGTGCATACAGAAACACGTCAACGGATCTTTACATATTATATACCTGCCTATATCAATTTCTTATGTTCTGGAACCTTAAAAAATATCTTTTACTGACTTGTTAGTTTTCTGTTTCGTATTTTTATTTATTGGATAGGGTGGCACTGAAGCAGACGTGTCACCTGATGGTGAGCAACAAAGGCCGCAGTTGCGTTGCCGTACCTTACAATAGAATATGGAAGAGGTCGGAAGTGGGATCGGAAGGTGAGGGGGGAAGGGTAAGGGCCTCCAGATACCTCTCTCACCTAGCGAAACGCGGCATGTGCCACTTTACATCGATAGTCGATATTCTGAGAGGTTGTGGTATTTCATCGATTGAGCCGGTACATTCGTGCAGTGAATTGTGTAGCTCTATAATAATATTTTAATATGTATTATTGTACACTCTCAACCCTGTAAGTATTGCCAAGTGCCAGCAGAGCCCTGAAAGAAGTATATTTTAAGACAACGGTGCAGTTTTACTGCATTATGATTCTATCAGCCTTTTAATAACATTTATAACAAACAAATTTCCAATACTAAAATGTATTGCGCAGAACAAAACATATCAAGCACAAGTTTGCCCTCATCGATATTCATCACATATACTCGTAATAGATGTATGTACAGCAAATTATGCATTTGCATCATCATTTAGGTGTTATGTGTATTAATAGTACAAAATAAACTCGCTTTCCGCTCTCTGTCCCCTTATATGCTTATATCTCTTGAACTACGCGGCGGATTTTGATGCCGTTTTGTTTAATAGTTAGAGGGTGTCAACTGGGTGGTTTGTATGTATAATTCGTGTATAATATATTAAAGAAAAAGTGATAATTTTTTAAAAATTACTTTTGTGCATCAAAAGTAATTTTTTAAAAATTACAAGCAACAAACTACGTTGGGTCAACTAGTAATACACATTTACTTAGTGATACATAAACTATATTGCTCTTTTCGCAAGTTATGTGTGATAAATATCAACGCCCGACAACTTAGTGATCGGTCTAATGGCAATAGATTAGCTACCTTTTCCATTTTGAGACGTGTAACAATGATACGGCGAGTCGAGACCTAGTAGCCCGCTGTCTACATCTTGGGGTAGAAAGAGGCGTGTATATGTTTATTGATAGATATCGTTATTATTATTACCATTTTTAAGCAATACGTAAAATTGTACTCATCATTACATAGTATAAAATAAAGTCACTTTCCGCTGTCTGTCCCCTTATATGCGCATGTCTTTAAAATTACGCAACCGATTTTGATGCGGTTTCTTTTAATAGTTAGAGGGTGTCAACGGGGTGGTTTTGATCTATAATTCATGTATAGTGTTGAAATAAAAAGTAATAATTTTCAAGATTTAGAACTTTAATCGCAAACGCTGCCTGAACCCTGAGTGATCTATAGATCAAAACAATTATCTACATTATTAAACACCTTCAGAAGGTCTACAAAAAAGTCCGCGAAGGCATATGTCTATCTCTTAGGGATAAACCACAATGATCATTTTTATTCCTTTACTTTTTACGAGGTATAATGGCTTATTTACGAAGCGATTTTAAACATACAAGCATTCATTTTCATGAAATTAAGTGTCTTAAATACATTGTGTATGTAATATAGATGATCCTGGCCCTTTACAGCATGTAATTTAAACGTATATTTACGAAGATATTACAGTATTAACATAGCGGGATATAGCAGTTGCGTTCCGCGCCAAAACGCGTGCCGATAAATAGCATTTTGATGCGGAACAAAGTTCGCCGGGTCAGCTAGTTCATATATATACACTCTAAATATCACCAAACAAAATCAAAGTGCTTCGCAAAGAATTTCGCCAGTGAGAATAGTCAGTCCGATTAGTCCACTTTATACAAAAACCTTACAAAACGAAGAGTTGTTCAAACGAGTAAGTTACAAATTGTGTTTTATTTATTCAAGCGGGCGGGCACGAGGCACCAGGTTAATATGGGTCGAGGCCGCCACATAAAAGACACTTCAGTCAGTCCATTAAAAGGCTTAGCACAGTTTCATTTCACTGGAGGCAATAAATAAGCATATTATCTACCCTAAGTCGAGCACTTCATGGAATGAAATACATGTTTTTCTAGAACTAGTTTATAAATGATTACTGCACGTGAAAAAAATACTCACAATGCAAAAAGAACATCGCAGTCATACAATATGCACAACAAACACTTCATACAAAAAGTAACTTCACGAGTTTTACTACGCGAAGGTGTAGGCAGCGGCTATTAAAGCCTTGACTCGCTGTTACGTTACATCCCAAATGGAATAGGTGACGAACCTATTGCCATAAACCGAGCACAGAGTTGTCAGTCATCGATATTATCAAACATAACATCCGAAAAGAATTTCTAAAAATGATTGGTGTGAGCCCAGAATCGAACCCACCACTTCTGAAATAGAAGCGGAGAGCCCGACCACTGGACCACCGAGACTAAATAATATTTAAAAAACAAATTTTCAAACCTTTTGTTACTCAATATAATATTTTCTATGAGAATCCTTACGAGATGAAGGCATATCAAATTTCCGAAATTAAGAAAAAAAAAACAGAAAGGAACCTCTTGCAAGATATGTTTTACTTTAGAGGCCATCAAAACATTAAATAAAGTTTTATATAAATTGAATCGCATATTGATAATCGCTTGACAGAGCTAATTTCAATTCCTTATATAATCCTAAGGTTTATAGGGACAGCGGCTATTTTCTTATTGCGCCAATAGGAAATATATTATGAAATACGTACGTGACGAGCCGATAGTCAAAAATAGTCGAACATCAAACACAGTTTCGTCAATCTTCGATAAGTATAACATGTCACTTCCTGAACAATACCGAACAGTCATTATTATTATTGAAAAAGAAAATAAAATTTATTTAAGATGCCGTGTGAATTCTTGGAGAGATAAAGAGTACACATATATAAATTATTACAAATTAAAATAAAACTATATTTATATATGTATATATATATATGAGTTGGTAAGTAAAATGTTGTCCGGGCAACAACATCAGGTTTTGTAAGTAACACCTGCCCGCATGCCGAGCGAGCTATGTCGAGCCCGTAACGAAGAGCAAAGAGACTCCACACAACATGAATACATACAACCCGTACACGCTTTGCAGGACGCGTAACGTCGAGGCTCGCCTAGTTTTTTGCAAAGACATGTTTCAAGAGAGTTTTTCACAAGACAACCTTGACTCTCGCTGTATCCCCTCGGTTACGCTTCTGTGGGAACGATTTGAGAACATACGCGTATGTTACATTTACTCGGGGCCGTCTGGTGCCCATATGAGCTGACGCATCCGGCGAGCCACTTCTCAAAGATATTACTCCACAGTTAAAATTTGTTTATCGAATGTAATTAGGTATCGAACATCGTGTTGTGGGATTGAAAAATGTCGCCTCGGGGCTATTAAATTTATGTGTACATAAGACTCCGTGACTACGAGACGTAGGTACTTTATTTTATAATGGTTGTTTTTTTTCGTTTACAAATATGTACCTAATACTCAGTTTAATGTAACTAACTATACAAGTCTTGCATTGGTCGATGGAAGTTTACTTATTTTTTTTTAATTTGCCAAAGATATAATATTTACATTGTTTTACATAATCGTATATTATAATTTTTAACAGTCTCGGTGGCGCAGTGGTCGAGCACACGGCTTCTGATCCAGAGGTCCGGGTTCGATTCCTGACACTGGCTCACACCAATAACTTTTTCAAATTGTTTTCGGAAGTTATGTGTGATATGAAAAACTTTGTGCCCGGTATGGCAATAGGTTCGCCACATATTCCATTTGGGACGTAAACATAACGGCGAGACGAGGCTTAGCAGCCGCTGCCTACACCTTCAGGTAACAAAAGGCGTGAAGTTATGTTATGTTATAATTTTTAACAAGTTTTTATTTTGTAAGCTTTTTTGCTTCCCAAATGTTTAGGTAGCGGTTCTTAACTTGATTCAGAAGCAGGGAGCTTGACCACCAGACCACCCAGACTACTCAAAATCGTCTTTCAACAAGTTAATCAAGTATGATAAAGAATTAATTATAGTCACATAAAAATTCATACTTTTTAACCATATTGTGAAAAACAAAACAACAAACTAGTTTTTATTGTCCTATCAATAAATTCAACAAAACCTCTTTTCGATCACCACGAAGTACGTATAATATTTCTTGTATCACACATAAATAAATATACAAAAATATCAACTCAAACTTGAGAAATTAAATAATTAATTCACGTTTCACGCATACCATTGGGCCACGCACCCAATTTGGTATCGATAATAAATCTATCAAAATGTCGGTCACTACATTTATACTAAATTTATTTTAATTAGATACCTACATATACTAATACAAATGAAAGCTCAGGTCAAACTACTGACTTAGTTAAAACATGACCACCCAGAAGGGATTTCTTTTTCATTTTAAAATAAAGTATTAGAAATCCGTTCGTAAACATATATAGAGAAGTTATTCCCGTCTATTGTAATATACAGATATTATTAAGTCATGAGATGTTCACGCACTGATAACTGTGTAAGGAATCCTTATTAGCAATGGGGGCGGAGTCACTGTCCGTGACACCAAGCTAACAAATAGCACAGGAATGTTATAAATTAGCAACAAGCAACATATTATGTTACAAAATAATAATACGTAAGAATTAACGAAATTTAAAATAGCAGAAGCGAGAATAAGTCGATTATAGTTTTGTAATCCTCGCATCGAATAGAAAACGATTAACGAGCATTAAAGTTTTTAATGTCCGTAAAGTCAAACGTTATAAAAATAACAGACAGAACACACTACGCTGTAAACACAAGGCAGAGTAACTGGTTGTTAATATTATTATTATCTCGTAGATTTGAATTATTACTTGTCACGGCATTCAAACAGTCCAGATTTAACATCGGCAATTAAGAGTTGTGAGACTAATGGCCGTATCGTGAATGTTAGAGCTGCTCTCCACCCAGAGGCGGAGGCGCGCCTCATTCGATGGAGTAATAAAAAATTGTTCGACCCAGCTTACGTAATCTAAGTATATTATTTCCGCGTCGAAGCCAATGCGGAGGTTGAATGCGCGTATAATTTGATGCCTCCGATAGCCTCTGCAACTATTATTTACATCAAAATTAGTTCAAAAAGTGTACATACATAAGAGGTAGGCAGAGAGAACAGAGCGCCATAACGCACGATTCTTAAACGCTTTATTCGCTTCTTTGATTTTCACACAACTCTAGTCAAATACAGGCGTCGATTTTTAAGGCTCGGCATCAGCTTCCTCCTGAACTTTTTCTATTTTGTCATGGAAAGTGTGTGTTGGCCGTCCCCGACTCTTACATCCATCCTCTTTTGTATTGTATATCTGCTTAGAAAATCTTGCGTCGTCTAGTCTTTTTACATGTCCGAACCATCGAAGCATAGCCTTCCTTAATTTTACACCGTATCTTTTAAACAGTCTCTAAGTTATATGCTATTATAATTGGCCAACAAATAATAAATAAATCAAGCTGTCAAAAAATTCGCAGCTTACATTATTCTCGCGACGCCATTGTCGCTCGTATCGATTTTTTTTTTACATTTACCTATGTAAATCTTTAGCAATAAATCTTGATCGCATAATAACTACGTCGGTGTATTGCTCACTAGTGAATAGCGGACGTATACCTGCTTAGTGAGCAGTACAGAAGCAAATATAATGGGACTTGCAAAACTATATGAATTTAACTGTACTGTATCATTATAAAGTCAAGGGGTATGCACATATTTCGGTGTACACTTGCGCATACTGTCTATTCTGAATTTGAGAATTACATAAATACGATGCACGTACGAGCCTATTTGCTTTTACGCAGAACTGTTGTGTTGTGGAAGTGATGCTAGTTAACAGAATAATAAACAATGTGTTATAATATCATAACATAACCGAAAAATCATCATCATAACTTTCCCGATAACATAAATATTAAAATAATTTCAGAGAAAGAACGATGAGATAATGTGAAACTTTCTGACTAATGATATTGAAATTAGACAAGTGTGCCCATTTGGAGAAGGCGCGACGAGCCTCGTGGCGCATTGGTAAAGCTACCGACTGCAGAATCGAGGTTGGCGGCTCCGATTCCCACCCGAGTACAAATATTTGTGACAAGCATGAATGTTTGTATGGCGTTTGGGTGTTTTTCTATGTATTATAAGTATGTATTTACAAAAGAAAAGTATATACCTATGTATTAGTATACGTTATCTAGTATCCATAGCACAAGCATTTAGTTGCTTAGTTTGGAACTAGAGGGCGCTGTGTGATTTGTGTCCAAGATATTATACTAACAAGTGAATGTGAGCATGACTTGGGCTTCATTTCATTGATTTGATGTCGGTAATAAAAGTTATTATTAAATAATTCGTGTCTTGTGGCAGGTTTGCCGGATCACATATTAAACTTACGAATACAATGATCTACTTACTCTACAAAACTTACTTATCATATTGAACTTTAAAAAAACAGTATTATTCTGTCTAAGGTATTATTTAAAATAAAACCTACCCACATTAGAGAATTATTTAACACAATCGATACGTAGTAAGCACACAATGGTGGCCCCGTGTGGTCTTTTAACTGAAAGAAAGTCGGAACGAATTGTTTAATCTGATCATAGCGCCAAGAGTAGAGGTAACCGCCCATCAAATCTGTGGAGACAATTGATTTCGTCCTATATGTATAACGCTGAACGACAAACCCAACATTGTGCAATCTCACACAAAGAGCGGCGCATAAGGAATACATAGTACCGTTTACAAAAGACTTTCGGAAAAAAAACAACGTCTTCACACCGCCCTTTATCTCATTTACGATAGCTGTAAATCACTCTGACCAATGGATAGTGACCTACTGTTAAACATCAATAAGCATGCCAACAATGAATACAAAGAAAAAATAAGGATACTTTTTTAGTGTTCCTTGTGAGTAATTTACGATTATGGGACCATCTGCTGAGAGTTATGTGTCTCTCCGTAGAAGAAAAATGTACAGCATCAGCTGTTCTTTTGTAAGTATCCAATAGTTAATCCTTTAGACAACATCCTTGTAACTGAATATACGCGCTAAAGTTAGTAGAAATATTTAAATAAATAATTAACACAAAAGGTAAATATATTTATGACGTGAACTTATGAGCTGTAATGCGGCGTAAAGATAAGTAATTTTTTAAATATTACTTACTTGGGGGGTAGCCAGAGTCCCTAGTGGGGTGTATCAAATATTGGTTACTATAATATTTCTAAGAGTACTCAAGCCATTGAACTTGGCCATTGCCATCAATAATTTAACTATAAAAATAAACTAATTTTCGACAAAAATCCAATCCTTAATAATTCCTGATCGGAAGAAAAGAAAAGAGATGAAAGAGAAAAAATATTAACGCTTAACACTCGTGTCGCTGTATCAACTAAGATATTTGGCAAATTTAAAATTAGATAGATGCAAGTAAAATCCAATATCCATAGTAATTCAATAATTAGATAATGCTAGTTAACACGTAATAGTAGATAATAATTAATATCGCGATAAAAATAAGTTGGACTAGAATTGAAACTTTAAAATTCCGACATAATTATATGTATTAGTATTGACAAACCGGCTTCTAGAATAAGTTTAATATGTACCTAAATCGTTCGTAAACAAGCTTTAGCTGCCTACAAACGTTTTATTTAACTTGTAAAAGAAACAGGAAAAGATTAGTGTTCAATATCAACACGACAAAACATTCGTTACCTAATGTCGAAAGGCCTCCAAGGTCAATGTTTTGTTAGCAGCGTGGATATGATCTACCTACTTACTTACCAATATTATTTATTACTAGCTGTGTCCGCGAATTCATCTGTGTGGAATTTGACAATATGTAATATGTTGACCATTTTTAAGTGTCTGTGAAGACCTATGAATATAAAGCTACTTTGACTTTGAATAGTAACTACATAAAATTTCTATTATTCCTTATTACATCAAATATCTGTCAGTGAAATTCTCATCAAAATTGGTCCGTTTCATAGTGTAGTCTGAATCAACAAACAGGCACACAGTAATTGTAAATATACCTTAAAGTGCTTGCATTCAATGTGCATCAAGAGTTACCATAATAATAGCTTTTGCCAATTTTAAATATTTCTTTTTAAGGTCCAAGAAAAATATTTAGGACTCGTATGGTCGTAAGAACGAAAAAACTTTTGAACAATGACTATGCATAGGCGGAAACCCAGATTGATGCCAGGGCAATGCGTCATTTGAACTCATTTGTCTTTAATTTTGTTTTTATACTACTACATACTAGCTTCTGCTCGCGGCGTCACCCTCGCATAATGTAGTGTGATGGTCCAGATAGGCGATTTCAAATTTACTTTTAATACTAGTATACTTAGATCTTTGAAACTACGAAACGTATTATGATGCGGTTTTTTTTAAGAAATAGCGGTTATCAACAGGGTGGTTTTCATGTCTAAATAATGAATAATGTTGTAAAGATATAATTGTTAACGCTGTAAAAATTACTTTTGATGCGGAACAAAGTTCGCCGGGTCAGCTAGTATTACAGAAAACAAACATTTAAACATGATAAGTCAAGTTCATTATATGTAAATGAAACTCAGGTCGAGCTACGGGTCATAATTAGTCAATAATAAGCAAGAAGTGTTGATATATTAACAGCGTATAATCATGTAGCATTTCGGATTAATATTAAAAGATAAATTTTGTAGTATCTAAAAAACGTGTTCCTCTAGATAAGAGATAGACAGACGAGTCCATATTAATCAGATGCAATCAACGTTTACGTCGACACGCATTTTAATTACGAGATGCGCTTAAACTATACTTTAGTGTTCGGCCATTAACAAATAACAGACGGTGTCTGTACTAATGAAATTGGTGATTTGATTTAAATGTTGTTACATAACATAACTTCACGGCTTTTGTTACGTGAAGGTACACATACACACATGTAGGGCAGCGACTGTTAAGCCTCGTCTCGCCGTTATGTTTACGTCCCAAATGGAATAGGTGGCGAACCTATTGCCATATCGGGCACAAAGTTTTCAGTCATCGATATTTATCACATATAACTTCCGAAAACAATTTCGAAAAGTCATTGGTGTGAGCCAGTGTCAGGAATCGAACCCGGACCTCTGGATCAGAAGGAGTGTGCTCGACCACTGGGCCACCGAGACTATTAAATGTTGTTATTTCATTTATATATCATGTATAAAATAACTTTCCTCGCATACGTCGAGATGTAAGGTCCTTACAACAACAGCTGCCTGACTGGTTTGTCCACTTGTGACCGATTGATTTAACGTTGGACGCGACGATCAGCCGTGGTCATTCGATACCATATTTAACCAGTATATTATCACTCGACAATAACTGTATTAATACTTGATGAGATATAATATTTAAAATTTACGACTGTAGATATAAATTTAATCGAATAAAACATCACGAAATTCTAGCCTTGTATAGTCATTTGTGTATTTAAAACACAAATTCAAAAGAGAAATCACAAACTCCGTATTTTTTTTATGGTATCGCGGGGGCAAACGAGAAGGCGTGTCACCTAATGGTAAGCTAGTACTGCGGCCCATGGACATCTGCTACACAGATAGTGTCACAGTTGCCGGTCTTTAAAATGGGATAGAGAAGGGGCGGAAGTGGGATAGGAATGGGAGAGGGGCAGGTGTTGGTCCTCCGGATACCTCTCTCACCGAGCGAAACGCGGCATCAGCTACTTTACAACAATATTTTGAGAGGATGTGGTATTTCAGAGGTCGACCCTGCCCATTCGTGCGGTGAACTGCATGGCTATAACAGTGGTAGAGCCTAAAAGTCTTTCAAAAGACTGTGAATTAAAAAAACATTGTTTTCAATGGTTATATTATAAAATGACTGGATTTATTGGATGACTCGAGCAGAGCGACATGACAAGATAAATAATAGTGACTTGTGAAATCATTTAATTTAACTACTAGCAGTTGCTTACATAACATTTTCCAAACGCATTACGATAAACTTTTTCATCTTAATCTCAGTATGTAGAATGGCTAAGATACTTTAAATATTTATAAGTATTTGTAATGTTAAATGTATGTAAAACATAATTGCAATATATCTGTCCATTGTAAATAGACGTGTAGTTTATTAATATTTCTTTACGTGTCAAGGAGGGTATGACCTACTTCAAAGCAAGCGGTTCTTCAAATCTTCACGTTGCCATTCTTTTGAAAACATTCTACTTACAGCATGCAGGCTTTTGAAAGGACTCACTAGTCAAATGTTAGCGGGCTCTTGAAACTTTCTCATATATTATTAGGCTGTAGATTAACTCCTTAAAAGGACTAAATGAAAACTTCAACATAATGACATAAGTTGGAATGGCATGGAAGTATAGCAACATATAGTAGAATACTTTACTGTAAACTGCAGTGCTGAACCACTGATACAGAAGGGACGGAAACACAATCTAGTCAAATACTTTAGTTGCCTAAGACATTTACGTAAAATGTATGTTTCTTTTTTAATTTTATATTCTTAAACAGAATGCTGAAGCTATGAAGTATTCTATGTATATGTTTTTATTTAAAATAGTATCTTATTGACTTTCTATAATAAGCAAACTTATTTCAAACAGAAAAATAAGATACTTGAATATGTTGACTACTTATAGAGCAAATGTTAGCAAATTGAAATTAACAAGTTCTGTTTGTATTTCACTAAATAATATGAAGGTATGTTGGCCTGAGTGTAATGTATTTATTTGGTGACTTATTAACTACATTTAATATATTTCAGAGTCCACTATAACCACTTCCTAAATTAACTATCCACTAATTAAAAACATTATTAAAATTATTTTATCTGTGTACTATAGACAAGAATCTTATTAGTTCATTCACCAAAGTGGACAAATGTTTTAAAAAAGAATGTTTTAAAACTCAGACAGTACTTTGTTAATCTCATAGCAAATTTAATGTGAGGCTGTTATATTGTTATGCCTAAAACATTTGTCAAGTTATTAGAGATGTCCATAGCTTAATAATAAATTTCTTTAATAATTTAGTTTATTTTTTTTTTTTACTTTATTTATCAATTATTACATTTCAATAACCTAATGATTTGCATTTCAAGGGAATGACAAGAGTTTTTAAATAGTTTTTATAATAAAATATGAATTTAAAAATTTGGAAATCATAATTGCAATTGGTGTGAGAAATCAATCTATGAGGGGATTTTTATAATTGAAGAAGAAGAGTTTTAATTATTTCTATTATGAATTATATATTGTTAAAATGCTTTTTAATAAAATGTTTTGACTTACCTCACATAGAGAACTGATGTACCATTTATGATCCTCTTCCAACCCAATGGCACTGTTATTGTTTGTGGAACATCACTAGGCACTGTCCGAGAGCTTAGCTCTGGAGTATCAGATGGATGAGATAGAACAGTTGTTGGGAGTACAGCCAACACTACACCATCTGCAGTCCGAACAAGTTGAGGAGTACCACTCTCACCTTCACTCACTATTCCTCTACTAACACCAACTTGCTGATTCAGTATACTTATACTCTGATTCACTATAGATTGATGAGAAACACTCTGTTCTAAGAATTGATAGTTCACAAAACTTTTGCACACAGAAAGCTCCCTTTCACTGCAGTTAACTAAATCACCACCATGCAATGTTACATTCTCACTGAACTGACTTTGCCCATGACCGAATGAGGCCTGATGAACACCACTATTACCGGAACATTTCACTTGATAAGTAGCTAAATCTAACGTTTGTGCGGGCAAAGTATTGTGATAATTTTCAACACTGTTATATTCACTGCCTTCATCTGAAAGGTCTCTCTTTAAATTGGGACCAGTCTGATCACTCCTAATTTCCTCATTCTTGACACTGATCTCTTTGACATACTGTGACACTGGATAAACATCTGTCCTGTGGTTTGGATTATCAGTTGTGCTATAAACATTCCCTTTTCTATCACTTTCATTCAACTGTTTATAAAATATGGTACCAGGCACCAGGTTTCTCTGATCAGTTCTATCTATGTGGGTTCTGTAGAGTGTATTTCGTGGCAGATTTACTTGGTGATGGAGGTTGTCAGGTATGTAAAGGGCATCCAGTGGCGGTGGAGGAATATTGGCAGGCGCAGTGGTAGCGGCGATAGGGGCGGCTGCGGGCGGCAAGTCCGAGACCGCGGCGCCGGGCTCTAGCTGGCGCGGGTCCGCCACGTACACCACCACGCGCGGAGTGGTCGGCTCGCCCGCTCGCGACGCGCCCACACTCGCGGGCTTGCCTGACATCGCGCACGAACATCACACGCCGCGTAACTAGCCTGCTTACTACCTGAGCGCGCCGTAACGCGATATAAACATGGGATTCCACCTGGCATCTCTTTCGAGCGAGCTCGAATCATTGCTCGATGGCCTCCCTAATGCTTGAAGTCGCTGGACCATAATCAACTATTAGTTTCTTGTGTATCGGACTCATTTACCAATCGCTATAAGACAGGCTGACGGTCAACCAGTAACTGTATGGCGGAGCCCGTTTAGGACCCATTCTAAAACTTGTAACATCTGGCCATAAAACGGATTACTTATCCACTGTTGTATTATTTTTCTGAGTTATAAATATATTGACATACTTCTTATTGGATTTAGGGGTCACAAAATTTGAAGTTTTCGTTTCATCTTAAACTGTATACACGACTTTCACAAATGCAATCCAATGGTTTGACTAAGTCCCTTACATTCTACTTTACAAAACAACACAATAGGAATCTGATTTTATTGCGGCACTGCGAAATAAATGATCACGACTTGCACATACGATACGTCTACGAGAGTTATTACGACATGATGATAGCTGTAGAGTATCAAATAATTTAAAAAAGCACAGGTACTTCTTTCTTTCTTTACGCGTAATATTGCTGTACTGGAGAAAAAAGGACAGATTTCCCACTTACTTGCATAGCTAGCATTGACATCTATTAGCAGCGTTCAACACTATTCAGAGCTGTTTTATCGACAATTTGCTCTATGGAAGTTAATAATGGAAGAATATTATTAATTAAAATGAAATGAAATTTCTGTTCGTTTTATTGAAATAACCGCTTTCTATTACATTCTCTACATTACATTCAAATGAATACGGCACATACACCAAAATGACATTTTTACCATTTTTTTCTGTCTCTCCGTCTTCCTGTCCGTCTGTTTGTTTCGGGTAATCTCTGAAATAGCCTGTTTAACTTTAATTGACGGGTAACTGATGTAAAACAGCTATTTATTTTTAGAAAAAATGTTTTATTTATTACTTCTATGGCGGAACAAAATTCACCAGGTCACCTTGTAAAACATAATTCTTAATAGTATGTAACTATGTAGGTATACCTTAGAAAAATTAAGAACGAAGGAGTATCAAGAGTTGTGCATATTCTAGATCTTTCTTTCGAACGGTTTAGGCGAGCTATGAAGGATTGTCTCGTGGCTGGTGCTTAGTACACCATCAATGGCTTAATGACGGACAAGTCGGCTTGGGACCGCCAAGTTGCTTGCTTACCGCGTTGGAATTTGATCACTTATTTTGGAGCTGTGGCGTGTTCTGTAATCATTTCTTGTAGTAATCACATTTCTAATTTTGAGTTTGCCTTGATGGTGTTTTTGATACATGTCACATATAAATTTTATTACTACTGTCAGTCCTTGTTAAATTTTGTGCATTGACTATTTTTAAGTGTCTATGAAGACCTACGGAAATAACATTTCTTTATCTTCGACTTTGTAGGAAACATGAATTTGAGATTTTCTCCTCACAGAAGCAAGATCCAAGAGCAAGTAAGCAGAAAGATAGAAGTGGCTGTCACATTATGAAATGATCACAAATGAGTGTGATAAAAGTTGAATACTGTCTGTTAAAAAAAAACTTTAACAAATACGCGAGAAAAAAGATCAAATCGAATAGTATAAAAATACGGAATAAAATCCAGAAAAGGATGTGAAATCATTCTGAAACAATTCAGATTTTATCGGATTTACCATATTCTGTTCTAGTAGAGACTTTTATTAATTTCAAATTAATGGTTAATTTCTTTAACTTTACGTAGGCTAATAGCCAAAATAGAGAAGAAAATACATAACACATCTTCAATATTATTTTTTGTACAGCCAGGTCATAGTCTCCTCATTAAACCCCCAGAAGAATGACCATGATGACAGGAACTTAATGACTCGTCTATCCCCTGCGAAATAGAACATTATATCTTATGGTGAGACCGTGTTCCATTCTAACCATAGCGCATAAATATAAAAGGCAGTATGGTTTTTGAGCCATATTTAGCCTGTCCAAATTGGGCTGATTAAAACAGTTAGCAAAACAGTATTAGTCTATGACATAACCTAAAACTTGTCAATTTCATAAATAATATGCGCTGCTGCTCGTAGGTCAAGTTTTTATTTAAATTGAGATAAAACTAGTTGGGCAGAAGTGACTAGTTGCAGGATCACGGTCTCCATTCAAGAAAAAAACAGAATTGGTAATTTTCACACTCATCATGAAACGAAAACATACGAATGTAACTGACGAAGAAGCGAAGTGAGTAAAAATGTTTCATTATTTCTGCCTATCTCTTTTACAAATTTCGCATTTTGCGAACATAAATTCTTCAGAGAAAGTATAAAATCTTCAGTATCTTTGTGTTATATATTGTCTTGAAATTAGGAATGCGAGTTCCATTTCCCTATGATCTATCTTTACATAATTTGTTATTTAACACATGTATATTATGCCTTGAATATATTATAAGCTATAACTTTATTTTGTAATATCAAAGTATTTGATTAAAACAACTTTCAGGATTATATCGCGTTTATTTGTTATTTATTTATATTTATTTCACGACGTTTCGAACTCTTTACAGAGATCATTTTCTCGAGAGAACTCTTTACAGAGATCATTTTCACGACTCGTGAAAATGATCTCTGTAAAGAGTTCGAAACGTCGTGAAATAAATAACAAATAAACGCGATATAATCCTGAAAATTGTTTTAATCAATGAGTGAGATTCGCGAAAGTCTTAGAAATAAATATCAAAGTATTTTTTTATTTCATTTGATGTGCTCTATATTAAACTATTATATTGTTCCATAAACATTATGTGGCAAACTCTTATTTGTTCACTATTCAAACACAATTTGCAGTATATATGTACATAAAATAGCTTAGTTTTGTAATTATTTTTGTTTTTGTGACATTTCAGGGTTTCAAAATTACTGTTCAACAAACCAAATAATTTCATAGAAGCAATCTCAAGCAAATCTGAACTTAAACAAGATTTAAAACCTGCATGGATTGATGAAGATGATAATCAATTTAGAGCAAATATTATACCAAATGTAAAAAGTAAGGGTTTGTATACTGAAAAACTTAAACAAAAATATGAGACATTAATGGGAACCCCAAGTTGGGCACAATTAAATAACAGAGATAAAATAGGAGATGATCAAGATGAAATATTGAGAACTGTGGGTCATTTACATGACAAGAAATCTGATAGCTTACCTAAGGATTTTATTGAAATAAAAAGTTTTCCACAAATTAATGCTGCTACTAGAAATGAAGGAGCAATAATTACTTCCATTGAGTTTCATCCTAAAATTAGTGCAGCCCTGGTGGCTGGCAATTCTGGTACTGTATCACTCTTCTCCATTGGCGGGGATGTGAATGAAAAAATTCATCAATTTAATTTAAGTAATTGGAAAATCAGTTCTGCCCAGTTCACTCCAGATGGTACAGAAGCTCTAATAACATCAAAACATAGTCATACATACTGCAGTTATAACTTAGTAAAAGCAGAATCTAAGCTAATTCAACTTCCCAGAGTAGTAAAAAGGCCACATATTTTTCAAATATCACCAGATGGTAAGATGATTGCTACATCGGATGGATGTGAAGAGATATATCTATTGTCTGCAGTTTCTAAAGAATTGCTTGCATCATTGAAGCATAATTCAAATGTGGTTTCATTGATATTTAGTCATGACTGTAGATTCATATATTGCTATAGTGATGAAGCTCTAGTAACTATATGGGATTTGAAAACATACAGAGCCATAAAAAAGTTTACTGATCACGGGTGTGTCAAAGCATCATGTTTAACTATCAGTCCATGTGGACAACTTTTAGCTACTGGCAGTGGTGAAGGTATTGTCAATATATATCAAACGGAAAATATTACAACGTCCCAACCTTTGCCTTTTAAAGTTATCGAAAATTTAACAACAAAAATAACAAACTTAAAATTTAATCCAACTTCAGAAATACTAGCCGCATCTTCATCGTTCATCTCGAATGCAGTAAAACTTATACATATTCCTTCGTACCATGTGTATGCAAATTTTCCTAATCAAGCTATGAACATAAATCATGTGAATACACTGAGTTTCACACCTAACAGTGGTTACATGGCTTTGGGGAACAATAAAGGCCAAGCCCTATTATATAGACTAAAATATTATAAGAATTATTAATAGTGTAAGCTTCATAGTTTTTAATTATTTTGATATACTATAATTGTAATACAAGAATAAGACTTGAAATCTGCTCAAACAAAATGAGAAATAAGCTGATAACTAAACATTATAACCATACATACATTACTTTAAACAATGTAAAGTAATAAATAAAGTTATGCATATAATTTTGTATTTTAGTAACATTTTTACTTCAAGTTACTTGAATAGATATAAATTCATTTTTAAAACCTGTTACATCAAAGTATACCACTCTGTAAATAGAATAGACATTACAGCACATTTAGACTGCTGACAGAGAACTCAGCAGTTAAAATAACTGGTTCTATAAGAAATGTTTAATTTATGTACTTACCTAACTTACCTTAATGCTTAATTAGGTGTCATTTGCATCTCACTACAACCATCACATGTGACCACCATAAATGTATCTAAAGTAGGGAAGGAATTTACCCAAAGATCCCATCTAAAATTAATTGGTACCTCCTATATATTTTTTTTTATTGCTAACTAGCTGACCCGGCGAACTTTGTTCCACATCAAAAGTGATAAACGAGTAAAATTTGGATCTTAAAAAGTTCAATTTGTGCTATTTATCGGCACTCATTTTCGGGTGCAACGCAACTGCTATGTCCTGCTATGTTAATACTGCAAATATCTTCGAAAATATTCGTTTAAATTGTATGCTGTGTAAAGGGCCAGGATCATCTATATTACTTGCACAGTTGCACAATTTATATAAGACACATAGTTCGATAAAAATTAATGCTGTAATGTTTAAAATCGCTTCGTTTCGTAAATAAGCCATTATTTCTCGTAAAAAGTCAAAGTAAACAAAAATGGTCATTGTGGGTTATCCCTAAAAGATAGACATAGGCCCTCGCGGACTTTTTTGTAGACCTTTATAAGGTGTCAAATAATGTAGAACATTATTTTGATCTATCACTTAGGGTTCAGCCAGCGTTTGCAATTAAAGATCTAAATCTCAAAAATTATATTTTTTTTCTTTAGAACATCATATATGAATTATAGATCAAAACCACCCCGTTGACACCCTCTGACTATTAGAAAAATCGCATCAAATTCCGTTGCGTAGTTTTAAAGATATAAGCATATAAGGGAACAGACAGCGGAAAGTTATTTTGTTTTATACTATGTAATGATATACACTTACATTGTATGATACAGTCATACCGAAATAAAGATGTATAAAAAAAATGTCTGTGGTCTGGTGTTCTCTATGTTTTTTACATGTTTTGTAAATAACCAGGACCAATTTTATGATTTCTAATGTAGTATATATGTATAATATAATGTAGTATATATGTATAATATAATGTAGTATATATTATATAAAGTAGTTGTATATAAATTAAACAACTATTATGAGACAAGAAGTTTATTATTCTACAGACAAACTATATTTCACCTCACAAGCAATCAACACCTTACAATGTCTTTGAAATTAAAGTGTAAGTTAGTATGTTTCTGAAGCATTGAAGCTTAATTTTATAGTTATTAATTATTATTAAGTATAATGGTATCTAATAAGTATTGCTTTCCAAGATCAAAGTGTTTACTTTCAAGAAATCTTTTATTGATAACTAATGTTTCAAAAATAATTTTAACATACACTTCATTGTCCCATCCTGTTAAATTATAAATACATCTAATTCTTGATGACATAACATCATATACATATAAATAATTAATTTTTCTAGGCATTGCTACATAATGCATTCAGACATATTTATAGATAGACCTAATTCAATCACTTAAGAATTGATAGAAAATAAATAACCATTTGTGTTCTGTTGTTTTGGGAAAAAATTGATGGGTGTATTTAATAAATTGAACCTTGCTCAATATGGAAAAAATCATAGATAAAATTAATACATTACCTGTATAACTTCATCTATGAAATCTGCAAGTATTAAAAAACTTGGGATAATTGATACATGAGATTCTTACTTTATCATTACATCATCCCAGCATTCACAAACATTCTGGAAATTTGTGTGGACAACCAATAACTTCTTTACTAAGTCTATTCACTCTTCTAATTACAATTATTCCCAATCAAACATCGGAAAACACAACACTGGAAATTTTGGTTCAAAAGGGATCAAACTAATCAAACAAGAAAAAAAAACTAAAAAATACTGTCACAAAATTTTAATCATCATAATATAATGCAGGTCCTAAAAAATAACTTCATATGGGTAAGCAGAATAGATATAAGAGTGTGTGGAGTAACTAATGAATAGTAATAATATTTAACACTATGATTAATTTTAGTTGCAAAACTTTTATTTAAGTTATATGGTATTCTCTCTACTCCTACCGCACAAGGGATTTGGCGTGAAGTTATGTATGTATGGTAGTCAAACATTTCATATATACAACATAACAATGGCCAAACACTAAACTGCAAACTAAATTATAATATTATAAATATTTTCAATTAAAATGTCTCTAATATAACTTGTGATGTGAAGTTAGATCTGTTAAACATTCAATGATGAAACTTTCTGCCTTTTTATACAGCATCATAGTAAATCATCAAAAGTTATCAAGGTATCAGGATCAATTGGTAAAAATATACTCAATAATTAATTACATCCATTTCAAGCAAAATATAAATCACAAATACTTCAAAATTATAATAATGTTACCAACACTGATCCTCAATTATATTATTTATTGACATCAGGTAAACTTATAGACGTCTAACTGGTAGCGCACTGCACTCTATTCATACCGGGATGGTCATCGTCTTCGTCGTGTGCGTTCGACTGGTTCGCGTATCGACGGCGGGTTTCTTGTTCAGGATCCAAATCCATCAGAGTGCATTCTTCTGCTAATTCTGGAATCTCCACCTAAAAATAATATGTGTCAAGCATCAATATTTATGTGTTTTGTAATTTTGTGGGATTATTTGTCAACACAGAGCGAATTGTTTCCCTGGTAGCTTTTTAAGCTATATATTGTACCTTCTATATTACAGTTGTGCAAAGTATTTAAGTTGACCAACATTAAAATGCAAAAAATTCAATACATATAAAACATTATATGAGATCTGGCAGACAGATTCTCGATGTAATCATCATGGGCGATTTCAATGCCAAAACTCATATTGGCACTGTGATGTAAATGATACCAATAGCCGATCACGATTTTGTTATTCACGCACCGGACTCTCCAACACTTGTTCATTATCGCACTAACCTCAAACCGTCAAACCCTGATTTAGTTATTACATCTAACATTAATTCAGTCAGTGATATTAGTACAATAACGGCACTATCTTCTAATCATCTACCAATTTATTTTAGTGTAGAAGGACACATCAAGCGTAAAACATTTAAGCAGCATTTATTTCATAAGACTAACTCGCCTTTATATCGTTCTTTACTAAATCATAATGTTGCATTATCTTCTCATGTATATAGAACTGCAAATGAGATTGACGAAGCCTTATCTGACTTCACGGAAACTCTGATAAAAATAAGAGACAAGTGTGTTCCCACTGTGTCAACTACTTGTTCATATAGCAAACTTCCACAGGACATTAAAAATCTCATAAAATATAAAAATAAGTTACGTAAAAAATCTCAGCGTGAACTAAATATAAATACAGAAAGTGAACTTCGAGCTGAAATAAATAAATTGCAAAGGCAGATTAGTTTTGTTTTAAAAAAATATAACGATTCTGTGTGTCAAGCCAAATTATCTAAAATTCATAATCCTGGTCCAGACTTGAGGCGTATTACTAAGCAGTTAAAAAATAAATCTTTGTCGATCCCACCACTCATAAAATCAGACAACTCAATCACCTTAAATATACATGAGCAATGCGAAGTATTAGCTGATACTTTTGCCAGCAATATGTCCCTTACTATTGATTGGTCACATGACGAGGTCGAAAGGAAAGTCGAATCGTCTTCAGAATTGCTCTCTTGTTCCACTGTCGACCTACCCTTAGAACCTATACGACCAAAAGAAATTCGTAAGCTTTTACGTACATTTAAAGCACGCAAAAGTCCGGCAGCTGACGGTGTGCACAACTGGCTCTTGAAGAATTTGCCTCACAAATGTTTGGTTCTGCTAACAAAAATTTACAATGCTTGCTTACATTTATCACATTTTCCTAAAATTTGGAAAATAGCCAAAGTGATTGCACTGCATAAGCCAAGTAAAGACAAGAACCTGCCGACAAGCTATAGACCGATAAGTCTTTTGCCTGCCTTGGGCAAGTTATTTAAGGCATTATTGTATTCTAGATTAGCGTCCTATACCAGAGAATGCCTCAAGCAGGAGCAATTTGGTTTTCAGCCCTCACTTTCGACTACGCAGCAGCTTGGAAGAGTAACGGAATACGTTGCTCACAACTTAAATCTCAACCGCTCTACTGGCATGTTTCTCCTTGATATTGAGAAGGCTTTTGATACTGTTTGGCATAAGGGCCTTATACACAAACTATTACAAAATTACAGTATACCTCGATCCTTAATTAGACTAATATGGTCATATCTTTCTAACCGTAGTTTCGCTGTGCATATCAGCGAAAATACTTCTTCATCCCGCTGTATATTCGCAGGTGTACCTCAAGGTTCTCTGCTAGGGCCATATTTCTTTTTGTTATATCTCAATGATATACCTATTCAAACACGAACACATTTGGCTTGTTTTGCTGATGATACAGCATCTTTCACTTCTGATGACGATTTGAACATCATAATAGGGCGACTTTAGATTTCTTTATTTATATTACTGACATATTTTACTAAATGGAAACTCAAGCTTAATGAGGGCAAAACTGAAGCCATGATGTTTACGCGTGAGCGTTCTCTGCCAAAGAGGTGCTTAATCATCCCTTGGTCCAAAAATGTAAAGTACCTCGGTGTTTGGCTTGACAGTAAGGTTAATTGGTCCAAGCACGTCAACGATTTAAAAGTAAAAGGTGTAAAAGCGATGAATGCGTTATATCCAGTTTTTAATCGCCGTAGCAAGTTAAGTCCAAACATAAAATTAAGCATATATGCGATCCTAATACGACGCTGTCTCACATACGCCGCGCCTGTATGGAGCAGCACATGTAACTCCAACTATAAAAGTCTGCAGGTCATACAAAACAAAGCCTTAAAAATCTCTTTTAATACATCATTTAAAACAAATCTTAAAAAATTAGATGATAAAGTTAAGTTTCCCTGATTAAGAATTTCATTTTAAAACAAACACGTAAATTTTATCTCTTAAAAACACCAAATAATACTAACACATTAGTTTCGTCAATAGGTAGAACCCGTCTTAAATACTTGCCATATATCTATAAATATAAGACCTACAGACTGCCCCATCACCACGTATTACATTGCGACGTCAATAAGTAGTTTACGCCAGTGATGAAAGGATATGTTACTTGTAACTTTCGATATTTATTTATTTTTTTGTCAACCGCCGCTTATTGATATTTATGATATATTATATTTATTAAAATTATGTATTCGTGAGGTAGGCAGGTACGTCAAACTATTAAATATTTTAAATTGTACTGAGTAACAAATGTAACTACTAACAATAGTGCATAAAATGATCCTTGGCTTCAGTGTTTTTTCAACTTGAAGGTAATTTAATATATTATTATAATTTTAACTCATGCAGTAAATTTTTGAGAGGCGCTTTATTGTTGGCCTGGTAAAAATGTATTAGCTTTTAAGATATAGTTTGTATTAAACTGTGTAACATTTATTGAATAAAGATATTTTTAAAAGTAAAAGTAAGACGATTCTCTGATTAATCTTTGAATTAAAAGTTAGCATTTACAGATTAAAGCCTCAAAATTCCATTATCAGCATGATGGAGAGCCACTGTCAGTCAGAACATGGCATGTACATCCAATGCTTTGTGCACATCATTGCTGATAGCAACAGTTTAATAATGCATTATTTCAGACAGTGGTAGAGTCGCAGTTCGCTGCATGAATGGGCCGGCTCGACCGGTGAAAAATCACAACCTCTCAGAAGATCGAAGTAAAGTGGCGAATGAGGTACCTGGAGGCCCATCCTCCTCCCTTATCCTACTCCCTTAAAGGTCGGCAATGCAACTATATCACATATTTGTTGCAGGTGTCCTTGGGCAGCACTGGTTACTTACCATCAGGTGACAGGACTGCTTGTTTGCCCTACTATCCCATAAAAAGAAACCTAAATTGTAAGACCATAATATTGTTATACCACACAGTACATACAGAATAAAAGTGAGGTTTTTAAAGAACAATTGATATTTAATAGTAATGATGATTAAAAACCAAATAGAACGTGTTCTGGAGGAACATGATGTTAATAAGAGCCTCAAAAACCGACGCGCGTGCATGAAAAGAGTTATGAAAGTCAACGAAGCGAGTGAGGCGTGTAAGAATCGTGCCCTATGGCGCTCTATTCTCTCTGCCTACCCCGCAAGGGATTTGGCGTGAAGTTATGAAGTTATGTATGTATGAATAAAAATTTTTTTTTTTTTTTTTTTTTTTTTTTTTTTTTTTTTTTTTTATGGGATAAGGGGCAAACGAGCTTGCGGGTCACCTGATGGAAGGCAATCACCGCCACCCATGGCGTCTGCAATACCAGGGGCATCACATCAGCGTTGCCGCCCTTTCAGATGGGAATAGGCTCGTTTCTTGAAGGTTCCTAGGTCGTAGCGGTCCGGAAATACCGTCGCCGGCAACTGGTTCCATGAAGGAACAGTGCGTGGCAAGAAGTGCCTGTTAAAACGCACTGTTGTCGACCGCCAACCATTCAGCCAATGCGGGTGGTAGCGTTGGCGCGTCGAACGGTGGCGGAAATCAGCTGGCGGTATTAATCCGAACAATTCCTCAGAGCACTCCCCGTGGTATATGCGGTAGAGGATACATAGAGATGCCACCTCTCTCCGCAACGCCAGAGGATCAAGCCGATCAGTAAGAGCTTGGTTGTCGACAAGCCTAACCGCGCGTCGTTGGATGCGGTCAAATGGAGTAAGCTGGTACTGGGGTGCCCCCGCCCAAAGATGTGAACAGTATTCCACGTGAGGACGGACCTGCGCCTTGTAAAGTTGCAGGCGATGACCTGACGTGAAATACTGTCCCGCTCTATTGAGCACACCAAGCTTTTTGGAAGCCAATTTGGCCTTGCCCTCCAGATGACCGCGGAACTGGACGTCACTCGACAAGTCGACACCAAGAATTCCGATAGCGGCTGAGGCGGGTAAGGGAGTGCTCTCAAAACAGGGAGCTACGACAAAGGGTGTCTTTTGTAAATGTATGTCAAAATGTATGTCTGAAATTGTATTGTTGAACACAAGGTTCCTTATTTAACATTGTTCATTTGTAAGTTGACCTCTAATGACATGCATGCTAATGAGATGATGAAATCAACAATTATTACATACTAGCTGACCCGGCGAACTCTGTTTCGCATCAAAAGTAATAACTGCTGCCCCGCTATGTTAATACTGCAATATCTTCGACAAATTTGAAGTCGATAGCAGCTATAGGTTAAAAATGGGAATTTTCCATTGTTAACACCCCCGCAACCCCCCTTGTGGGTGGAATTTCGTAAAATCAGTTCTTAGCTGACCTCTACTCGGCGAAAGGAATAATCCTACCAAATTTCAAGTCGCTACGCCTTATGGTTCCAGAGATATCGTGATGAGTCAATATATAGGTGGAAATCTCTTATATATATATATAGATAGTTTCCTTTTGGTATACCCCTTGTACCAAAAGCTTAAACATATTTATTTATTTGTAAAGTTTTTAAAAGTTTCCCATGAGAGTACTAATTATAACTATATATACCATACATATCTGAATATTAGAATAAATAAAGTGATACTAACCCTTGGGCGAGGTGGCAAACAGTTCTCTAAGGCTGGAATGACCTCAGCAGGAATGTTATTAGGGAAATCCACAAAGAATTGTATAACTAGTTGGCCTTTCTCAAATGGATTCTTATACATGGGCATACCTGAAATAATTAAGTATGCAATTTATTAAAAACAAACATATCATGGAGGTAGCACAAAAAACTATCTCAGTCACTTTTAAATTAAACTTAAAAATAAATTCTTCAATCAAGAATTCAATAGAAGGATTCAACATTACTGAAATACTATTCTTTATTAATTTTATGCTTTTCCAAATGAGTAACATTTACTTTATTGTTCTTTTAGACTTCTATCTTCTGACTAAATACAATCTACCAAATAATTATTATGGAAATTCAAAATGACATGTAGAACATTATCCTTACATTAATTAAATGATTAAATTAAACATTAAATTATTTGTATGGAAAATAATCCCTTTCATGTCAAGTCAGTATGTAACTACTCTAACTACATATTTTTTTTTTATGTGATAGGAGGGCAAACGAGCAGGCGTGTCACCTGATGGTAAGCAACCAACGCCGCCCACGGACACCAGCAACACATATAGTGTTACTGTTGCGTTGCCGACCTTTAAGGGATAGGGGATAGGGAAGGATGGGGAAGGGGGGTGGGCCTCCGGGTACCTCTCTCACCGAGCGAAACGCGGCATGAGCCACTTTACGTCGATCTTCTGAGAGGTCGTGGTATTTCACCGGTCGAGCCGGCCCATTCATGCAGCGAACTGCTTGGCTCTACCACTGCCCATTGTAAGAATGTCGATGTAAAGTGGCATATGTTGCGTTTCGTTCTGTGAGAGAGGTAGCTGGAGAACTGACCCTTCCCTTGGCTGTCCCCCATACCACTTTCCAACTGTAATAGTATCTTTGTTCCCGAGCGGCGGTAATCGCCTTTGGTCTGGTGACCTGCGCTCGTTTATTCCATAAAAAAGAAACAGAAAAGAACAACCTCAATATTTACGAATACAAAAGTATTGTTTTAATACACACCTTCATTCAACACACATTTGACTTTGCCATGTTTCGTGACCTCACCAGGCAGTACGGTTATGACAAGATCTCTTTCGTCCAGAGTTCTAATCACCTTTTGGAAGCCACATAGGGCTTCTACAAGTTCAATATTCAAGCGCATCATGAGATCATTGCCAGCGCGTTTATATACCTGTTGCAAAAAAACGAAAACCAAATTTTATCACAATTGGATTTATCAAAGTATGTACTCAATTGGAACTGTGACCAATTCAACCAGAATTCAAGGAAATTTGTAGACTAAAGAATAATATTGAGTATATTCATTGCAGTGTAATAGACAAGATGATGTACAAATAATATAGCATTACATAACATTTTTCTGGAAATTCTTGTCATACATTTCTTGCCCTAACTATATATTACAGTAAATTTTGAAACAAGAGAATAAACAATTAAAAGAATATATATATTTCTATATATATTCATTCTATTATCAGGTTCATTGATAAATCTGATATAAGTATAGGTACTGCAATTTATTCTATCTAGATATTTTTGTCATGTCATTGTGATTAGAGTTATAATTTAATGTGTGTTCAAATAGTTAACAGTCAGGAATGGTAAGTAGAATATCAACATAACTATATACAAATATTTAACCATACTTACTTCATGATGTTTCTCTTCCAGAACTATAATAAGATCGCCAGGTTCTAGACCAGGTTCTTGATCACCTTCACCACTGAACACAATTTTTTGACCATTGGTCATACCTTTATCAACATGCACTTCAAGGATTTTACGTTCACGTACAGTTTTTCGCCCCTGTAACATAATCATAACAAAAACATAAATAATTTTTACTATATTGAGTTTTTTTTAGACTGCATTTCACGTAAGACATGAATATACTAAGAGAAAAATGTGCAATTTTAAGTGTTTTTTTAATCTAAGTTAATTTCACCTTTCAAACAACTAAACAATAATGGATACCATTTTGACTTCAACATTAATTGCATTTATTTAAAGTTTTAAATAATAGTTTAATTGTACTTGTGAAACTTAAATATACTACATAGCAGAAATATGTTGAAGACAACTACTATTTAATCCTAGCTAATGAATATTCAAAATGTATTTAATTAGCAAACTTAATACATAGAAACAAACCTGGCAAGTTTTGCAGCGATCCTTAGGGTCAATAATCTCTCGTTGACCACGACATGCACTACATACAGTCTGGATCTGATGGATCATGCCAGGAGCTATTTGTTGTAGTTGAACCTGCATACCAGAACCGCGGCAGGTAGGACATGTCTGGACTGCTCCCTGATTAAGAAAAAAAAACAAATTAATTTGTCACCAACTATAAATCTTCATGTCACTAAAATGTTGTGTCTCAGAAAATCAATCAGTAACAACATTGTGCAAAATACTTTCTTCAACAACACAATAATATTAATAAGACTGTAAAATACTGCATATCAACAACTGTACTTTAACTTAAATAACATTAGGGTGATAATATATATGAAAACCTATTTTTTTATTGCACATATAATTTCTATAACTTTTCTACAAGTTAAAGTTAAATCTAATTACCTTCTTCCCACCACGGCCCTCACACTTATCACAGATCACATTCTTCTGCAGAGCGAGTTTTCTGACAGTTCCACAGTAAAGTTCATCTAATGTTACCGACAACTGATGAATGACATCTTTGTATTTCCTTTCACGTTCACGACTGCGGCCACCACCTCCAAAGAACATGTCAAACAAGTCCATTGGAGAGGTGAAGCCACCACCTCCACCTCCTTCTTTCAAAGCTTGCTCTCCACCTTCAGAATGAAATTTAACTCCAATTTAAATACTTACCAACAAAACAGCTTTTTTGGCATAAAGTCCATTAATCATGTGATGTTTTTTTCATCATTTTTTGACCCCCCCTCCCCCATGGTGATACATAGTGACATTTAAAACTAATCCCCCCCCCCCCCCCTATCCAACATCACATGTATTTTTAGTACATACAATCTTAAAGTTTTTAGAGTATTATTTTTAATAATAAAGTCCATTAATCATGTGATGTTTTTTTCATAATTTTTTGACCTATTGCCATACCGGGCACAAAGTTCTTCAGTCATCGATATTATCACACATAACTTCCGAAAACAATTTCGAAAAGTCATTGGTGTGAGCCAGTGCCTGGAATCAAACCCGGACCTCTGGATCAGAAGCTGTGTGTTTGACCACTGCGCCACCGAGACTAAATTAAATTCATATGGAAGTCAGTCAGAAATATTAGCACTATTTTATATTTTATAGATTTAAAACATAGACTTTATGAAAATTCATAGAATACTATGAGCATAAAATTAATAATAGGCACTAACCTTGGTCATAAATTCTCCTTTTTTCTGGATTAGACAGAACCTCATACGCTTGTGAAATTTGTTTGAATCTTTCACCTTCATTTGGATTTTTGTCAGGGTGGTACTTCAAGGCTAGTTTTCTATAGGCTTTTTTTAATTCATCTGTTGTGCAGTTGGTCTTCACACCCAGAATATCATAATATGTAGTTTCCTTCACCATTTTATAAACCTATTACAAACACAAATACTGCCGGTTAAAAAATTTAATTCATGCTTAATCATTAATTAATAGTTTGAAAAAAATAATAAATAAGAACTCAAGTTTGTCTGTATATAAATTTAAATGTAGACCGCATTCACGTAAATCTAATGATTTTACGAGGTAGTCTTCTAATTTTAAACAAGGTTTAGTTTAATGACATTTTTTTGGTTATCTTAGCTTTAAAAATCCGTAAGAATTAATCTCAGCTCATTCGAACAATTGAAATACTTAGTGTAGAAAATTCTAGTAATAACAAATTTTAGTTGCACTAATATATTAAGCATCATATGAATCACAGGATATGATTAGGTATTTTATTGGGGCGCAAATCAATAGCGATGACACTAAAATTTACATGTGATTTGGTAATGATCAAACACGTAGTTTAACAAAGGAATTTAAGGCAAGGGGGCCATAACTGTAAATTGAACTATGTCCTAATAGAAACAAAAGTAATTGAAAGGCCCAATTAATTGCGCAATAGAAATTTACTCATATAATTTCCTATGAACTTAATCCATCTTGCCATTTTTTAGACTTTAGTACTAAAGTATTGATAAATTTATAACCTCACCTATCAATTCACTTCGCCTAAAAAGAGAAAGAAACGCTTATTTTATATTTACTGTTATTAGGGAAAACTTCCAGAAACACTCGATTTACAGACAATTCACAACTCTTTTAATTTAAACAAGCACTTACGTACACGAAATCCTTTCAAATGACGTTCGACTTGAACTAACGAGAATGCTCACTCGACAGTCGACACTCGCTCGTAACAATTTAAAGCAAAAAACGCGTTGGTTCGAGAAATTTCCACTAATTTTAGTAGTTAGTAGTTACCCATAGAGGGAGTTCGTACATAAAGAATCTATTCTATTGCTATACCATAGAGCTGGCGCATTCTGATATAGAATCAATTAAATTAATCCAAGTATAAATTTATGCGTATCCTCCTCTCGATAGCATGAAGGTGTTCAAAATAAAGACAGCAATTTATGTTTTAAAACATTTAGCTAGATGTGGATTAATATAATTTTTAAAAATAATCGACATTGGTTTTCATGTCGGCATAGTTTAAAAGAATTATAAGGTACTAGCTGACCCGGCATACTTTGTTCTGCACCAAAAGTAATAACTGCTGTCCCGCTATGTTAATACTGCAATATCTTCGAAAATATTTGTTTAAATTGCATGCTGTAAAGGCCCAGGGTCATCTATATTATATGCACAATCTATTTAAGACTTTATTTTAAGATTTAAGATTTTATTTGGATGAAAATTAATACTGTAATGTTTAAAATCGCTTCGTAAATAGGCCTTTATTTCTCGTCACTGTGGGTTATCCCTAAGAGATAGACATATGCTATCGCGGACTTTTTTGTAGACCTTTTAAAGGTGTTTAAGAATGTAGTACGTTGTTTTGATTTATCACATAGGATTCAGGCAGCGTTTGCGATTATAGGTCTAAATCTTGAAATGTATCACTTTTTTTTACTACACTATACATGAATTATAGATCAAAACTACCCCGTTGACACCCAACTAATAAACAATTATTAAAAAAAACCGCATCAAAATCCGTTGCGTAGTTTTAATGATATGCGCATATAAGGGGACAGACAGCGGAAAATGACTTTCTTTTATACTATGTAATGATGTTGTGGCTATAGCAAAATACTCTATTTATTTTACGAACCAGACAGAAGAAGAGTTAATTTTGATGAATGACACTATTTTGAGAAGACCACGACCAGATTTGGCAACCCCAAAACCAATTCAGTCTCAAAAATATCGTCTGAAGTTGCAAATTGCGAGAATAAATAAATTAGGCAAATTAGTAATAATCAGGAAATTATTCGTTCGGTTATTTTATCGGTTACTTCGTTTAACTATACATCTTGTGTTATCAGGCCGAATTTATAGATTTATGATAGGCTGAGGAGAGGAGACTATTAATCTATCTCCCCTCAATCTATCATAAATCTATGAGTCTTTTTCTGAGTCATCTATATTCGATTCTCATGTCAGTGTTTGTTAACATACTCCTCCAAAACGGCTTGACCAATTCTCATGAAATTTTGGGTGCCCATCGGGTGGGTCTGAGAATCTGCGAGATTAAGAATCTTATTTTTCAATAAGAAACGCCTTTTGTAATTAAAAAATATCAACTATCTTCAGGTATATTGCTGTAGCGTGGTTACATGACGTCACAGTGGCTACAACTTTATGTTGACCTGTCATTTCCGTATCTTGCCTACTTCATTGATAAAAGAAATATGTCTTGTCCTTACGTAAAACAAGTGTTAGAAAAATTCTACTGACAATTTTAACTCGTAACTAGTAAAATCCTATTGTAAATTTGCTAAACTTGTAATAAACACCTGGAACCAGACTGGAAGTCCTAAGAAATATCGTTTGTAACTAAAAGAATGTTCTGAAGTTTGAATTGTGTTTTTTTTTTACCATGCGGTTCTTTGCTGAGTTTAAAATATGAATCATCGTCATTTACTGTGTGGCGCACCTGTCTTGATCTGAAGTACAGTAGTGTGCTATTTTTTTAGAGTTAGCAACTTATTTTAATTATTTGTAACATAGAGGTAAGTAGTCTAAGAAACACATGTACTCTTATTTTGATATCCAAAACTTCCTAATAATTATTGTATTAATTCTACTAATAATTAATACTCAGTAGGCTTTAAAATAATATTAGGCAAGAACCATAATCGATAAATATGAATGTTCTGGGCAGCACTAAAACTGCCATTTTAGGTGCCTAGATGACGTCACAGTGGCTTCAATTTTATGTTGTCATTTTCATAGGTATAATAGTTCCTATTTATTCCTACTTCATTGTAGCCTCATGGGTTAATATGGCCTCACTTGGCTCACTTATCTTGCTCTGTGCAATTGTGTGTCGACCGCAAATGTACTCTGTGATTGGAGTATTGTTGTCCTTGTCAAGATTCTGGCGGGAACTTTAAAAAAGAGCGCGCGCACATTAAAAAATTTTATTAATTTTATTTTCAATTTAAGTTATTTTTACTTAAAAGTTAGTGGAAATAGCAGAATTTAGAAGAGGTGGCCCTCAGAAATGGAGGGTAACGAGGGGGGCGGGGATAACCCGCCCACCACAAATAAGCGTCCTCGCGTTGAGGATCGTGATGACCCCAAGGCGGACATTGGCGTTTGCGGATTTCAATCAGAAGATTTACATAAAAAGTATGTCATGAACATATTCCTTTACAAACTGTAAGCATTACTTTTCTTTCTAATATTCTTCCAGACAGTGTACAATATGACTTATTCTCATATAGAGTTTTCGAATATATTCCACCATTGCAACAATGCTTCAAGTGTTTTAAGTTTAACCACCCAGCTAAAATATGTAATGGTAAACAAAAATGTTCAATTTGTGGAGGTGAGCACTTATATAAGGAATACGACAAGCCAACTGAAATCTGTTGCGTAAATTGCAGCGGACCTCATCTAGCAATTTCAAAAGTATGCCCGATTAAAATGAAGAAAATTATGGAAAAAAAGACTAAAATTACTTATGCAAGTGCTACCTCAACAAAACAAATAGGACTGACTTTCCCCCACTACCAACAACAAAAACACCTGTATATAAAAACTTGTGTGGTTTTATGAAACCACCGTAAAAGTGAAACTTTTTTTCACATTATAGACATTTAACTAAAAATTTTCGAAATATTATTTTTTTCGAAAATCGAATGTAAGTCACTGTTCACGTATTTTAGTTACCATAAAATATTTCCTCCAGTAAATATGATATTTTGATTTATTATGAAAATGTGACAAATACATATATAAAGAGCACTATCTTATCGCTAATAAATTGACGAACATAACTGTGTCACATATATGTAGTTCACTTTTTGGAATTGGAAACTTAAAAGCCTCCGTCGTTTACAATACATACGAATTTATTATATTCCCTTTTATCGTGTCATTTGTTATATTAATAATTTTTTTTTTTTTCTCCGCCTGCAATACGTACGTACGTATATGTATGTATGTAAAAAACAAACAAACAAACAAACCCGATCCTAGAAAATGTGTCGAAATTGGTAAAGAGGACGGTAATTAGACAATCATTCATACGGGCCTCGTGGTGCATCGGTAAACCGCACTACCGATAACACGAGGTCGGGGCGGGTTCGATCCCACCCGAGTGCAAACAAACAAATATATTTATTGTGTTGTTTGTACGGCGTCTGGGGGTGTTTTTCTATTCTACATGTTTTTACGGTATTTATTTACAAAAATAAAGTGTATATTTGGGTAATTAATTAATAATAAATAAACGATAATAGACGTGAAAGGCGCTCTGACGAGCGCCTTTCACTTTATCCCTACTCCGCGGCCGACCGTCACGCGACATGCAACACGCAGACGAAAAAGTTTGAGACGATGTAATAAAAGTTTCACTTTAATAATGTAAATAAATCTGTATATAACTCTGTAAATAAACCTGTACATAATTCTGTAAATAAGCTATACTATAATATAATACTGTAGATAATGTAAATAAACAACTAGATTTAGCACCATTAAGGGATATAAAAAATCAAATTGTCTCTAACAATGATGTACTAATGGCCCTTGTACAGACATTGGTAGAGCTAGGGAATAAGGGTGACAATTCACCTACTACTGTCAAAACTATTATGGATATCTTAATTAAAAACCTTAAATAATGGATCTAGGTCCTACACAGTCCAAGTTACGTATTGCTCAATATAACATTCAAAGTGCCAATAGTAAAAAACCCCTGCTAATTCAATTCTTGAAACAACAAAACCTTGATATATGCCTACTTAACGAAACATGGTTCAAAGGTAACACATTTAAAATACCGGGTTCCAATATTTATAATAAAAACTCTAACAATAGTCATAATGGTGTGGCAATATTAATTAAACCATATCTCAAGTATAATATTATTAACACTAGTTTTTATGAGGACATTCAAACTGCTGCTCTGTCTATATCAACAGTAAGTGGTAATTTGACTGTTCTTTGTGTTTACTGTTTATTGTCCACCTTCTAGTCGCCATATCAGATTAAATAGATTACTTATTATAATTAATAATCTTCCAAAACCCATATTTGTCAGAAAGTGGTATGGAAGTATTATTATTTTTTTTTTTTTTTTATGGGATAGGAGGGCAAACGAGCAGGCGTGTCACCTGACGGTAAGCAACCAACGCCGCCCATGGACACCAGCAACACATATAGTGTTACTGATGCGTTGCCGACCTTTAGGGGATAGGGGAAAGGAAAGGATGGGGAAAGGGGGTGGGCCTCCGGGTACCTCTCTCACCAAACGAAACGCGGCATGAGCCACTTTACGTCGATCTTCTAAGAGGTCGTGGTATTTCACCGGTCGAGCCGGCCCATACATGCAGCGAACTGCTTGGCTCTACCACTGTAAATTACCACATTAAAGATAACCTTCCTGTAGGGATGTGACATTTCACATAAAAAATCGATTTTTATTAATCGATTAATTTATTACTATGAAAAAAATCGATTAATTAATAATTGATTTTATTTAAGATAATAATCGATTTATTTAAATTAATCGATTTTTAAATTTTTGGGCAATATGTACAATTGGCATTGCCAGATTTATTGTCAACATGGAAATATTGACGCCATCTACTTGTCGTCCTTTTAGTCGTAGACATTGTTCAAAAACAAAACCAAAAAAGATTTTTATAAACTTTAACAAAACTTCTAGTCACGAAAAACTTCGTTTGAAAAATGAAGTTGTACCAACGAATAATTAATGACATAAATAATAATGTCATTAATTATTCGTTAATTGATAATCGTTAATTTCAGCAGGCAGACATAATTAATGTCTGCCTGCCGAAATTAACGAAATTCGTGACACACTAACTAAGAAAAATTGTAAAATAGTCCTGTGAAATAGTCTTAAGGAACTTATGTCTGCAACCGACTTAGTCATCACATAATTGTTGTTGGCTTTTGGTGGGATGGATGATATACCACTGATAAACCCCAGATGGTTTTTGTGCTATGCGACTAGAAAAGTCTCCATGTAATATTTAGTAATTTGGAAATAAACAATAAAAGAAAACATATCAACCAAATGTCGGCTAATAAAATTGTATTATTCATTACTCCATCTAGTGAATATTTGATTAAATAAATAACTAAACTGTTTCAAAGGTATAGAAGGAATGCGGTCATAGATGGCGTTAAAAATAACATTATGGAGAAAGTATTCTTTAGTAGTTTTCGTTCCGGGCCAGAAGACCAAACTAAATATCGGGGCGTTGCAGATGAAAAAAAAATCGGTAATATGTAATTGAATGATTAATAAAATAATCGATTATTAATCGATTAGTCGTATAAAAATAATCACTAATTAAAATCGATTTTTTTACTTTTAAAAATCGATTATTAATCGATTATTTCAATAAGCAATTATTTTTTCACATCCCTACCTTCCTGTTAAACCATGGTACGACAAACTGAAAACTAGTGAATGTCGAGATTTCATTACCACAATAACCAGATTGAGATTTGGTCATAATACTGCGCTGTCACACCTAGCAAGACTTGGGATTGTTTCAAACAATCAATGTAATCAATGCCAAGCAGAAGAAGGCATGATCCACCACATTCTTTTCGATTGTCAAAGTTTCCTCATCCATAGACTTGTGTAATGGGCAAGTTCCACTAAGCGACCACGGCGACCGCAACGCCCACAGTAGCGCTCCACATAAAGCCCGCGATCGTTGCGAGCGATCGCTCGACGTCATAGATGACGTCACTGTTCGCGACCGCTTCGTGCCCACTTCGCCCGCACAATATTGGTAGGTCTTGGTGGGCTTCCAATAAAAAATGAAATATGTCATCAGAACTTGATGAATTTTCCGAGCCGCCATATTGCTAGCACACAGCGCTCAAGTTTTGCGTTCCACTTATAACATACGCCCGCGGCGTTTTTACGTTAGTGGAACGGCAATTTCCGCGGTCGCGGTCGCGGTCTTTGTGGGCTTTAAGTGGAACGCGGCCAATGTGTTGGCTAGAATGGCTATTGGCTACTGGCTAGTGAACTCAGTGTTACCAATGCATTTATGTGTATTTCTTCCTCCCGCCCGCCGCCACTAAAAGTTATACTAAAAGATCCAACATCCTATAAACCTATTTATAATTATATCAAAAATACAATTCAATCAATTTAAATAGTGAAATTTAGTGTAGTGACACCAAAGTAATTCAGAACATTTCCCAAATAAGTAATGACTTAAAAGTCTTTGTTACCAGGTCATAAAATTATTAATAAAAAAAAAGTGTCCTTGTCAAAGTTACTTGCGAATCCGATATATCTATTTGCGAATTTGCGTTCTCGACGGGGTTTTGTAGTAGCTAGCCCAGTGGTAGCGCTACTATTCTAGACGACTATTAAAAAAAATAATTTATATAAAATCCGAACAATATATTAAAAATGTCAGAGAAACAATTAAAAAACAGAGTTTGCATTATCGGCTCCGGAAATTGGTAATACTATAGTGTTAATTAGATTTATTAAAGTTACAAATGTTCTTGAAATAATAAATGAAAGTTAAATTATAAACGACCCTGTTAAATTTGTTTTTTTAATTAAAGTTGATGACTTAATATCAACTTCCTGGTTTAGGATTTTATGTCTTATTGCTCTTTGCAGTATACGGTAAAAAAAAATATAACGTGTAATGTTTGTTACAGGGGATCTGCAATTGCTAAAATTGTTGGTAAAAATGCTGCCCGCCTTCCGAATTTCGAAGACAGAGTTACCATGTGGGTGTATGAAGAGATTATCGAAGGGAAAAAGTTAACTGAAATTATCAATGAGACTCATGAGAATGTAAAATATTTGCCTGGACACAAACTTCCTGAAAATGTGGTGAGTAAAATTCATGAACAGTGAAGCACTTAACAAAATAGCAGTAATAAGTATACACAGGCATAATTGAACATTTTAAATTTACTACATATTATAGTATCTCTGGTTTCCCTTCAAAACACATGAATCTTTTGCCTTTTACATATTCTGAAATTGAATTTTTAGCATTCCTAAGCTGACTATATTATTTAAACATAGATATAAGTTTGTTAATGTCTTTATGTTTTTTATGTCTTTTATTTGTATTTATTAAAATCCTCTCATTTTATAATCATGAAATTTGTATGTAAAATTATACTACTATTTTTTTCTTTAAAAATTACAAGACTAGTCAGATCAGTTGTCTGTGTACGTAAGGAATAAATAAACCCTCAAAAATTTATTTGACATGTCATTTTTGACATGACACAAAATAATAAGATGTTAATAATGTTGAAATATTTATAATGTTTAGTAATTTATATATATATTTATGATAATCTAATCTAATTAGAATTTTATCTTATCTTCGAAAATGTACCTTCAAATTACATGTACTAAAAAGTCAAATTGGTCTACATTAAATTAATCATACATTGGAGGCAGTTAATGGGATAAAATTTAATGCTGTAATGTTTAAAATCACTTCATAAATGAGACTATATTTCTCATAAATAAAGAAACCCAATATAGTCGTTGTGGGCTATCCGTAAAAGATAGACATACACCACTTTGGACCTTTTTGTAGAAAATAAATTTATACCACCTATCTATATATCTAGACCTAACCTATACCTAACTATATCTATACCCAGCCTAGATGAAATATACTTACAATAAAGTCAGATGTGCATTTTAGTGTGTTATAGTAAAAGCCATTCTGTTACATTACTAGTTTTAATGTATCTCACATGATTTTTTTATTTAACAGATTGCCATCCCAGATGTAGTTGAGGCAGCTAAAGATGCTGATCTACTAATATTTGTAGTTCCTCATCAGTTTGTTAGAACCCTTTGTTCAACACTTCTGGGCAAGATAAAACCAACAGCGTCTGCATTATCTCTGATTAAGGTAAGTAAAGCTCTTTCCAACCAGTCAAAATCTGCTCTACAGTTCTGGTCCGAGAGGTTGAGTAGCATTTTAGCCAGTGTTTTTATGCTGATTGAATATAAACTGTTTCAATAGATCTCAGATTACCATTGGGTATTTTTTCAATATTTGAATATGGTTCCAATATTTTTAATCATTATTGCGTCAGCTGACGGTCTTTCCACCACTACCCATGGAGCTGACGATGCTTTTTCAGCTTTCCATAGAAATAAGTTTTAGTCGACATAATATTATTACTTAATTATGACTTTCATTTGCAATGCTACCTTCTGTACTATCACCCTATTGACTATTTCATCTAACCAACTTCTGCTGAAAAAGTTGATATGCATTACAAACATTATCCTGTTAATTATGATTTTAAATAAGTCAAATTTAATATCTTTTAAAATGAACAAATCATGCCTCGAAAGCGTGTACATTTAATACTTTTGTGGTACATCGGATAGTTCAGCTAGTCGACGGCCGACGCGGAAGTTGGTTGACTGCCAGACAAAAAAAATAACTTAAATACTCTTTTTTCCTTGCCTTAATAATGATTGTAAAAATAACTGGCACTGTAGGGATTGTAAAATAGTCAACATACGTGATATCATACATACATAAATTCACGCCTGTATCCCATAGGGGTAGGCAGAGACTTTGGCCACAAGCTACGATTGTGACACAGTCACACATCTCATCATACATTCACGCCGGTTTCGGGTACTACGCATTTTGCCATTTTTAAACAGACAATTTATTTGGTCGTGGTAGCCCCGATTGGTCTCCCGATCCCGACCCTGCCACTGACATTCGCTTCATATACTCTTTTAGTCAGTCGGCTTTAATTCATTCTTGCAATGTGACCAAACCATCTTAACATACTTACGTGATATCCGTACATAAACTATGAATGTTCATGTACAAGAACATTGTCTTGTATTGTATCTACTCGCTACGGTATTGTAATACCACCTCTATATTTAGAACTACTGACTTGTGATGTTTACGTAAGTCATACATAATAACATCTTACGTTGTTTGATGATGATGACTAAAACAATAAAACACCTCATAAGATTGCCAGTTACTTTATGAGGTTCTCTCAATCCCTCTAGGAGGTTGATGTAAGTATGACTAGAAACATAAATTTCTTTTGTTTTTCACGCTCGTTATATCTATCTGCACGTGTTGTCAGCGATAGTTATGCCTCGATAGGTTTTTCAGAAGAGGAATTTTCAGAAATGTAATAGGCGACGGAATCTATTGCCATACGGGCTCAATTTTTATGGTTGTCGATAATAATTATCGATTTATACATCATCGGAAACGTGAATGGTGTGAGACACTATTCAAACATGAGACTTTTTTTATCCAGAAACCGGTCTAGGTCACTGAGACGACAGAAATAATAATATAACATAACTTCACGCGTTTTGTTACCCGAAGGTGTAGGCAGTGGCTGTTAAGCCTCGACTCGCCGTATGTTTACGTCCCAAATGGTATAGGTGGCGAACCTATTGCCATACCGGGCACAAAGTTTTTAGTCATCGATATTTACCACACATAACTTTCGAAATTAATTTCTAAGTCGTTGGTGTGAGCCAGTGTCAGGATTCGGATCGACTCGATTTCGACCTCTAGATTCAAAAGCGGGGTGGTCGACCATTGGACCACCGAGACATAAAGTTCTTATTAATATTTTAAAACTAGGTACCTACTACCTAGGAATGAATTTTCCTAGGTTTAGGAACGGCTTCCTTTAATTGTTTGCTATTGAAGCTCCTTATGCAGCTTAACATGGAGAAGGCATATTCTTTTTCTTTTAAACAACAAGAACTTTTAAATAAGTTCTTGTGATACCTAATTAAAAGATAAAACTATCGACTATGTATTTCCTCTTTCGTAGGGTTTCGACATTGCTGAAGGCGGTGGTATCGACTTAATATCACACATTATCACACGGTGTCTAAAAATACCTTGCGCTGTACTCATGGGTGCGAATATTGCTTCGGAGGTGAGTTCAATAAACATATAAAATTTTGCATAATACTTGTGCTAGATGAACTCTATTCTAGGTTGAAGTCAGATACCAACGTTCTGAATTATCCCAATCAAATTTATCATCAATAATTCATGCAAATAGCCGCTTAACCAGTTTTTCTTGACAAGTACGCACTGCTATGAAAGATACGCCACGACTAATCAATACAACCAGCTGATATGTTCTTGAGATCAATGGAAGAGATGGAAAAATCTCGTCAAAGACGCTGCGTACCTCTCTCACCGAAACAAACGCGGCATGTGCCACAACACACAATTAAACAATGATACTGTATTAATGTGTAGGTGGCGGATGAGAAGTTTTGCGAGACAACTATTGGATGCAGAGACGTGATGCTGGCGCCAACGATGCGAGATATCATTCAGACCGATTACTTTAGAGTGGTCGTTGTCGACGATGAGGACGCCGTTGAAATATGTGGAGCCCTCAAGGTATCTACTCTTTTTTTTTTCAATCGCCCAGTGAACAGGACAGGCTAAAGCTTAAAAGCCATTCTGCCTTTTTTGTGTATTAATTGTCTTTTCTTTTATGGCAGAATAGTAAGAAGTAGTAAGAACACTGTCCGATTAAGCCTGGCTCACCTTATGATACATGTTTTATATCGCAATGTTCCTCTGGGGGTGGTATTTCGACGGTTCCTAGGTATATAAAGTCATGTCAAAAACCGAGGTTTTCAGGAGAGAGTAACTTTTGTTCAAAAAGCCTTAGAAATAATTCTATGACCAATAATAAATATTTATTATAAATAAAAAAAAATCGTATGTTTGTATGTGCGCATATATAATTTAAAGTCAATGATGCAATAAAAAAAAGCCATTTTCGACATGTCTATAAATACATAGGGTCCCTCGATTTGTAACTCTATTTATTTAATAAGCACCTAAGCTGATCTTATTTGCATCTTGTCCTATACATAAAGTGCATTATAACTCAACAGCAACTATACTATTTTACTGAATAGAAAAATAACTTTCCGGACATTTTTAAACGTATACTTTTTATCTGTTGGTTTTTATTACACGTTCGTGCAATTGAGTTAGGTATAAAAAATTTTGTAAAGAAAATATTGCTTTTTGTAGATTTTCTAGTATTTTTCTCCTGTATGTAACTTTAATGTTGGCTTCTGTATTACTACTTTTGAATCCTTTTCTAATGGTCGTAATTACTTTGATAGTTAAAATAAACCGTAAGATGTTAGACTATCTGGAAATCATCATTACGTAGTATATAACAAAAAATGTATAAAACAGTCGCTTTCCGCTGTCTGTCCGCTTATATCTTTGAAACTACGCAACGGATTTTGATGCGGTTTTTTTTAATGGATAGAGGGTCTCAACAGGGTGGTTTTGACCTATAATTCATGCATAATGTTCTAAAGCAAAAATGATAATTTTTGAGATTTAGCACTTTAATTGCAAACGCTGGCTGAACCCTAAGTGATAGATCAAAACAATGTACTACATTATTATACACCTTCAAAAGGTCTACAAAAAGTCCGCGATGGCATATGTATATCTTTTACGGATAACCCACAATTATAATTTTTATTTCTTACCTTTTTACGTAAAATAATAGCTTATGTACGAAGCGATTTTAAACATTACAGCATACATTTTCATCCAGTTAAGTGTTTTAAATAGGTTGCAGTTTAATATAGATCGAAATGGCTATTTTCAGCATGTAATTTAAACAAATATTTACGAAGATATTATAGTATTATTATTACATAGCGGGACATATCAGTTGGGTTGCGCAGCAGTACCGGCCAAGACGCGTGGCGATAAATTTCACAAATAGAACTTTTTAGTACCTATCCAAATTTTACTCATTTTCATTTCAAGTTCGCCGGGTCACCTAGTTTTGATATAAATATACCATGTTTGATTATCGGGTCTCGGTGGTCCAGTGGGAGAGCACACGGCTTCTGATCCAGAGGTCCGGGTTCGATACCAATGACTTTTCGAAATTGTTTTCGGAAGTTATGTGTGAT